>CM053585.1:521383078-521420568 GCA_028646515.1 Pseudochirops corinnae
AAAGAAGGAGTCTAGGTTTTGGGAGGTGTTCTTGCTTAGCTTCTTATGCTTATTCTTACTCATGGTTCTTCAGACCGTGAATTTTTTTTTTTTAAATCTCTGTGGGGCTCTGCTTCCAGAAGGGAAAGCTCTGTCCCAAATCGCTGGGGTCCTCCCAGCTGCCATAGACTTCCAGCTGACTGGATAATGAAGACTCCAAGACTGAGGCCCAAGACGAGGATCCGGATCCAGGCCGCTCAACGCGAGAGCACTGGTCTGAAAACAATCGCTCAGTCCCCCTGCTTTTTGCAGGCCGAAGGTGGTAAGCTACAATGCGGAGGCGGGTGCCAAACCTCCGCCTTTCGCTTTTCTGCTCTGGAGACCTTTCGGCCAGACGCTTATCTCCCCCTTTCTCAATCCCCACTCGCAGCTGGTGCTAATCCGCTCACCTGGGAGCTTTCTCTGCTTCTCCCGCCCAGCCGCCCCTGGGGCCCAGCCGCGGCTTCAGGCCAGGCTGGTTTCGGTTCTCAGTGCTGATATGGTTCCTCGTACCTGAGCTTACTTTAGTGGGAAGTATCTTTGTGTGCGTTTTGAAGTTCTAGGATTGGTCCAGAGTCCTATTCCATGGGTATTTTGGGGTGGCTATGTGGGAGCTGCGATATATTGCTGCTGCTACGCCACCATCTTAGCTCCGCCCCCCCAGTATCTCTTTACATGAATTTGATTCTGATGTCATTTAGGGTCATTTTGATTTATATTATTATGATAATTGTTCTGGTCTTCATGCATTGTTCTGGATCAGTTCACAGAAGTCATTCTAAGTTTTTTATGAATTCCTCATATTAACCATTTTATGGTGTAGTAATATTCTATTCTATTCATATACCACAATGTATTCAGTCCCCAATTAAAGGGAAATCATTTTGATTCAAGGGTTGTTTTTGCTAACACACACACACACACACACACACACACACAAATACTATTGTGAATATTTTTGGTACATATGGCACCTTTCCCTCTGTCTTTGATCTCCTTGAGGTATATAATAATTAGTGGCACCAGTGGGTAATAGGATATAAAAATGTGGGTCACTTTTCTTACAATTGAAGTTTTCCAGACTTAGTTGGACTGGATCACAGTTCCACCAAGAGTGTGCTTAGATAGTGAATTTGTTTTCCCATAGCTCCTCTAATATTGAATATTTTTACCTTTTATGATCTTTGCCAATTTGGGTAGGAAGTGAATCCTCAGAATTATTTTAATTTTTATTTCTCATTGTTCACAATTTGGCACATGCATTTTTGGGTAGGAAGTGAATCCTCAGAATTATTTTAATTTTTATTTCTCATTGTTCACAATTTGGCACATGCATTCATAAGGCTATTGACAGTCTGCACATCTCACAACTTTTATTCATCCTTTGGTCACTTATTGACTGAGGAATCACTCTTATTACATATTTGTGTAAATTCTCAATAAATCTTGGATATGAGATTTTTATCAAGATATTTGGCACAAATATTTTCCTCAATTGACAGTTTGTCTTGTCCTAATTGAATTGGTTTTAACAATAACTAACTCCATTTGTTTATGCAAATACCTAATTTCATGAAATTGAAGCTCTATGATCACCTCTATCCTTTGAATAGCAATTCTCTCCCTTGTCAAACCTATGAAAAATATCTCCTTCCAGCTTCCTCTCGTTTCTTTATGATGTGACTTTTTACATTTAAATCGCATGTTCATTTGTAGTATATGGTATGAGATGCTGGTCAAAACCAATTTTTTACTTTTCAGATTTCTCAGCAGTTCTTGTCCTCTATGATGTCTACTTTTAGTGCTTTGCATTCTCTAATTCTGGCTATTGTGTGACTGCTTCCAGTCTGGTGAATTTCACCACTCTACTTTTCTTCCCCATCATCAACTAGCTTTTATTATTACTGCTTCATAATATGATGTGAAATCTATTTTAGGTTCCCCTCATTTCTATTTTTTCTTCATTAGTGATTACAGATCCTTTATTCCTCCAACTGATTTATTATTTCGTCTATTTCTATCCCTCTATTGTTTGATATAGCACTAAATCTGTAAATTAGTTTAGGTAGCTTAATTTTCATAATATTTGTACAACTCACCCTTGAGCAATGAATGATTCTCCCTTAAATCTTAATTTTTGTAAAAATAATTTTGTAGTTGAATTTACCTGCCCAGTTTCTGTCTTGGGAGGTTAATACTCAAATATTTTATGATTACTCTGAATCACACTTCTTTCTACTTCTTCTTGGATTTTGTGCGTGTTATCACAGAAACTGATGCTTTCTATGGGTGTATTTTGTGTTCTGCTACTTTACTGTTTTCATTAAGTTTCTTGTTGAATCTCTGGGATTTTCTAAGTAAATTATGTCATGAGTAGATGGGGATAGTTGTGTCTCCTTTGTGTCCTGGCTCATTCCCTTGATTTTCTTGAATTCTTTTTAAAGCTAGGATTCCTAACAATATATTTGGTAATAATGGATAGAATAGGTACTCTAGCTTTACACAAACCTTACTGAGTAATCTAGTTTTTCCTCTGTTACAAATATCTATGCCTTTTGGTTTTAGACAGATACTTTTGCTTGTTGAGGGGAAAGATCCTTTTATTTATATGCTTTTTAAAAGCACTTTTAGCATAAATGCTGTATTTTGTCAAAAGTTTGACCCAATTCTATTGATTAAATAATGTGCTTTTATTATTTTGTTTTAGTAAAAAATTTCACACAAGAGACAGCATGGCATAGTGGGTAGAGCTGACCCTAGAGTCAGGAGTATCTGGGCTTAAGTTCACCTATAGCACATTACTGGCTGTGGAACCCTGGCTAAGTCACTCAAGTCCTCTGTGTTCTAGGTAATTCTCTGAGACTATGAACTGCAAAGAAGGTACATACCTATGTTGGTTGGGGGAGTTTCCTTTCATGTATGGAGGGACCCCCTGACCTTGTTTTCTTGAGTTACCCTATTTTCCATGTTGAAGCTCCCTCTGAGCTAACATAATTCGCTGCATCAACCCTAATTCAACAATCAGTGTGCCCTGGAGAGTCGAACTAGCCACAAGACAGGCACCAGTCTGCACTAGACTGACAAACTTTTCATGTAGCTGGGACCCTTGTAGAAAAGCCGATCATCCTATCTTTATAGTTCAACATTCCTAAGGGAAAGGGGGAGGAGCTAATGGTCCCCCTCTCTTCCACCACCTTTTGTCCTCCCCTTGGGGAGGAAACTAATCCTTTCCCCCTCTCCTATGATTTCCCCTTTTTCTGTAACCCATGAATACCCAAGACTCTGCCTGCATTGCAGCCCCCTTTGTACTCAGTATAAGGAGTCCCCACATACACGTTCCTTTTTGCTTTCTCTTTGTAATAAAACAGAATACCTCTCATGTCTCGTGGAGTCATGACTTTTGTTTGTTTGTTTTTTCTTTTTGGAGGGGGGAAGGCAGGGCAATTGGGGTTAAGTGACTTGCCCAAGGTCACATGGCTAGTAAGTATTAAGTGTCTGAGGCCGAATTTGAACTCAGGTCCTCCTGACTCCAGGGCCGGTGGTCTATTCATTGTGCCACGTAGCTGCCATGTGAGTCATGACTTTTGATTAACATGTGAGAGTTCCCCATGTCAACGAAACCATGGAGCTACTTCTTATCCTTACCATGTTAATTGTTTTCCTAGTGTTGAATCACTCTTGCATTCTGGGTATAAATAAAGATTAGTCATAGACAATAATTGTTGCTATATTGCCATGGTTTCTTTTCTAGTATTTTAATTTTGAAAATAATTTTTTTATATTGGATTGATTTGTTCTGTTTTATTTCTTCCCAGTTTGGATATCAGAACCATATCTGTCTCACAAAAAGAATTTGATAAATGAAGCATCTTCATTCCATATTTTCAGAAACAGTGTAGATAATTCTTTAACTATTTCATAGGCTTTATCTGTAAATCCACCTACCCCGGGTTTCCCCCTCACACCCAAACAGTAATTCATTTAGGACTTGCTCAATTTTTCTTTCCAGGACCCAGTTGTCGATATTCTCTATTCCTTCATTTGTTAATCTTGCTATTACACATATACATAAATAATTTTAAATATGTATCATTTCAATTAAATTATCAGGGTTTGACAGCATATACTTGGATATTATAGTTTTTAATATTTGTAAAATATACTTTCTATTTATTGTGAAATTTCCCTTTTTATTTTTTCAATTTGATCTGTAACCAAAAAATGATTTTCTCTATTTTATTTGTCCTTAAAATTTTGTTAACATTTTAAAATTTTCTATTTATCTTTTCTTTAATTTTCTCAGTTTTTTAAAGAAGTTTACACTCTATTCATTGGTCTCCTGCTTTTCTCTCTTGTTAATCTGTGTACTTTATTCTTCCTATGTATGCACAACCTGGTGTAGATGGAATAAGTTATATTCTGAATCTACATATATTATATATTAATGCCTACTGCACTTTAAACTCCTGGACAGAAGAAATTTAACATTTCAGAATGAGCACAGAGATTTTGTCTCTTTATTATCTGACACACAGATTTTATTTGCTAATAGACTTATTAGTGAAGAGAGGCAGTGTGGGTAATGCAATAATGTCAAGCAAGGGGAAGGTCAAAGCAAATTAAAATGTAATAGGGAAAATATTTAAGAAAATAAATAAGAATATAGTAAAACATAGATAATGTTGATATGTGTTTTTCTAAGTCAACAAGCTGCTCCCAAGGCAGCTTATGTATGGTTTAGTGGCCCCAGTTTTATCCACTGGGATAGTGGCTAGAGAGCGGGAAGATCAGTGTCCCCTCTGGTACATACTCACAGTGTGACCCTGGGCATGTCATATAACTCTTCAGTGCTTAGGCAACTCTCTCAGTTGTAGATATGTTAGCTTACATGGGTAGAGGGTATTTCTTCAATCAGCATTTCCTTACACTGATGAAATCCTGACTCTTCTTTCCAGTCCTTATTCATGAAATAATTTCCAATTTAAATAACTTATTGGGATATACTGACATATTAAGTTCCAAAAGAGTAGTAATATTATTGGCTTGACCAACTTTCTGCAAGTCTACTTAAAACCCTGAATAAGTAACCCAAAGCCTCATCTTCCCTTCTGATTCCCCCCCCTTCCTCCCTCTAAGAAGTTTCAATGCACAGCTGGCTTTTGGAAATTCAAGGGAAAAGGATCCAGCAACTGAGTATGTCTTTTAACAACGATCAGAATTCTCTATCTCTTCTATTCTCCCATAACTTGGCTTGTTGAGAATTGACAAATTATCCTATAAAATACCATAAAAAAATAAGTAAATCATACAAGTAAGAGTTCCAGCCTTCAAAAACCATAAGAAAATGGAAAAATGCCACATGATCACAGTGCTGTCATCAGGCAAAAATTCTAACAAAGGAATAGCAGTACTGGGTCTGGTTTTAATCTTCTATACTTTCAAGATGAGCTTTTCTTTGTGAAGACTTTCCATTGCAAAGTCAAAATTCAATGGCAAGATTTTTTAAAAAGATGAGAAATAAATTGCCAATATTTGAAAAGAAAACCCATTTCTCAGGGAGGCAGCAGTAATAACTGATGTTATTATTTTTAAAAATTCCTAACAAACCCCAAAGCTTCTAATGAAAAGGGGAGGATGTTAAAAATGTTTGCTGAATAATTCTTTTTACTTTGATCCTTGAGCAATGGTTATGGAACTTCAGGGCCTGAATGAACCTTAGTGACCAAGAGTTGTAAGGTACATTCAAGATAACCTAGTTAAAACCCTTGATTTTCCAGATAAGCAGGCTGAGGTACAGGGAGGTTAGCCTAGCCCAAGATCTCATGTGCAGTAAGCAGCAAAGGAGGGACTGAAGTCAAATCCTCTGTTCCCAGATCCAGGGCTATTTTTCACTAGATTACTCAACTCCAAATGCTTTTTTATAAATGGAGAAACTGAGGCCCAGGGAGTTCAAATTGCTTGCCCAAGAGCTCCTGACTTCCACTTCAGGGAATCTTCCCATACATCATGCTAACTTTGAAGTTTTAGCAAAGTTTCGTGTACTCTAGCAAAGTCTTGTAGTCTTCGGTTTGAGAAAACCCCCAAATTCCCTCAATACTTAATAGTACAATTCTACCACAACTATTGATAATAAATCACTGCACTTGGAGACAATAATCAAAATGTCTAGTCCTTCCTCATTGATTGAATCTTGAGTTTATTTGGATAAGGACTGGCTAGGGCCAATTCTATCTAGAAACAAAATAATCTAAGCAGAATAACAGAAGCTACATTGTTGGGTGAAAGAATTAACCCATTATCTTAGAACCAGGCTTGTGGTTTTCACTATTTCCTTTCAGTTACAACATTTATAAGCACCTATCATGTGCAAGGATTCTGATGCCTCACTGAAGCATGGAGGTGACCTGGAATGTGAGGTCTGCCAGGTCCTATCATGCTCCAAGCATGGCCTAATGATGGAATCCATCAATAGGTATTCATTAGGTCATGTGCTTGGGATACTTAAACAATCCCTAGGGCCCATTTAAGTAAATATATGTAAAATAAATACAATATAATTTGGAGGAAAGACATCAGTGCCTGGAGAAGAATAGGAAAGCAGTCCAAGAATAACGGCATTTCTGTTCAGATGAAAGAAGATTCCAGACACAGGGGCAGCCTATGCACAGGTATGAAGGTGGGAGATGGAGTACTGTGTGTGAGGAAGAGTGAGAGCATCAGTTTGACTGGGCTAAAATAAAAAAGCATTTATTAGGTACCTACTATGTACCAGGTTCTATATTAGAGATGAAACAAGAGAATGAATGAAACTCCTGTTCATAAGGAACTTACAATCTAATTGGGGGAAGGTGGGCAAAATAAAAATAAATACAGAAGAAGTCTAAAATTACTAAGTATAAAGTAGTTAAATTAAAAGCAGTTTGAGAGGGAAGTCATGAGCAGTCGGGGCATCAAGAAAGGCTTCAGGCAGAAGACAGTGCTTGAGCTACATTCTGAAGGAAGAGGAGGATTCTACAAAGTGGAGGTGATGAGGGAATTCCTTAGTCAGTTCAACAGCAAAGATACCAGAGATGGAGAGCTGTGAGGGCAGGCCAGTTCAACTGGGTCATAGAGTATATGAAGATCAACAGGGCTACAATGATGGATTGGAGCCAAGGGGTACAGTGCTTCCCTAGCTAAGCAAAGGAGCCTCTATTTGATTTGAGAGACAATAGGGAACCACTGGAGTTCACTGAGTAGAGGGAATGACAGTCAGATTTGTACTTCAGACAGTAATGGGAAGGATTTACTGGAGTAAGAAGACATTTGAGATGCTGAGACCAATTGGGAAGCCATTGCCATAATTTAGGTTAAGAGGTATATGGGCCTGAACCCAGATGATAATCATTGTGAGGGGAGGGAAGAGATAAGATTTGATAGATGCAATGGCAAGATTTGGCAACTCCTGTCTTTTCTCTCACCACAGCTCTCAAATCTCATAAATATGTATAGATGTATACACACATACATATGTGTGTGTTCAGTGAAAGTGAAACTTCAATCAGAATGCTGAAATTGCATACATGAAACACTGGAAAGACCGGGAGCTTTGACAGCGATAGAATAGTGAGGGTAGATTTGGGGGAAAAGACAATGAGGTCTGTTTTGGACATGTTGAGTGCAAAGGGAGCCATTCGGACTGGTGTTAAGTGGCATAGGAGATTAAATGTCACATGGAGATAATTATATTTAATCATACAGGAAATAGGGAGCGACTGGAGTTTATTCAACATGGGAGGGACATGGTCAGAACTTTGTTTAAGGAATGTCACTCTGGTGAGCTGGACTGGGGTGGGGAGACAAGAAGGCTAACTGAGAGGCTGTTACAATAGTCATGGCAAAAGATGAGGGCCTGAACGAGAATGATCATGTGGATACAGAGAAGGGAACGGATGTGAGATGCATTGTATTGGCAGAATGGACAAAATTTGCCAAACGTTTGGTTTTAGGGGACAAGGGAGGATGAGGAATCCAAGGTTATGAGGCTGAGTGACCTGAAAGATGTTTGGAAGTGGAGAAGGATTGGGGTAAGGAGTGATGAAGCAGTCATGTTTTAGACCTATTGAGTATGAGATGCCTAAGGGATGCCCACTTGGAAATGATTAGTAACAACCATAGCTAACATTTATTTAGAGTTAAGAGATAAAAGATACAGTCACGTCATGAAAACCCAGAGAGGAAAGAGAATACCTCTGAGGAAAAAGCAGTCACCAATTTCAAAGGCAGCAGACACATAGAGAAGAAAGAATGATCTGGTCATTTAGAGATCTCTGTTGACTTTGGAGAGAGCCATGACATGATGAAGCCAAAAGCCAGATTTCTGAAGAGCTGAGAGGCTAGGAGAGGTCGAGGCAAAGATTTGGCAACAAGTAAACACGTAAACAACTTTTTCTAGAATTTTGGTTGTAAAAGAAAAGAAAGATAGGATGATGGACCAAGGAGACAGTGGGGCCTGAGGACCTCTTTATTATTAGTTTTTTGAAGCATGGACTATACCTTGGTACATTTCTAAGCAGCAGGGAATGTTTTAGTAGATAGTGAAAGATCAGAGAGACAGATCAATTATGAAAGCAATCCGTTACAGAAGATTGGATCAAGGAGAAAGATAGATGGTTTAGCCTTGAAAGGAAAGGCCTATCTTTCATTCAGAGTAATTAACTACATGTCTGTTGTCCAAGGACCAGGGGAGGTAGATTAGGAGAGGAACTTCAGAAGGTAGATCAACAGGAGAAGCTTTTTCTGAACCACAGAAATTCTTCAAGACCACATCAATGAAATCACAAATCCTTCAGGCAAGCATAAAACACACTACTAATTCCAAATATTTCTTCTCTGAGGGTCCTTTTTACAATATTTTATTAGCTTGCATGTGTTAGGGCAGATTTCTCTCCTAGTTAACCTGTTTGCCTCAGTTTCCCCAACTGTGAAATGGGCTTTATAACAATAGCACCTGCCTTCTGGGGTGGTTGTGAGGATCAAATGAGATAATAGTTGTCAAACATTTAGAGTGCCTGGCACACAGCAGGTGCTATAAATGCCAACAACTACTTCTATCATTAATGCCAATTACTCCGATGCTGTATTTGTTGAAAGATGTGATAGAATTTTCAGTGATACGTTGATGTTTAATTGCATCAGTCATGTCCAACTTTTCATGATGACATGGACCATAATATCCATGAGGTTTCCTTGACAAAAAGATTGGAGGTATTTCCTTCTCCAGTGAATTAAGGCAAACAGGTTAAGTGACTTGCCCAGGGTCACACAGCTAGTAAGTGAGGCTGCATTTGAACTCAGGTCTTTCTGATTCCAGGTTCAGGGCTCTATGCAATCCACCACCTTGCTGCCTCTAAGGTCCCTGTGCACTCTGAAATTACAACTTTTTGGCACTTGTCCTCCACCCTGACCAGTATCAATGGTGGTCATCCAAAGCAACCTACTGCAACATCAAGGGATTGAGTCTTCCTGAGCAGTAGCAGCCTCAGTTCATTTTGATAAGCATCCTTCAATACAGGCTGAAGTTAATCATCTCCTGACTCACGGGTGTCTACTCCATGACCCATCAGCCCACCAAAATGCAAACAACAGAAACCTTCCTGCGTACAAAGGGCATTAGATACCACTGAGAAGAACTTCCGTTCCTGCTCGCAACAACCTATTCATCATCTCTTTTTAAATATTTCAAATACTCACACTCTTCAGTGATTTATTCCAGCCTGGCCCTTGATTATTCTCAATTACTGAGGTTTTACTCTGTTTAATAGCATGGGATCTCATATGATTGACTTGCATTTGCAACCTTAGCAAAAACACTCCCCTTCCCCTTCAAAGGGAGCATAACAAAAGAAATTTCTATCCCAAGATCCCACCTTCGCAGGCAACACAGGCAGACCTACCAGTGAGTGAAGAGGTGGACTTGAGGGAGTGCCTTTTCCATCCTTCCATCATGTTCTAATTATCATGGAAAGAAAGGAATCAGGGAGGAAATTCCAAGTTTCCTCTTTATAAGCACCAATTTAACCCTTCATTTTGGGTCTATTTCTCTGAAGTGTTTTAAGTTGGAGATTTCTGTTCAACAAACATTTACCAAATACCCGCTGTGTTTAAGTCACTTGAGATTTTTAATGTCCCAAATGAGGTGTTATCCTCAAGTGATACAAATGGTACATTGGTTGGGCAAAAAAGCAAGCTATTGTAACCGTACAGGGTGTCCCAAAAGTGCAGCATTCAATCCACCAAAACTGAACACCATGCAGACTTTGGAACATCCTATATTTCAACAGATTCTCCCAAGAACACTTGAGAAGGCGCCACTGAGTGCATAGAGCAAACACGAGAGCTAAAAATCCTTAACTTTTCTTTTAAAGTCATGTAGCTTTTCTACTTGCCACACAGAATCATCTTTTTCTTAACGTTATCTTCAGGCAAATACTATATAGTATTTTATAATATAGCATAAGCTTTTTGAGCTATGGATCCCATGGGCCCTCTGGTGAGGCCTCCTCAGAAGACTTTTAAATGCACAAAAGACAAAGGATTACAAAGGAAATCAATTATATTGAAAGATAGTTAAAAATGTTTTATAAAAAGTTCACAAACCGCACATTAAGAACCTTGGAAACCTTTCCCCCTACTACAATCTCTCAAATGACAGTTTGGAGCAAAGTTTCTCCCAATGCAAACAAAATGTCATTTTTCAAATACACCTGGATGATTGAACCAGTGGTTCTTAACCTAGTTCGTAATGCCTCAACCCTTTAATACTCATATGTGTGCATATCAGCATGCAGGTGGACTCGCCTGGAGATGGATAGAGGAGCGGGCCCCTGTGACCCTTGTGAAAGGGTCGTTTGACCCCCAAAGGGGTCACGACCCAGAGGTTGAGAATCCCTGGATCATTAGCCTGTCCTCAAGGCCGCTATCATTTTACTCCCCTCCCTCCCATGTGGAACAAATCTAGCCTCAAGCTTGCTGTCACACTCCCAGCGATTGGTGCAGCAACAATTCCAACAAAAAACTTGGCACTACCTAGAAAGGAAACTGCATTTTCTCTCTCTCCTAATTTTGAGAATCCAGAAGCTAAGAGCTCAGCAAGGCAAACTCTTCCTGCTAGTAGGCTGAAGAGTAGAGGGGGGAGAAAAGAAAGCAAAACTCCAAGATTCCAGAAGCAGCCAGGATCCTTGATGCACAGGAGAAGATAACAGAGAAGGGGCAATGAATATGGAAACAAAGATGCACAAAGCCTGCAGCACTCCAGAGCGCAGCCCAAACTAAACTAAAATGTAATTGAGAAATATTTAATAAATTAAGCAAAAAATTCAATAGTGTACAGATCACATTCATATGTAGTTTCTACATCAATATGTAGGGATATATACAGAGATCCTCAGATACTATTTAATGGCCCAGTCTCTATGGGAGGTTGTTATGGCTAGGTCAAAATTCTTAATTCAATTAGCATTTATTAAGCCCCTGTTATATACAAGGCATTATGCTAGGTGCTGGGGATAAAAAACCGAATCAAACCAAAAACGATGGGATGAAGTAGTGAAGTCACTCCTAGGAAAACTCTAGGTCAAACTTTTGTATTCAATAAACATTTAATACCTACTATGTGCAGGGAATCTAGGTCAAACTTTCATATTCAATAAACATTTATTAAATATCTACTATGTGCAGGGCACTTTGCTAGGTCTGGGAATACAAAAACAACAACAACAAAAACAATCCCTCCCCCCAAAACTAGCTCCTGCTTTAAAGAAAAGTTACATTCTCTTAGGGGGAACAGGTACAATATACAGATCAGTAAATATAAAATATATACAGTTAAAGGCTAGGGAGCCATCCTCACCAGCCAAGGGCCAGCTCGGGCCACTTCTTACACCTACTCTGGGTCACTTAACTTTTTTGTGCTCCAGGAAGTTTCTGAGACTGAGTGCAGAGCAGGGGCCAATCTGCACTGGTAGAGAGAATTTCCTCAGAAGGAGTTCTTACGCCAATGAAATCACAGGTCCAGTAAGTACAAAAACCAACCAAACAAATCAAAAAACAAACAAATGCAAAGGTTACCCTGGATGGCCTCTGAAGACCCTTCCTGCTCTAGACCTACGATGCCCCCAGATTACCGTAATGAGCTCTGGTCGGGAGGTAGCCCTGCCTCCTTCTCTGGTCTGTCATGCTCAGCAGGCATTCCAACGCCAGAGACTTAAAGCCTTTCCCTGCCAGTCACTTGCCACCTGTAACTTAGGCTTACCCTTTTCCCTTTTTTTCCTCCTGCCCCAGTCTTGTCTCTGGGACTCACCCCCACCCAGCTACCTTTTTCTTGCAGTCTCCCACTTTGGGCTGCCTTTTGCCCCCAAGCTGGTTCCAGTGCGCCGGGGAGCTGCGCGCGCCCACTCAGGATGCGAGACCGTGCGAGGCTAGGCTGGGTCCGCGTGTCCACTCGGGATGCCGCACGAGCGAGGCGCACGGGAGGGTTGCTCTGCTGGAAGCCGGCCGGTCGGGGCAAGCCAGGGCCTCAAGGCCAGGGGCGCGGGCTCCAGGCTCCCCCGCCTGTAACCGCTGCGCGCTGCGCTCCCCGGGCTCCCCCGACCCCGCGGCTATAAAGCGCCTTTCCCCCGCCCCGCCCCTGACCCGCGTGCCAGAACCGCGCGTGGAGCGCGGCCAGAGGTGCAGGGGCGGTGGAAGCCCTGGGGCTGTAATCGCTCCAGCCGGGCCCCCGCAGCTGGAGCCTAGGCACAGAGGCGGAGCGCGAGGCGCCCAGAGTCTACAGCCGCGTTTCCAGGAACCCGAGGGAGTGGGGACGTTAGACCTCAGGGATGCAGAATAGTTTTCCACGTTCTTTTCATTTTTTAATTGTCGTTTGCGATTTTTTTTTTTTTTTAGTTTTTTGTTGTTTTTAATTGGCAGATGCTGGGCGCTTTCCGGAATTTAGCAGGGCACAGGAGTACATAAAGTTTGGGATGGAAAAGCAGTCCCCAGTGCGTCCCGTGCGCCCCCTGAGCTCTGCAGTGAGGGGGAGCGTTGTGTGGGACCGAGCAGACCCGCGTCCTTCAGCTCGTTACAACTCTGGGAGTGAGTAGTGCAAGCTGGGGGTGGGAGGGGAATGAGAGGGGGCTCTGCGCCGATCCATTACAGACCCTGTCAGGGAAGGTGCTGGCAAGAGTCCTCATGAGAGAGACCCAAGGTTTGGAGGCAAAGAGAGAAGGTACACGCAGGCGCGTGGTAGTGGAAGTAGACAGTCAATAGGTCAACTCTGGTTCAAGCCCTGGCTTAGCTGTTTGCTGGCTGTGTGACCTTGGATAAATCATTTTGCTTTTCTGGGCCTCAGGCTCCCTGTCTGTAAATAAGAGGGTTGCACTGGATGAGTTCCAAGATACCATCACAGAATGTCTAGAAGATTGAAAATCTCAGAAGTCACCTAATCCTACCTATATTGGAATAGGAATCCTGTCTGAAACTCACTATGTGGTCATTTAGGTTTTCTAGAAGACTTCTAAGGAGGGAAAACCCATTATTTTCATCTCTCCCTACCACAATATAGCCAGTTTGGGTCAGCTGAGAGAGCTCTAGCTCTGGGGGCAGAGGACCTGAGTTCAAATCCCATTTCTGAAACTTAGTCCCTTTGTGACCTTGAGTAAATCACTGATCCTCTCTGGGCCTCAGTCTGTAAAGTGAGGAGGTTGAACTAGCTGGATTCTGAAGTCCTTTCTCTGCCTAGATCCATGGTCCTATAGGTCTTCGCTCATTTAATCTTTGCTGAAGAGAAATCCACTGCTTCCAGGTCTGAGATCCTGCAAAGATTCTTGGGAAGACCCCTTGAACACTCAGATTTTTCTCCAAAGAGAGTAGCAACAAACTCAGAACCTTGTTACCTGTTGCAACCACTGCTTTCTGAGTAACTAAGTGGGTTTCCCATTTCAACCTTGGAATGGTTAATCTGTTAACTCTGGGCTCAAGTTGTTAGAAATTCAATGGAAAATCCACAACCGAGAGATTTCCTGATTTGTATTTAGTTCAGCATCCTTAAATAATATAATTCAGAGCTCTGGCATTCTCTTAAAAATATCTTGGTGATGATAGATATAATGATCACCATTTCATCCACACAAGAGAAAACTGTCTCATTGGACTCATTTAGAATTGATTTTAGGGTGGTTTACTTGGCCACTTCTACATACCCGTGTTTCCCAGGTAAAATGCTAATAGGATAGTCTAGGTCTAAAGGGGCAGCATGGTGCAGTGAACAACAGAGTGGGTTTGGAAAACCTACCCTTAATGCCACAGAAAAATCATTTAACTTCTCAGAGCTATATGCAATTCTCTAAGGCTATAAGGTTTAAACATTTTAAAATTAATTATTAGAAGTATTTGTTATCTTTTTCACTGCCACAAAGGAACAATGAAAAATAAAAATCCTCATAGCAAATATGCATAGGTCAGCAAAACAAATTCCCACATTGGTCGTGTCCAAAAATGTGTCTCACATCTTACATCTTAAGTCCATTAGCAACAGAGAAGTACACCCCTTTGCCTCCCCCTATGGGTTTATAAAGAAGTATAGTTCAACTAGCCAGATGCCTTCCAGCCTCCTGTGATTTTTACAAGAACTCATAGAAAGAAGAATGGACATCATGCAAAAGAATTACCCCCATTATACCCTGGAAGGCTCACCATCTCTGTTCTCTTCTCTGCTCTTACTTTACTGAATTATCGAATAGTAAATCCTACCTATTCCATCCTCAACCAACCAACAACCATTTACTAAGCACCTACTATGTCCCAGGCACTTTGCTAGACTCAGGGAATACAAATGCAAAGAATGAATAAGTTGAAGAGTTTATTTCTTTTTTTGCTTATATTTCCTGTCTTTCTTACTTTCCAAACAAGAACTGAAAAGAGTCTTCCATCTCAAGAGTCTGTGTCCAATGATTCTGAGCCATCATATAGAAACAAAGCCCATTTCTGCAGATGGACCACACCAAAGAGCATTTAACTGAATGAACTTTCTGTTGCATATCACCTCCTCCTACCCTGAAAGAGGTGCCGAAGGCTCCCTTGTGAACAGGCAGGTGGTCACCTGAAGTGACCCCTCTCTTACCCCTTGCATAATCCTCCTAAACTGTGGGACCAGAGAAGGGCTGGGCATGTAGCCAGTAGCGCATAGTTACAGTGCTCTCAGCTGCAGCTCTAAGGCTTTCATGGGGACAGCTGCCTAACAAAAAGGAAGCGCTGAGAACCATCTGGATCTACAGAGATTGGGAGTCCCTAACAGCCTTATCAAACTACTGGTTTTGAACTGAATCAATCGGTGGAACTTTGAAGCCCTAAAATCTGACCCATTGGCAAGGAAACATCTGCCTCTCCAGCACTGGTTACTTCATGCTTGTGTATACCTTTGAAAGAAAATCGACTATAAAAAACCGGGATGATAATAATAATAACTGAAATAGAGCGAAGGGTTTCCCAAATATCTTATTTGGTCCTCACAATAATCTGCAAGGTCCCCACTTTACAGATGAGGAAACTGAGGCTCAGAGATTGTCTTGTCCAGCGTCACACAGGTAGTAAAGGTCTAAGGTAGAAGTTAAATTCAGTTCTTCCTGACTCCAGGACCATCACTTTCCACACAACAGAAAATTGCCTTGCTGGACTCACCTTCAGTGAAGGAGACTTTCATTTTCTGTCCTCTGGACTCACGGTTTAATATGGTTTAATCATAAGGTCTAGTCTTTCAAAGTTGTATTTCTGCATGGTGTTGTCATTGTATTAGTCACTCTCCTAGTTGCTTTTCACTCTGCGGTGGCTCAGAGAAGTCTTCTCAGTTTCCCCTGAAATAATATCGAATTGTGCCGCTAAGGTAGCACATGTTCTTTGTCTTTGATTGGTATAGCCAGAACTCAAAATACATCCAAAAGGCACTTGTTGATCAGAGCCTTTCTTATCTCTTGGTTTGACTTCTTCCTGCTTGGCATGTTCTGGTAAGGATAGAGAGACAGTGCTGTAAAGGAGAGACCTTGGACCCCTTCCAGACCAACATGTGGCCCATTGATATGAGTGCTGATTCTTTGCTTTGGCATTTTCTGATTTCAGAATATCTGTGCAGGCTCCAGAGACCACCTGAGGATTGCCTGAGCAAAGCACTCCATGAAAGTGCCTAAAGACTGATCTTATTGGGCAGTCTTCTTTTCTACTAGGACCATGGATTTGGAGAGACTTTAGAGGTCACTAAATACAACTCCTTCATTTTATAGTTGAGGAAACTGAGTCCCAGAAAGATTAAATTACTTGCCCATGGCAACTGAGAGAAAATTTGATTTTATTTTGAGGAAAGTCCTTGGCTCTAGAGTAGTGGTTCTCAACCTATGGGTTATGTTCAATTTGTAACAATGAAAATACATCCTGCATATCAGATATATTCTTAACAGCAGCAAAATTACAGTTATGAAATAGCAACAAAAATAAAATCAAATAAAATTTGAGTCACTGATACTCCATGTTGATTACTCTATCCACATTATTTCCTTTTTTTTCATGTTATCAAATAAGAAAAACAGATTAATTCAATCTTGAACTTCCTTGGTTTAGAAGATGATCCTAGAATACAGAGAAGTTGTTAAACCTTCTCTGAAGTTAAAACTCAGACATTTGTTTCCAGTCAGACGTTTAGGAGTTGTAGACATTCAGCCAAATTCTCCCAGTGTGAAATTTAGTTCCTTTTACATAATTAAATGGGCTGCCAATTAACCATTTTAGGCCACTAGAGTGTAATTACAATTTAGCAACAATTTGCTAAACAGAACACCTGTGGCCCAAATGGTTCACAGGCCTTGCTTCCAAATAAGCAAGTCAAGAACACTGACTAATTCCTCTCAAATTCATGAGTTGAAGGAATTTCACCACCATACAGGTACCAAGTATACTAGGAGATCAGCTTAGGGATTCTTAACTTAGAGTTTGTGAATTTGTTTTTAAAACATATTTTAATAACTGATTTTCAGTTATAATTAGTTTCTTTCTAAATCCTAGGTATCTTCTTTATGCATTTAAAAAACATTATTCTGAGAAAGGAGCCCATGACACACACTCTTGAACTAGTGTGATGGATACTGATGTGGCAGCTGGTGTAGGAAGCTATGAAATTCGAAGTAGTTATGAAAATTTGTTCTGGATTCTTGTTTCCCTGGGTCTAAAAGAAATCAGCTTTGACTGCTTTTCCTTTCTTGTAGTTTTTACTAGTGTTTTACTGAAACCACACAGAAGATACATTGACTCTGAAGTCAGAGGACCTGGTTTCAAATCTTGCCTTTGATATTTTCTGCCTGTGTTATCTTGGATAAGTCACTTACTCTACTTGTGCCTGTGTTTCTCCATCTTATGAAAATTTGGGAGTTGGACTACATGGTTTCTTAGGTCCCTTGTAGTTCTAAGTCAATTGTAAGAATTGAGTGAATTGCTAAAACCACCTATTTGATTCTGATGCCTTGATTAGCTGAAGACACTTTAAAAAATATTAAATCAATCAAAACTGAGTGTGAATAGGACCTGTACAGCTCCTTGAATCAATCAAAGGCATCTTATGAAGGATGGCTTAGGAGCACTTTGTATAAAAAGGGGACACTTTCTCAGAAGAGATTCTGGGCATCTGGATCCAAGAGGCTGGAGCAAACAGAGCAGAGTGAGGACTGAGGAGTACTGTGTAGGTACAGAAAAGGGAGATATTGAGGAAAGTCCTTGGCTCTAGAGTAGTGGTTCTCAACCTATGGGTTATGTTCAATTTGTAACAATGAAAATACATCCTGCATATCAGATATATTCATAACAGCAGCAAAATTACAGTTATGAAATAGCAACAAAAATAAATTTATGGTTGGGGGTCACCACAACATGAGGAGCTGTATTAAAGAGTCACAGCATTAGGAAGCTTGAGAACCACTGGCTCTAGAGGCATTGTAAAAAGTAGGATTCAGGCTATGGAGAACTCAAGAGAAGGTCAACTCTTCAACTTTTCTTCAAATTCTCCATGTGATGCCCATCTATCTACAGAACCTATAATATAAAATGTACTGTTTCTTTATTCAAATGTTTCCATAAAATTGAATTTTGCACAACTAGAGACAGATATAATACGAAGTTAGGCAGAGAACCGACTCTTTCTCCTTAATTTTCCTCCTTTCTCCTTCCCCTAACCTCCTTCTTCCAGGAATCGTGAACATCTAGTTGACTATTACGGAGACCAGCAAGAGCGTCAAAGTTGGTCCAGGATTTAATCTGATTGGTTGTAATCCTATTTCCTTTGCCTTCCAGAATATCATATGCCAAATCCTCTGCTCTTTTGACCCAGAAGCATCTAAATTTTGTCTTATCCTGATTCTATCTCCATGATGTTTGGATTCTTTCTTTCTGGTTGCTTGCAATATTTTCTCCTTGACCTGAAAGCTCTAGAATCTGGCTACAATATTCCTGAGAGTTTTCATTTGGGATCTTTTTCAGGAGTTGATCAGTAAATTCTTTTAAATTCTATTTTATCCCCTGAAGCTAAGATATTGGGGCAGTTTTCCTGATAACTTCTTGGTTCTTTGTTGTTTGTTTGTTTTTAGTAATATTTTATTTTTTCCCCAGTTACATGTAAAGATAATTTTAACAATTTATTAAGTTTTTTTTGAGTTTCAGAAGAAGAAATCAAAGCTTTTTTATAATCACGTGAAAAAATGCTCTTTTGATTAGAGAAATGCAAATGAACACAATGCTGAAGTGCCACCTCCCACTATCACAAATGACAAATACTGGAAGGGATGAGGAAAAATTGGTATACTAATAAACTGTTTGTGGATTTGTGAACTGGTCCAGTTATTCTGGAGAACAATTTGGAACTATGCTCACAAGTCTATAAAACAGCTCCTACCCTTTAACTTGACAATACTTCTAGTAGCTCTATATCAAAAGAAAAGGGAAAGGACCTATATGTACAAAAGTATTTATAAGCAGCTCTTTTTCTGATGGCAAAGAATTGGAAATCAAGTGGATGCTCATCACTTGGGGAATAACTGAACAAATTGTGGCATATGATTATGATGGAGTGCTATAAGAAATGAAAAGGGGGTGGTTTCAGAAAAAAAACAAGACCTAATGAACTGTTGCAAAGTGAAGTAAGAAGAACCAGGAGATCACTGTGCACAGGAACATCAATGTTATAATAATGATAAACTATGAAAGACTTGTCCACTCTGATCAATACAATGATCTGAGATTGTACCAAAGGACTCAGGACAAAAAATTGTTGTCTACCTCCAGAGAAAGAACTGATGAAATGAATGCAAATTGAAGTATAATTTTCTTTTTTAAAAACTTTTTAAATTTTTTATTTTGATATGACTAATATGGAAATATGCTTCACATGATTTCATATGTGTAATTAATTGATACCATTTTGTTTGCCTTCATAGTGGTTGAGAGAATTTATAATTCAAAATATAAAAATAAAAGAATGTTAAAAAATAATTTGAAAAAACCTTAATGGGTCCAAAGAACTAAAGGACACACACTGTTAGCATAGGTTCCTGTTCTACTAAATACCAGAGCCCAGCACACAAGGGACAGATAGTTCTTTAGACTTGATACATGCTACTGATTGGTCTGGGCAACTAGACAAAGGTAGAAGCAGGAGACCTGTGGTCAACTGAATCTATGCTGTATGCTTGCTGAATAGCCTTTCTATTCTACTGTCAGATAAACTTCCCTTTGTTAAATGGAGAAAAAATAGTGCAATGACCATGCACCCCACCTTTTGCGGGAAGCCCAATTTCTCCTGTCTATGTTGTGATTGTACAATTGTTTGTGTGTTGTCTTCTCCATAAGACTGTGAGCTAGCTCCTTGAGAGCAGGGTTCTAGATTCTAGCATGCTAGAATCTCAATCAAGATTCCAGCAATTTCAAACTTCAGCGGTAGATGTTGTACAGTTAGAGAAAGTGAATATTCAGCCTGCCAGCACATTGTCTGGTATTTGTCCTAAATCTGGAGAACCAGTACACTTGTGGCAACATGCAGTTTGGATTTTGCATGTGTCTGAAAACATGGTAATAGTTATATATGGAAACTAAATCCTCCTTTCCGTCCCTGCTCCTGCCTGGGGCCATTTTGGCTTACCAAGAGGAATGAGTTCACAAACACTGGTTGAAGGGGAAGGGGGAGACCTTTTTTTTAAATAGAAGTCACACAGTTAAACCACTTTCCTATAATGTAGTTCCTTTTAAATCACAAGGATTTATGGGATTTGGAGATTGGAATATCTCTTTCTGAAAGTTTGGACAACTAGGAGAGATTGCAGTTTTTAACTGCCTGGACTGAAGCCACCTTTCTAGGAACTGGAGATGAGGCAAATCGTTACTGTGGGGAAAAAAAAAGACGACTCAGTCAGTTTGAGAGTGTTCTCTTCATTAACAAGGGGCGATTTACTGTAGGAAATTTCTGGACCTTTTTGGTTTAAATAAAGCATCCCTTTGTTGCTAACAGTTTTGTAGGTTTTCAATAATTTCCTGCTGTAAACTTAAATATCTTGCCAGTAATTTTTAAGCATTGAAAAATTCTTTTTAAAAAAAACACTGGAAATAAAATAGGTGCCCATCCATTGGGAGTGACTGAATGAAATAATAGAAATGTAAGGGAATGTTACTGCATCCTTAGAACTGACAAATGTGAGGAATTCACAGAAACCCGGGGAGGTGTGTATGAACTGCTGAAGGACCAAAGAGGGGAACAAAGATCATTGGGACTAGAATGGTGTCCTTCAAATGAAAGCAACATAAAAAGTCATTCAATTTCTGATTTGTTACAAGAGCTGATCTCAGTCCCAGACAACCAATGACAGGAAAATGCTTCCCTTGGGTGTGGGCCATTGGGATGTGGAATCTAGTATACACTGTCAGATGACACAGTAATGTGTTTTTCTTTGTTTCAAGCAAAGACTCCCTGGGGATTGTTGTAAGGTGAAAAAACTGTGATAAGCTTTTTTTTAAAGAAAAAAATGCAATGTGCATAATGAGAAAAATAATAAAAATATGACTTAAGAGATAATTCTCGGTTAAGTACTTTAAACCAATATTGAGACTACCTCAGCTTTCAGGTCAGCCTTTTGACAAGATGATTTGTACATTGAAATTAATATTAATATTTGTCAAATCTATATTCTTTGCATCATTGCCATTTTAGTGTCCTAAGTGCCAGAATCTGGGGGTGTGTTTTTAATGTTGGATACGACTTTCTTCTCCCACACTTTGTCCCTAATTGCTTTGAAGAAATCCAGATTCACTGTGGCCAATCCATTCTCCCCATATCTCCAGGCTCCCTCCCCTTTGCTTTTAGATTTCTGGCAGAGAATAACGCACACACATGCCCCATCATGCTGGCTTCCATGTACAGAAATGTAAATAGTTGCCTTCTTGATTTTCCAACTCTGTCACTTTAACCTCTGCAGATTTCTTAGAGAGTGTTGGGGCAAAATGAGGGGAATGGCAAGGAGGGTGTATCTTGATTTTAATGCTCTATACAATCATCATTGGAAAACAAATATTTTTGCCAGTTTGTCATTGAAAAAACTTATGGAGAAGTGGGACATTCAGGCAGTGCATCCAAGGGGCCCATTATCTAACCTCCATTTTGAAGGACTTGGCATTTTAGCAGAACTGGGTCTCACCAAAAGCATCCCCACTTAGCCACAAAAGAAAACCAGAAATGGGCAGCAGAGTTTACTGGCTTATTTCCTCCCCATCTCTTCACAGACTGATTTTAAACTAATATTTTACCATGTAGATGGGGAACTATATAAAGAAAAACAGATGGGTGAATTTCTTATGGCCATCTCTGCAGACACTCCCTTTTAAAGGTTTTCTAAAACCAATTTAAAAAGTATGAATCAGAACCAGAATTTGCATGAGAATTCTGGGGCTTTGGAAAATTAAGAGGGTTACTTGTAGCCTTTCAGCATCTATAAACAGCTGAGTTTAAGGCATACTTTATATTATATTTATTCTATTATATTATAATTATATATAATTAGGAAAAATTAAGAAATGGGCAAGTATTTATAAGCACCTATTGTATGCCAGACACTAGCAATACAAATACAAAGAACAAACCCTGCTCCCCAGGAGTTACCAGATGGCAGACTTCATCCTTACTCCACCCAGTGTTTGCACCCCATGGGAACTTGTTATGGGAATCTGAAGATCTCTTCTGCCCCTAGGCCCTTTGCTAAAGTGGCTACTTGACTCTGAGAACCTTCCTTGATTTGAAAGTATACTCTGCCCCCTAATAGGCTGAATGTGGTCACTGGAGCCTGTGGTGGGAGGCTTGTTTTTTGGGAATGCCCGCGCCCTGTAGCTTTGTGATTGGGCAGTGGGTCAAGAGGGCTGTGACATTCTCCAAGCCAGGAGAAGGCTATATATACGCCCTGATGTGAGGTTTTGCTCTGGGGCTCACTTTGGAAATAGTTGTGTGATTTGACCAGAAGGAGACTCTGGGAAGCCGTTGAGCCCCCCCGGCTTTGAAAAACCCAGATGTTGGTGCTTCCCTCTCTGGTAACTGAGTAGGTATGGATGTAATGGTCAGATGCTGGAAGCCCATCTACTGATCTGTTTCTTTGTGTTTCTTTGACTGCTTGGAACTTGTGTTTTTGTTCTGTTTGTATTCTCTTAGGCAAAACTTTTATTAAGCAAAAGGCTACTGAGTTAGGAGTCCTGGGTTCAAAGAGTCAGGAAGAAAACCCTCATCTCTGACACTTACAACTACAGTTGTGTTACTATGGGCAAGTCACTTAACCACTGAGCCTAAGTTTCCACATTAGAAATAATAATATTTACCCTAATTATATCTCATGGGTTTGTTCAATTCAACAAACAATTCTTAACTGTTCATCACATGCTGGACACCCTGAATGTAAAGACAAAATGAAACAGTTGCTGCCTGCCTATGAGGAGTTTACACTCTATTGCAGGAATATAGAATTTATATACATAAGTAAATACCAAGTACACACAAATTGATACAAATTATATCAGGAGGAAGAAAGAACTAACAATTAGGGTGATCCAGAACAGCCTTGGTTAGGAGGCAATGCCCCTAAGTTGTGAAATATGATTTGACTGTCACCAGTAAATTACAAAACAAAGGTCTCTTCCACCCTGGACCAGGGATATTCTGATGAACTCAGATTTTGAAAGAACATCTGGCAAATAAGGAAGAAGGTGTCCATAAACCAAGACACTTACAAATGACTGGCAATAAACTTTAAGAATAATGCCAGGAAGGCAAAAGCCCCTCGTGAGCTGAGGTGCTGGTGGGGTTTGTTTGTTTTTAAAAACACTCAAGACATTAAGGTATAATTATCATTCTTTTGTTGTCTTTTTGTTGTTTTGTTTAATTTGTACTAGATAAAAAAGATGAACATAGTCAGGACCATTGCAGGGTGGTGGGAGAGATGGGGTGGTAGAGAGGGGCAGAGATAGGATTCAGGGGAGGGAGAGAGGGAGAAGGAGAAAGAGGGAAGGAGAAGGGAGAGAGAGAGGAGAAGAGGGGAGAGAGAGAAAGAAAGATGGACAGACAGACTTTGCTATTTTGTTTCCACTAAGGAAAATAACCTTCAAATTGGAAAATTAGAAGAGACATCATTAAGTGAGAATTAAACCCCTTGGTAGTAAAAAAAGATAGAAAGAAAATACCTAGCCACTTGAAGGAAGTGCTAATTTCCAGACGCAGCTAGAAACCATCCCCAGATACTAAACAGACTTTCAGACATGATTACAGCCCACTGTAGATAAGCTCTGAGAAATCATAGAGGAACATCGACCTGATAGAAGATTGGAAACAAGCAAATAGTTCCAATTTCCACAAAAGAGGATTATGAAAAATAAATTCCCATAAACTTGACAACAATCCCCAAAAAAGTTCTAAGATATGAAAATGAAGGGGGGGGGGGTGACTTATGAATTCCTGAGAATGCAGAAGTTAGAAAAGAAAGAGCTGATTACCAGGTTCACAAAAAATCCTTGTCAAAATAAACACATTTATTTTTTTGATAGTGGTGAGTTCTTTTTTTTTCTTTTGATGGTTCAGCAAAGGCTGAACTGGGCAATCGATCTAGCATGTTGAATTTGGCTTGGAAGATCAGTCAGTAAACGACATCATAAGGAGGGTTTTCAGTTTCTTATGGGTTCTCAGAGCATGTAGACTTCCAGGAAAGGATGATGTGGCACGAGGCACAAATCCTAGGAGAGGTAGTTTTAGGACTGAGAGGAGAGAGTCTGGAACAAATGACCTATCTCCAACATTGGAGGTCTTCAATAGAAGGCTGGATGACAACTTATTGGAAAGGGTGAAGAGAAGATCTCTGTTTAGGCATGCATCAGAAAGATGACCCCCTGATGTTTTTTCAAACTTTGAGATCTGTGTCCCCACACATTAAGCAATGGCATTGACCCTCCAAAATGTGAAGAATTAATAGCTAAACATAAAAACTAGAGAGTTGCTTATTCCATGAACATTTTCACCCCTTCCCCCAAAATCTACTAAATCATATTATCAATAGGGCTAAAATCCAAGAACCATGAGTCTTTTCTATTATAAGACAAAGCGTTAGAAACATCTAGATTTCCGAATGTATTTTTCTGGACATACAGGGTATTGGGAGCCAATATTATGTTTTTCTTTGTAATCGGAGCCTCCAAACTATCAGTGAAATAACATTTCTTTGAACATTAACTAAATTTGGGAAGCAATCAACAGCCACAAATTTGGGAATTTATGCTTTCAATTTGGAGCCATTATGTAATAAGACAGCCTTTCAGATATAACCAGTCAACATAAATTGTGTGAGAACTGTTTCTTTAAATCATGAATGATTTCATGCTATCTTTCTTCTGGGATTTTATGATAAGAATTTTTACCAGATTTTAAAATCCATTAAAAATCCATTTTCCCATCAGACCTTTCCTTTTGGATTATACTAAACTTTGACCAGGGGAAGAGCTCCCTTATCCTTATAGTTGGTATTTGCTCATCTTTTTCCATTTCAATAATTTATGGACTAGTGTCTAGACTGGCCAGTTAGGTGCCACAATAGATGCAGTGCTGAGCCTTGAGTCAGGAGAACCTGAGTTCAAATCCAGCCTCTGACACTTATTAGCTGTGTGACCCTAAGCAAGTCACTTAACTCTGCCTCCGTTTCCTCATCTGTAAAATGAGCTGGAGAAGGAAATTGGCAAACCACTCCAGCGTCTCTGCCAAGAAAACTCCAAATGGGGTCACAGAGAGTCGGACATGACTGAAATGATTCACTAACCACAAAACTGTCTAGATTACCAGCATAAGGGCCACAGACCCATAGCTAAAAGGGCCATTTGGTCCAATTTTCTCATTTTGCAGAGTAAGAAACTGGGACTCAGAGGGGTTCAAATGGTTTGATCATAGCCCTAGAGATGGAAGGTACTTTCAAGGCCATTTAGGCCTAACCTTTATTGTGTCAGGGATCCCTTTGGCAGCCTGGGAGTCTATGGACCCCTTCTCAGAGTACTTTTTTTTTTAATGCATAAAATAAAATACATAGGATATTGACGTAACAATGTAATTTCCCCCACCATCTATGTTCGTGGACCCCGCCAAAATCTAGCCACTGGCCTCTTGGGGGACTGTGGATCCAGGTAAGGAGCTCTGAGCTAGTCAAATATCCTTGTCTTACAGAGAGCAGGAAGTGGCTTGTTGCAGGCTCATAGACACAGGACTGGAAGGAATTCTGTGGTTATCCAGTCTCAGCTCCTTTTATAGACAAGAACACCGAAGCCCGGGATGGGTTGGGTTTTCTGTTTTGTTGCTGTTTTGTTTTGTTACAGAGAAATACCTGGACCCACAGATGAGGAAAGGAGCTGGCTAAACCAGCATGTTCCAGCCATCTCTAAGGCTCCCATCACTTCTTCTTAGGGCTTTGAGAGCCTCTTCCAACTCCATTCTCTTTTATTCATTCCAGGCCACGGGTCAGATCTCTGGGAGTCTAAAGGGAAATAGCAGCTAAAGGAGACAGATCAAGCTTCACTGTCTTGTTATGTCCTTACAGCTCGGCCCCAAACCAGGGAAGCATCCAAGTGGAGTACGAGACCATGATGAACCGTGGTGGCTTTTGTCACAGACTCCTTTTTCCCTCTTGTAGTTCTCCGTATTTCATGTCTCTTATCCCAACCTCCCTTCCTCCTTACCTTCTCCATACTGTTGTTGGTCTTCCTTCTTACTCCCTTTACTGGGGCTGCTGTACCCCAGGACGTAATGAAATGTAACAGAATAGTACGTTTCAAGATTCTGACCAAGCTCATGTACTGTCTGGGTCAGAAACCGGGTGGCACAATGGATGGAGCACTGGGCCTAGAAGTCAGGAAGACCCAAGTTCAAATCCAGTCTCAGACACTTATTAGCTGTGTGACCCTGGGCAAGTCATCTCAACTTTGTTTGCCTTAACTGTAAGTGGTGATAGTAACACCTCTCAGGGTCGTTGTGAAGATTAAAGGAGATAATATTTTTAAAGTGTTAGCCCAGTACCTGGCACATGCTTTTGTTCAGCCATCTGAGTTATGTTTCTTTGTGACCTCTTTTGGGCTTTTTATAGCAAAGATACTGGAGGGGGTTGACGTTTTCTTTTGTGGCTCATCTTACAGATGAGGAAACTGAGGCAAACAGGGTTAAGTGACTTGCCCAGGGTCACACAGCTAGTAAGTGTCTAATGCCACTAAGATGAGTCTTCCTGACTCCAGGCTTGGCATGCTATGCACTGTGTCGCCTAGTAAATGCTTGTTCCTTCTCACCTCCCAGAAATTTTAATCCTTTTATCTTCACAACTTCCGCTCAGAGCTCCATTAATGGCTGTCTCACCTAGTTCACCGTTTCTAACAGATACCAGTCATATTTCTTCTTCATTTCTTCACTCATTCTCTCAATAGGTATACCAATCGACTCTCCTGTGTCCTCCCTGATCAGCCCAGAACACTCCAGATTGAAATGCCACTCCTTGGCCGAGCTCCTATCAGAATTTAAGCACATGGAGGGCAAGGACTGTCTTTGCCAACACTTACTATAGTATTTGGTATGTGGTATTTCCTTTATAAATAGTTCTTCATTCATTTATTCACTCATTAATACCTATGAGTAGAGAAGTCCCAAGTACTAATGCCTAGAGTTTTCAAAGGTAATAACTATCTTAAAAAAAATGGACTCCAGCATGCTCTGACATTTCTCTGTTTTCTACCACAGACTAGATTTTTCCGAGAACGGCTACTAAGACATTCCCAGAACTGCCTGCAAAATATTGCAAAAATGTTTTGAACCATGTGTTATTACAGAGAAACTTGCTACATGTCAGATAAGGAAAGTGTCAGGAATGCTAGCAAGATTTTTGAGAATTGTGTAGGTCTCCCTGTGTGAACTTGCAGTATCATGAGCAGAGCCTGGCCCTTGTAGTTACTAAGTAAGTTAGATAAACCTAAGACATTTACTGACATCTTAAGGCCGTTCCAGAGTAACATATATTGTCATTGTGTTAAATGATTTTAATCAATTAATAATTTTACTGATGAGGAAACAGAGTCTGGGAGGGGTTTAGTGATTTTCCCAGGGTCACAAAGCTAGTGCTGGGAAGTCTTCCAAGCTTTGTAGGTCTTCCCAAGTTTTGTTTTCCCCTGGAATAGACTTATTTAGAACATCCAAGGTCACTGCCATGTCACAATGAGGCATCAGAACACACCTTGGGGGGAGGGTTGCCCTAATTGGTCTCAGGTTACCAGCCCAAGCACTGTTTCTGTGGGGAAACATCTGATGCTCACACGTCCCTGTTTCTGTAACTGGGATGGGGTCCTCCACCTCTTTTTCCTAGGCCTTCCCATTCTTCCAGACAGTGAATGTTGGGACTTCTCTTCTAGTCCCAAATTACTGGTGGTGGTTTTACAGCCCGCCCCTGGGTAGGTGAATTGTGGTGTGCCAGGGATTAGAAAATTAAAGGGTCAAGCTTTTTGCCAGTGTAAGCCATAGAGGGTACCATTCATTTGTAAACTAACTCCTCATTTCCCACCCAGCCACCCCCTTCTTTTCTTCTTCAAGTCCCAAGGAATGACTCTCCTTTTTGGCACTCAAAGCTCTTCATCACCTGGCGGCCACTTCCTTCCTTTCTAGTCTTCATAACCTTATACCCTCCACATATTCTGTGATCCAGAAGCACTGACCCACTTGCTGTTCCTCACATTCAATACTCCACCTCCCATTTTCAAGCATTTTTCTGCCTGTGCCCCATGCCTGGAATGCTCTCCCTCTTCATCTCTGCCTACTGGCTTCCTTCAAGTCTCAGTTAAAATCCTGCCTTCTTCAAGAAGGCTTTCTTTCCCACTTCCCCTTAATTCTAGTGCCTTTCTTTAGAGATAATCTAACATTTATCCGGCATATGTTTTAATTTTTTATGTAACTGTTTACTTTGTGTTCACCCCTCCCCCGCCTTAGATTGCAAGCTCCTTGAGAGCAGGGACTGGGCTTTTTTTTTTTTTGTCTTTTTTGTATCCCCAGCACTTAGCTCTACATGTAGTAGGTACTTAATAAATGCTTATTGATTTGATTTAGCTTGCCTTGACTTTCTGCTTCCTTTTCAATTGCCAAGGATTAAAATCAGGGGTTTTGTTAGATTCAAATCAGCTAATGGATGTAAAGGACCTTGCAAATCTTAAAGCACAATATGTGTCAGTTTATTATTATTATTAATGATTATTGTTCTCATTACCTTCCCATCACCAGATCTCCAGTCTGGTCATAACTTCATTCTCTGAGTCTTTTATTGTTTGCAGCAGGATGGGGATATGCTAGTAAATATTTAACAATATAAATTTTAAAAGTTTAATATGTATTATTTCACTTTCTTAAGTCCAGACAATGAATAAAACAATAAAGTCCTGACTTGTGGCATAAAATATTCATACTGGAAACTGAATAACTGCGGAGCAGGGTTAGAGCTGGCTCCAGTACACCCCTGGTGAAAAGGCTCCCTTTCCCCCAACACCTTCTCTTTTTTTAACTTAGACCCAATTGGTATTTTTTGTAGATGTTGCTGAAAGAGTGGGGCAAAGTCCTTTTCAGACTTGGATTGGCCACATTTGTATATGAAGGAGCCAAGACTGTAAATGAGTCCCTACACTTTTCTCTATCCACTCGTCTACACTGGAGAACTGAAAAAATTTACAGTTTAAGAACCTGGTTACCCTGAAGCCCAGATCTTTTTAGTCGATGGAGAATTATCTGCAATTATTATCATTAGCTGGGGTGAAATCTCTGACAGAGAGACTCAAGACCCTCAATTAAGAGAAAAGTCCAAAGAGAAGTCTAGTTCAAAGGTAGGAGCTCTTAACTTTTGCACTGTGTATTCCTTTGGTAGTCTGTTAAGCCTATGGACTCCTTATTAGAGTAATGTTTTTAAATCCTTAAAATAAAATACATATGATTACAAAGGAAACTAATTATTTTGAAATATATTTGTCAAAATTTTTTTTAATAACTACTTCATGGACCCCACGTTAAGAGCCATGGTCTAAAGACTTTAGCTAGTTGGAAGCAACCTCCTCTTTCTTAGGGAGCCATCTCCAGTCTTCCTGATCTATGTCTGGCCACTGGACCCAGATGGCTTTGGAGGAGAAAGGGAGGCTAGTGACCTTGCACAGCCCTCCCTCACTCAAATCCAACTCACTTGGAAGTCATGGCATTGTCTTCCTGTTTTCAGGGTCCTCTACAAGAATGAAAGACAAACAGTAACAACAACAACCTCTTCTTTGGGGAAAAATCCTGACGATCTCCTGCTGGGAATACTAGAGACCTAATGGCCAATACTTGGAAGGGACAAAACAGTGGAGGCTTACTGTTAGTCCTGGGACAAGAATGTTTTGCCTTTTCTAAAAGAGCTAGAAAAAGCCTACAGACACTAAGGAAGCATAAAAGTCAAGGAAAACACAGCCAAGGATCTTAGCTGAGTTAGAAATTGAAGTAAGCCAAGCAACAACTGGCAGAAATAAGAGCTGAGCAAGCACCAGAAGAAATGACAAGCTGGGTCAATTTAAAGGGAGATAACTAGCTACAATAGTGTCTGGTAGGAGCCGTGTGACACCACTCAAACAAATCAACATCAGAGGCATGTGCTGTTTCTCCACATATATGCCCTGGTACCATGTGCTCCTTAACTATGTGCCTTTCTGCCTTTGTTCCTTATAGGGGTCAACTCTTCCAACTAGAGCTCTGTATATGAGAGAGTCTGCCCCAGGTTTATGGGGTAAATGCTTTGTTGCTCTTTATTATCATGTCGTTTCCTTAAATGACTTTTCTTTGATCTGATTGTATCTTCTGGCTTACTATTAAAGGTGCACACATCAGTGGGGGCTTGTGAGTTATAGTTTTAAGGAATGAAGACCCACATAGTACCTTGAACTTGGGGCAGCCATCTAAAAGTTGAGAGGGTGCTCTACACTAATGATAATTCACATTTCAATAGTACTTTGAGACTTTCAAGTGTTTCCCATATCAGTAAACAGCCCTTACTATGCACCAGTACTTATATAGCCCTTACTATGCACAAGAGTTTTATAATTATTATCTCACTTGACCCTCACAATAACTCTGGGAGGTAGGTGCCATTATTATGTCCATTTTACAGATGAGGCAACTGAGGCAAATAGAGATTAAGTGACTTGCCCGGGTCACACAGTGTCTGAAGCTGGATTTGAATTCAGCTCCAGGCCTGGTATTCTTTCCATTGTAACACTTAGACTGGAATTGTGGATTTGGTCACAGCTTTCTCCTTGATAGCTTTATACCCAAAGTGTCTTACATGGAGGAGAATAAGGTATTTATACATATTACCTTCATCTCTTGGTTCAATTTGACCTATAGATTATATCTCAAAACCTTCCTTTGCTATTTTCCCCTTGTGTATGTTAAGAATTTTATATTGATCAAATCCAAACATTTGAAGAAAAATACCATGAGATAAAGGAGCTGCTCAATGTATTTTTCATATAGCTTGATGTCAACTATTTATATCAAGAATCAGAATAATAACAAGGGCTACCATTTATATAGTGCTTACGCTGTGCGAGGCATTATACTAAGTGCTTTGTTATCATTTCATTTGATATAATAACCTTGGGAAGAATGTGCTATTATTCTCATTTTATGGATAAGGAAACATGTTATGTGAATTACCCAGGGTCACACAGCTAGTGAGTCTCAGGGGTCAGATTTGAACTCAGGTCTTCTTGACTCCAGAACTGGCACTCTACCCACTGTACCATCTAGCTACCTCCTAAGGGGTGGTCCTGAGAAATAGCAAGCCAAAGAGAAAGACGATTCATATGTTCATAGAATTTAGATTTAGGGTTGAAAGGGAATTTAGAGACCATCAAACCAAATCCTTTCATTTTTACATATTTGAGGAAAGTAAAGCCCAGAGACCATGTGACTTACCCTGGATCACAAAGCCAGCATCTGAAGCTGGTTCTGAGCCTAGTTCTTTCCTGTTCCAAATCGAACACCATATATTCTTCATGCTATCTAAAATTTAGAGGGAGTTCAACCCCCTAATTTTATAGATGAGGAAACAGAGACAGGGAGAGTTTTTATGTCTTGCCTGTGATCATGTAGTTTATAAATGTTAAAGATTAAATTCCCCAGTCTTCCTGACTTGAAATCCAGTGTCCTGTCTATTCTACCATGCTACTCTAAAATGTCAGTACATCCTTCAGGCTGGAATCACAACTTAAGAGAAGAGAGAAATGAGATTCCTCTAATCAGTAGCAGCACAAAGGACACTGGATTGCCTATGGACTGGGGTTTCTGTTCAGGATTGTAAATAAAGGATGTTGAGAAGTTGGGAGAAGTTAAAAACAAATGTATACAGATGTTTTCAGAACTTTGAGTGATTTATACAAGTGGAATCCTGAACCATCGAGTCAGGGACAATTACACTTCATGATGACGATGACGACCGTGATAATGATGTTAGAAAACATACTAACTTCTTTATTTGTGAAACTGATGGGTCAAAAGTTTGTATTTTATCAGCATTGTGCTTTGCTATTGGTCAACAAAAGATGTTGCTTCATCCACATATCCATCATCCTTGAGCGTTAGACGCACACTTTCAAAATTGTTTATAAGCAGCTCTTTCGTGATACAGGTCTGCATGGCTGGCCCCAAATGTCTGCTCTGGAAAATAAACTTACGTGGTGCCCTAGACGTCTCTCTCAACAGAGGTCACGTTCGTCAATGATAGCTGTGTCTTTCTGTGAGTTTTCCCTCTCATACACATTAAACTGCTCCTTTATCTCATGGTATTTTTCTCCAAATGTCACTTGGATTTGATAAATAGAAAATTCTTAATGTACATGAGAGAAAAATGAAAAATGAAGGTTTTGAGCTAGAATATATTGGTCAAATCGAACCAGTGGATGAAGGCAATACACAGAAATACCCCAAAATACATATAAATAACATTTATATTCAATTATATAATTAGCAGAAAGGAGTGAGGGACAAACAAGAAAATTGCCCCAGGGAATAATGTTGAAGAGATACAAAGAAGGCAAGTAACATGGACAAAAGATGTTTTTAAAGTATTTCAGAATTCTTCGAGCACTTTATTATCTAATTTGAGTCTTGTAACAACACTGTGAAATACAAATGTTGGCTTCTCCTTCTTATAGGGAAGAAAAAATGAGTCACTTCATATTTTCTGGGTTTCAGTTTCCTCCTATGTAAAGTCAGGAGGTTGGACTAGATGACATGACTTCTTAAGTCCTTTTGAGTCTTAAATCTATGACCCTACTCTGATCATCACTGAAGGCAGCCTCAGATGGAGGAGGTGGGTGGTAGAGAACAGGGATTAGACTAGAAAGAAGAAAACAGAGGAATCTAGGACCCTGGCCCTGGAAGCTAAGGTCAATAGTGGTAGGAAGAAGTTTGGTGCTAGAGACTAGCCACATATGGATGAGGAGTGGGAAGAGATTAGGTAAGTAGCTATCAATCAGCAGTCATTGATTCAGAGCCTACTTGGACCACAATCCTCAACTTTTCACCCAGAGTGACTCTACATATCCAATATATTGTCAAATCTTGTCATTTCTATCTACCCAACATCTCTTTTACAAGTCTCCTCTTAGCTCAGCTCATATGGCTTCCATCCTTGCTCAGACCCTCATTACTTCTCACCTCAATTGGCCTCCCTGCCTCAAGCATCTCTTCCATCCAATCTATCTTCCACTCAGCTGCCAAGATGACTGTCCAGAAGCACAGGTCTGACCAGGCTCCAGGATTAACTATAAAATCCTTTATTTGGCTATTCACAACTTGGCCCCTTCTTACCTCTCTGGCATTTTTATACCTTACTCCCTATCATGCATTCTGTTAGCCAACCACATTGGCCTTCTTACTCTTCCCCACTCAAGTCAGTACATCTGCTGACTCCATGACTTTGCACTGTGTGTGTCTGGAATGTTTTCCCACACACACCCCCATTTTGTGGCTGCCTTCAGGACTCAGTTCAAATCTCACCTTTTGAGGAAGGTCTTTGCTCCTCCTCCACACCCTGCCCCAGTGACTTCCCTTCAGAGATGACCGTTTACAATTTATTTTGTATTTGCATATATATTTTGTATGTATGTGATTCTTTGCATCTTGTCCCTCCATTAGAATATGAGCTCCTTGGAAACAAGAAACATGGCACCATTTTTCTTTGCCTCCTATTGTGTCTCCAACACTTGGCATAGGTGGTCCTTTATAAATGCATGTTGACCTGCCATGTTCCAGTCACTATTTTCCTGGTTGTTTTTTTTTTTTTTCATTTTATTTTAGGTGAAAATTATTGTTTAAGACAGTTTAAGACATTGGTAGTCAATATGGATAGAGTCAGCTTCAAGGCCAAGACAACCTGGATTCAAGTCTCACCTGTGACACACATTGCTTATGTGACTCTGGGTTTCTTGGCATTCTAGGGACCTCATAAGACTATAAATTACAGAGAATGCGGAGATTAGCATTGTTAGAGGGCATTTCCTTACCTGGGAGTTCCTTATACCAATGAAATCACATGGATGGTCTCCAAACCTGTCTCAATGCCCCAAATCCTCTCCTTTCACTTGCCCCTCAACCCCTTCTTCCCCCACATCTCAAATTAGGCATCAGATTGAAAAAAAGTCAAATCAAATTTACCAAAGAGATCACAGGATTTGTTGTCATCTCTAATTCAGCACATCTGTGCATTATCATGACAACGCCTTTGCCAAAACATCATCCCAAGCCGGAAAAGACAACTGTCCAAAAACAATCCTGCATCTAGGAAGGAGCAATGAGTAATGTCTATATCACAGTTTTTGAGAAGTCTGTATTTGCAAACAGATTGATCGGGGTGTTCCATATTTGCAGTTTAATGAGCCCATGTTAAGGTAGAACTGCTTCAAATGAACGAAAGCTTTTTTATCACTTGCTGGGTTTCATAAACTTGTAATTAAAATTTTGTATTTTATATCTTGTTATTCAGGACCATGGGGTTGTAGAAGTGGAAGGGACATTAGTGTCCATCCAATTCAGTCTCTTAAAGATGAGAAACCAAGGCCCAGAAAGGTTAAATAAGTTGCCCAGGGACAGATCCAGTAAGTGGTAGACCAGAGATTTAACTCTCTCTTTTCTTCACGTCTAAAATGTAAAACATTCTTTCCTTCTCATTTTTGCTCCATTCCAACCCATCATTTCCAATTTCCCTACTCAAGTTTATGGCAGGACAATTCTCACAGTCCCCTAGGTCTGAAACTTTTAGACTTGTATTTGATAGCTCCTTCTACCTCTGATCTTATCCAAATAATGACCAAGAACTGTTCATAAATGCTGTATTATCTGTAGAAAAAGCAGCTATAAGCATGCTGAATGGATAGGGGGCTGGCTTTGGAATCAGGAGATCTAGGTTCCAATTCTATTTCTAAACTAGCTGCTTCTTGGATGTCCCAAGCATTTCACACTCAACATATTCAAAGCAGAACTCATGATCTTTTCCCTCTTCTCCTCCACTTTCTTATGACTGTCAAGGGCACCAATAACTCGATTAGGGAATCTTTGACTCCCTACTCACACTCAACCTACATATCAAATATGTTGTCGACTCATCACTTCTACCTTCGCAAAATCTCCTATATTTGTCCCTTCCCCACTTTCATAAGCTTCTATCCCGTTTAGGCGCTCATCACCTCTCTCTTGGACTACTGCAATCAACTTCTAATTGGTCTCTCTCCACTCCAATCTATCCTTTGCTCAGCCACCAAAGATTTTCTTAAACCACAGATCAGGTCTGATCATGTTGTGACCCACCAAGTCTGCCTATGCCCACACCCAATAAACTCCAAGAGCTCCCTATTACTTCCGTTATCGAATATAAAATCCTCTGTTTGGCATTTAAGGCCCTTTGCAGGGTGGTATTATAAATTAAGAAAATGTCTTCATGTGTGGGATTTCATGAATTGGAGGGTATAAAAGTATTTGGAAAGCATTTATTGGAGATTAATGGAGAGGGAAATGGAAGTGACTTCATCACAGGAGTATACCAGAAGGAAGGATGGACAGAGTTTAGGAAATAGAGCAGAAACTGGCATGACATGCTAGTGATAGAGGCTTTTAACTCTCCGAACTGTGATAGAGGTATCGCTCTGCCAAAAGCAGAGCACCTGGCACATTCTGGGTCTGCCTTAATGATTCGTTCATTGCTAAAGAGAAGGAAGAAGTAAAGAGGGGCAATGTTATTCTGCTGAATCTGACCAACAAAGAAGAGCTGATCGAACAAAGCAGAAATGATGGGAGCCTTGTGAGGTAAATGATTGCTCTATCTTAGAATTCATGAGAATGAGAGGAAAGCTGGGCATTGCCAAATGTGCACCCTAGTTTGGGGAAAGTAGATTTCAGAGGGATCAGAGAAAGGATAGGTAGGATGCCAGAGCCTAAAATTCTACAGGGAAAGTGGCCCCAGAAGGAAATGGTGTTCTTGAGAATGAAATGCTAAAAATGCAAAGAGAAATTATTTCAGTGAGGGAGGAGAAAAAACGGGAGTTATAAAAAGAGATCAGTGTAGATAGACAGGGAATTCAGTGACCAGCATCAACAGTAGATGGAAGCAAGGGCAGGTTCCAGATCACGAAAAGAAAAGCATGGCCCATGGTCCTGTAAGAAGAGCATCCAGAATGTTAAAGTTTAGTAGCAGCATTAGAGGTAGGTTGCTGGTGCCATAGTTCACAGAGTCAGGCCTGGAGTTAGGAAGACCTGAGTTCAAATCTTCCCTTCAGCACTCACTAGATGTGTGACTTTGGGTAAGTCACCTAACCTCTGTTTGCCTCAGTTTCCTCATATGTAAAAATGGAAATAAGAGTGACACCTCACTAGGTTGTTGTGAGGATCAAATAATATTTGCAAAAGGGCTTAAGGCAGTACCTGGCACATAGTAGGTAAATAAGTAAATGCTTATTCCTTTCCTTATTTTCTATCCAGGAGACTGACTTTTGAATTAGTGATAGAACACTAATGGTTAATACAGGGTAGCATTTGAGGTGTTCTGTAAAGGATGGGTAGGAAATGAATAGGTGACAAAAGGGATGGGAACTATTTCAAGCACAGGGAACAATTTGAGCAGACAGACCATGGAAGAAAGGAAGAAAGAAAGGAAACATGCATTTATTAAGTACCTACTATGTGCCAAGTGCTTTACAAATGGAGGAAAGGAAGTCTTGTCACCTTAGTCTTGTGCCCCCCAAAATTGGATATTTTCTATGGGCAAGTCCCAACTCCTACTTCATCTGTATCTCCCATAATTCCCAGTCCTTTCCTAAATATGCTTCATATTTGGATGCCTTCATGGATCCTTGATCTTATTAGCGTGGCTACTACCTCCATTAGTGCCAACTACTGCCCATCTCCATCTTCTCATCCTGTGTTGATATATTACCATGAATTCTCCATAGATGATCTTCCTAAGTGTTCTAGTGTATGTTTCTACATAACCTTCAGGCTTATTCCTCAATCTCACAAAATGACTGAAAGATTTCCTTTTTAAAATGTTTTACAATCAAAACTGAATGCTGTGAAAATAAAATGGGCAATCTGGGCCCTAAAGGAGACATGAGGAAGCACCTTGAGGAGATGAGGGGTAACAGGTATGCGACACTGCATAATGATAGAATTTTCCAGTCGGTTGATTAGTTTTTTTTTAGGATGTACAAATATCTTCACATTAATCATTAGTCAGGTTGTAAAGAAGGATTATAACTGATGGAATGATCAGTGGGAAGGAGGAAACAAAACAAAACAAGAAAAAGAAACACAGCAAGTAGTTTGTTTCAATCTGCAT
>CM053585.1:521421068-521436834 GCA_028646515.1 Pseudochirops corinnae
TTATTAAATAACAAGTTATATGTGTGTGTGTGTGTGTGTGTGTGTGTGTGTGTGTGTGTGTTTTCCCTATTTACCTTTCTATGTCTCTCTTGAGTCTCGTAATTGGAGGTTGAATTTTACATTGAGCTCTGGCTTTTACATCAGGAAGGTCTGAAAGTCCCTTATATCATTGAATGACCATCTCCTTGTCTGAAAGATTATGCTCAGTTTTGCTGGATAGCTGATCCTTGGTTGTAACCCAAGCTCTTTTGCCCTGTGAAATAACATATTCCAGTCCCTCTAATCTTTCAATGTAGAAGCTGCCAGATCCTGTGTGATCCTTGCTGTAGTTCCGTGATATTTGAAGTGTTTCTTTCTGGCTGCGTGCAGCATTTTCTCCTTTACCTGATAGTTCTGGAATTTGGCTACAACGTTTCATGGAGTTTTCAATTTGGGATCCCTTTCAGGAGGTTTCCAATGGATTCTCTTGAGATTTCTATTTTACCTTCTGGTTCTAGAATCTCAGGGAAGTTTTCCTTGATGAGCTCTTGGAAGATGTTGTCCAGGCTCATTTTTTCATCATGATTTTCTAGTAGACCAATAATTCTCAGATTTTCTCTCCTGGATTTGTTTTCCAGGTCAGTTATTTTTCCATTGAGATATTTTACCTCTTTTTCTAATTTTTCATTCTTGATGTTTTGTTTGACTGATTCTTGGTTCCTCATAGAATTATTGGCTTCAATTTGGTTGATTCTAATTTTTAGCTAATTATTTTCCTCAGTTTTTGAAGCTCCTTTTGCATATGTTCAGATTTATTTTTTAGTTCACACATTTTTCTTTTTAAGGAGCTGTTTTCTTCATTGTAATGTCTTTCTAATTTCACAATTTTGATCTTAAAAGAAATGTTGATTTTATCTTCTACCTCTCTAATTTGGATTTTAAAGTTCTTTTTGAGCTCATCTAAGAATGCCTTCTGTGCCTGAGACCAGTTCATAATCCCTATTAAGACTTCAGCTGTGGATGTGGAGTCAATATTGTCTCCTTCTGAATTTGGTTCCTCCCTCTCACAGTAATAGGATTCTAGAATCTTTGTAGTCTGTTTTTTACCCATTTTGAGGCAGGACCTTCGCCACACCCTTCCTCTGGTGTTCCCAAGACTTTACTGTTTAAAATTTTTCTCTGAGACAATAATTACTATGTTTTCAGGGTCAGAGGGGTAGGATAGGAGCAGCCGGGGTTTACTCTGCCATCCTGGTTCCTGGAATTTCAGATAGGGGCTTTTTAAGTTTCCAGGTTGTAGGTTGGTAGTCTCAGGAATAGCTGCTGCCCTTGCCACAGGCCCTGCCTTTGTCTCTTACCTAGCTCTGTCCAATCCCTGCCCTGTGGTGATAGGCCTGGGAATGGCCCTTGTGGTTGATGGATCAACTTGCCACGAAGTTGACCAGGCCTCGTCCTGGCCTCTGCGCGTCATGTCATCTGGACCTGTTGGTGCACAGCCCCATATCATTGTCTGAGCCTCTCCTGGTTGATTAGTTTTGTTGAATTTCTTCCCTCCCCACCCACCCCAGCACCTCTTTCTTTATTTTTTATTATAAGAGATGACTTCATGGAAAGAATATAGACTGAGAAACACAGGGGTTATAAAAAAAAACAAACAAATAAAAATTATTTAAAATAAAAGGCTTTCCCCCTCACTTCACTACCATTGTCTCTTCCCAATCCAGACCTTTCCCCTCTACCATGATGACATGTGCATCATTACAATTTGCCACCTCCTAGTACCACATGCAATACATCTCTCCATTGTCCTCTGAGTCATCCATAATTTTGATTCTTTAGAGACTGCAACATTCTGAGATTCCCAGTCAAATGCCATGATGGGGATAATACTGCTGCTCAAGAGACAGTGTTTTATGTTAGGAATGAGCTTGAGATCAGTAAAAGTACATGAAATTTAATGAGTGCCATGTAATATATGCTCCATTTTTACTCTTCATGTATAGGCTTAGATCATTGCCACTCTTTATCACCTATGCAAGATATAAGCACAAATGGACCAACTCAATGAGTTGCCTTTCCAATTGCATATCATGATCTGATACACAATTTTCATCCACTTGGTTTTTCCTTTGTAGAACAGATTGTCTATTTGTTGTTCGTCTTTGAGTTTCATCTAATAAGTGTTCTGGTGATGATTTGACTGGATTAGGTTTCACATCAAGTTTCCTGCAAGTTCTTTTGCAACTCCATTGCTTTTTGCTATTTTGTGATGGTAGATTCACAATCTTCAGTGCGTTAGTGTCCCAATGTCTTCATATCCCCTCTAACATTTCCTGTTTTCCTTTTCAGTCACATTAGCCAATCTGATAGGTGTGAGGTTTTACAATAAACTGAGTTGTTTTAATGTGCCCTTCTCTAACAAATGGTGATTTAGAGCATTTTTAAGGGGCTATTAATAGTTTTAATTTCTTTTTCTGAAAACTGTTCCTATCCTTTGACAATTTACCAACTGGGGAATAGCTCTCATTTTTATAAATTTGTCTCGGTTCTCTAAATTTTTGAGAAATAATATCTTTATCAGAGAACCTTACTGTAAAATTTTCCCCCAGTTTGCTATTTTCCTTCTAATTTTGACCACATCAGTTTTATTTATACAAAAGCTTTTTAATTTCATGTAATAAAAATTATCCATTTTGCATCTTATGATCCTATCTTATTTGATTATATTTTTCCACAGATTTGATTGGTACATTTTTCCATGCTCCCCTAATTTACTTATTATATCAGCTTTATGTCTAAATCATTTATCCATTTTGACCTTATCTTGGTGTACAATATAAGATGTTGGTCTATGGTTAGTTTCTGCCAAAATGTTTTCTGGTTTTCCCAGTAATTTTTTTAAAATCAAATGTTGATTCCTTACCCCAAAAGCTTGGATCTTTGGGTTTCTAGATTACTTTGATAATTTACAACTGTATGTTGTATACTTAATCTATTCCACTGATTAATCACTATATTTTTTTAGTCAGTATTAGATTGTTTTGAAGATTACTACTTTGTAATATAGCTTGAAATCTGGAACTTCTAGGCCACCTTCCTTCATATTTTTTTCATTGATTCCCTTGATATTTTTTGACATTTTGTTCTTCCAGATGAATTTTGTTAAGATTTTTCCTAGCTCTATAAAATAAGTATTTGGTAGCTTGATTGGCATGACACTAGATAAGTAAATTAACTTAGTTAGAATTGTTATTTTTACGATATTGACTTGGTCTACCCATAAGCAATTAATATTTCTCCAATTGTTTAGAGCTGTCTTTATTTCTATGAAAAGTGTTTTGTAGTTGTGTTCATATAATCCCTGGGTTTGTCTTTGCAGGTAGACTCCCAAGTATTTTATGTTGTCTGTCATTATTTTAGTGCAGTTTCTCTTTCTGTTTTTACTGATGGATTTTGTTGGTAGTACATAGAAATACTGATGATTTATGTGGGATTACTTTACATCCCGCAACTTTTCTGAGACTGTTGATTGTTTCAACTAGTTTTTTACTTGATTCCCTAGAATTCTCTAAGTATACCATCATATCATTTGCAAAGCATGATAGGTATCCTCCTTGTTTCCTCCTTGCCTATTTTTATTCCTTCCATTTTTTTCTTGTCTTATTGCTATAGCTGCCATTTATGCTACATTACTGAATAATAATGGTGATAATGGATATCTCTGTTTCACTCCTGATTTTTTTGGGAAGACTTCAAGTTCATACCCATTACAGATAATGCTTGCCCTTAGTTTTAGATAGATACTGCTTATCATTTTAAGAAAGGCTCCATTGATTCCTATTCTTTTTAGTGTTTTTAATAGGAATGGGTGTTGTGTTTTGTCAAACATGGTTTTGATACCTAAACAAGGGAGAGCAAGAAACAGGCAAAGAAAATTATAGACCAATTTCCTCAATGAATATCAATACAAAAACATATTTGTATCATAAAAGGAATTTGGTAGGATTCCTTCTTTACCTATCTTTTCAAATAATTTATATAGTATTGGGATTAACAGTTCCTGAAATGTTTGGTAGAATTCACTTGTAAATCCACCTGGTCCTGGGGATTTTTTTCTTATACAGCTCATTGAAGGTTTGTTCAATTTCTTTTTTCTAAGATAGAGTAATTTAGGTATTCTATTCTTTGTTCTGTTAACCTGAGCACTTTATATGCTTGTAAATATTTATACATTTCACTTAGATTGTCAGTTTTACTAGTATATAATTAGGTGAAATAACTCCTAGTGATTGCTTTAATTTCATCTTAATTAGTGGTCCATTCACTGTTTTCATTTTTGATAGTGGTAATTTGGTCTTATTTCTTTTTTATATCAAATTAAGCAATGGTGTATCTTTTTAAAAATTGTTTTTCATAAAATAATTCCTAGTTTTATTTATTAGTTCAATGTGTTTTTTTAACTTTCAATTTTATTATTCTCTCTTTTGATTTTCAGGATTTCCATTTTGGTGTTTAGTTGAGACTTTCTAAGTTGTTCTTTTTCTAGTTTTTTAGGGGCATGTCCAATTAACTCATCTGCTCTTTTTCTCTTTTATTGATGTAGGCATTTATAGATATAAGATTTCCCCTAAGTACTGCTCTGGCTGCATCCCACAAATTCTGGAATGTCGTCTTATTGTTGTCATTTTCCTTAATGAAATTATTGATTGTTTCTATGATTTGTTCTTTGATCCATTCATTCTTTAGGATTAGATTGTTTCATTTCCAATTAACTTTTTAAATCATATTTTATTTTCTCCAATTACATATAAAAACACTTTTTAACATTTGTTTAACAGTTTTTTGAGTTCCAAATTCTCTTTCCCCTTTCCCCACCCCTTCCCTGAGACAGCAAGCAATTTGATATAGGTTATACATGTGTAATCATGCAAAACATATTTCCATATTAGTCATGTTGTTAAAGAAAACACAGACCAGAAAAAAAAACAAGCAAAAAAAAAGTAAAGAGAAAAATGGTATGCATCAATCTGCATTCAGACTCCATCAGTTCTTTCCCCAGAGGTGGATAGCATTTTTCATCATGAGTCCTTAGGAATTGACTTAGATCACTGCATTGCTGAGAATAGCTAAGTCATTCACAGTTAATAATGGTACAATATTGCTGTTGCTGTGTACAATGGTCACCTCATTATGCTCAATTCACTTTGCATGAGTTCATAGAAGTCTTTCTGTCTTTGGCTTGAGAACTCCTGAAGTTGCTGTTGCTTCTGTCATCACCACCTAATTCTACCACTGGTTTTTCATCCATGTGGGCTTTGAGCCAGCCTACTCCCTGTGTCACAGATCAATCTTTCCGACCTTCTATATAGTTTTGGACTGGAAGAATGTCTCATTCTGACCTTTTGTTGTCTCTACCAGTCCAGAATTCAATTTGAGGCATTATTTTAAAGTCATTTGGAGGGGGATGTTAGGAGAGCTCAGCTGAGCATTTACTCTGTCATCTTGATTCCACCCCAATTGATTCCCTATATTTTGACTCCAAACTTTGTTCTAATGTTCTCATCATCAGTCAGCTCATTCAGAAATGTCAATAACCAGCCATTCATTATTTCTTAAGAAATAGTCAAATTGTTTTCTTTTTATTGGTCATACTGTTTGGCAAGTGTCATATGTCCTCTGACTCTTAAAGAAAACATCTGTGATATACAGGTGTGAAATTTCTCAATCTCCGGATCTCTAGCTTCTTTTGTTTCTTGATCCTCCCTAATTCTCCAACATTTAAAAAACAAAACTATCCTCAACTGTGCCCACCTTTGTATTAAGTTATTGCATAATAAATGCTGATTTGCCTTGGATGCTCTTGTCCAATTCAGAGAATTTCTCTAGTTCTTCATTTATGCTCATCAAGACCTCTGTAAGGAGAAATGACTGAATCACCCAAGAAAGGATGTTTTTGTTACCTATGAGATTTTTTTCTTTGTTATTTCTTTCCTTAGTTATTTATGCCAGTTGTGTTTTTTTTTTAATTTAAGGAAAATCATAAGATATTAGTTTCAGAGCAGAAAGGTATCTTACTGGTTGTCAAGTTCAAACTTCTCATTTTACTGGTGAGGAAACCAAAGCACAGAGACCTAGGTGTCTTGCTCAGGATCACACAACTAGTGAGTGTCTGAAGCAGTGGTTAAACCCAGAAATTGTTGACTCCAATTCCAGTGCCCTATAAGACTTCCATTTGGGAAAGTTTTTTTCCCAGATGTAAAATTGCTTACTATATCTTGCCTATAGCACTAATTGTTATTATTTTGGGGTCTGACCAAATTTTCCTATATACCATATTACATTCAATATTGGGAATCTGTGGTCTATATATTTTTTTGTCTCTCTAGACCCAAAGGTGATCAACAGACAATATAAAGAACACAATTGTACAAGAACTCACAACTTAAAAAAAGACAAATGACAAATCATATCTTGTTTTTAATGAGATTATCATTTTATGTCTTCATCATCTGAAAAAGAAAAAAATCTTTTTTATTCTAAGTGAATTAACAATAGCCTTAAACATATCACATATCAAATTAATATAGTTCTACCCTCTGTCCTTTCTATGCTCTTTACTTCTCATAAGGGATATCCACCAGAGGCTAATGTTTTAGGCATCCAAATGGGAACTTTAAATCAAGACCCAATGATAAAATAACACATTAGCAGAAACTCAGGCAAGGTCAATTACAGCATAAGAATCAAAATCTTTTGATTTATACTGGCTACATTTATAAAGATTTTTGAAGAAAAAAGACCAGGAAACCAACTTTAAGTCTCATAAGAAGAATTGGGTTTTTTTCCTAAAGAAAATCGTTAAAACCTATAGTTGTACACATGTATCAGACATATCTCATCAGCATGAACAAGTATGGAAATCTTCACAATGAGCAAGATAGGTAAAGTAAAACTAGGACTCTGAAAATGATGTTAAATGCCTTCATAGAGAAATGATTGGATATTTTAAAAATATAATTGTTATAAGGAAAAGAAAACAGGTATCCACAATGATCTTTTACTTTGGATTCTATCAAGGTGATCCTCTCTAATTACACGATTGTCCACAAAATGTTGATGGGATAGGTACAACAAAATTTCTCTTGGTACTAACCTTATGGTTACTACTTTGCTACTTACTGGTTCCCCAACCACCATCCTCCTACTGCTCCCCACCTACTTCTGAGGTCTTACCTACCATCATTGTCTCACCATCAGTCTAGCTTTAAAGGTAACAACTTGACTCTGCTACATACATACCCTTTCTTGCTTCCTAGCCCTGTTCCACCTACAGAATCCCCATATCAAGATCTGCCCTTGCTGAAAACTACTAGCATTCTAGCTTATTGGCACCTATCTATCTGTGACATCATTAGTAGGAAACCACTCAGATATTCCTGAGGTAGGGCCCTATCCCTTCCTATGGAAGTTCTAGACCCCTTCAATGCTAGCCACAAGACCATGTTGGGTTGTCCCACATGGAAGAACTTGAGGAATAATGGAGAGCTTGTCATAACATGGTTGTCTGCAGAGGAGGGGCACTTCTCCCATGATCATTCATCTCTTCCTACTCTTTTGGTAGCATCAGGATCATTTCACCCAAAGTCCAGCCTTCCTCCCAGGATGTATCCTCCCCCGATCGCACCCTTGTCCTCCAGGTAATAGTTTTACTGCTGAATCCTTAGTCCCTATTTCCTTTACCCTTTCCTATGCCCTTTCCCCTAAATTTAGGTACCTTCTCTTAAGGTAAGTAAAATTCACCCACAATAAGAGCCTAGTATTCTAAGCATCACTGACTGGTTCACACTTTGGAAATCTCAAAGACCCCTCCTGAAAAGCAATTCAATTTATCCCAGCCATTCGTCACTCTGGGTCAGTGGTTCTCAACCTTCCTAATGCCGCAACCCTTTAATACTCGTATGTGGGTGTATCTGCACGTGGGAGGACCTGCCTGGAGACGGATAGAGGAGCAACATTTCAGTTCCTAAGCCCATGGGAAATATGTGTTTTCTGGTGGTCTCAGGCGACCACTGTGACCCCTGTGAAAGGGTTGTTTGACCCCCAAAGGGGTCGCGACCCACAGGTTGAGAACTGTTGCTCTAGGTGCTCTCTCTTCACATTTGTCCCTAATTGATATTTCTCATCTTTTTTCTTTTCTTTTCTCTTTTCTTCCTTTTTTACTTTTTCATGCTGCTTCTTTTCCTTGTGCCCCACCTGCCTGCTTATTTGCTTTTTTCTTGAACCACTTAGATTCCAATTCTTCCTCTCAGCTCTCTTTTTAGCTTCCTTCCCTCCTGGACCTCTTCTTTTTTCCATTCTATTCCATTCTGCTCTCATTTTTATTCTCTTCCCTTTCTCTTCCCTCTCCCTCCCTCTCACTTTTTCTGTCTTTCTCATTGTCTCTCTGGAACTAAGATTTATCCTCTCCTTCCTTTGTTGTTTAGTCATTTTCAGTTATATCTGATTCTTCATGACCCTTTTTGGGGTTTTCTTGGCAAAACTACTAAGTGGCTTGCCATTTCCTTCTCCATCTCATTTTACAGATGATGATACTGGGGCAAACAGTCTTAAGTGACTTGCCCAGGGTCACACAGCTAATAAATGTTTTGAGGCCATATTTGAACTCAGGCCTTCCCAGCTCCAGGCCTAGAATCCTCTCCACGGAGCCACCTAGCTGTCCCTCTCCTTCCTTATAAAGCAGCTTTTAACTTGAACTGAGAGTTAAGAAACTCAGGCACCTATGGGGTCTTTCCCAGAACCTCTGGAGATGTAGGGTGAGAAAAACACCCATATCCTCATAGCAAAATCAGCTCTCCAATGGAGACTATGTTCATTTGGACTAGGCTCAAGTCTCTAAATCCCAGACACTCCTAGGTATCAGGCCACTTATTCTTCCTCCTCTGTCCAAAGCCTGAAAGAGATAGACTAGCTTGGGCTACTGGGTTTTTCCTTCTGGGATCCAAACCCTGGGTGTTGCTAATTACCTTTTTTAGTTTTTTGTTCATCTTCAACGGAGGGAGTATTTTCTTTCGAATATGGTGTTTCCTGATCATTCATTGAGACTTCCCCAGTAGAAAAGAGACGGTGCAGCTCATGGATCAAGTCAAAAATGTATCCCGAGTTAATGCTGTGATTGCCCTCTAAAATAACCAGTTGGTGTTCTTCAGAACCGTACTCCTCAGAGAAGTCGCTATTTTCTGCCTCCATCTCAGATTCCTTAAGAGAAAGGCTAAACAAAGAGAAGGAATGAGAAACACGGGGCATGCATTCGGTCACAGTAGTCAGTGTATATGATTCCTGATGATATAACACGAATCAACTGTTGTTGGTCCACGTGGCTGGAACAGGCTGCCGTTCATCCCGTCTGCAATCGGAATCAAATGAAATCCAAGAGCATTCTAACAGGCAATGAGCCTCTCCCATGTCTCAGGGTTTTCCAATATCAAAGTGTCATTGAATTTTTATTGAGTACTTGGCCCTATATTTCTCAAAGTAAAGATTTAAAGAAGTTTTTCTGGCAGGTTCAACCTGGTGAAATGCTTCAAGGGCTATTTTCTAAAATGGCATCTTCTTGGCGATTCTGTCATTTTCTCCCCTTTCCTCAGGCTCTTCCTGTCTTCCACACCATACTGAATAGCTTCAGTGCAGCTTTTGGTCATGGATCGGGCCAAACCTGATATTTCATTGGTGTTGGGAGCTACTGGTATAGATACTCCCTTCACCAATGCAGTCAGGCAACCTCCCCTTAAGTTAGAGTCTCCAAGAGTTGCCTGCAGTCATAGAGAGACTAGGTGATTTGCCTCCGGTGGCACAGATAATATATGGTACAAGTAGGATTTAAACCTAGGTCTTTCTGAGTCCTCTATTATATCACAGCAAGTATTATAGCTATGAAATATTCAAACTAAAACCAGCCATTGTAGTTTTAAAAGCAAAAATTCTCATAAAAATCTTTGAATGGACAAAAAGTATGTTAGAGTAGGGAAAAAAAAAAACTTGTTTTGGAGCCAGAAGACCTAGTTTCATAATCTTGTCTCTATTACTAAATGTCTCTATGACCTTAGACAAGTCACTTGTCTCAATGGGCCCTCCTCCCTCAATCTGCAAAATGTGAGGAGTGGGGTAGACTAGACTAAATCTCTTTTGTGTCCTGGACCCCTGTGACAGTCTGGTGAAGTCTGTGGACCCTTTCTCACAATAAATGTCTTTCTAACTGCATAAAATAAAGTAGATAAGATTACAAAGGAAATACTGAAATATATTAATAGTGACATTAACAAAAATAAGTTCATGGATGTTGGGTTAAGAACCTTTGATCCAGTTGGTCTTTGAGACCCCTTATATCTCTAGATCTATAATCCTACAAAAAGGAAGATTAAAAAATAAAGCATCTGGGAATACCTCTATATCCTGGAACAAAACCCGTCTTGATCTCGAATGCTAATCATTTCCATCTAGCCATCCCTTATAACAAAGAATAAAAAGGAAGAAAAAAAAGGAATTCTTAGAAGCATGTTCTCAACTCACATTATGGTGTGCTCTTCCTGGAGTTTCTTTGGGCTAGAAGAGGTCACATTAATACATTTTGGAGCATAATCTGCAGGGGGATATTGGTTGATTGAACCTAAAGAGAAAACGGGATATGATTAGCTTTATATGTGCTAATTCTCAAGTTCCAAACCATTTTTACAAAGCAAACTTGTCTTTTCTTTCACTGGCTTTTGCAAAAAAAAAAAATGTGTTTGCTTTCAAAAGTTACTTTTTGTTGTTGCAGTTCTTTGTGACCCTATTTGGAGTTTTCTTGGGCAAAGATATTGGAGTAATTTGCCATTTCTTTCTTCAGCTCATTTTACAGATGAGGGAACTGAGGCAAATAGAGTTAAGTGACTTGCCCAGGGTCACACAGCTAGTGTCTAAGGGCAGATTTGAATTCAGGAAGATGAACTTTCCTGACTCCAGGCCCGGCACTCTATCCACTGCTGTGATACCTAGCTGCCCCCAAAGCTAGTTTACTAAGTACAATATTCGAATTATTGCTGACTAGACACCATATTCCTAGATCTATCATTTACCTTCCCTGTGGGAAGCAGTATGGTTCAGTGGAAAGAGTGCTGAACTTGGAGTCAGAGGATGCAGGTTCAAATCCCACTTCAGCCCCTTTCTACTTGGGTAAATTATCCCTTGTCTGCTCTGGGGCTCAGTCTCTTTATAGGTAAAATGGCAGGGCTGGGGGGCAGTTAGACTAAATGGCCTTTAAGGTTCCTTCTTGGTCCAGATTTATGATACCATCAGCCATTAGTTTCCTCATTTATTGAATGTGGGGATTGGAATCAGCTTTTTATGTTCAAAATTCTATGATTATCTGATACTGTATTACCTCATGTTGGCAAGAGTCCAGTGGCTATAGCCCTGGGAAAGATGTCACAATTTAGTCCATGCTCAATTATGCCCAAGATTCATTAATATGAAATTGTCTTACCTCTTAGTATCTTAGTAGCTCAGGGACAAAAATCACCAGATTCTTTTTTTGAGGGAAGCTCCTACTCTTAACTTAGAATTTTAGAAAGTTGACTAGATAATTGAGAGTATAAATGACTTGCCCAGGGTCACAATGCCAGTACATGTCAGAAGCAGAGTCTTGAACCCAGGCCTTCCTGACTCCAAATTTGGTTCCTTGTCAAACATACCAATCTGTATCTTGAAAAATCAGACACTTATTAGCTGGCTGACCTTGAGCAAGTCACTTAACCCTATCTGCCTCAATTTCCTCATCAGTCAAATGAGCTGGAGAAGGAAATGGCAAACCACTCCAGTGTCTTTGCTGAGAAAACCCCAAATGAGGTCACAGAGAGTCAAACACAATTAAAAAACACTTGAACAACAACAACAAAATCTTGAAAATTAGTGGAGGAAAAACAGATTTGGACTGAGTTTTTCCTTTTCATATCTGGGAGGGAGCTTTATATCTCCTAGACAACCAGAGGAAGGAAAACCTTCTCTCCACTCCATTCCAGAGTCTTAAGGTAGAGCCAGAAGAGGCTGGGAGGAGGCCTGGGAAATGGGCCCAGATATAGAATGTGAACAGTTGTGAGCCCTCTGGAAAATCTAACAAAACTGGCAAACAGGATGGAAATTGCTGAAGAGGGACATATGTTGGCTTTATCCCAATGTAGGCTAAATGCCCTTTGGGGACTTAGCAGATGTACTTGGAAAGGTGAAGCTACTGTCTGCCTTCCCTTCCCTTAGATGCCCTCCTCCACCTTTGACCCTGAAAATACACACTAGAAACCACTGTATTGTTCTATGAGCCTGCTCCTTTCCATGGAAGACAGAAGATTTATCAAGTGGAGTATGAAAACACTTGAGATTCTTTGGCCCCATATAAGCTCAAGGAGATACAATGGAATTTCACTCTAACCTCATTTTAACACAATAAGATCACACATTTAGAGTTAGATGGGACCAAGGGGTCATTAAGTCCAAATCCTTTACTTTTCAGATGAGGAAACTAAGGGCCAGACTTGCCAAAGAGCACACAGATAGAAAGGGGCAGAGTCAGGATTCAAACCTGGCTCTCTGACACAGCCTTCTTTCTACCAATCTCAACTGCAAAATACAGAGCTTCACGTGAAGAAATAGTTATTGGAATATCAAAGCATCTCAACAAGGCCAATCCTTAATAATACAAAAGGACCCAGTGAAACAACTTCACTCCTAGAGGTAGCTTCATGGATCCTGGATCCTGAGGACACTGATTCACCAAGGACCAGTCTAACAGTCTCCTTCATGGGTTTCTCATTACTTAGCTCCTCTCTGACCCTAGGACTCAGCAGTGATAACTTCCAGGAATCTTAGATTACTGAGCTGATCCTTTGGCCCTACTCAGAGACATTCTAACCACTTTAAAAACAAAAGAAGAGAAATATTTAATGACTTACGTCTGATTGAATGGAGAAATGGTTTAATGAACCTCACGATATAGTCAAAATCAGGTTTATGAATTCTGCCCAGCTGGACCAAGTGATGATCCAGGGGTGGGCTGGCTAGCTCTTCTAACTCTTTGTCATTGTGCATGGGGCCAAAGGATAACACAAAGATGGCATAGCCTAGGCACCTAGCTCTCAGAGCTTCTTCCTTTAAGGCTTTTCGGTCCAAATAATTGGTCTCTCCAGCAGATATCACAAAGATAACTCTGTTTTTCCTCAGGTTGGGTGCCTCTGAGAAGATATTATCAATTGTCCACTTCAGGGCATGGCCAACAAAAGATTCACCATTCAATGGTTCAAGAGATTCCCACACATGGCTTTTCATTTGATGTACACTGTTATAAGTAACTAAATCAAACTCCATTCGGACTGGACATTCTTCTGTTTTGGGCATATAGCCCTGGGGGGAGTAGCTCAGGAGGGTTACTCTGTCTCCTACACGAGAGATCATTGGGTCTGGGGCAATGTAAAAGTAGTCAAGCACTGAAGCTATAAATTCTTTTATTTCCTGAAACTCGGAACTTCCCATGTTCCTTGAAGAGTCGAGCAGAAAAGCTACATCCATAAAAACGTCTTCTAGAGACAGAGTGCCAGATTCCAAAGGGGAGTCTGATTCTTCTTTTCCTCGAAGGTTATCATCTCCTGAAACAGAATTTCTTATTTTAAGTGGGAGAGTTCTTAGGACATCATCAAAGTTCATGACATTAGAACATTTTGACATTAGAACATCATCAAAGAAACTCAGTGACTGTTTCAGTGTTGAATGGCTCAAGACAGAAGAGGGAGAGGTGGGGGAAGGGCACTGAAAAGCGATGTGCGATTTGGCAAGGACATCAACATGAATCTGAATTATGTACGTTGGCTCCAAAGAGAATGAGAGGCACACATCAAAATTATCTGCATTGGTGGGACACACGTACGTGCCCACATGGACGTAAATGTACACTTGTGCATATGCAGCAAAATGTGGATGTATCTTGAACCCTGCACTTTTTTCCTCCATCTTATAATGAAAATATAACATGGAACTGCCAAAAAATGGCAAAGAGCTGCTCCCTCTTTTCTTTGCAAAAAATGGGGGAGCATGGAACATTGAATACACTGTCCAGACTGAGAAACTGATTAGTTTTTCTGAATTCCTTTTTTTTCTTTTTATTCTTTGTTACAAGGGATAGCTAGATGGAGACAGGAAGGACACATCAAGAAATGAATATGGTATAAAAACAAGTTATCAATAAAATTAATTTTTTTTTAAAAAGGATACAACAATCAATTTTTCAATCCAATCTTCTTGCTACAAGCTATCTCCTAATCTCTATGTCCTCTTGAATTTCTACCTATTCACTAAAACCCAGATCTTATAGCACCTTCTCTGTGAAGTGGAATCACCTCTCAGAGCACACACAGCACTGTGTCACTTGTACACTGAGTAACTATTGCTAAATTACTAAATGCTGTTTATTACTAAATAATTTCTCCTGAGTTATTTATTAGTTATTTATTATGGCATAGAAGATTATTTTGTAGTTTTTATGTCATAATCACATTTTAAGTTCCATGAAGGAAGGGCCTGTCATATAAATGGTGTAACTGCCCCAGTGCTCATCATTGTTCTGTGCACTTAGTAGGCATTTAAATGTTTACCCAATTGAATTCTTATTTTAAAGATGACTGAGTATTGGGGTGGAGTCAAGATGGTGGCATAGAAGCAGGAGAACTCTGGGAGCTGCCCCCATAACAACCTCAAATACCTATAAAATATGACTCTAAACAAATTTTAGAGTGCCAGAACTCATAAAATGACAGAGAAACAAGGCTCTTGCTGAAGGCAGCCTGGCACGCGGACGGGAAGGGTCCATCACAGGGCACTAGGAGCCGGGACCAGCCCTGCATGAACCTGGGACTGTAACCCCAGGGTGGCCAGGAAAAGCCACAGCTGGAGCTTTCAGGAGAGCAGATCACTGGCAGCTGTGGCAGTTTCCAGAATTATCAACCCATAAGAAACAAGGACAAAGTGAAAGGTCAGTGGAACTAAGCTGAATTTGGGGGAAAGGAGTGGGTCTGGCCATCTACTCCTAGAGCAAGAAAGCAGTGGAAGTGGTGGCCTTGCAGCCACCTCCACGTGACTGCTTCAGAGCTCCCAGCCTGCAGATTGCAGGGGAGCCAAGTTATCATTCGGAGGCTAAGTGCTCTTGCCTTAAGCTGCCTGGATCGGGATCATGGTCTTGGGTGGTGGTCCTGAGGTGCATGACCAGTGAGCCAAAGCTGGTGGGGGCTACAGAGACGGTGGTCCCCTAATAGTCCTGGCAGCTGCAAAAACTCCAGCAATTTGGGACAAAGCTCTCCTCTCTGGAAGCAGAGTTCTACTGAGCCTAAAAGTCAAGTAATTGATTGGCAACATGAGTAGGCAAAGGAAGCAAAGCAAGCACAGCCATCCAACTTTGGATTCTTTTTGGGGGACAAAAAGGATCAAAGCATGAAACGGGAGGAAGACAACACAGTCAGAACTCCTGCACCGAAAGCTTCCAAGAAACATGAAAACTGTCTAAAAGCCATAGATCAGCTTAAGAAGGATTTTGAAAACCAAATAAGAGAAGTGGAGGAAAAATTGGGAAGAGAAATGAGAACGATGCAAGAAAATCATGAAAAGAGAGTCAACAACCTGACTGAAGAAAATAACACCTTAAAAAATAGACTAAGTCAAATGGCAAAAGAGGCCCAAAAAGCCAATGAGGAGAAGAATGCCTGGAAAAGCTGAATTT
>CM053585.1:521437334-521452743 GCA_028646515.1 Pseudochirops corinnae
CCCAATTTTTCTTCCGCTTCGCGTATTTGGTTTTAAAAATCCTTCTTCAGCTCATCTCTAGCTTTAAGGCATTCTTCATGTTTATTGGAGGCCCCTGGTGGGGGTGCTCTGGCTGCACTCTCCTCCTCCCTCTCTCTCCCAGGATCCTTCTTTTCTCCAAAGAAGGAATCAAGGGTTTGGGAGCTGTTCTTACTTTGCTTCTTATGCTTATTCTTACTCATGGTTGTTCAGACCGTGATTTTTTTAAAAATCTCTATGGGGCTCTGCTTCCAGAAGGGAAAGCTCTGTCCCAAATTGCTGGGGTCCTCCCGGCTGCTGTAGCTCTCAGGAAGATGCTGGGACTCTTCCTAATTACTTCCGGCTGTCTGGATAGTGAAGACTCCAAGACCAAGGCCCAAGACCGCGACCCGGATCCAGGCCGCTCAACGCGAGAGCATTGGCCTGAGAACAATTGCTAAGTGCCCCTGCTGTCTGCAGGCCGCGGGCGGGAAGTTACAACACGGAGGCAGGTGCAAAACCTCTGCCTTTCGCTTTTCTGCTCTGAAGGCCTTTCGGCCTGACTGCTTATCTCCCCCTTTCACAATCCCCACTTGCAGCTGCTGTTAATCCACTCACCTGAGAGGCTCCTCCACTCCTCCTATCCAGCTGCCCCCAGGGCACAGCCGTGGCTTCAGGGCAGGCTGGTTTTGGTTCGCAGTGCTGATATGGTCCCTCATAGCGGAGCTGACTTTAGCGGGAAGTATCTTTGTGTGCGTTTTGGAGTTCTAGGATTGGTTTAGAGTCCTGTTTTATGGATATTTTGGGGTGGCTATGTGAGAGCTGTGATATGTTGCTGCTGCTACACCGCCATCTTGGCTCCGCCCCCTTCTTTCTTTAATCTTCTTCCTATAGAAAGCCCGAGGATGGGTGAGAGATTGGTATAACTCTCAGATATATCACTAATAGCCTCTGCTTGCTAGCCACTGTTAGAGTTAAGTTGTCCAGGGTGAATTAGTGAGGTAACTCTCACCATGTGGATGAACAACTTAACATTAATTTGTAAAAAGTTTGCCCCAAATACCTTTCTCTTGAAATAATTAATAACTGTGGACTATCATAAAGCTTCATATGTTGTTTTCCCCAAACTCATGAGCGTCACCTACATTGACCTAAAATCTTTCCTATTTTCTTGTTCTAGTTTTACTTCTGACATTTATGATATCTCTTCTGGTGAAAATGTTTTGTTGAATGAAGAGGAAAGTAAGCCAGAACCTTCCCCAATTTTACTGGAAGACGATCAAAGTGAGGAGGTTGTCTACCTTCCCAATCAAATGTTAATGCCAGAGGAACTCATAGTGAAACATCCAAAGACCATGCAGACAGAAGAAATAACAACTCTTACTTCAGGTAAGAAAGTAAAATATTCATCTGGAACTTTCTAAAAATATGTTAAGTGTCAAATGGTCGCAATATCTCAGAAGCAGATTTCCAGTATCAAGAAAGTACAGGTTTTTAACTGATAGGGGAATAGATCGATTTTCTGAAGAAAATTTAGAACCCCAATTTCCTCACTTGTAAAATGATGAGATTGAACTATTTCTAAGCTTCCTTCTAACTCTGATGTTTTACAGTTCTAAGTTCAGGATTATAGTAAACACTGTGTTCTTCAGTGTTTCTATATTCTTGGAGTTTCTGGACCACCTAGATTTTTTTGTGTGAGAGGTGCTACCAAAGTGATCACTGGCATTAGTGCTGAGTCCCTTTCTTAGCTGGCCTCCCACCCTGATGATAACAACAACAACAGCGCTAGCTTTTATCAGAAATTACAAGATAGAGTGACTGAGTGTGGTAGGAGAGGAGAATATAAAACAAAGTGGAGAAGAGGAGAGGTCAAGGAAGCCTCTCAAAGTTGGCTGTGCTCTTGAATTTGGGTGAAATCTATAAGAAATGAAAGAGTTTCTTCTTATGAGTACACTGGGGTGCTGAGCCATTAAAAAATTAGAGATCTTTTCCCAACTGTATGTGCCAACACCCAAGATCTCTCTCAGTGTATTCAGGGAGTGTATTTGGTTATTAAAGATCAGGAAATCAACTTAAGTAGTGACATTTTTTCTATGAAAATAAAACATTTTCATCTTTATGTCACAAAAATTCAAGCCCTCCACAGAAAATTTTATTTTAGGAGGCAGTCCTTCAGAAAATCCACAAAATCCTTCCAGAACACTTGTTTGGCCACATTACAAGTATTTTAAGTATTATTTCATTGATATAACATGTATAAAAAGCATAAGGAACATATAAAGAATACAGGATATGAGCAGGAACACTTTAATGTCATGGAGAAGATTTAGTGTTTGGGGTTTCATTTTGTAAGTTTCTAAAGAAAACTAAGGTTTAGTTGTTAATTTTTCATAATTTAGTTCAATTAAATTATAGTTCTGCGTGATAAATTAAAAATAATGTCCAAAGTAATTAAGTATTCAAAAAATGTTCCCTTTTAAAAAATAATAAAACTTCTTGGGTATACACCCTAATGAAAGATGTTACACAGGATTATAATAAGGAAAGACAGATTTTCTTCCATATTCATACCTGGTATGTTCTCTTGACATAATTTCTTCCCCTCTCCCGCACCCTAACTTACTGGTCATCACTCACCTTCCCACTGGCAGCTCTTTTGCTTTTCCATGCCTTCTTTTTAAAAAAAATGAGTTTTTTAGAACTTGAAACCTTGGTAGCTACATAACATAATGGCTAAAATGTGGGACTTAGAATGAAGAAGACCTAGGTCCCAGTCTTCTCTCTGAAACTTAGCAGCTGTGTGGAATAAGTCACTTCCCCCTTCCCTCTGCACCCCAGGAAACATTCTAAGACTCTACATTGTAGGTGGGTTACACCTGAAGGACATTCCCTCACTAGAAAATTAATGCATTTAAACTCTAAGACAGCAAAAGCTTGCCTTTGTAGATGTAGACATTCAGAATGAAAAAACCGTGCCAATCATTCTTAACACGTTCTCTTGCTAATAATGACTGAATCTGTCAGCGTGTAGATGTATTTGGTGCCATGGCAACCAAGTATTCAGGTTATCTCATTTTTCACTCTAATATTCACTGCCAAGTAGACTAGCTTCTTTTGCTTTTAAGTCAAAGGTTGCCAGTGGTGCATTTTTGTATGCCTACTTTGACTATGTCTCTATTGCAGCATCTTTTGTAGCTTACATTAATCAATAATAAGAGTAACAGCTAACATGTATTTATATGTATATATATTTACATATACATAGATCTCTATATACATACATATATATGCACATACATACATATATTATCACTTGAGCCTCATAACTCTGGGAAGTAGATGTGATCATTATCTTCATTTTACAAATGAGGAAACTGAGGCAGAGGTTAGATGTTTTGGAAGTTAAGAGAGTCAGTGTCAATCAGCTAGTAGGAATCTGAGGCAAGATCAGAACTCAGGTCTTTCTGATTTCATGTTTGGCATTCCATTCACTGGCACTCCTAACTACCTCAGTCAATCAGGAAACATTATTAATTTTCTACTGTATGCCAAGGACTGTGCTAGATGCTGGAATACAAAGACAAAAATTCCCTGACCTCAAGAACTTTGCAAGATTTATTATTAACAAACATTGAAGTGCCTATTAGGATCATTGAGAAGACTAGAGATGTTTGGGATGGTGTAAAAATAGCAAAGTTCTAATTTGTGATTGTTTCGTCAGTGACATGTTTTTTGTTCTATTGATGCAAATGTGTGAACTGTTTCAGGAAAGACAGATGGGTCTTTGAAGTTGTCTTTACCATTCTTCATTAGTAAAAGAAGGATTTTCCATTTGGTTTTTCAGACGACTGGGAGTCACGCTGATTATGTTAGCTAGAATCAGGTGCAGTTGGGTTGAAGAAATAATTGTGCAAGGCTCTAGTAAGAGAAAATGCAATTGATCAGTTATTACCTTCCCTTTGCTTCCCTACTATGTGGTGAAAGGGGAAAGACTTTGGTGGAAAATCATGACAGGTGGTTATAGTAAGAGGTTCAGTCCTGAGGAAGGAAGCTTTCTTTTTTTATCATTTAAAGCAAACCAATCAAAACCAAGAGCTGAGTTTTTGACTAAGCCTGTTTTCTTGGAATATAGTGCTGTGTTTTTCTTTCTGTTAAGTAAGGCTAGTTGCCAAGAATTACTTGTGTTATCTTTCTATATAACGTGGCTTCCTTCTGGAGAAGAAGCTCTGATTCAAAGCATTTTTGTTCATCCTCTGTGAGATTGGATTTGATAAATGCCAGATGTATTGCACAAATAATGACTCTTGGTAACTGACCCAAGTACTTCCATAACATCTGGATTGTTGTTGCAGTTCACAAGATAGTCATTGTGAATAATGACTGATGAACTCATTCTTCAATGGAAACTCTGGATTTAAACAAGTAATTTTCTCAACTTAAACATTTCTGGAATCTTGTAAACAAATCCCTTTTCACATATGTATATCCATTAACCTTCTTCCAGTCTCTTCCTACCTGCTGGTGTCTCTGCTATTCTCCCATATCCTCCCTGTGTCTCTCTCCATTGCATATAGTACTGACTCCCTGAATTGTGTCCACATCTTTGTTGTGGAAGGAAATAATCAGGTGATTGAATTAGTGGGACTCAGAGATAAGAGTTGTCTTATGTGAATTCAGCTGAATTCAGGTATTCTCCTCCTTATCCAAGAGCTCTCATATTCCTTCATACATTCATTCAACAAATACTGACTTTCTACTACATGTAAAATGCCTGGTGGCATCTTGCACTGGACGCCTTAGTACGTCTGAACTAGAAAAAAAAATGCATTGTAAAAATTCAGGCATTTTTGTGAGGTAAATGCTATTATTTTTTCCATTTTACATCTGGGTAATTGAGGATACTAGATGTTAGGAGACTTCCCCAGGTTCACTAATATGTGTCTGAAGTGGGATTTGAACACAGGTTCTTCCTGACTCCAAGTCCAATGCTGTGTCCAACATGCTAGCTAGCACCCATTGGTAGAATTTGCTTTTGTATAGAATTACGTAGTAAAACATGAGTAGTTACTTTTAACATGGAGATTAATTTCACCCTTGTGGGAACATTTAGGATCTCATGGATTTTTTAACAGACTGTGCATGGGATCCAAATTTCCAATTTCATCTAATTCAAAAAAGGGACAAAATTACTATTGAAAATGACAATGTATTTCAACCTCAACTCAGCCACATAAAATGCCTGTGGAGCTTGTTCACTCATTCATCCCACAAATATTTGTGGTGCTAGATTGCTTTTTAATGGTGAATTTTACTGGGGAATTTAAAATAAATTGTTCCCTCTCACCCAGCCAACTAGACTTGGACTTGTGGTCATTTTCTGTGCTTTACAAGTATTGGTCTTATTTCTATCTAGAGATGTACTTTGAGAATTCTTATAGGAACACAATACTCTGAAGACAGTTTGAGATCAATAAATGGTTATTTGATTAAATTCTATTGAGTCATACCTTTCAACTCAAAGCCAAAGAATTTTGGAGCCGGAAGGGACCTTAAAGGTCATCTTGTCCATCTCCCTTGTGAGATGAAGAGAAGAGGCTGAGACAAGTTATAGGGCTTATTCAAAGTGTACAACTAGTTAATGACAGAACCTCAGAGTGTTCCAGTTTAGTCTTATACCCATTGTAACACCCTTTCTCTGAGAAATAGAAACTTGATTCTTAACTTTAACAGTTTCTGAGTTTCTGATCCACATATACACACATATTCACATACACACATATTTAACAACAGGAGCTCTGAAAAATGTATGTTCAACACACTTTAAACTTTAATCTGCATTTTCATCATTTTTTCCATCACTTTATGTCTACACAGCCAACAAAACAATAAACCAAGCCCTAATTTGTAACATTTGTCAATATCCTAGGTGTGAATATTCACACTGAAAACTTAATTATTGCCTCTCCAGAACCTGGCTGACATGGCTATCTACTACGGGTTCTGAATGTTTTTTTTTTTAATAGAATGAGAATGGAATCTGCTATTTAAAAAAAAAAAATTCCTAAATAAAATGAGACAGCCATAGAATTGCTAAGTAAGTGGAACATTAATGACAGTAATTGATGACACAATCTTAAAATAGTTAGAAAATAATTAATTTGACTCTCATGGTTGGGGGAGGAAAGTGCATGTGGCTGTCAGAAGTCACAAGATACTTCATTTTAAAATCATTCCCAAAGTTGTCAGCCTTACCTTTGCTTGGGAGTCAATTCAGAGGAATCCATCTTTCTAGGGTTTCTTCTTCATTTCATGTCCTATTATCTGTAACCACATCTACTACCAGTTGAGGTCAATGTATGTGGACTATTTAAAACAATACTTTCCCCTACAATATTCCATGTGTGTTGTGCAGCAGTGACTAATAAAGTAATTTCCCTGGTTCCCTGGATTGTGTCTTATTTCATGAAGTAATTTCCCTAACAGAATGAAGGCAGCTTAGCATGTGACCATGTCACCAAAGCCAAGAGGGAGTTCCGTGCAATCTAACAAAAAACATTTATGTATTGATAAGCTTTTATTAAATGCCTGCTATGTGACACTGATGTGCTAGATGTAAGCAGGCACACACAAATGAAATGACTGGCATTCCCTGCCTTCAAGGAGGTTATCATTTCAGAGTGGGAGGATGGGGCATGTGCGTAAATAAATAGAAGATCTGAAGTTCAGGACTGGAGGGGACTTTCCAGGTGATCGAGTTCAAGCCCCTCATTTTACAGATGAGGACATGGAGGTCCTGCTGGGCTAAGATGTCCCAAGGACTGTGAGTGGTAGAGCTGGGATGTGAATCCTAGGCCCTATTCCACACTGAGCACTCTTTCCACTAACAATCTGTTCCCCGGTGGCTCCCCTCACAACCCCCTAAGAACTCACTAAACCAAAACACCCTTCCCCAGCTGCCACTGCCCTGCATGGCCTTAATGGAGTGTAAGCTTCTCTTCTCTTTTGTGTTCACGTGTCCAGTGCTTGGGACATGACTTGGCACAAAGCAAACGCGTGGTAAATGACTTTTCATGCATTCATTCACTGTTCATTCATTCATCAGACTGATACAAGGCAGTGTGATAAGTGCCAAGGGAAAGTCCCATGCATTATGAGGAATTTCAGGACAGAGAGATTTCCTGCCCCCAAGAGAATGGATGCCTGAGACCAGATGCATAGGCTTCTGTGAGTTGGAGAGTTCTGAGGAAAGAAGACACATTGAGGAATAGAGTCAATGCAAGTTAATCATCTGAGTTCCCTCAGAGATCGTGCAAGGAGTCCTGGTGGGCAGTCCTTCCTGGAGAGTTACACACTCAGTGGTATCCTGGGTGGGAAATGGACAGCCAGTGTGAAGACAGTCAGCAGAACAATGCAGTGGAAGTCCCTGTGACTTGTCCTTCCTGGTGCTGAGGAGCTCTGTAACCTTCAGGAGGTTTACATGGAAAAGCACCGGTAGTGTCTTGGGATCGATCAGTCGAGAAGCTTAATTTCTGTCTTCTCTCCTAAGTCAGCCTTGCCTCCATAGGGCATCTCAGGAGGAGATGGATGGCAGAAGCCGAAAAATGAAACCTCCTACCTGAGAGCTGCAGGTGCCAGGGGAGAATGAGAGGTGGCACTGGTGTGGCATTGGTCATGGAAGCAGTTCTAACTTCCTCTCTCTGCTGAGGATCAGGGAAGGCTTCTAGGAGGAGGAGGCATGTATGTCGGACCCTGGAAGAAGAGAGGAATCACAACAGGTATAGGTGGAAGATGGAGAGTCTATCTCTAACATAGGTGACAGCATGAACAAAGGCACAAAGATGGGGGAAGAGCGGACAAAGAGATGAGGCCAGTTTGGCTAAGACACCAAGGGAAATAACATAAGATAAAACTGAGGAACTAAATTGCAGTCAGACTGAGGAAGACCTTGAGTGTATGGTTAGGTGGTGTACTAAATAGAGCACTGGGCCTAGAGTCAGACTTGAGTTCAAATCCCTCCTCAGACACTCCCTGGCAGTGTGATCCTGGACAAGTCACTTAACCTTCGTACGTCTCGGTTTAAATGGGGATAACAACAGGACTTAATCTCCCAGGGCTGTTGTAAAGATCAGATGAGATAATTACAAAGCACTTAGCATAATGCCTGACACATAGTAGTCACTATATAAAAATTAGCTGTGATAATAATGGTGATGATCCACAAATCAATCCATGAAGTTGGGGCTGTTATTCCCATTTCAGAGGTGAGGAAACTGAGACCTGGGGAAGTTCAGTGATTTTTTTTTATTGTCACATGACTGCTAAAGGTGGGAGGCAAGATTTGAACCCAGGTCTGTTAATTCCGAATCCAGAATTCTTCCCATTACACCATTCTGTTGCTCCTCTTAGTCCTCCTCCTGTTGAGAAGAGGACACTTGGTTCCCAAAGGCTTTGCTAGCCAAGCAGAAGCTCTGGCCAGTCCTGCCAAAGTGGGCAGTCTTTGACAGTTACAACCTAGCTGTCTGTCATCACAGAACCAGCCTAGCTAAGCTAGAAGATGCTCAGCCCCATATTGGCCCTGGCAGGGAAAGGCTTTTCAGTCATGACTCTCAAAGACCGTCTACCAAGTCATAAGCAGGTCACCATCTGTGCTGGTGGAGGGGAGGACTCACCCCAGTGAAATGAAGCCATGTGATTATTGCTAATTCTCTTTGTATAGTACAATGTTTATAAACTCAGCCAGATGCTTTTGGAGCCAGAAAAATCTAATAAATACAATTAGGGTGCTGAGAGTTCCATAATTCCAAAGGCATAAATTCCTTTTAGAAGGCTCTAGGGTGCCATTTACCAAGTTATTGTTTCCATGAACAGAATGGTCCCCAGGACTTACTACACCTTCCTGCAAACCTTACTTCTATCCAAGGAGCGGCACTAGCAATATCCAGCTGAATTAAAAATAACAATACTAATTCTGCTGCTTCAAGAAAATATGAGAATCCTAGGGGATTTAGTGGTTAGGGAGCACTGGATAGGAAGTTGGGAAGTCTGGAGACTGTGTCCAAATCCTGCCCTAGATATTACCTGTGCAACCCTGGGCAAGTCATTTACTCTCTTTCAGGCTCAGTTTCTTCATCTGTAAAATTAAGGGGTTAGATTAGATTTATGAGTTTAAGTGTTCTAAGGTCCCTTCCAACTCTCTCTCTCTCCCTCTCTCTCTCTCTCTCTCTCTCTCTCTCTCTCTCCCTCTCTCTCTCTCTCTATGGTCCTATGAATTTATCTGTCCATTTTAATGAGAAAAGGAGAAAAAGGGAAGATAATACATGATCCATTTATATTGGGCTCAGGAATTTATCTAGTATGACATATTCATATATTCATTTGCTTACCTGCCCTTCCATGCTCAGTCCAGATCTCCTTGAAGCTTGGCCAGGGTCCTTGCTGGACAGCAGATAGAGGAAGTCCTGGGTCACTGTGAGCTAATCTGAAAAATGTCTAAACCACACTCAAGAATGTGAAAGTTTCCTCTGTCTTTCTACACAGTGAAAAGAAAAAAATGCTTCACAGGATACAATCTCAGGGACCTCCCCACAACATTTATAATCTACCTGCCCTTACCATCAAAGCTCACACTAACATTTTTACTCAGTTCACTAAATGTTTATCTTACTATGTGTAAGGTACATACTGTCCCATCTCTTACACAACCTTGATGTGTGACCCTGGGTGAGTCATTTAATTCCTCAGAGCCTACAAGCTAACTAGGTACTTAACCTCTTAATTCCTTCAAGGTACAAATTACAGCACAGGGAGTTAAGAGAGGAGTTTTCTATACCAAGGAAAATGACAGATCCAGGTTTTTTAATGTATGTACCATTAAGTAAGGCACCATTTAGACAACAGAGATACAAAGATAAAATGAGAAATACTTTATTCTCAAGAAATGTACGTTCTGCTTAGGGCAAAGTTTCTTATCCTTTTCTTGTATCTGGATCCCTTTGGCAGTGGAGGTTATGGACAAAATAAAATACATAGGATTGCAAAGAAAACCAATTATATTGAAATTTAGCATCAAAGCATTTCTTAATAAAAAGTCCATGGACTCCAGGTTAAGAATCCATGATTTCAAGGAGGTAACATATTCTCAAATAAGTATAATATGAGGTACAAAAGTGATGAGGAGGGTGGAGGAAGAATTCAACAAAGTGTCCTAATTAGATTTATGAAGAGAAAGAATGATATCACAGCTGTGGAGGGGAGGGCAGGGAGCAGGAATACAAGACTTCCCAGAGGAAATAACCCCTAAGCTGAGCTTTGAGGAAGAGAAAGAATCTGAAGAGCAGAGATGATCAGGGAGTGTTTTTCAGGCACTGTGGAGCTCCTCAGAGAATGCACAGAGAAGTGGAAGATGGTGCTTTGGACTGGAAGACCTGCCAGTAATCCAGTTTGGATTGGAATGTAGAATGTGGGAAGGGAGATGATATGAAATCAACTTGAAAAGGGATTTTGGAGTCAGATTATAAAGAATTAAGCTTAGTCTAAGGAACTCCCTCTTCTCCTCTCTCAGAGTCATCAAGAAGAGGTTGAGTGGAGATTTGATGATAGTGGGGATTCCTTTGGGAGTTTGGGACTGGATTGGATACCCCCTTCCACAAAGTCACTTCAAACTCTCAGAATTGGGGATTCTGTTATTCGAAGCTTGTATTTTCTTGTAGGCAAAAGATGAACATGTAGGGATTTTGAGTAAGAGAATGCCATGGGCAGACCTGTGCCTTCAGAAGATGATTTGGGTAGCAATATGGAGGACAGATTGGAGAGATGTATCTAGAAGCAGAGCAGTTTGGAGGCCAGGAAAATAGACCACAAAAGTCATGCTGAGAGTCTATATTTGGTAGATGGTCTGAATTTTCAAGACATGGCATCGCATCCAGGATTTTAAGGTGAAAACCTTAGAAATGGTTCTTTGAATTGCCAAATTGTAGGAAGAAAACTATTCTCAGGCCAACCAGTATGATGGTGTAGAATATGATTTGCATTCATGGGATTATAAATTTACAACTGAAAGGGACTTTAGAGGCCATTAAGTCTAGTCCCCTTAATTTACAGATAGGGAATCTGAAGTAAACAGAGGTCAAATGACTTGTCCAGAGTCACACAGCTAGTAAGTGTCTGGTTAGGGTTACAGAGCTGGTAAACATTAAATGCAGGATTAGAACCTTGGTCTTCCCTACGCCAAGTAGATCATTTTCTCTTCTATGCCATGTTGCTTTTTAAGCATCTAGAGAATAATAAGAGTGATGATGATGATGATGATGATGATAGTGATGATGATGATGATGATGATGATGACAGCCTTTGCATAGCACTTTAAGGTTTGCAAAGCACTTTATATATTTGATCCTCAGAAAAGGCCCATGAGGCAGGAGCTCTTATCATTCCCATTTTAAAGAGCAGGAAACTGAGGCTGAGAGACTTGCCCAGAGTTGCACAGCTAGTAAGATCTGAGGAAGGATGTCAGGAAGGTCTACCTAATTTCAAATCCAATATTCTATCCACTCTGCCACCAAAATTGCCTCCAAAGACTCTTCAGCCTAGGTCTCAGTCACAGAGGCCTTTTTGTTGTTGTTGAGTTATTTCAACCATATCTGATTATCCCTGACTCCATTTGGAGTTTTCTTGGCAGAGATACTAGAGTGGTTTGACATTTCCTTCTCTAGCTCATTTTATAGGTGAGTAAACAGGCAGGCAAACAGGGCTAAGTGACTTGCCTAAGGTAATCCAGCTAATGAGTGTCTGAGGTCTGATTTGAACTCAGGTCCTCTGACTCCAAGGCCAGCCCTCTATCTATTGTAACACCTACCTGCCCCAACAGAGGCCTTTAGTGACCTTCTGAACATTTCAGATGTCCTTTGCCAAGCTTCCCATCCTCATCTCCTCTGAATAAAAATCTGGCATCTCTCTAGTGCCTTAAAAAGCCTAACAATTCCATACTAGTGGTCCTTAATCAGCTGTAATGGAAGAATGAGGAGAAGATTCAGGGAATGGAGTTAGGAGACCAACAATCAAAAAGTGCTCACTTGAAAAGAGATTGAGAATAATCTGGGATGGCTTGTGCAGGCTCACAAGTAACATGAACCTCATATGCAAATGCTCTGAGAACATACCTCATCTGCTGCATCTAATAGGACGTGGCCTCTGGGAGAATTCCAAGCATGGGCTGCTGTGTAATCTTGTGAACCCTCTTGCAATTTCCCACCAGAGGGTCAGAGAGCAAACCCAGCTGTCTCACAACATCTGGAATCCCCCTCCAAATGACTCCAGGAGAGAGAAATTCAATTCCCCTTTATTCAGTCTTCTTCCCTGACTTTGTTTCCACCCCCACTTCTCTCTGAATTCAGCAGTTTTGGAGGAAGTTTGGCAGAGTGACCAATGAGCCACAGCCAGAGTCAGACAAAGCTCTGGGAAAGTTTTCTTGGAAATCTAGGCTGACCCCTCATCACATCTTCCAAGCCAGTCCCTAGGCTACTGAGGCAGTTCTTCCATGCGGGTGAGGGAATTCATGCACAGTTATTATAGATGGGAATTTGGCTGGAGGAACTGTCCAGAAAATGCACTGAATGGCCTTAACCCACAGGTGTGTTGCCAATACTCCTGCCAGGCTTTCCTAATGGGAAATATTTTTGTGAAGTTCCATTCTTCTTGCAGAGTGTATATTTAATCTGGAAACATAACTCTCTACACAAAAGGTCCTCTTAACTATTAGATTTAAACACTGAGGTTTGGACTCTTTGTAAAGGGAAGACATAAGAAATTGTAGACAGCTCTGAGATTCATGGGCAAGCAAAATGGCCAAAAAACATAGTATGTTAATTCTTCCTAGGGCCTGAGATACTACGTTATGCCCTGAAAAAGGCAATGAATCTTAGTTTTTTTCCCTTAAAAAGAGATGGCAGCATAGAATGGGTACAAGTTGTTTCCTTGACTTTCTTTTCTGCTCTTTCCTTTGAGCTTTTGGTGCTAAGCATCACTTGGGTAAGTTCTGATCTTAATTTTTTTTTAAAATATTATTTATTTATTTATAGTTTTCAACATTTAATTTTATAAGATTTTGAGTTTAAAATTTTCTCCCCCTCCTTTCCATCCTCCTTCCCCAAGATGGCATGCAATCTGATATAGGCCATACATGTACCATCATATTAAACATATTTCCATATTAGCCATGTTGTAAAGAAAAATTAGTACCAAAGGGAAAGACCATGAGAAAGAAAAATAAAAGGAAAAATAATATGCTTCAATCTGCATTCAGACTCCATAGTTCTGTCTCTGGATATGAAAAGCATTTTCCATCATGAGTCTTTTGGAGTAGTTTGGGAATGTAGTTTGGGAAAGTGAAGACACTTCAAGCTGATCTTAAATTTTAAGGTTCTCACCAGTAAGGACCCTGGTCACTAAATCTGTACAATGCCTAAGAGCCAGGAGATGAGCGCTTAATAATGTTTGAGTTTTTGTTTATTGAAGGTCTATCAGCTAAAGAGTTCTGTTTATTGTCTATGGCAGGAAGTAAAAATCAACATATTAATTATCCTTTTACATTCTCTCCTCCTTCCCCCCAACCAAGGCTAACTACATTTAGAGATTTATGTGTTGGTATTAACAAAGAGTATTAGCAAAGGCTACTGCCTGGAACCATGGCGTGAAATGGGGGTCATATGAAGTCCAAATGTAGTTGGGAAATTGACCAACAAACATTTAGTCGATGTTTATTAGAATAAAATGATAAGGAGCCTTGTCTATTGAGAAAAAACAAGAACTGATTCATCTTTGTCGTTCTGTTCTCTGTGTTAAGCACAGCATCTGGCAAATCGTAGGCGTCTTAAATGCTTTTTTCACTCATTCATCCACGTAGAAATTCAACATGGAGTAATAGTGTTGGATCTGGACTCACACCATGGGAGAGACTAATTCTATGTGTGTGACCTCAGACCAACTTCATCTCCCCCTGCTTTAGTTTTCTTCACTGTAAAATAAATTGTTTGGAATAGATGGTCTCTAAGGCCCCTTCTGTGTGTAAATCATATGATCCAGGAGTGTGGAATATTGCTAATTGAGAAGAAAAGAGAACTCATTCATTTTTGTCTTTGTATTATAACAATGCCTGGCATGTAAGAGATGCCAATAAATGCTTTTCTGTTCCCTCATTAATTCATTTATTCATCATGCAGAAAGTATGGTAGACGACGTCCAGGATTTGGAGTCAGAGGAAGTGGATATGAAACCTGACTCTACCTATATGACCGTAGGTAAGTTACTTCCTATTTCTAGGCCTTGTATTTCCTAAATTGAGAGGGTTGGCCTAGATCATAACCAAGGTCCCTTCTATGTCTACGTCCTATGATTTTTGGATATGTAGCATTGTTAATTAAGAAAGTAAACTCAGAAATGTTTTTATTCTGCTATTTTTATTCCCAGAATTTAGCCCAGAACCTGGTACCTAATAATTTCTCTCCATTTACCCATTTATACAGAAAGACCATATCTTGTAGCAGGCAAACCACTGGACATGGAGATGGTGGATGTGGAGTTGAAGCCTGGTTCTGCCTATCTTCCTGTAGGTGAGTCACATCATTCTTTGGGCTTTGGCTTTCTCCTGTCTTCAATGAGGGAGTTGGACTAAAATGACCTTCACGTTCCCTTCTATGGATAAATCCTCAGATTCTGGATTGTGGAGAGTTGCTCATTGTAGCCTATACATCTGGCACATACTAGTCATGTAGTAGGCACTTTATATCCTTGTGGATGAATCAACTATAAATAGTCAAGAAAAATGTTGACTTACTCTTGAATCCCAGTTTCTCTGAATATAGGAAAATTGTCAATTTGGCTCTAAAATATGTTTGTAAAATTAATTTATATTATTTCTTATGAAACAACTTATTGACAAATCCCTAATCAGTCATCTTTCTAAAAATTTTTTATTATTAACTTTTGTTTATTTTTAGTTTATATCATTCATTTCTGTGAGATTTTGAGTTACAAATTTTCTCCCCATCTTTCCTCTACCCACCACTCCAAAACAGCAATCCCACTGTATATCCCCTCCCCCAGTCAGCTGTCTCCTGTATCCTCCCCTATCACCCCTCTGACTTTCCAGTAGGGCAAGATGGATCTCCCTACCCCAGTGCCTATATATCTTATTACCCAGTTGCATGTAAATAATAATAATAATAATAATATATACATATATATATTTTTAACATTTGATTTTAGAACTTTAGATTCTAGATTCTTTCCCTTCCTCCTTTGTCACCCATCCCCACTGGAAAAACAAGCAATTCAATACAGGCCATACATGTGTAGTTACACAAAACATCTCCACAATGGATATATTGTGAAAGACTGACTATATTTCCCTCCT
>CM053585.1:521453243-521528456 GCA_028646515.1 Pseudochirops corinnae
GGGAGGGGGGACACACTGGGATGGCTGTTTTGGGGCAGTGGGTGGGGGAAAGACGGGGAGAAAATATGTAACTCAAAATCTTGTGGAAATGAATGATGCAAACTATAATAAAATTTTTTAAAAATTAAAAAAAAAGATTAAAGAAAGAAGAAATGGATGCCTGGACAGATTGCTTTTTAGACTGGTCCAGAATGGACTTATGCAGAGTCGATTCTCTGAGGACTGTGAAATAGAGAGGTGTTAAGATTTCATAGCAGTGAAGCAATGTAGCTTTAAGGGGAGGGAACAGGTTGTCAAGGCACTTTCCCTGTGTTTCTGAGATGTTGTTCTCCTACATTGTGTGTGTTCCTGGGGGAGCACACTGTGCCAGTCTTTGCTGCAAGATGCCTGAGGTCTTGGGCACAGAGAACACTCAATGGTTTCATAGTGAAGAATCTAAGTCATGAGGTCAGTGACAGTTAATCTTATGAGTTCTTCTTTATTTTCATGATTGTGCCTATGTAAGAAGTCATGGCAGTAGACATTTCATAGGATCACAAGAGTTTAGAGATGGGTGTCATCTTAGTTCAGGCATCCCATTTTATAGGTGAGGAACCTGGTGACCAAGGTGTTAAATGACTGAACTAAGATCACAGAGCTAGTAAGTGATAATGCAGAGACCTAAACTTGGATCTTTGGACTCCACATTCAGTGCTATTCCCACTACCAAATACGCCTCATTTGTTTTCATCTTTTTGACTTTCATTAAAAAATCACAAATATCATCAGGCATGGTGGTGCACATCTGCAATCCCAGCTACCAGGGAGGATGAACCTGGCAGAGCTCTTAAGCTCAGTGCTCATTGGGTATCCACACTAACTTTAGAATAGAATGAGGCTTCAGGGTGGAGGGAGAGGAAGAGAGAAACTAAGTTGCCTGAAGTGGGAAAAAACGATCCAGGTCAGAAAAAGAGGTAGTCAAAGCTAGATGTCATGCTGGTCATTAAGGGACAGGGTCCATGAGTACTTCTTGCATTTCCAGCCCAGAAGAAAGGGGGAGACCCAGTCTCTTAAAAAAAATGAGTGAAACTAATAAATTCTTTACATTTATTTATTGATACACACACACACACACACACACACACAGAAAAGCAACATGGTATAGTGGGTAGAGATCTAACTTCAAAGCCAAGAAGCATGGGTTAAAGTTTTGACTCTGAGATATATTAGCATATGACCATGGGCAAGTTGCTTAAACTGTCAGCTTTTTGGACAATTCTCTAATACTACAAGTGGAGATGTGCCAATGTGTACTGGTAGGGGGAGATTTCTCATCTGGGAGTTCCCTTTACCAGTGAAATCACAGATCCAGTGCTTTCCCCTTGTCTACCAATGAAGTACTTTATTATGGGATAAAAACAAGCTCTAGAATTTTGGGCAACTAGGTGGCACAGTAGATAGAGCGCTGGGCTTGGAAATAGGAAGATTCATCTTTCTGAGTTCAAATCCAGTCTCAGACATTTACTAGCTGTGTTACCCTGGGCAAGTCACATAACCCTATGTGCCTCAGTTTCCTCATCTGCAAAATGAGCTGGAGAAGGAAATGGCAAACCACTCTAGTATCTTTGCCAAGAAAACCCCAGAACAGGATCACAAAGAGTCAAAACAACTCAAGAGCAACAAAATAGAATTTTAAAATGTGAATGCCAAAGAAATTTGGTTCAAGAGTATTTGTGTAAAATTCTATGTTTACTGAATTGTGCAGGTTCTCTGATTCACTTTGATGTGCACATACAGCAGATGGGACTCAGTTTTCCAGAATAAAACTGCACAAATGTCTCGGGTTGATATTTAACACCAATACTATGTCTTCCATCAGAAGCTCTTTACTGATGGACAGTTCCCTGATAAAGCATGTGAAATTTGAAGATGCATTAATTACAAAGGACTTTCCCTCTAACATAGATAAAACTGAGAGGACAAGGTCTTAGGGATTTCCAGTCTGAGGACCCCTCTGAAAGGCTGGAATAGTCATGGGGCCATTATGAATACTCAAGATCTATCCTGTTGAAGGTGCATGCTGCTAAGGATCCACAGGCTTTGGAAATTAGAATGGCCCTCCCTCATTACATTTGAAAGAATGAATTGGGGTACAAAAGAAGAAAACTCAAAATAAAAACATTCAAATTCTAAGGCTAAAGACACAATGAGAATGTAGATTTCTCTACAGAAAATGAAATCTAACTTCACCTCGGGAAGATGTTTTATTTAAGTCCCTCTGTTAGTCTTTATAATCTGTTAATCAAGAACACTTTATGTATGTGTTCATCCATCATCAATAACCTCTCCCAAAAAACCAGAGTTTTCCAACTCACATATTATTCCTGTCTAGAGAAAATGATGGTTCCGACAAGATGAGTCTGCATTGTCTCTCCAATGTTGTAGGGGGATATTTGTTGAATCCTCCTATTAAAAGAGTGAAAAAAATTGTTATATTGGGCCTTTAGACTTGAAAGGGATTTTATAAGGCTGAATTATATTCTCTCTAGCTATGCTCTTTGAAGAATAAGGGCATCCAAGATAAGGTATTTGGGCATCACTTATAAAAGTATGTGGAACAAATGTTTATTGCAGGTCTTTGATCTATGTTAATTAACACATATTTTTATTACATTGGAAAATGGGCCATGGCAAGAGTTTCAGCTTCATAGCCTAATTAATATGAAACATATTTCCTTGAACATCATTACGTGAGATGGCAGGCCAAGATATGGCTACAGTTTGGTGATTGCTCTTTTGCTAGGGCTGACACCCTCTATAATTAGTTAATAGAGCTTCTATTATAAGAAGATATTCTACCATTGAGATATTAAGTCTTCCATTGAAACTTATTCAGAATATCTCCAAGATCCTACAACTAATATTTCCAAAGAAGTACCTAGCTACTATCTGGATTCCTCCTCTTATATAGGGTCATATGAGAGGTAGTGGGATACTGAATGATTCAGTGCACAAATTTTGTGCTCATATAGTAGAAAGCAATATTGACCACCTCCTTAAATGTTAAGGTTGCTTTGCTATGGGATTGGACTAGAGGGCCACAGGGTACCTATAAGGGTAATGATTTCAACCCATTCTGGTGTGAAGTATTATTGTGAGACAAGTTCAATTCAAAACTTTTTGATAAACTAGGGCAGAGCCTACTTCATGGGAAGGAACCCAAGTTATCTCATGGCCTCTCTTTTCTAGTTACCTAGAAGGGTTGGGAAAGAATCACTTACAGAAAATATAATCCAAATCCTTACTTCATGCTGGTTTCTGGAGAATGATAGAGGTTAGGTGCTACCGGTTATCCTGACTTTTGGAGCCAAAATACTGTTAAAAGGATAGCTTATCAACCCCCATTAGCATGAAATTTGTGATCAGTGACCATACACACACACACACACACACACACACACACACACACACACACGGACACATTTTAGGTCTTTGAAAATCCCATAAATTCCAATGGTTCTCTCCAGGATAAAATATAAAATTCTCTGTTTGTCTTTTAATGCCCTTCATAACCACCCCCTTTCTTCCTTTTTCAGTCTTCTTAGATCTTACTTCCCTCTATGTACTTTGTGATCCAGTGCCATTGGCCTCCTTGCTGCTTCTCCCATAGGATACTCTATATCTTGACTTCTGGCATTATCACTGGCTGTCTCCCATACCTGGACCTCTCTCCTTCCTCATCTCTGTCTCCTGGCTTCCCTGGCTTCCTTCAAGGTTCAGCTAAAACCCCATTTTCTGCAAGAAACCTTTCCTGGTCCCTTTTCCTTTTGAGATCATCTCCAATATATCCTGGACATCTCATCTTTGTACATAGCTGTTTGCATGTTGCCTTGCCCACTAGACTGTAAACTCCTTGAGAACAGGGGCTGTTTTTGCCTTTCTATGTATTCCCAGTGCTTAGCAAAGTGACTGGCATATAGTAGTGCTTAATAAATGCTTACTGACTTGATTTGACTTAACTTGTGGTATGCTCCTGGATTACATTAGAAATAGATATTGCCCTCCCAACCTCTCCTCCCTCCATTGTTATTTTGTGGCTAGGGTTTTTCATTGCTTCATGCTCCTACCAATGCATATCAGCTATCACTTCACAAAACATAACATTCCCTGGGGTACCAAAGGTACTTAAGGTCATAAAGCTACTATATGTTAGAGGTACTACTTCATCTCAAGTTTTGCTGACTCTGACAATAGGGATCTCTACTCTGCCATGCATAGTGGCATTACTATTGCTAATGAACACATTCTTCTCTTTAAAAGCAAAGAAATGGAATTCAGAGACTTACGTCTGATGGAATACACAAAAGGTTTAATGAATCGCACAGCATAGTCCAAATTGGGTTTGTGAATTCTGCCAAGTTGAATCAAATGATGATCCAGGGGGAGGCTGGCTATGTCCTCTACTACTTCTTCTCGTGTGGATCCCAGAGAGATCACAAATATGGCATATCCCTGGCATTTGGCCCTCAGGGCCATTTCCTTTAAGACATTCTTTTTTTCATTATTTTCTCCAGCAGATATAATAAAGATGACCTTGTTTTTCCTTGGCTGTTCTGTACTGGAGAAGATCTTCTCTGTTGCCCATTGCAGGGCATGGCCAACAAAGGCTTCTCCATGAAGTTGCTTAAGGGAATCCTGGATATACCCCTTCATTAGGGTTTTGCTGTTATAGGTGGTAAAGACAAACTCTTCCTTCACAGGGGTGCTTATCCTTCTGCTGGAGAAATCTCCTGGCGAATAGCTTAGTAAAGCTAACCGATCACCTACATCGGATTGGAAAGGGTCTGCAGAAATGTCAAAACTGTCAAGAACTAAGCTTAGGAAAGATTTCATTTGCTTAAACTCATCTCCTGTTACGTGCAGGGAGCTATCCAGAAGGAAGAGGGCGTCCATGTACTCATGTATTCGATCAACCTGCTCTTCTGCACAGACATTTGGGAAGCATTTATCTGTGAACAAACAAAACTACTCATCACTTACATAGTGGAATGGTGACCTGAGAAAGGCTGGAATCTGAATTAACAGATCACTTTTGAAGTCTTTGAACCTTAGATTAACAAAGTAACCCACAACTCAATACCTTAGATTTTAAATATCTATCTCAGTAGCTGACATTGATTTATGTAGCACTTAAAGTATGCCGAGTATTTTAGGTTCATGAAAACCTCGTAGGAGATAAGTAATGTGTGAATTGTCATCATTCTCACCATACAGGTGGGGAAACTGAGGCTCACAGTGAAGTGATTTGCTTATGGTCATGTAGCTAAAAAATGTAGGTCCCCCCCACCCAAGTCCAGAGCTGTTTCTATTATATTGTACTCCACTGTTCTTCCTCCACAGTGTCCCTCCTCCCATTCTCCCTTTTTATACTGACAGAGGTATTCATTGCAACTATGGATTAAATTGAGTTTTGAGCACTGCTTTCAGACTTGAGTATGAATTCTGTCCCTAATAGCTAAAGATAAGTATGGGAGAGATAGCATGACAACGCTTAGTATAGGGCCTGGTACACGGAAGGTGCTTGATAGTCATCCTTTGTTCTCAAAGACAACCAAAATTCCATCACTCCGTTGGAGTTGAGTTACAGTCTGTCTGACTGTGGCTGATCAGGCCACTATGAGCTTAGGCTGGGCACAAATAATCCATGTGAACATTTAGTGTGGATTCTCTAAATTTGTGCAGTTCATGAAAACAAATATTTATTCACTATCATAGTAGGAAAAACAGTAGATAGAAACTCACAAGTCCCAGAGTGGAATTCAAATTCCCTCTGGGATACTGGGAAAATTATTTCACCACCCTGGGTTTTGATTTTGTTATCTACAAAATGATGGAGTTGGTTTGGGTGATACCCAATATGCCTCACTGCTCTGTCTTATGATTTGACGACTTCCTAGGCTCAGCCATGCATTGTAAGTATTGTTAGTATCATGTCAAGTAGAAAAGGGAATGGCAGGGCTAGCTAGACTCTATTTAAACCACCTTGATTGAAATTTAAGAGTCAGTTGGTATGATAATATTCAATTTACAACTCATGTACTTGGTCGTATTATTTTGTATAATAATTATTCACATTTGTATCTTATACTTCTATTGGACTGTAAGTTCCATGAAGGAGAAGAAGAGATAAGACAAGACTATGCTTTGGCTGAACTTTGTATCCCTAATAACTATAGTAAGATTCTGGGCAAGTCATATGCTTAGCAAATGTTTGTCAAATTGAACGGGATTGTTCTTTTTTTTTTTTTTTGGCAGGTGGGGTGGTGGTGTTGGTGAAGATAGGTCAGGAAACATTTAATTTCTTAAAATTTAGTATTATTTTTTTCAATGAACAAAATCCATTTTTTCTCCTTCCCACTTTTTCCACAATTTAAAAAAGAAAGAAAAACATAACTCTTAAAACAAATATGCATAATTGAGGGGGAAAAATCCCACATTTGACCACGTCCAAAAAAGTATTTGTCTCAATCTGTGCCCTGAGTTCTCTGTCAGGAGGTGGCTAGCATGCTTCATCATAGTTCCTCTGGAATTAAGGCTGCTCAGGGGATTGTTTAGAAAGCTCCCCTCCCATGTTTTTTAAAGTTCATCTTTCAAATAGTGATTGGGGGAAGCAAATTTCATGCTCTGAAATTCTGTGCCAATCATAGCCTTGAGAATCAAATTCTTACCCAGTATGCATCTATAAACCAAAATACAACTCCCTCCAAAGCCAGGTCCCATGATCCAGCTAGAGGCTTTAAGATTTCACGATACTAATATTTTTTCATTGGTCTTACCATAGCAAAGTGTGCATTGACGAAGTCTTTCTATTGGCTCAGAAAAATGAGAAGGTAGAACTGGAATGACCTGATAGGTGCCAGTGTCATCAAACTATATGGAAGAGAAAAAGAATTCTTTGATTTTTCTTTTTTTGAGACAACCACAAGCCTGGAATCTCCCCACCTTATGAATTAGTTTAAAAAACAACTGAGTTCATGGCCCCCAGGATAAGAACTTTTGTTTTTGTATTTTGATCATCTATAAACATTCATCAAGTATCTCATGTGTACATGGTATTAGAGTTGGTATTATGGCTACAGAGGTGAATATGCTTGGTCCTTCACTTAAAGAGTTTTATAATCTAGTTGGGGAGACAAGAAACATTTACGTAAAGATAAACAAGAAAAGAGATCATCTGTTGAGGGTAAAAGGACTGATGTAGACAAAAGATTAAGAGAGTTTAGAGAAAAGAGCCTGATGTGGGTAGCAGACCAAATACTAGGATTAGGAATCAGAGGAAATGAGTTCAAATCTCAGCTCTGCTATTTAACACCTGAATGACTAAAGAAGTATCTTTTTATTTCTCTGAAATTCAGTCCCTTTATCTGTATCATTAGAGGGTTGGATTGGAATACCTCTAAGGTCCCTTCCATTTCCAGTGTCCTACACAGTGCTGAGATGGTCAAAGAAATTTCTTTAGATGAGTGCCAATGGTTCTGATGGTCTCAAAAATAATTAACTATCTCGCTGTGTTATCCATCAATAGCGGAACACTGCTTTGAAATCCATAAAAGAGGTTAGCAGCTTGGATTCCTAAGAATAAATAAATGGATAAATATACGAGCTAGGAGAAGTCCTTACCTGGAAGGCCTGTTCAAGAGCAAACATTTCATTAAATGCAAATACAGCTGGAATGATATTGAGGCCACTGAACTCCATGGTGGCAGTGACGAGCGATGACATATCTGGAGATTGACTGTCACTAAAAAACACAGTGAGCCTTCTGACATTAGGTCCTGATAAGGTTCTCTTGAAAACATTCCTGGCCACAAATACCATGGCATCTCCAAGATCTCTAGAGTAGGAAGGTCGTTCAAATGTCATTCTGGAGAGCTTCTGGAGGAGTTGCTTCTTGCTGGAATAGTCTGACCAGCGGACAAGATACCTGCTGTCAGAACTGTAGGAAAGGACAGCAACCTTTGCTCCCACAGGGCAGTTGTTTTCCCTAATTTTAAGGTCCTTCACAATGGAAATGGTCATATTTTTCACAACTTCAAATCTCTGTCTTGACACACCCAATGCAAATACCAATTCTGTTGGGTAAACAGGGCATTTGCCTAAAATCAAAGAAATAAAAAACATACATTTAGGCATTCTAGATCAATTGCGCTAAGCAGATATCAATCCAGAGCCAATGGAAAGCCTAAGTCTCTAGCCAAGATGGCATTCCCTGGACTTGTAGGTGGACACCAGCAAGTTAAGAATAGAATTTCCTGATTAGAGGGCTACCACTGCCTAGCCATTGCTGCTAATTCTGCCCTCCACAGCCAAGAAGAACTCTTCAAATTCTTCTTCTCCTTGACAGCTTTCCAAATATTTGAAGTCTTCCAGTCAATCTTTTCTCCAGATCAAATATCTGTAGTTCCTTTCGAAGATCCTCATATCTCTCAAGGCTTTTTTCCATCATGGGCACCCGCCTCCATATATTACACAGACCTAATAGCCCATGCTAACACCATGTTGAATGATCTCATAGAATTATAAAATCTCAGTTAGAAGGAACCTCAGAAGTCAGAGAATCCTGGACAGGAATTTTCTCTCCTACATACCCAACAAATGATACTGCAGCCTTTGCCCAAAGACCTCAGTGAGGTTAGCATAACATCCCATTCCACTTTTGGATGACTATTTATTAGGAGCTTCTTCTGACATTAAGGCAAAGTTTACCTCTCTGTCATTTCCACCTATTGCTCCTACTTTTGCCCTCTGGCTGAGCAAACAAATGAAATCCTTTTACCATTTGACAGTCCTTCACACGCTTTAAGTTCTCCCTTTTTCTAAGCTAAATCTCCCTAGTTCTTCAACAGATCACCATATGGTATGGTAGGAGCAATATTTTAACCTTTTGTCCCACCCCCATCATGCAGGTTAGGTTAGTTTTTCCTTAAAATGTATTGAGACATAACTTGAGACGGGGTTGGTTCAGGGGACTGAAGGTTCAGATCATTGACAGTGTTGCCTCCTTATCTAAGGATAAAGTAGCCTTGAGGAACACCAAAGTGTCTTGGAGGTTTGACTGGTGGATTGCAATGGATAATGAAGGCAGGGAATATGTGTTCAGCTGAATAGACTTGAGGTATCCTCAATGTGTCCTTGCTGAATGTTCTCCTGAGACAGCTATATAAATCTCCCCTTGTTAACTGATGAAAGACTTAGGAGTATCTCATTTTATTCCAATATCTAAATGAAATTACCAGGAAACTGACATGTCAGGCCCATCCCAGAATATATGGCATGCTTTCCAGTCCCTTTGTTATCTTTCTCATTCTTGTCTGGATGCTCTCTAGCTTATCACCATCCTTCTTAAAATGTGGCACCAAGAACTGAACAAACTATCACAGACGTGATCTGAGAAAGGCCACCTCAGTTTCCTAGGGCATTTACAATCCTTCCTCACCCTACCCCCAAATCTCAGCTCAGTATTTATGTAAGTTACATAAATTCAAATGGAGAGGAGAGAAACCAGTGATTAGCAGCACAGGGCTTACTGACTGTCTTCCCCTTCCACCTCCCACTTCCCCACCAAAACCTAAGGGGCATGGTCCTGGGCACAGTCCAGTAGCCACCACTTGCCAAGTGATAGCCCCCACCTAGAGTTTTCCTGTTCTGGTTTGGGCCTAGCTAGTGCCAGGGCCTCCCTCCTGCTCTCTGGATACTAATCCACCAAGGGCTTCCTCCTTTCTCAAGGGCTTGGTGTATGTCTTTGGGGCTGTAGAAGTCTATGGCTGCTGCCTCTAAAAAGCATTTGCACTTTGGGATTCTCAAGTTTTTAAGGGCATCAGAGTCTCACCCTTCTTGCAAGGTCACCTCCAGCAGTGGCAGAAGAAGGCCACTACTGAACTGGGGTGACCACTCTGCAAAGCCCTCAGGTTCCATCTCACCTTTTCTCCCCTCCCCCTTAACAGAGGCATAAAAAAGTTGGTCTTTATGGTTTTAACTTGCAGACAACTGAACACCACTGAAGGACAAGGCTGAAGCCTACCCTGCTTAGTGTCAGGAGGCTTCGTCCCTTTTGGCTCACCCTGGGAAGGATCTAAGCTGTTTGGAGGGTTAACCCTGAAAGAACCAGGTAATTTGGAGCAAACTTTCTGCTTCCCAGGCTGAGAGAGGGACCAGAGGGTACCGAGGGGAAGCTGTAAGAGAAGGAGGGGTAAAAAAAATCTTTTGATTTGAGTGGAGAAACCTATTTTGCACACCTAGAATACTTCTTGTCCCTTCCATGCTGAAGTCCTATCCATTCTGCAAGGCTCACATCTAGGAAGTTCTCCAATTACCCCACTCCCCAGGAAGAAGTAAACTAGGTCCCCAGCTTCACATCTATGACCTTCTTGTGATCTTTATCCCATTCTCTTTGCTGTTGTAGTTATACATGCCTCTGTCTTTCCCCAGCTAGTTTGGGAGCTCCCCCGAGGGCTCACAATGAAGAATCATCCATCCTTCTGTCTTCCCCTCCCTATGTAGCACACAACAGTTCCCTGCACACACAGGTCCCTGATGCTCAGTGTGCAATCCATTCATTAAAAACAAGTGGGTCCCCCCCCCAAAAAAGAAAGAAACCAGTGATTACCAAAAAGACAGCTAGAGGAATATTACCTCTGTCTCCAGTTCCACACTTTAAGTCCTAGTACCTCCAACAATAACAACAAAAAAAGTCTGTTCAGTTCTTTGGTGGATTAAGTTGGATTAGGGAGTTAAGCCCCAAGACAAAGAGGAATATTGTAAGGGAGAAACTAGCTGTCCTGGATGAGTTGGACTGAGTAAGAACTGAAAGAACTGGTGGTGACTATCAATGAAGACTGTGGGTAGGAGATCTGCTACAATTCTGGAGAAGGCTAAAAGCAGAGTGCTTACAAGTGTATGCCAGTGAGCTTGCCTTAGATTCTTGGCAAAAATGTGAAATACTGAATTAAAGGGAGAATGAATGAACATCTGGAAGTTCATCAAGAACAGGTCATGCCAGACTAACCTTCATTTCCATTTTTAACAGATTCATCAGACTGCTAGATTGGGGGATATTGTACCTATAACTCATCTAGATTTAAGCAAAGCATTTGACTAAGTCTCTCATGTTATTCAGATATACAAGAGGATTAGGAATGGCAAAGTGGTAATATATTTAGGCAGATTCAGAAACTGGGTAAATGCCTGGACTCCAAGAGTAATCATTAATGGTTCAGATTCAGCTTGGAAGGCGGCTCTCCTGGTGATCTGGGTTTGGTCCAATGCTGTCAAACATTTTTATAAATGACTTGGATAAAGGCATAGTTGGCACAGTCATCAAATTTTCAGACAACACAGTTTGGAGGGATGCCTGACACATTGGATGATAGAGTCAAGATCTGAAAAGATTCTGACAATATAGACCATTAATTGATTGGATTATTAATGCCAGTGGCTAGGTGTCCTTCTGGTTTTATGCCCATACTGCTGTTACTGGTAGTAGATGCTGTTGCTGATGATTTTGTTTTTGTATGAGAATAAACTCAGAATTCTCTTAAAGTTCTAAAGTTAAAATCTAAAAAGATGAATATATTAGGAAAAATGGAAATTTTTAAAAATCAACGTAACTGGTATAAGGTAAAGAAAGCATTGCTATATAGCACTTTGAAAAAAATACCTTGGGGTCTTTTAGTGGATTGAAAGCTCAATGTGAGTCAAGAATCAATATTTTCTTGCTCTGCTTTTATAGAGGTATAATGTCCAAGACTAGGTAGCGGACTAGAATCTCTGTACTTTGTCCTGGTCAGACACCATAAGGAGGATTGTGTTCATTTCTAGGTGTCTCATTTTTAAAAAGAAATTGACCGTCTGGAGAGTACCCATGTATTAGTGAAAGACCTTGAGTTCTTGGCAAAAGAAGTGACTGAAGGAATTGAACACATTATCTTTTCCCCTGACCCCTCTCCTCTCTCACCTTCCCTATTACTATAGACAGCAATACCATCCTCCCAGTTCTTCAGGCTTACAATCTACGGGTCATTCTAAACTCCTCTCTCTCTCTCTCTCTCTTTCTCTTTCTCTCTCTCACAAGTGTGTGTGCGCGCGCACACACACACACACACACACACACCCCACCATATCCAATCTATTGCCCCAAAGCCTACTGATTTCACCTTTAAAGTCTGATCATGTCATCCCCATCAGTAAACTCCAGTGATTCCTATTGTCTTGAGGGCTCAAACAGAAATTGCTCTGTTTGGCATTCAAAGCCCTCCTCCATTTCCAGCCCTTTTGCACTCTACTCTTCTCTGTACCCTCTTCTATTCAGTGATACCAACTGGCCTTCTGGTTGTTCTATGAACAAGACCCTCCATCTCTTGATTCTGTATTTTGTCTGACAGCCCCCGCCCCATGCCTGGAATGCCCTTACTCCTTTCCTCTCCCTACAGACTTTCCTGGCTTCCCTTAAGTCTCAGCTGAAATCCCACTGTGTACAGGAAGCCTCCCCCAAGCCCTCTGATGAACATTCCCAGTCTCTCCTATGGGTAACTGTTTCGTTTGTACTTGTTTGCATGCTGTCTCTCCCATTAGACTGTGAATTCTATGGAGGCAGGGACTGTCTTTTGCCTCTTTTTGTATGCCCAGAGTTTAGCACAGTTCCTAGAACATTGCAAGTACTTAATACATGTTTAATTGAGTGAGTGAGATTTAGTCTGGAGAAGACAATCTTTGGAATAGGGAATGAGATAACTCTCTTCAAGTGATGGAAATGCCATTATGTGAAAGAGAGATTAGACTGGTTTTGCTTGGCTCCCACAGGTAAAGCCAGGAAGACAAAAAAGTTCAAGTTGACTTAATGTAGTGGTTCTCAAACTTTCTAATGCTGAGACCCTTTAATACTTGTATGTGGGCATATCTGCATGTGGGCAGACCTGCCTGGAGATGGATAGAGGACTGGTGTCGGTTCCTAAGACCATCAGAAATATGTGTTTTCTGATGGTCTTAGGCGACCCCTGTGAAAGGGTCATTCAACCCTCAAAGGGGTTGTGACCCACAGGTTGAGAACTGCTGAGTCTTAATGGGTTTGGGGGAAGGAAGACTTAGCTAAACAAAGAACACCAAAAGGAAAGTCTCAGGAGTACAATAGGAAAAGTAAAATTAATGTTGTTTTCTCTCATTATTTGGTAATAAGTAGAGGGAAATGTGCTACTGTGAGGTGCTTGGGAACCACATCAAGAAAGCAGATGCATCCTCAGAGACACGATTGTTAGAGTTAGGCTTCGGGCCAAGTTAAGAGAGAAAGAACATGGCTAAACTTCTCATGGGTCTGGGAGATCTGGGGTCTGCCACAGATGATATGACCAGTTTTTTTAACCATTTCATTAGGGCCATCTGTGCACCACGTATGAGAAACAAATGGCAAGGCAGCAGGTTCCCTGGGAAGCACAAGTCTGGTCCTATGGGACGGGTATACAATCCACAGTCCAACAGGAGGTGCTCATGGTTATCCTGGCCAGGCCGTAGCGTGGGGACCGAGGGACAAGAGGAGAGAACCAACACCATTAGAAGGACTCCCTGAAAGTGACATTAGGCAATGGAGGAGCAGCTGCTCTAGACTGATGGAGAAGGAAACAGCAATACCACTCCAGGATCTTTGTCAAGAAAACCCCAAATGGGGTTGACTGAACAACAACCACAACAGCAGCTGTTCTCTGAAACAGCAGTAAACAGAGCAGCCTGGTGTGTCCTGGCCAGAGGCCACAAGGCTCCAGAATGGACATTAGGGATAGCAAGGTTCCTCTTCCACTGTGATATCGAAACAGCCTGGGAGGCCAAGAAACAAAGCTGTCAACTATGATTAAATCCTAGCGAATGAAGAATGAAGGAAGCAGGCAAAGTATGCATATATGCACTGGAAAACCTGGCTGATAATCAGAGATGTCCCGATGAGTAATGAGCTACCACCGAAGGTAACAATACTAGGGGGTGTTACATGGAACTTTAAGGTTTTCAAAGCTCTTCATATACACATACACACACACATATCTGTGCATGCGCACGCGTGTGTGTGTGTGTATATCCCATTTGGTTCTTATGTTGACCCTGAGAAGTTGCTATTATTAATTATCCACATTTCACAGAAGGGGAAACTGAGGTTCAGAAAGGTCAAGTGATTTTTTTCAGGGTCACACAGATAACTAAGTGTCCTTGGTGGGATTTGAACCCAGGCCTTGTTGATTCCAAGTTCAGTGATGTATCAACTATGCCATTCCTTCATAAGACACCCTTTTGCTTGTGGTTCTTAAAGCCTTTTAGGAATAGTGTGGATGGCATTCTCAGTCACGGTCAGGTTAGACTAAAGAGGACCTCTAAGGCCTAAGATTCCAACTCTGCACCTCCATCAAACCAGCATAGGGTTGAGGAGTCAGACTTTCTTCCCATACAAAAATAACACCATAGGATCTAGTACCAGGAACAGCTGCATTGGCATAAAACTAAAGGCATACCCAGCCATCGGCTTCAACCGTGTGATTGAAAATGGAACAGTTCTTGTCCTGAAGAAGCGTACATTCTACCAGAGGGAACATCTATGTGTAAGTATGTGTGTGTATACCTATGTATGTATGTATATGTACGCATACATTTATATACACACACGTGTGTGTAAAACATATAGAAAGCAAATACCAAGTTAATTTGGAAGGGAAAATACTAGCAGCTTTGAGGATCCAGAAGGCTTCATTCACAAGGTGGTGCCTGAGCTGAGTTTTGAAGGAAAGAAGGGACTCCAGGCAGAGGTGAGGAGGCAGTTCATTGTTCAAGTATGAAGGCAAACCAGGCCAAACCAGGGAGGTAGGAGTGCCTTGTATGAGGGAAGCTAGACCAGGAGTTCTTTACTCTTTGAAGACACAGACTCCTTTGGAAGTCTGGCGAAGCAGATGGATCTCCTCAGAATAATGTTTTTAAATGCATAAAGTAAAATACACAGGATTATAAAAAAAAAAGTCAATTATATTGAAATACAACTATGAAAATATTTTTTAAAATCTTAAGAACCTTTGAGTTGGAAGGTCAGTCTGAAGGGATTGTAAAGAACAGGAACTTGTGAAAAGCTTTAAAACTCAAAAAGAAAAATTCACATATGATCTCAAAAGCAATTTGGGGTTTACTGGATGGGGGAGTAACATGGTTAGAACTGTGATTTTAGAATCATTTTAATGGCTGTGTGGGGATGGGCCAGCATGGGGAGAAACTTGAGACCAGGGGGTCAAGTAGGAGGCCTTTGCAATAGTCCAGGTATGAGTGGATGAAGACCTGGTAGTGGTCATGTGAATAGAGAGAGGAGGAAAAATTCAATAGATGTTACAGAGGGAAAAAAATGATTAGATTTGGCAATTCAGTAACTATTTCAATAAAAAACAAAGTATAATAATGAACACTTACCTTCCCAACAGGCTATAAAAAAATGAGAGAGAATATATTAATATTTTTAAAATAAAATATTAAGAAAAAATGATTAAAGCCAAATTTTGCTATTTTAATAGGACATTTTCTTTAGCTCTATGTGGCCCTACTTTTCAGATGCAAGAAAATGAAGATGAGATTCAAAATGATGAGCCCAGCCTCTCACTGAAATTTAAATTGATTTTCTCTCTTCCTTATAAACTATGGTTGAAAGTGTTTTCACAGGATCTTGTGCTGAAAACTGAAGAACAGTCATTCATCTTTTAAGCAAAACCCTAAGCTTCTGATTTAGTGACAAGGTCTCTAAAATTCAATTCACTTGATTCCACACTATACACGTAGGCCTTTTGAGACCAAAGCTGGGCTGCAAGACCAAAATTAGTCACCCAATTAATTGTCTTCCAGAAAGAACACACAGACAACTTTTTCTCTCCTAAAGAGCCTCAGGGAATTCCACATGAGCTTGTGTTTGGCCACCAAGCTCCCTTTGTGTGAAGGAGTTTTATTCCCTTTCTGCAGAATTGAGGAAACTTCTCCAGGGTTATTTCCACCAAAACAGCTTGTGCTCCCCTTTACATGTCAGATTTGCTTTCCAAAGTCTAAGATAGAACAAGAGATACAGCTGAAAAAGCTCACAGAAAAACTTGACCTAGTTATTTTTCCAAGTATATTTTATTAACTTTTCGAGAATTGAGAACCATTCAGATTTTACAAAAGATATCAGACAGTCCCCAGCAGGCTTTCTTTCCATGTGTCACATTCAATTACAACTTGGTTCCAATTAGTGAGAATGATGCACCCTATCATTTCACATTATTTCATTATTGCCTGACACATTATCGATCACATTATTTGAATTCTCACTGCATATTTCCACTGGGCTGGGACCAATGGCCATTTTTTATATAATTATAACCTCAAATAGTGCAAATTTGAATACATGCAACCACTTCATGGGATTCATTATTCATACTAATTGGGACCTAGCTATAAATTCAATGAAGGTCCTATTATGTATAATCCACTGCATAGGTGCTGGTATACAAAGAAGTATACTAGAAGTCCCTTCCCAAAGAGTTTAATATGAACATAGTTTCTTCCTTCCTTCTTTCTTTCCTTTCTCTCTTCCTCTCTTCCTTTCTTTCTTTTTGTCTGGATCTTAGATTTCATCCAATTTCATCCATCAGGGAGCTTCTGGTGTGGAAACTCTCTCCTCTGATACATATTGGCAACTTGTGTGAACCTTATAGTCATAAAGAGTATCCTAGATATATCACTGAACTTGGAATCAACAAGGCCTGGGTTCAAAAGTATCTTCCTTTCTGGAAGACAATTAATTAGTTGACTGATTTTGGTCTTGCAGCCCAGCTTTGGTCTCAAAAGAAAATGACTAAGTGCCTGGCCTCACTAAATGACCTTGGGTTAGGAAGAGTGGAATCATCAGAAAACTCTCAAAAAAGATGGAGGAGGAGAGAAGGCAGCTTCCCTTCTATTCAGATAGAGCATGTATAAGCAATGAGAAGTTAAGAGGTCACATTTCATGGTCTACTGTCACTCAGAGTCAAGACTTCGTGACTTCCTTCCTCTATTCCCCACACCATGCTTCCTTTCCATGAATAGAATATCCTAATATCAGGTTAACATTTACCTGATTCCATCATAAATGAGCTACTAAGAATCTGAATACTATATTATGTTTGAATGTAAGCCATCATTTCTCAGGTGTTCCTGACACCAGGCCCTGTGCTCTATCCACTGCACCACCCAACTGCATCTGACCTTCTTAGATTTGGCTCACTCTTATAGCCTATGGTGGTGCTTTTTGGATGGCGATTATGTCAGCTAACGACCAGCTTTCTCTTCTTCCTGTCATCTGTACTGTGTCCAAATATGATGAAGAGGCCAGCTATATTTTGAGCCCCATTGACTTCCATGTGCCTATGTGCTAAGAACTGATTTTTGGTCTCATTTGTGAAACCAGAATACTCACGACTGTGGTCTCTCAGAAAATGAATAAGCTCACATTCCTGAAAGACAAGAAAGTGGGGCAATGAGCACACTGAGCTATGATGGGTACTGCTCATTTCTGGATAGTCGGTTTGGAGACAAAATGCTGGATGAGAGAGATACATACCGAACTTAGAGGCTGTCCCTTCATGCCTTTAGGACCCTGGGAAAGCAGGAAGCAGGTAAATGATGTGTGTACAAGATTAATTTGTACAAATTCTTAAGCTCTAACTATGCCGCTGAAGGGGATAATGCCATCTTAATTCTGCAACAATTAGACATCTCATAGCACCCAATGCAATGCCTTGTGCATGGTTGATGCTCTTTGAATGAAAGATTTAGATACAAAAGGGACATGAGAAGTCATCTAGTCACCCTGCCCCTGTATTCCCTTTCCCATTTTATAGGTGATGAAACTCAAGCTCAGAGAGACCTTAGGATCATAGATTTGGTGCTATAAGGACCTTAGAGACCATTGAATCCAACAAGGAGGAAGCTCAGGCTCATAGAGGCCTGGAGTTGTCCAGTTAGGAAGTGGCAGAGCCAGGATTAGAACTCACCTAGTCCTCTTTCCACCATATCACACTGTCCTTCCCACATTAAGTATTTGCTAAATGAATGAATATTAGCTAGCACAAGCTATATCAGGGGATAACATCTGAGACCTTGGCACAGCAAGGCTTTGTCCATCCACACTAGGCAAACGTATTTCAGCATTTTGGATCATGTAGCTCAATGCATCCCCTCTCCAGCTCGCCCACCTTGGCTCACTACATGGACTATATATGATGCACTGAAGTGAAAAGAACCTACTGCTTGGCTTAGCAGCATTTGTGAGGCAATGTCTAAAGGCACAACATTCAAGAAGCAAGTTTAAACATTCTAAGTCATAAAGACAGAGTAGTACCAGGAACTAGATTTGAATGGAAATGAAAAAGGGTGGGTACATCACAAAGCAAGAGTTAAAATTAGAGAAGGGGGTTGCTTTCAAAATTTTGCAAGTTTGACATAAATACCTATTTTGTTTTTATTATTTATATATATGTATAATTTATTATTATTATATTATTATTTTAGGCAAGAGAGTCGAGAGTAGTTGCAAATCAGAAGCAAGCAGCCCAGAGTCATTAGGTGCCAGAACAAGAATCAAAGAGATGCTTAGAACTCAGTTGAAATGCATTAGAGAAGGTTTCCTGGAGGTAGTGAGTGCACACTCATCTCAAAAAACCCTGGACCTTTTTCTCATTCCCTTTCCTATTCTCTTCTGCCGGGATAAAAAAGTAAAGTAAGTGACCATTTTCCCAGTGAGCCCCACTGTTTCTTTTCCGAGGAAAGGGAACAAGAGTGTCAAGTGTTGTAGCATACCAACTTTGTGAGGGACTTTGAATAGAAAAAAAAATAGTCACCAGACTATTGTTCACTAGCTGTGGAAATACTTACTCTTGGCCCTGCAGGTCCGGGAGCGCCAGGAAAACCAATTTCACCCTTTGGACCCGGGCCAAACTGTCGATGAGAACACGTTACAAATGTCATCAACCCATGTGGCTTGATATAAATATAAAGATCCAGAAGATATATAAGGGAATATTAAAGAATAATTATAAGGTACTCATTAAGGTCAAACTGTTTACTTATGATATATGAAAATTTTATCAGTGCTTGAAATTCGGTTTCAATAAGATTTTACAAACACAAGTCACAATCATTCAGGGCAAACGAAGTGCTCACTCAGAAAACAAATAGACGTTCCTAGAAATGAACAACAAAACCGAACATCCTTGCTCCTTTTTTAGGTTTCCCCAACTGTGCATAAAGCAATGTGGTTTTGGCTGCACATCTGCCACATAAATTTTTTTTTAAGTAAACAAAGTGAAGAAGGGAAACAATTTGACTATCATACAAAGAGACCTAATAAAAAACCTCCAACCTAAAAAAAAAAAATTAAGACAGAGCATCAGTCACCAACACAAGGAGGGAATTGGAAAGGTCAGGCATTTACACAGCTCAGGATGATGGACTTGGGCACTAATGAAATTTATCCAGTCAAGTGGAAAACACCTGGCTGCTGCCAACCTTTCCACTCTAGAATGATACCCATGACTGAATTCATATATAAAAATGAAAATACGCCTTTTATCTCTGTGCTTTGCTTATTGGAAGAACATTCTTCTTGAAAATGACTAAGTGCCTGGCCTCACTAAATGACCTTGGGTTAGGAAGAGTGGAATCATCAGAAAAGTCTCAAAAAAGATGGAGGAGGAGAGAAGGCAGCTTCCCTTCTATTCAGATAGAGCATGTATAAGGAGACAGCATTCAGAATATATCACAAAAGTCAAGAACTCTGTTGTTGGCATATATACACAAATATAAACACACAGATGTGATTGAATAAAGGCAAGGATGTGTGTGTATGGTGGGGGGCGGGGGGGGGGGGATGATTAGGATACTGGAAGATGACCGTTGCTTTTCCACCTAAGTTTTGTTCTGGTCTCTAGCTTCATTGGAATGTTCCAAGAGAGATTTTGGAAGCACCTCCGCTTCCACATAATCCCTATGCTTGCTTGTTTGTGTTGGAAGATACAGAATCCCAATCAGGGATGCAATGCCAGTTAAAAGGGATTTCCTATATATTAGTTGGATTTTTGTCTGAGACCATGGGCTTAAAACCAGTCTTAGACATAGATGAACAACTTTAGGGTGAGGATAGTCTGGGAGACCTTTGCTGTCTCCTTATAGATTAGCTCGGCCTCTTTTTTCAGAGAGAGGCATTCTAACCACTACTACAGACAATTTTATGTTCTGAACCTTAATATAAGCTAAGAAATAGTTGAGGAAATTAGCATTATTACAAAAAATCCTGAGAATTTACCACTTCAACGTTGCATAGATTCGTGAAATTTTGGAGCTAGAAGAGCCCTGAGAGATCATTTAGCCCAAACCAAATCCATACAAATGGATGAACTAAGACCTAGGGAAACTAAATGACTTGGCCAAGGTTACATAACTACTCCATGACAGCTCAGATGCCCAAAAGAATCATGAACAATCTAAACTATTCTTTAAATGAAACAGCCAGAATTATTTTATTAAAAAGTAAACAAAAACATAATATCCCAGGGAAGTTAGCCTACTTACTGTGAGTCCTCTGAAGCCTTTAGGGCCAGGTTCCCCTGGAATTCCTGGGTCACCAACATTACCCTAGGGAATCAGATATAGTAAAATTGAAGTATTGAAACTATCCACGCTAAGACTTAGGAAAATAAACAGTATCTTAAATAAAAATGACAATAAGTGATATTCATATAATGCTTTAAGGTTTGCAAAGTGCCCAGCACATAGTAGGCATTTAATAAATTCTAGTTGGTTGAATAATTGAAAGAGATAGTCATGACTCAAACTCTTATTTTTTAAGCTTTAGAATAACAAGAGTAATTTAATGATCAAATGAGATGGCCAGAGTGTGGGTATTGTGATTAAGGTTAAGCTCTTCCTGCATTGGTGTGGGTGAACTTTTCCGGTTGGTTGAAGCTCTCCTTCTGATGTGGGATTTATTGGAGGTGATAGTCCCCACGGTTCCCCAGATGGCCAGTTGCTCTCCTTATCACCTAGTCTTCTTTCAGCTTTTGATTCTGGGTAATTAATAGCCTCTTCAATGTGATTCTTCAGCATTTGATTCTTTTGAGGCTGAAAACCCTTGCTATATGGCATATGAAGAGCCTCTGACATTTTCTGATTGTGTCGCCCTGGGCAAGGGGCTTAACCTCTTTTGGCTTCACTTTCATCATCGGTAAAGTGAGGATAATAACAGCTCTTGCCTCCCAGAATGGTTGGGAAGATAAAATGTGGTAATACTTACAATTATTATAATTCTATTTATCCTTAAATATTGGTATTTTGGCCAATTGATATTAACATTCCACCCCATCCATGTTTGTTGTTCAGTTGAGCCCAACACTTCACGACCCCATGGACTGTAATATGCTGGGCCTTTCTATCCTCTACTATCTCAAAGTCTTTCTAAATTCATGTTTGTTGTTCCATGATACCAGCCATATCTGATATCTGCCATCTCATCCTCTGCCATCCCCTTTTCCTTTTGCCTTCAATCTTTCCCACCATCAAGGTGTTTTCCAACAAGTCCTGTTCAACTCTTCATGACCCCTTTTTGGGGGGTTTCTTGTCAGAGACACTGGAATGGTTTGCCATTTCCTTCTCCAGCTCATTTAAAGATAAGGAACTGAGGCAAACATGGTTAAGTGACCAGTCCAGGGACACACCTAACTAAGGCGTGTCTGAGGCCAGATTTGAACTCAGGAAGATGAACCTTCCTGACTCCAGGCCCAGCGCTCTATCCTCTGTATTACCTAGATGCCCAAGGATAAACTTATTGAAGGAAAAATTATTATCTAAATCTTCCACTAAAGTTCTCCTTTGATGACTCATTGTGGTACGGAGGTGGCTCTGGGTTCCAAGCATGGCCATAGACTGTATGGGAAATGTTCATTGCCACTACTCTCCTTCTCCACTATAAGAAGACTCAGATTCAGGAACACCTGAGTTCAGATCCTGCCTGAGGGATTTACTAGCTGAGTGAGCGGAGGCAAGTTCACTCTTTCACCTTCAAATTCCCTATCTGTTAAATAAGACACGTACATACAAATGGGAAACCTTGGCCTTTCTTAGGTTAAGATCTTTTCTGGGAGAAGATGAGAAGGAAATGCATCTCAGGGAAATAGCTAGTGGGCCAATTTTTATCAGCATAAAGGGTAATAATATGAAATAAGGCTGGAAAGGTAGGTGATAAAAGAAAACGTAAATTTAAGAAAACTCTTTCCTACCTAGAAAACAATGTTCACATCCAGGGCTGTCACCTGCCATTTTCTACTATGCACCCAAAAGGAAGAAGCTCGGGCTATCTGTCCTTCCCCTCTGCCCTCAAGGCTAATCTGCATATGCAAATGGCTAAATAGATGTGTCCTATTACAGGAATTGTAATTTAAGTGACGCTCTAGGTACCTGGTTCCCAGGGTCTCCTCGGTGTCCTCTTGGGCCCTGTAATTGCAAAGTAGAAAAAGAATAAACAAAGGTGGGCAGATCATTGTTCAGCGCATTTGTACACATGTGGTTTTTGATTCAGCAAGTGAGAAAAGCTGTAAATCTTTAGTAATTACCTTTGCTCCTTCCCTTCCCTGGCGGCCATAGCCTGGAATGCCCAAGTCTCCCTGTGAACACAGGAGTGAGTTTCAAATTTACTGCATCATCTCACATGCAGTTACACCTGCCCCAGAGAAGGAGATCCTGCCTGGTAGGAGAGTGGTCCTTAGCCAAGTTAACATGGTATCAGAAAAGTTCCTTTGGACTAGTCATCCGAGGACCTGCTCAGTCAACTCAGGACCACTACCAAGATGCAAGCGTTGGAGGAAGTGATGAAAGGGCTCATCCAGGATAGCTAGTGGCCTCCTTGGAGATTGTAGACTTGCTCCAGGAAGCCATAACCCAGAGCAACCAAAGGAAAGGATACACCCAGGGAAATTTCACCCCCTCTAGGCTGGACTTGTGTTTTTGCCGTAACAAAAGCTGCTCCAAGTGCATAGGAGAGAGGAGACTAAGATGCCCTGGCAAACATCCAGAGTCCGGGTATATTTCCAACTTTTCATCCTAAAAACTAACTCAGTATCTCTCTCTATAATTTTGTCCTATAAGCCAGTCCTGATTACAGATTTTGAGAACTGAAAGAGACCTCAGTGACCACTGAGCCCAGCCTATATATGAAAAGAAATTACCACTAGAACACATCCAACAAGGGCCATCCAGCTTCTGCTTGAATACCTCCAAGGAGGAGAAACTCCTTCAGGCAGATCATTCCCCTTTGAGACAGCTAATTGTTAGAACACTAGGCCTAAAGAAAGACTCATCTCTCCTTCCCCAGGCCTGCCCATCTCCTTTCTATCATCCTTCTGGTCTCTGGCTGGATGTGGAAAGAAAAAAGCAATCCTTTATTTTCCTCTGAAAAGCAGGTCTAGTTAAGAAGGTAAGCAATATGCCTTGTAGAGGCCCTAAGTAAGGGTTCTGAACTTTTTGTGTTGTGGGCCACTTTGGCAGTTTAGTCAAGTCTATGGACCCCACCTCAGAAAAATGTGAGTAAATATATCCCATAAAATACATAGGGTTGCAGAGGAAACCACTGAGGTTAAAATACAATTTTCAAAGTATTTTCAAAAATAAGTTCACAGACCCCAGGTTAAGAATCTATGCCCTAAGAGAACAGTTTGACAACCACTGCCCAAATCCATCTGATCCCCAGTGAACTTGGGTCCTCAAGAAGCACAGACTCTCTCAGTTAGGTCCTTTCTCCTTCCCATCTCAGAGTAGGGGATTGCTGCAAGAAAAACTCAAACCTGCATTCCACGTGATCCAGTTGGCCCCATGGTTCCTTTATCACCTGGAACTCCTGGTTCTCCCTATGGCATCAAAAGGAACAGTGAGAGTCTGATAAAAGTGACCTGGCTTTCAGATGAGGGTTCAGCAAAGGCCCTGAGGACAAGTACCCATGGGTTCTCTCGGTTTAGGGCAAAGGGCTCTCTAGCTAGCATTGGGAGGCTTTAACAAAGGGATTGTCATAGATGGGTCAGAAGTGTTTTTCACTAGCACCTTATAGGACATGAGTATCAGTCACTTGTAATACACAAATACTGCTGTTCTGAGTATGAAAAAAAAACACAAGGAAAAAGAGAATTTGGTAATTCCAGGAGAAGCTTCTTGGAATTCATGCCATCACTTCAGAAGAAACATGGCCTCACAGAAAGGAGAGACCCAGGCACCTAGTCTCAACACTGTCCCTACCTAGTCTGGTCATCTAAGAGTGTCACTCTATAAACCTGAATTTCCTCACCTGTAAGTTGATTCTTATAATAACTCTGTGAGGTAGCTCTATCCTCCCTGGTTTATGGATGATGAAACTGTGACAGAGAAGGTGACTTGCCCAGGGCCCCACAGCTAGGAAAGATCAGCATTAGGATTCAAACCCAGGTCTTCCCAAGCTCAGTGTACCACCACACCATCTTCCAAATATAAAAGAAATAAGACCTACCTTCCTTCCCAAGTTTCCAGGTTTCCCAGGACTCCCTTTAGACCCTGCTAGGCCAGAAGGCCCCTGAAAAGGCAGACAAGATATAGAACATTTGAGAAAAACAAAGCTTTAGAGACCTCGCTCAAATTCTTTCCTTCATTATGCTTATATGCTGAGAGAGCACTTACAAGCCTCCTTCAAAAAGAACTATTTCCAGCTAATGAAAAGACCTGACAAGGGAAAATTGCTGCCATGGATGGACTTCTGACCCAAAAGGAAGAGCTGGAAGGAGATTGAAGGTAACAGGAACCTTGTAACTGGTGAGAAAGAAGGTCTGTGTTCTAATGCTGCCTGTTCGCTAATCAACACATGGCATGTTTCTCTTTTTGCTCATGTGTAAAGTGGGATCAATTCTCATCCATTTCTAACCCATCTCAATAGGATCTTAGCAAGATAAATCAGCATACGGATAATTAACTCTCAATCAACTAATGCCAGGGGTAGATGGCAATGATGTGGAAAAACTGAAACACAAAACAAACTCCTTCTGCCTCTGTCTCTCTGTGTCTCTGTCTCTCTTTGTCTCTATACATTTATACATATACACATATGTGTGCGTGTATGTATAGGTATGTATGTTTATGTGTATATGTATATATAATTTTTTTAAGTCCTCCTCTTCTATGTGGCTTTGGAATGGTTGACATTAAGTGGTAGTATTTCTACAAAAGTTATGCTTGGGCTAAGGTTAAAGTGGGTTTGTGTTCTCGGAAGGCACACTAAATATGCCCAAAAGGCCTGTAGCCCAGGGCTACAATGCTGAGGTAGGAAGGATATTTAGAGGCAAGGTAGAGGTAACCTAATTCCCCTATGGAAGAAGCCAAGAGCCTGCTTTGGGAAGGTGTGATACTGTGTCATGGAAATGCCTTAGAGCAGGTACAAATGTTCTCTACCTGGTTCCAGTCCACTCTATATGTAGTGAAGAGGAGGCTTATTGGCTACCTGTGTAGCTTAGGATGGGGGGGTTTTCAAAGAGTTTTCCATGGTCAGTCTCATGGTGTGGGCTCTTTTCCAGACATGCTGGCATTAGAAAAGGATGATGAGTTGCTGAGGTCCTCTGGGTAGAGGGAGTGCCCCAGGTGCCCCCTCACCTAGAGAGGGCATGAAACCAATAGTCTGTGGCCTTGCTCCTGCTTCTCTCTCTGCTCTGCTTGTAGATAAAGGGGATTTGGCTACAATCCAGTCAGTTCTGAAAGGTCAGGAGATCTGAGAGGGGAGTCTCTGTTGGGTTTGGTTAGCTCACCAACCAGGCCAGCATCAAGTCTCCAGGTGAGGTATGCCTTCAGGACCCAGTGTGGTGAGAGCTGGGAACTGAGACCCAGACTCATCCAGCAGTGATGCCACAATTGGACACAAACTCAGCCGGACCAAAGCTGACTTAAATCTGAGTCTAGCTTCCCCAGAGACAGAACTGGTGTAGGGGAAAATGTATCCCCCGAGGTATCATGGCGATGTGTCTGTCCTTCTGCTGTTGTTATATCAGTGAAGGAAATATCCCTTTGTCAAAGCTAATCATTGTGATTGGCTTAACAGGGCTAATCATTGGTGGATAACCATAGGGGTATGGGGGAGGACATAGCTGAATGTGGATGGCCTTATGGAAAAGCACTCGTTAACCCCCCAGGGATATCCCTGGCACCCTGAGGGGGTGATGTAGCCCCTTCTCCCTGCCTCCAGGAGAGTAAGATTTGAGCCCTTACTTCCTAAAAAATGGATGACATATGAAATAAGACGAAAATCAAATCTCGGTGCATCATCAGCCCAAGGTGAGGCCATTTTGCCTACCTGAGGCCCTTTGTTTCCAGGACTTCCTTTTTCTCCCTTCAGTCCAGTGTTTCCACTTTGTCCCTGGTTATGACATTTGGCATACACAAAAAACACAAAGAATATTTCTTCTTGCAAGTAAAACGTAATGGGGAGAAGTGAAAAGCTTATTTTCTTGCTTGATTCTTCAGAAATAACACCCTAACCCCACCACAAGACTCCACCCAGCCACCCTTTTCTTTATTGTCCTGACACTGAAATGCAATGGTCTGGAGTGTCCAATTAACATCTCATCCATTCATCTGACAAACATCTATGCAGGGAAATTCAAAGAAAGGAGCCAGAATATAAACCCCAAGCCAACAACAGTTTCCCCGTTGGGGCATTTGTATCTGCCTTTCTAGGGCATTTTGATATTCCAAGGGTAAAAGCATCCTTAAAGTTTAAACGCTGGGTGGTGTCCACAAAGGTAAAGTATCTCCTCCATGAAGCATCCCCTGATTTCCCCTCTCCCTCAGTAATTGTTCTTCCCCTTCTCAGATTATTTTTATCGATTTATGTCTGCATAAGTATCTCCTGGTTGCATATGTGAGTTATTACTTTTGTTTATCATGAGTACTTGGCATAAGTCAGCATGTAATATTTTTTTAAAACTAAATTGAAAAAGAAAAGTTCAATAAATCCAAGTGAAGACCATGATCATTGTGGGAAGATTTCTTGGGCAAAGCTGGCAACAATTAAATCTTAGTTCTAATGCACAGAGACAGAAGATGAGCTCAGTCGACCTTGGAACCTAGAGGGTGTGAAGGGGAGGAACGTGAAATAGTAAAGGTAGGTTGATGCTAGGCTTTGAAGAGCCTTAAATAGCAAGGTAAGTGGTTTACATTAGATCCAAAAAGAAATAAAGGAACCACTGAAAGTATTTGGTCAGGACTGTAACTTCAGCAGACCCATAACCCATGAAGATTATTTTGAGCTGTGTAGAAGGTGGGATGAGTAGGAGAGATCTTGGGCTTAGGAGAGCCAGTTATGAGGCTGTATCACAGGACATGTGTTAAGTGATGATGACTTAATCCCTTGGGGTAGTGAGGAAGGTAGCCAATAGCTTCCTGGAACAAGGAGATGATAGGTCTACTCTTCTCTGCTCTCACAAGACAACATCTGGAGTAGTATATTCAAATGTGGGTGCCACAGTTTAAGAAGGACATTGATTAAAGCCAGAGGGAATCCAGAGGATGGTGAAAGGCCTTGCATCCATGACACATGAGCATCATTTGAAGGAGCAGTATGTGTTCAGGCTGGATAAGAGAAGACTTAGAGTGACACAATAGTTACATTTCAGTATTTGAAGGACTGTCATATAGAAGAATTAGACTCATTCAATTTGGCCAGAGAAAACATCCAGCCAGTCAATAAGCATTGTTAAAGCACTGCTTATTACAAGCCAGGCACTGTGCTAAGTTCTGGACTATGCACAATGGGCAGAAATTGCAAAAAAGGCCTATTTAGACTTGATGTCAGGAAAACATTGTAAGAATTAGTTAGAACTGTTCAAAAGTGGCCTTCTTAAGAAAGATGGTAGGTCTTTGGACCTCCAAAGACCTCTTTGGAGGACTTCATGTAAAGGATGAGTGACCATGTGTCCAGGATGATATAGTGGAGATTTCTTTTGGGGGTGGGGTGGAATAGATAATGACTGAGCTGCCTTTCATTTCTCAAATACTGCAATGCATGATTGTGCTGTGAGGTGGGAGAGATCCTGGAGGTGGAATCCATAGGTGCTGGAAACATAATTGTGGAAGATGAAGCAGGGGGTCAAATGTGACCTCCAGGCTTCTAATTTGGCTGACTTAGAGGATTATGGCCCCATTCATAGAAATAAGGAAGCTGGAGGAAGTTTAAGTTTATGCAGGAAGATAATTGGTCCAGTTTGGGACATGTGGGGTTTGAGGCCTTGGTGAAACATCCAGGTGGAGATGCCCATCAGGCAATCAGAAATGCAAGACTGAAACTTAGGGAGGAGATTAGGGTTAAATAATCAGATTTAGGAATCACTTAAATATTGGTGATAATTAAACCCAAGAAAGGAGGTGCAATTATCCAGGAAGAAAATTTAAAGGGAGAAAAGGATAGAGAAAGAAGGGGACACCCACACTGAGGGGATAAAAGGATGATGAGGAATCAGTGAACAATAAATCCCAAGAAATAACTCTCAGTTTGGGGAATAATGAGAGAGAGAGATACCATCAAAGGCCATGCATGAGCCCAACCCATGCATGAACAAAAATCACCTCTACAACACACGAGTGATCATCTATGTTCTGCTTTGAAGACCACCAGTGATGCGAAGCCCACTATCTGCCCAAGCAGCTCATTTGACTTTTCTACAGTTCTAATTGTTAGAAAGATTTCATCAACGAAGGAGAGAGAATCAAGAAGGGGAGGATGGTCAGCAGTGTCAAGTGCTTCATACAGGCCAATGAAGATGGGGCTTTGGAAGTGCTTTGCATAACATCACATGTATAACCTGTATTGAATTGCTTGCTTTCTCAATGATGGTGGTTAGAGAGGGAAGAAGGGAGAGAATTTAGAACTCAAACTTTTGAAAACAAATGTTAAAAATTGTTTTTACGTGCAACTGGGAAATAAGATACAGGCAATGGGGTAGAGAAATCGATCTTGCCCTACAAGAAACTGAGGGGGAGTGGGGTGATGGAGGGGAGGGCAGACTGGTGGAAGTGGTCTTCAGAGTCTTGGGATGGGTGGGAGGGGAAAGATGGGGAGAAAATGTGGAACTCAAAATCTTGTGGAAATGAATGTTGAAGACTAAAACAAACAAATTAATTTTTAAAAAGGAACATGGCGCTTGGGAAAGGGACATTAGATCTGGCAACTAATCTTTGAGAAAGCAGGCTTAAGAGAATGGTGGGGTCAGAAGTCAGAATGAAAGGACCCAAGGAATGAGTGATGAGGAAGAGGTGAGGGTAACTATCCAAGTCTTCTTCTACCAGTTTAGTAATAATGGATAGGATGATATCAATACCTTGAGGGAATGACAAGGTCAAGGGGGAGGGTTTTGTTTGTTTGCTTTTCTACAATAGAGGAGACCTACACATGTTCCTAAGCAAGAGAGTAGCAATCAAAACATAGGAAGAGACTGAACATTTATATTATTGTGGCAATACGATATTATTATGAGAGGCATTTATACTATTATGACAGCATTTCTTCTCTATATGTGATTTCCTTATATGTGACTCTATCCACTTTTTTCCCCAAGGAGATTCTGGCATTCCTAGGGAGGATAGGATTGGGTTGGTTGAACAACCTCCAAATGCTTAAATTCCTAACTGAACTAATTTTGAGACCTTTATCTTGTAGAAACCTGGGCCTGGGACCCTGGTCAGGAGGCATTGGTGAAATCTGATGACCCACTAAGCATCAAGTTGGGCATCCTTTATCCACATCAAGTTTCCATGTGGGCTCATCAATACCACCTTTCCTGGAAGTGAAGCGTCAATCAGTTTCCCATCTCTCTAACCACCTTTCCCTTTGACATCCCTGCCCTGGCCCCCCTTTTCCTTTTTCTGCATTATCTTTCTCTGTTAGAATGATAACTCCTAGAAGGCGGGGACCATATGTATGCTTGTATTTTTAACCCTAGACCCTGGCACAATGCCTGGCACATAGTGGGTGATGAATAAGTTCATTTTCATTCATTCATTCATTCATTCATTCATTCATTCATTCATTCATAAAGGGACCTAAAATGCAGCAGAGGCAAATACAATGGTAGACCAAGGAAAAATCAATCTCATCTCCCTTCCTTATACTCTCACGGATCTAATCCAATTCCTTCATTTTACAGTTGAAGAAAGCTGAGGCCCAGAGACATTGGAGAACTAATCCAGGATCACACGGCTAGTAAGTGGCAAGGTCAGGATTTGGACCAGATCTAGAACGTTTTCCACTATAGGGAAAGAAGGCTTCTGGGGATATCAAAAGAATGAACTGACATTTTTCATTTTGTCTTAAAACCAACACATGCAGAAATACCATCAATCAATAAGCATTTATTACCTTATTCAGGAATGTACTCAAAATATTCAACAGTACCTCAGTTCCTCTTAATCCTTCAGGTCCATCCTCACCCTTTGGACCAACATTTCCGCCTGGGCCCTGTGGAATGAACATTCAGAGTGAAGATTTTCCCTAAGGCAGGAAGCTAAGAACAATAAACATTCATGCTGACATATCCCTTTGTGGTTTCTAAACCATTTCCCTTACAACACTGTGAGGTAGTTAGCACTCCTTCATTTTACAGCTGAGGAAACTGAGCCCAGAGGACTCAGGTGACTTGCCCTGACATCTAAGTTCTTTCTCTTGGGTCACACTCTTTATTTCTCTACTTAACTTTTTTCAATGGTGTTTCAGAACATGTGCCCAATTCAAATATAGCCTGTTATGTTCACATTACTGATATGCTGATACTGAGGAGCTAGTCCAACTCATGGGTCTCAGGCTGAAATTCCCCTTTTTCTTTTCTTTTCTTTCTTTCTTTTTTTTTGCTTTTTGGAGGGGGGAAGGCAGGGCAATCAGGGTTAAGTGACTTGCGCATGGTCACTCGGCTAGTAAGTGCTAAGTATCTGAGGCTGGATTTGAACTCAGGTCCTCCAACTCCAGGGCCAGTGCTCTATTCACTGCACCACCTAGCCGCCCCACCCCTTTTCTTTCTTAGCACCAAGAAATTCAGTGTTCTGGACTTTACTCTCCCCATCATTCTGTTGATGAATTTCTCCGCCTTATTTCCCATTCAAAATATCCATTTAAATAAATCCTGTTCTAGCATATTTGCATGCAGTCAGATTCTGCCTATAAATCCAGTCGGCTTCACTCTAAATGAGCCCTGCCTGAGTACTCCCACCTGGGCAGAAAGGAGACTGGCAGATTGCTAACAGTGCATGTAATTGTAAAAAGAGATAAGTGGTTGGGTCAGAGAAGCAGCCATTTTAGAGCGAGAAGGTCCTTAGAGATAATTGTTCATTGAATCAATGGGACCATCTAAATGGATCAGGGACCATCTAAACCAAGAGACCTTGACCTTTTTTGTGTCATGTACTCCTTTGAGAATTTCCTCCTAGAGCAGACCCTCCCCTCTTCCTAACTTCCCTATTACTGTTGAGGGCACCACCATTGTCTCCGTTCCCCAGAATGGCAGCCTGCATGTCATTCTCAACTTCCCCCCTTCTCTCACCTCCCATCTTATCAGCTCTCAAGTCCTATTGTTTCTGCCTTGGTAGCATGTCTCCTGTAGGTCCCTTTTCTCCCCCAACACTGGCACCACTCTGTGCAAACTCTCACTATCTCATCCCTGGATAACCCCACTAGTCTGCTACTTGCTCTCCCTGCCTCACCTCTCTCCCTATTCCAGTCCTCCTTTCACCAGACTGTCTAAGTGATCTTCCTAATGTCTCCCCTCGAGATACTCTGGCTTTCTTGCTTTGTCTCGCACAAGACAATCTCATAATTATGAATGCTTTCACTGCTTCTTCCCCCTTCCCAGGATTTCTCTCTCTGCTTCCTGACTTCCCCCCTCCCCCATTTTCTGCAAGAAATCCTTCTTAATCACATTCTCTCTGAGATTATTCCCAATGCATCCTGTATATAGCTTGTTTATGGATTTAGAGGCCAATCCTCTCATTTTATAGAAGAGGAGGCACAGATGAGGAAAGCTGTTTCCCTAAGACTACAGAGGAAGCAGGTCGTTGGGCTCAGATCCAAAGTTGGGTTTTCTGACTCCATATCTGGCGCTTTTTTTTTTTACTACAGAAATGGCAGTCAAAACCTATTTACCTTACTGACGAGAAAACTGAACCCTAAAGTAGTGAGGTGACTTCCCTAAGGTCACATATGTAACAGAGCTGAGATTTGAACCTGTGCCCTTTGGCTCTTAAAACAGTGAACCACGTTGTTCTGGACAAGATCCGTGAATTTAGATCAGCTCATGCCCTGCACCATCTGCATGCTAGAAGGCCCTTTCCTCATACATGCAATAAAGGGGAAGTGATGCACAACACATACCTTTGGTCCATGGATCCCTCTTTGGCCTGGTGGTCCCTGAAACAGAAAAGACAATGAAAATGTCCCTTTAAAACGAAACGGAAATCTCTGGGGCTCGAAAACTTGCCTGATTGACACACATAATGAACACATCGTGAGAGATGTTTCCCTGAGGTGCTTTTTCTGTAAGAATTTCCACACCAGGCACTTAATTACATCCTAATATTTGGGGTATTGATTGCAAACCAATCTAAAAGTCATTACAGATCCAGACAGCATCTAACAACCACTGCCAATTATCTGGGATGCTGCTCTCTAGGAAACAAATGACCCTGGGGCCCAGGTTCTCCGCTCCTGTCTCAGAAGAGACCCATGGGGATCTCTCAGCTCACTGGCCTCCTCAGGGGCATCAGCTCTAACTCAGAAGGACTTGGGTTCCAGGGCTCTCCCCTGTTCCTGGTCCGCTGTGCCCCAGGGCCACTGGGGGTTTTTTTCTCAGCTTGCTGCTATGCTTTGGAAATTGCTGATGGTGATTGGCACATCATGCTTCAGCACAAAAGCCACCACCATTTTCATCAGAAAGCAAAGGTTGAGTCAATTCTTCATTCCAAAGAGTTTCTCCCTTGTCTTGGAAGCTGAGCTTAAGACCTGAACAGCTATAATGGCTCAGCATCACCATCTAGTGGCCATTTTGACTCTTCCAATTTGATTTGTCAATAATAAAAGAACCAAATTGGAAAAAAGAAAATCCAGATCCTCCTGTCCCTGGAAATACTTAAAGCACAATTATTGAATTTCAGAGCCAAAAGGGTACTAAAAGAAAAAACTGAACAGGATAAGAAATAGGTGAAGGATGTGGGATCTGCAGGAATGGAGACTATTATGGCAAGGTACCTCTGGGAGAAGAGACAACATCTACGCCTTGTCAGTCATTTACACCTTAGTATAAATGAGCCTAGCTCATGCTGCCTTGAGTTCAGGCATTAACAAGGGGGAAACAGTATGGCCCAAGAGGAAGGAAGAATGGGTGAAGAAAGGTGAAAGTAAAGGCACAACTTTATGATTCTGGATGTACTCTCTGGACATCTGTGAAGAAATTGAGAATGGGGGATTTGAGTCTCTAAGGTCCAGGGTCCTCTCTAAATTGGGTGTCCACTACTCTCACCAATGAGACCATTAATTATATCTAAACTGGCATTGTATCTAAATGGACATATCTATGCTGCCATCCAAAGTGACATTGGGTCCCTCTGTGTCGTAATCGCAGCAACAATAATGTTCTGGTTTACATCAGTGATTTTATAAACTTATCCTCACCTAAAGACCCCTCTGACTTATCTGCCTCACATGATTCACACCCCAGAAATAGAGAAAATAATACCAACAACAATAATAATAAATGGTATCCAGTGTTTTAAAGTTTGAAAAATACTTTATACCCATTGTCACACCAAAGCTTCATCTCAAGCCTGTGTGGTATGTGCTCCGAGCATTGTTATCACCCCCATTTTATAGACTAGGAACCTGAGGTTTCAGTTAAGGTTAAGTGAACGAATGAATTAAAAAGAGATTTATTAAATTATTGACCAAGTACTTTTCTCCGTGCTGGAGATACACGTAGAAAGCAATAGGCAATAATCATATTGTTCTGACGTTTACATAGCACTTATTACATGCCAAGCACTGTGCTAAGTGCTTTATAAATATATCTCATTTGATCCTCTCAACAACCCTAAGGGGTAGGTGCTACTATTATCCCCATTGTACAGATGAGGAAACTGAGGCAAACAAGGAGTTAAATAACTTTCCTAGGAACACTCAGAAAGTGTCTGAGGCTGAATTTGAACTCAGATCTCCCTATCCATTGTATCATCTAGTAAGCTAGATCCTACTCTAAAAAAACTCATATTCTAATTGAGTAAGATAATACATAAAAGAAAGTTCAGCTTCAGGTAAGGTGGAAAAGCCCCAAAGTTTTAAGGGTCTGATCACAGGGCAGGTGGTAAATGCCAGAGGTCCTTAGATGTCTTATCCAGAGTCACACTTTTTTCTAGTATGAGGAATGGTTGGAATTAACTCTATAATTCCAATTCTGATGCTCTATTACTTAAAAATAAAAAAAAGCTAAGGTATCATAGATTTCTAGGAGGAAGGCTAAAACGCCTGAGGTTTGGTGAGATTAAGTGACTCACCCAAAGTCACACATCTCAGTAAATATCAGAACTAGAATTTGAATCTATGTCTGTCGATTACATATCTAGAATTCTTTCCACCATCAATCACCCTAAAGGAGGGAGCAGAGAGCTTTTCTCTTAGAACCTAAAAGATTTAAGGCTAACAAGGAGGGATGAGAGTAAAATGAGGTGATCAGGGCATAGATAATGACCACAGAAGACAAGAGAGGCACCACGGGGATGCCAAAAAAGATACAGCTGTACTAACTCCTATCCCTTGACGTAGCCTCTGAAAAACCCTGCTTGAGCACACACAGTTAATGACTTTGATAAGCTCAAAATTGACTCAAAGGAAAACATTTTCTCTTCTTAAGCCAAAAATATCCATAAGCATTGAAATCTTCCTTAAATAAGGAGTCTTCCCTTCCTCTTTTCTACCCTCCCCACTTCCCCTGACAATTTGTTTCCTCTCATTAAATTTACATTCTTCCCATACAATGCAGGGCCAGGATTCAAAGATATTTCACCAGCAGCAGGAGAGAAGCCTCACTAAGATGATGATGTGTTCATTCTCTTGAGAATTATGATTTGAGATAAACATGGTTGATAGGAACTTGACCAGATTTCTGCACAATTTATTCCTGTTCATTTCCCTCTGGGGCAGGGCATCCAGCAGAGCCACTAAGAAGGGGTGCCAAAATTTGTCATTGATAACCAAGCCAAGTGGCTTCATTCCCTCCCTCAAACCATGCACCAAGCCAAAGATAGGAGCCTCGGCCTATGCTTTGGAAGGTGCTGATGAAGAACACATGATTTTCCCCTTTTACAATCTCTGCACTTTAGAAACACTTCCAACTCTTCTAAATGGTCATCTCTAACTTCAGTAAGGACATAATTACCAAACAGTAAGGTCATCTGCCAGCCCTGTTATTCTCTAAGACATGCGTGTACACACGCACATACACACACATGCACAAGCACATGCATGCACACATGCATACATGCACACACATTCCAATCTTCCTCCCCCAACCCCACCTTGTGCTAGGATTACAAAGGGCTATTTATCACTGTCACCAACTTGTTCTGATCCTTTCAAATCTTCCCTGATTTTTTTTTTCCATCTGCCAAATGGTGGGGGGGTGGAGAAGGGGGTGGGTGGGTAAAGAGGAGTAGAAGCGTTTACTCATTTTGCAAGAATTTTGTGAACTTAAAAAATTCAAAGTACATCTGGCCATCACAGAAGGAACTTTTACAAAACCTAAATTTATTCCAAATCTCTTCAGATTTACCCAGCAACATCTTTCCTAGATGCTAGAAACTATGTTTCTGGAAGATCATGGATCCCATAACTCTCCATTTTGGATTAAGCTACAACAGGTATGCCAAGACAGGGAAGCATAGAATGTGCCCATGACCCCTCTTACTATATCTCCTCTTGAGTTGGGCTCGCCATCTGTGCCTTTCTGCCCTCTTCGACCCTAGAAACGAAAGACAGTATTCAGAACAATATTCTCAGATGCTTCAGAATCAATCACACTTTCCCCAACTTCTGAGCATTGCATCTACCAACCAAGTATCCATCAAGATCATAAAATCAAAGATTCAGAGAAGGAAGGAACTTCAGAAGCTAACTAGGCCAACCCTCTCATTCATAGATAAAGAAGCTGGGGACTAAAGAGATGGAATGATCTCTTCAGGGTCACACAGGGAGTAAGGCAGGCTTTGAACCTAGGTCCTCTGATTTCAGAACTTTCCAAGGAATCCTGAAAATGTGGTCTCTGTGGCTTCTCATAGACTGTCCTGGCCAGAAACTTAGTAGTTTCTTCTCCAAGTGCCTGTTCTGAATTTAAGGAGATCAGAAATATTCATAAAAATAGCTAACATTTGAACAGCATTTTAAGCTTTGCAAATTCCTTTACACATATTATTATAACACATATGTACAGGAATCAAAAACATTAATAAATATAAACAAACATTCAAATAGAATACATATATACATGAAATACATTACATATTATTAAATAGCACTTTATGGTTAAGTCACATCATGACTTTCCTCATTGTGGTTTTCATATATGGTGGGTCAACACAAGAAATTAAATGGGAATTTTGGGGGAGTTTTATGGAAATTGTAGAAAGCACAGGAAGGCCAGCAGAGCACACAAACCCTGTGACCAAATACTTAACCCAGATTTTACAATAAAGAACTGTAAATACCCCCTCAAAGAAAAAGAAAAAATTCAGACTTCTTCTCTGATATGAAGGGAGGGCCAAAAGTTTTCATGTGGATTTTCCAGATTGTAGGGACCCTGAACCTTTAACCCCCCATGATGTGGCAGGGAAAAATCTCATTTGAGTCTTACAACAACCTGAAACTTTGGGTGCTATTATCATTCCCATTATATAGATGAGAATGAGAAATGAAGTGACTTGTCCAGGGCAAGTCAGGTTTTAAACTGAGGTCTTCCTGACTCCTAAGACCAGTGCTCTATTCACTGTACCATCCACCTGACTCATTATAATATGAATTTATAAAAGATAAATAGAGAGATAGCGCTTAATAGATTTTCTTTAATAATCGGCCCCACGGGGGTTATGAAATTTAACTTAATTTCTAAAGAAATGTTCATCTACAACTTTTCAGGATGATTTTTGTGCTTCTGTAAAGATAGATACATGCACCCATTTCTATTAAAGTCATAGATAAATTTAAAATCACAGGAATCATTGTAGGAAAAGTACAATCTGTAATATTACTTGTCTTCCTTGCTCTCCTTTGGATCCCTTAGGCCCTCTGAAGAAATTGTCATTTCCAGTCTCGCCCTAAGGAAAGATAAGAGCAGAGATAGAAATAGTATGAATTCTTCAGGACTCTGACCCAGACGCCAGCATAGGGAAGGAAGCTTGTGCTTCCTCTCCTGTCTCTCCACCCCATGGAGTGCTAAATTGACCCATTTCCTTTCCTAGATCCTGGACTGCCTTTCCTTAGTGTTGCCACTTGCCATTCCTTAGGCACTTATGACCAACATGACCCTTTCCTGGGATCATCGGGGTAATTGGTGGCAAAGGTAGCTGTCACCTCTTGTACTCAGTATAAACTCAGCTCTACCCCCTCCCTTGTCCCCACCTTCTTTTCCCTTCTCTCCATTGTGCCTTCTAGAATCCTCTTCTATTGTTTAGAAAATCCCCTTCACTCTGGTCCCTTTCCTATGCCTTCTCTCTTCTGGTGCTCCTTGAAAACTAGCTTCTTCCTAAGGCACCACATCCCTTGGCACTGTCTCTATGAGTGGTCGCTCATTTTCTATACCACCAGGAGAAAGAGTTGGTGCCATGGTCACTTTCTAACACCATCACCCTGAAATCATCTTTCTGCTCCTTTAAAGATGGTGCCACCCTGTGAAGATACTTGGTGTTGTCATCAATGGACCTCCAGCTCACTCTCCCTCTTTGCTGACAAGTTCAGTAACTAATTGACTGTCTTCTCTACCCCAATCCCTATATCCTTCAAATACCTTGGCCTTCTAGTTCCTCAACCTCCTTTACTTCCTTGGCCCTTGTCTCCATCATATCCCCACCTAACTTTGGTGTGGACATACCTTAGATCATCTCCCTCCCCGTAAAACTAAAATGCCCCTGGGTACTAGAATTCCTATTTATAATTCTAGATAAAGTAAGTTTAAGACCAAGTATACTCATACTTTCCCTGATAAAAATAAACCCAACAGTCATTACTGAGTAATACATGGGAAGAAAAGTAGATGAACTTCTAAGTTCTTAGGCTAAGAAAACACACTAAAGAAAAATGTATCCCTTAAGGGGAAGAAATTCTTCCTACAAGCTTATAAGACTTTCTCTGAAGTGAGGGAACACCCTCTGGAAACAAATTCTCAAAGACCCATTTCTTCCCAGGACTGACTTAAGCCTATTCTCCAGCCAGTCTTGATAGAGAAGGGAAAGGGGCCATATTCTGATTTCCCAGCATCCATAGCATGACCAATGATGCTTTTATCATAGACATTGGCATCAGTTCAATGTAATGGGTTTCCAGGTCTGTCTTCAGCATAACTATGTCTGATATGCTAATCTCCCTCCCATAACAGATCTTGGAAAAGATACTATTTCCTTCAGAGTCTCTAAGACTTAACTAGGCTTTTTCTAAAGCTCATTTATCAATATGGTAGCATGATCCATAGTGGGTATGGAAATGGAATGTGAGTCCCAACTGTACAATACAGAGTCAACTTAGCCCCTGAAACTTACAGGATCTCCTGGAAATCCCTTTCCACCACGGACACCAGGGGCACCTCTGGTACCCAGACTTCCCTGCAAACAAGAATGTTCTGAGTGAGAATATAGGTGACTTTTAGGATGATATATAACTTCACCTTGTATTAAGTTTTACCCTAAAGAACATTGAATACCAGCAAAGGAAAACTAGCTTTCCAAATCACCATTATCTTAATCAATTATTCCGTCGTATCATGCCTACCCTATAGAAGGCACTGTGCTAAACATTAGAACCAGGTCCCCTGAGACTTTAACAGTCTGTGGTAAGTCTGTGGTAAGTTCTCAGGGTTAGTTTGCCTGTAGCTGAGAAATTTGATTTAATTTCCAGCATCACAATAGGGGGAAATTAAAAATGGAAAAGTTACAAAGTGAAAAAATGTTCATGACGAAGGTAGTATTTGCTGAGGCAGATGTTTTTTGCACCTTACTCTGCCATGAGATTTGCTTGTTCTTTTAACAAGTATTTTTAAAACCCTGTTAAATACAATGCATTGTAAGGAAGAAATATATAAAAATAAAGAAGATGCCATCCTTATCCTCAAACCAGCTAGTTACAACATAGAAAGGAAAGGAAGCTTCATTTTGCATCTTGCCATTATCCTAGAGGTCATCTATAGTTTGATTCTTCTGTGATTATGGTATTATCTTACTGGCAACTATGGTGAGCTCACTTTGATATGTTTGTGATCTTACAGATGGTGGAGTTTACAATTAATTAATGTCTCCTCATGGTTCATGACTCTTATTCATATCCTCTTTCTTTAAATCTTCTGCATGTGGTCTATCCAATATGCTGGGTGGTGGGTGGGTCTCCCTCCCAGTTTCTTGACATTGCAGGAGTCTCAATAGAGAATATGAACAGTGTATCTATCATCTCCCATTCTTCCATATGACTGCCTCACTTCCTTTTTAGGTTATATATCTCCCTGATATCCTTTACATTGATTTTAGTATATAATTCTTTATTGCTAATATTATGTAGTCAAATTATGACAGTAATGTATCTTTCCATTGTCTTTGTCCCTCAAATAAAGCTTTATTTAAAGAAAACATCATTTTAAAAAATTTGCTAGTGATTCTAAGCAACTGAAGATTGTGGAATACCACAATCTCCACAAGGTTGCCGACTGCTCATCAGGTTGCAGACCACTCATCAGGAGATCATTGGTTTTTAAAAGGGGAATTTTTGTTAAAAGAAGACACTTGGAATCATTGAAAGCACTACATAACTTAGCTGATGATCTAGCCCATCTCTTCCTCATTGTCTATGTGTGATGCCTGTCCAAAACACACATGTACCTATGGTCTAACTCAACAGACTACCCTTAAAACAACATATAATCTGGACAATATGCACTCTGCACTCACTTAGTTTCCACCATCACCACCACCCCCAAGGGTGGATTGCTAGGTGGATCTCTTTAGGGGGAACACTGATCTCATTGAAAAGATCATATTCTGTTCCAGGGATTGATATGGTCAGCATGAAGCCATCTACAGAGAGAGGGGCATCTGGAGAACCTTACCATTTATAGGGACTTGTCCTTCTCTAGGCATCTTTGGTGAATACAAGATTCCCTGTTTTATGCCTTACTTGAAGTCAATATTTAAAGAATAATTAAACAAGGTCATCTCCATAATTGCACTTAGAATTATGGGAAGCATGTTGTCAGAAGAGAGACTTTAAGACTGAATGTTGCTCTACCAAGTCAAATGTTTGTTTGTAATAAATAAATTACAATACAGGAGGACTCTATATTTTTTATACTTCTCAAATGTGTGACTATGCAAATTTGGTTTGCTGTAGAGAATCACCCACAAAGCCTGCCTATTCCCTTTTCATATTTTTGTTAAGGGTATCCTTACTTTTTGCACAGACCATTCTCATAAAATCCTTATAAAAACCAGAAAGTAAAATAGGGTTCGGTTGTTGCCAATATCTTCCACACCTCCTTTTGGGGGAGCGTAATAATATTTTCTATAATCTTTTCAATTCTTTTGGAATCTTCCACTCTTTAAGAGATATTAAAAGGTGATCTCCAAGTATCTTTAAAATTCTGCCACTGCCCATACTGATTTCTTCTGTAAGTGTGTGGTCTGCTCTAGTCATTTTTCCCAATTTCACCTTAAGTTCCTTTGTCATGGTGGAATGCAAATATAGCCCTTCTACCACCATGGATGATGAAATTAGATGATCAGAAATGCTGGCAGGTCCACTCCATTTGTTGCTTATTGTCTTCCCAACAATTTCATCTATAGATGCTTTCAGGATGATTGGATGTGTGTCACAAGCCAAGCTTTATTCAAGTTTGTCTTTGTCCACTGACTTTTTTCTTTTTTATAAAGAGATATTGGTAGTAATTTTCCACCTGTGAGGCATGAAAGAACTGCAGATACCCATCAAATGCCACTGAGATCTCTGGATACTTCTATCATAAGTATTCTCATCCCTCTCTGGAGCCAAGTGTCATACTTTAAAGCCATGGGAAAAAACACATTCATTGTTTCGTCATAGTGATAATCACCTTGCCATAAACATTTAAGAAAACCCATGCATTATAAATAAATATATGTATATCAGTGAATAATAACTGATATTTCTATAGCACCTTCAAGTTTCAAAGTATTTTCTATATGTTATCTCATTTGAGCCTCACAACATTAAAACAAACAAACAACTGGAACTGTGATTTCATGGCCAAAGGGAGCTCCCAATGAGGAAACTCCTTCTGCCAATGGAGATGGGTACTCACCCTACGACATAGAGTGCCTGGGACACTAAGAGGTTAAATGTAAGCATGTGACTGAGGCAGGACAAGGACCTGGGTCTTCCTGGCCCCAAGCCTTGCTCTGGGTCCACTGCACCATATTGCCTCTCACTAGAGATGATAATATCTGCATTTTGCAGATAAAGAGAGTGAGGCTCAGATGTTACGTGACTTGCTCTTGGTCATACAGCTAGTAAGAGTAAGGGGCAGTATTTGAATCTGGGTCTTCCTGACTCTGAGTACCGTGTTCTATCCATGATACCATAGTGCCCTGATTTCTGGGAGGTGTTAGTAAATCTTACCCGGGATCCTGAGTCACCTTTCTCTCCCTTTCTCCCTGGAGTTCCATGGAAGCCCTGAAAACAGAAAAGAAAAAGAAATGTGTTTTTTTTCTCTTTTTATATTGCCAAGTTAATGTTAAAGAGCTGGGCTCATTGTCTGGAGTTTCATCTGCATGGAAACTGATTATGCTCAATACCTCTTCTACTACCTCTCTCCTCTGACTGGAGGGCTGGAGGATGAATGCCTCCCAAAACCTCCCTCTACAGAGGGCTCAGGATTTTCCAGTTAACTTCATTTTCAATTAGTTCCTCTTCCTCCTTTCACCTCCATGACCATCCCCATACCCAATCTCTGACACTCCTCCTTTCAGCTTCTTTTTATGTATTGTCTTCCCCTAGTCAACTGTAAGCTCTTTGTTGTGAACTAGTCCAACCATTCTAGAAAACAATTTGGAACTATGCCCAAAGGGCTGTAAAACTGCATACCCTTAGACCCAGCAACACCATTACTAGGTCTGTATCCCAAAGAGATCAAAGAAAAAGGAAAAGGACCTATTTGCACAAAAATATTTAAAGCAGCTCTTTTAGTGGTGGCAAAGAATTGGAAATCAAGGGGATGCTCATCAATTGGGGAATGGCTGAACAAGCTGTGGTATCTGATTGTGATGGAATACTACTATGACATAAGAAATGACAAATGGGACAGTTTCAGAAAAACTTGGAAGACTTCTGTGAACTGATGCAAAGTGAAGTGAGCAGAACCAGAACAGAAATACACAGTAACAGAAATACTGTATGACAATTAACTGAGTTACTCAGCTATTCTGATCATGACAACAATCCAAGACAATTCCAAAGGAACTGAAGAGGTATAAGTAGGGGGGATTTCTATTGAAATCTTTTCTAGGTTTGTTGTCTGAAAAGAATTACTGGACTCAGCTGTCCTTGGCAGAGTTATAAAAGTTTATTGTTACACTGGGGCAAAGGGGGCTAGGAAACCTGCAAGCTGACAGGGATTTAAGGTAGAGTTACCAAGTTAGTGTGACACTCTTGAGCGGGCGGGGGGGGGGGGAGGGGGTAGAAAGTAAACTTGCTAGAAAAAGCCTGCAAAAACCTGCAAAGTATAGGATTATAGAGTTTAAGTGTTATACTCTACAATGGGCAGGGGGAGATAGAAAGAAGACCTGCAAGGTAAGGGGGCTAGAGATGTAGTTTTTAAAGACCTAAAACTGTCAGTCATAGGTTCATTAGGCTAACTAGGTGTACAGAGGTGGAGTTAGGGAGGGACCTGGAAGGAGCCAAGAAGTGGTCTCTGTTTAAAGAAACATGCATCTTGTAAATCAACTGTGCATGTGTTTTGCCCATAATTCACTGGGAGAAATCTGAGGGGAGGGGAGTGAGAGGTGTGGTTTTTGCCTTGAAATGTCATAAAGTCAACCAGAGGTCAAATTTGAGGTCAAATTGAAATGAGAAGTACCCATCCAGTTTGCAAATGGATGAGCCTTGTTTACTAGAACAAAAGGAGGTAATGCTTTTAAAAGAATTCATTATCATAGTTATAGAATTAATGGTTTCAGAGGAAATGCCTTTAGGCTAGGGGCAGGGAAGGGACAGAGTTAATGCTTTATGGCTGGGGGGGAGGGAAGGCACAGAGTTAATGCTTTGTAGTTTTTACAAGTTACTCACACAGGCTGATGCCACAAACTGATGTTACATACATAGGCACCCGAACACAAATGAGATTTTTACAGATTGAAGTTAACAAAATCACCCAAAATATTCCAGAAGTACCTCGTCATTCCCCTCTTAACAGATAAGACACAAATTCATTTGGGGATCAGGGATGAAGGTCTCAGCTACTCAGGCTGCTTCATGCTGAGAATTGACATGGAACTGTCTCTATCGCAAATCAGTCAAGAGGATGGGGGGCTGTGGCCAATGTCTGGAACTTGGCAGATGCCAGATCCAAGGGGTGTTGGGTAGCAAATTTGGGCAGTGGCTGAAAATCATCCTGAGCCATCATCTGAAAGTGGAATGTACTCAGCCTAGAAGAGACAAATCTAGCAGAGAGATTAAACAAACAAGAGCCAAAAGCAGTAGGAAAAAAATGACCAGAAGTAGAGTGAACATGGGCTAGTATAATCCATTACTCAGACTATTTAACTGTCCTTTATATTTCTACATGTTACATAGACTAGGTACCTCATAAGATATTCTTCTTCACTAACATAACTGTAGACCTTAAACAAAAGAGATTTCTGACTTAAACCTCACAACTGAATAGCAGACATACAGACTTGTTTCACAAAAGCTTGTCTATCCTCTAATTAGAAGAAAGAGATACTTCAGAAATTGAATCTTTTACATATACACTCAGTTGCAGAGGTTAACTTTTGCTTAGTTCATGGAATAACTACAAATTCATATTGGAACAGCAAGATCTGTTCTGCTTTACAACTCAATACATCGGTTTCACAATACTCAATTGAAAACTTTGTAAATCTTCAGAAATTGTCACATAAGAGCTTTCAAACATCTTTTCTAACAGTAAGGGAGATCAAGGTAATGCAATGAGAGTACAGAACAATAAACTAGAGCTATAGCTGTTCCTGTGCAGGATCTGAAGAAGCTGTCTTTTTCAGGTCCCTTGGCTCAGGTGTTCACTCAGGAGCAAGGGTAGACACGAGCTGGTCGGCCTGACAGGGGCTCACAGAAACATGATTTAATACCAAAGGCACATAGAAATGGTTCAGTTTCCTAGCCATGCAAGGCTAGGTTTACACAGAGTCACAAGAAGTTCAGTTATCTAGCCACACAGGGCTAGGCACAAACATTACAATACAGTTTCACAAACAGTTACAACATTGCATCAAAAATCCAAACTTTTGATCTTATCACCAAACACACTCAAGTTTTGAATTTCCATGATAAAGAAATTTTTTGAAAGCCAATCTTATACACCTATATAGTTCTCAGAAGAATCAATCTGATCCTGTCGCTTTACTCAAAATTTTAGAATCAAGTTACAAATCTTTTCTGCTTTCTAAGAATACTTCCTAACACACTTTCAATATACTTAAACCTTTCTGAAACTGATATCAACTGTCTGGAGACAGGAGGGGCTTAGATAAACCATCTTTTGTCCCCAAACCTTCCTATCTGTGTTTCATATTTCTCAAAACCATTATCCAGTTTATTCAGCATTTCCTTTACATTTGTTAACCTCAAAACAAGATGGTTCAAATCTTTTACTGACTACTTGCTTTGATCATTGAAACTTGCTATAGGTCAAATTGAAATGAGAAGTACCCATCCAGTTGGCAAATGGATGAGTCCTGTTTACTAGAACAAAAGGAGGTAATGCTTTTAAAAGAATTCATTATCATAGCTATAGGGTTAATGGTTTCAGAAGAAATGCCTTTAGGCTGGGGACAGGGAAGGGACAGAGTTAATGCTTTATGGCTGGGGGGGAAGAGGAGGGTGGAGGGAAGGCACAGAGTTAATGCTTTGTGGTTTTATGCCACAAACTGATGTTACATACATAAGCACCCGAACACAAATGAGATTTTTACAGATTGAAGTTAACAAAATCACCCCAAAATATTCCAGAAGCACCTCATCAGAACCATGATAAAAAATGCTATCCACCTCCAGAGGGGAAACTGAGGAACTATGAATGCAGACTGGAGCATACTTGTTCAACTTTATTTTTCTCCTTTCTTTGACTATGTTTTCTTTTGCAACATGGCTAATATGGAAATATATTTTACGTGACTTCACATGTATAAGCAATATCAACTTGCTTGTCTTCTCAAAGAGGGAGGAGGGATGGGAGAAAGGGAGAGAATTTGTAACTCAAAATTTTAAAATATGAACATTAAAATGTACTTATATGTAAATTTAGTAAATATTTAACAAAATAAATTAAAATATTTTGAAAAAAGACACAAGCTACTTGAGGGCAGGGACTATCTTTCTTATTGTTTGTATCTCCAGCATTTAGTATAGGGTCTGGCACATAGTAGCTGCTTAAAAAGTGTTGCTTGATTGTTGACTATTGACTATGGGATGAAGGGGAACTTACCTCCTCTCCATTTATCCCATCAATTCCGTAATCTCCTTCTTCTCCCTGATAGAGCAAAACAGAAATGAGAACTAAGTGTCAGAAGTCATTCTTTCTACATTCTTTAACAAGTGGTTTGTGACCATGACTGATAGAACATTCTTGGAAATAAATATACAAAAGAATCAAATTTAGAAGGAAAATTTCACCATACCTCAAATCCATCTATTCCTCTGACTCCCTGAAAGAGAATAAATATTGGTCACTTATAAATACAGACAGAAAATAGAGAGGCAAAGGATTTTAGAACCCACTCATTTTATAGATGTCAAAACTGAGGCCTAAAATAGATGCTGCCACTGAACCAAGATGTCTTAGGGTTTAGAGACTTTGTTATTCCGTACAGACCCTAAGAGGGGCATTGACTTGAATAAGAGTCAAGCAGGAGGTGGATTGTGACAAAGACAGAGGAGCAAGGAAAGAGAGGGAGGGATGGAGGAAGAGTGGGGAGGGAGAAGGAAGGGAGAGGGAGAGAGGGGAGATGGAGGGAGAGGGAGAAAAGGAGATAGGGAAAGAGACAGAGAGGGAGAAGGGGAGGGAGAGAGAGGTGGGAGAGGGCGAGAGAGAAAGAGAGAAATTTAAACACTACTTAAAACAGATTCTCACCTTAAGGCCCTTATCACCCTGACATCCCTGAGCACCTCTTTCTCCTTCTGGCCCACTATTTCCTCTTGTCCCCTGAGAAAAGGAACCAAAAACATTTAGTTAAGTCCATCCATTAAAATGGAGCTGAGCCACCACTATAAACCTGGCTTTTAGAAGAAATAACGGGGCACTGGGGAGGCCCTGGAGCACAGGCAGACTCATCTACTTGTCAAGCTAGTGCAGAAGGTCTCCCTCACTGCATCCCTTTACCTCCCATCCCAGCCCCTCTCTGTAAATGAAATTCTACAGTGATAGGTTGGTGCTGAACCTGTGATTTCAGCAGTTTAGGGAGGTTTCCCAGGCCAGTTTCCTTACTCTCTACCAGGGAAGGTCAAGACCTTCTCTACAACGTATAGTGTTGGAAAGCTAGGATGAGCGTTGAGCGGTTAAGTGATTAGCCCAGGGTCACACAGCTAGTGTGTGTGAGTCAGGATTTGAACCTGGGTCATCTTGACTCCCAGGCTGGCTTTCTATCCACTACCCCATGCTGCTTCTGAGATACCATCAAAGAGTGCAAATGGATGCTTGGGCACTTCCCATGAAACTTATGCTGTGGTCCAAGACCTGGAAGCCATTTTATCTTGTGCCAACCCTCCCAGGGCTCTCCAGGGGCTACTGGGCAGAACCCTCAGCAGGAACAGTCATGTTGTGCCAAAGGGGTGACCATGGTTAATCCAAGAAGCTGGTCCACATGGGGGCTCTCCATGGAGCAGAGATCACTAATTGAGAATGATTTAACAACAGGGACCATGGAAAGGCTTTCCACCTGGGGAACTTTCAGATGTGGTCAGGGCTACCTCAGAGAATGTGGGGTTGGGGCTGTACACATTCTTCCTCACCCCCAACTTTGTCTCTCTTCCTCCCATAAAAATATTTTTATTTAGGTGGAATTGGGTTAAAATGAACACCAAGGAAAACACAAATGGGTAGAATAACTTTGTAAGTAGAAAGGCATGGTGGTATCATAACTGTCAGAAACCTTGGGATACCATGAGGCTAGTGCAGGGGGAGGAGGTCTGGGCCAAGAAGGAGCTCCAGGCCACTCAGTGATTAGATCAGTGGTTCTCAACCTGTGGGTCACAACCCCTTTGGGGGCTGAGTGATCCTTTCACATATTTCCGATGGTCTTAGGAATCTCCTCCATCCATCTCCAAGAAGGTCTGCCCACATGCAGATATGCCCACATACAAGTATTAAAGGGTTGCAGCATTAGGAAGGTTGAAAACCACTAGATTAGATGGCAGCTGGCTCGCTTTGCCATAGTTGTTCCCCCCAGAGACCCTGTTGGAAGGCCAGAGTCTTTCCTGAATGAGAAGCAATCAATGAGGAGTCCCAGTGACTCACGGGTTCTCCCTCCTCTCCTCTGTGCCCTTGGCTGCCCTTCTGACCCCAAGATCCCTGTGGAAGAGGAAAAGAGAATAGCATGTAAGTCATCACCATTGAGCTGAACCTGTGAAATCATCAGGAGTTGGAGTCCAGTTCCTCCTTCTAGCTTCCTCTGTGCGCTAGGCCTGAGGCAGGCCCCCCGTTTAGCAGGTGAAATCTTTGAGCTCATTTACACTTGCCATTGCCTTGTAGGACACAGCATGAAGGGAAGGGATGCACAGAAAGCACAATTCAGGCCTAGAAGCACCATAGAAATGCTGCTTGTTACTCTAGGTCAGACAACATCAACTCAAAGCCAGGCTTGTTACTTATTACTTATGTTATACTGAGCAATCACTTAACTGCAATTTTTTTTCCTGAAAAATCAAGGACTAGATCATAGGGGTTAAGTCACTTGTCCAGGGTCACACAGCTAATAAGTTTGTCTGAGGCCAAATTTGAGTTCAGGTCCTGCTGATTTCAGTGCTCTATTCACTGAGCTAACTAGCTACCCCTAGATTATAGGATCTTAACCAGGAGTCTGCAGACAAATTTTATGGGGGGGTCCATGAATTTGGATGGGGAAAAAATAACCTCTAACTGAAATTTAGCATTTCCTTTATTCAAAACATCATTCTGAGACTGGGTCTATAAACCTCACCAAAATGCCTAGAGCAGAGGTAGAGAACCTGTAGTATGGAGGCCACATGTGGCCCTCTCTAGGTCCTCAAGTGCTGCCCTTTGACCTCAGTCACTTGAGGACCAAGAGGCCGCAGGGTCCCCACCTCTGGCCTAGGGGGTCAATGACACACAAAAAGGTAAGGCCTTTTTTTGCTCTAAATCCTATGTTGGCCTGGTTCAGATTCCAGCCTGGTCATTTTCATCATAGGAGCTTCAGGGAAAATGGTCGGCATAAGAATGGAGCCAGGACACCTGATCAGCCTCTCTCAGAGCTCCTTTGGTCAAGCTAGGTGAGTGACCCATGTTGAGGGATTGTTTTTATTACTTTTATTTCTTTGTGACTTGAGATCCAAGAGAATGAGAGCTCAGGTATTAAACAATGTTATTAAACATAAAAAGGAAGGGAAATGCCTCTTCCTAACTGTCTATAACCTAGTACAAGACTGGCTGGGTTTCTCAGAAACCATCCTTTTCATCATTTCTCATTGTGCCATAATATTGCCTTGAATTGACATACCACAAACATTTCAGTCATTGCCCGGATCTATGGGCACCCCCTTAGTTTCTGGGTCCCTGCCACTACCAGAAAAGCTATTATAAATAAGGGTGTTCTTTTTTTCATTTCAAAGCAGGGAGGAGAGGAATTAGGCACAAGGTGGGAAAGAGGAAAAAAAAATTCTTAATTGAAAAAAACAAAATTTTTAAAAGTCTATGCCTAACTAGAGATGCCTCCGACAACTGCCTGAGGCCCAGTGATTTGCCCATGGCCATAAGAGGCAGTAAGTGGAAAATTAATTATTCAAATTGAGGCTCCCAAACTTGTCTGCAAAAGCACCCCAAAGCATCCCCTGAGGAGTGGGATCTCACTGAAGGGCCCTGGGTCTGCATGGGCTTGTGGGAGTTGCAGGCCCTCCACAGAGTCACCAAGACATTGGAGGTCTCTGATGAGTCTTGGCCTCAGACAGTGTCCTCCAAGACTCCATTTCTACCTGAAAATCACTGGCTGTGGGACACACAGTTAACAGCAGAAATCAGAAGTGCCCCCATACAACCCCCAGTGTACCATCCACATGGCAAGAGAGCAGCAGCAAAAAGTGACGAGAACTTGGTCACGGGCAGAGCACATCAAGACAAAAATCAAAATTCTAGCAGCACCTTTGAGCCTCTTGGTCCTGGCGAGCCTGGTGCCCCGGAAGCCCCTGCGCACTTGCAAAGGGCACAGCAGCAATGTCTTTCTGCGATATTGTCCTAGAGAGGAGAGAGAGTGAGTAGCACCCTTCTTCCAGAAAGGGAAGAGAATAAGCATTTAGATAGCACTTACTACATGCCAGTAGCACTAAAGCCAGACAGAGCTTTAACAAACATTATCCCATTTGACCTTCACGAGCACCCCGGGGAAGGGGCAGTGCTGGAATTTATCCCCTTTTTACTGTTGAGGAGGCAAAGGCAAATGGAAGTTAACTGACTTGTCCAAGGTCACGCAGTAAGGGTCTGTGGTCACATTGGAATTCAGACCTTCCCAACTCTAGATCTGGCGATCTCTCTATCCCCTGTACCACCTAGTTGCCTTTTAAAAAAAAAAAAAGACATTGTCCAGGTCACCATTTTCAAAGTCCCAAATGGAATCAAACCAGATGAGTCTTTAGTAAATGCCATCTACCAGCATCCCCTAGTCCACCATACCCAAGGGACAAAAAGACAACATGAGAAGGCACACAGATACAAGACACATACAAAATATGTCCTACCTTTCCAGTCTTCCTGTCCCTTACTCACTCTTAGAGACTCGCCCATCCAGAGACTCTACCTCACTGCTGCTCCTTGAACAAGACCCTTCCTCACCAGAGTCTGGGTATTGGCACCGGCTGTGCCCCCTGCCTGTAATATTCTACCCCTTCATTGCTGCCTGGCTTGCCTGGCTTCCTTCAAGCCTCAGCTTCTAAGAGAAGCCTCTCCTCATTCCTCTTATGCTACTACCTTCACTCTTTTGATTATCTCCAATTTGCCCTGGGTATATTTTTCATCTGTTAATTTGCATGATGTCTTCCCCATAAGACTGTGAACTCCTTGAGGGCAGGGACTGTTTTAGCCTTTCTCTATCTTCAGTGCTTAGCAGAGTGCCTGGCACACAGTAGGGTTTAATAAATGCTTGTTGACAGACTGACTCACAATGATGGGGAGGCACCAACACTCCCAATGATTGTCCTGTCTCTTGAAGTGGCCCTTTAACTCTGCTCACCACCCTTGTGCACCAAACATGACCCATCACCACGGAGGGTCCTGGAACTCCCTCCATGCATGGAGAACTGGTCTAGTCAGCTTATTACTGCTTCTGTGATTACTTTCACACCCACAAGACTTAAGGAAATCTTTGTGCACAGAAAGCAATAAGAAGTATCCGTCTTTTACATCAGGGAAACTTTAGCATCAGAAGAACCACTTCTCCCCCACCCCAGCTGAACCCCCCAGATGAGAAGATAATTAATGCTGGGGAGTCGTAACATTGAAGATGGTAGAAGCTTGCTCTGGGGAAGAGGGAGAAGTACTAACTATAAGGAAGGGGCAATCTTTTATGTACTCAGTTATTTTCTGTGTTGCTTCCCCCATTTGAATGTAAACTTCCTGAGGGCAAGGTCTGTTTCTGCCTTTCTTTGCAACCCAGTGCTTAGAATGATGCCTGACACCAAAGCTTATTGATTTATCCACCAAAATGGCTCCCTGGGACCTGGGTCAAATGTGAAAAACAGTTAGGAACACTTACTTTACTTTTGCTTTCTTTTGCCATCCTACACGCATTTGAGTAGCTCACTGTGGCGCTACCAAGAAAGGTTGAAGAAGAAAAGATATTCAGGTCCCCAAAGCTTCTCTACTCAGTGTGGGACATCAGAGGGGCAACTGGGCACTCATTGAACCAAAGCCAATAAAAGACAATCCCTTGCCACTCCTAATATAAATGTTTAAATCTCCCTAACTTTGAACAACCAAAGTAACTCACCAGGTACTTTGTCAGTGTACTGCTCAGGTCTCTCATTCTCATGTTTAAATGTGTCCTGTATTCGAATCCTTTTCCAAATTCAATGGATAAAAAGTCTTCATGATGAGAGGTGGTATTCAGGGCAACAACAAACAAACCCATCAACCCTTATGAACATAAATAAGAGAGACAAAACATGAGAGAGTCCAAATGAAAAAGAAAACCTCAAGAGATGCCTTTCCCATAATAAGACCCTATGCAGTAGCAATTAATGCAGGTCTACTAATCAATTAATCATGCAATACAATAAGTGCTTTTTTAGCTCTTACTATAAGCCAGGCTCTGTGTGAGGTGGAATATGGTATAAGATGTTGCTCTAAGTCTAATTGTCTTCCATAGTGCTTTCCATTTTTCCTAGTTGTTCTAACAAAATAGTGAGTTCTTTTATAGGTGATTTATGTTTTCAGATTTGTCAAACACATTATTTCTGATTCTCTCTTTCTTATCTGTCATATTAGTCTACTTTTCTATTTTTAACCATTTCCATGATGAGTCCTACTTTATAATTTAGTTTGAGGTCTGAGAGTGCTATTCCCCCTTCATCATTCTTACCTTTTTTTCATTTTCCCCTTCCCTATTCTATTCCTACCAATGAATTTTGTTGTTAATTTGTCTAGCTCTGTACAATATCTCTCTTATGGTTTGGTATAGTGTACAATCCGTAATTCAGTTAGTCAAGAAACATTTGTTAAGTGTCTACTATGTGCCCGGCTCTGTGCTAAGTGCCGGGTATACAAAGAGGGAAAAGACAGTCCTTACCATCACAAATAGGAAAGATGACAAGCCAACAAATATGGACAACAAGCTATATACAGAATATGTATACACACACACACACACACACACACACATATATATATATATATATATATATATATATATATATATATATATATATATATATATAAAATGTACATGCACATGCACACACACAGGAGATCTATATATGTATATCTATATATACACACACACACACACACACATACAGGATATAGACATATAGACAGATAGAAAGAAAGATAGATAGACAAACAGATAGATAGATGGATGGACGGACGGACGGACAGATGGACAGACAGACAGACAGATAGATAGACAGACAGACGGATGGATGGACAGACAGATAGACAGATGGACAGATGGATGGACAGACGGATGGACAGATAGACAGACAGACAGACAGACAGGTAGATAGATAGATAGATAGATAGATAGATAGATAGATAGATAGATAGATAGAGGATACATATAGACATACACACACACAGAATAAATAGAAATTAAGAGCACAAAGGCACTAGAATTAAGAAGGGATGGGAAAGGCTTTCTGTAGAATGTGAGGTTTTAGTTGGCATGTAAAGGAAGCCAGGGAATCCACTTTGATTATGTTGCCATTTTTGTTATGTTGGCCCAGTCCAGCCATGAGCACTGAATTTCCTGCAGCTATTTATGTTGTTGTTTTTACTTTTTCATAGAACGTGTTGTGATTGAATCTATGTTGAGTGTGCTTTGGTAGATTGATACCAAGATATTTAAGCATTCTGAATTTATTTTGAATGAGATTTCCTTTCCTATTATTGCCTCTTGGATTTGTTATTCTCGTATAAAAACACTGCTCGCTTTTGTGGGTTTATTTCATAGAGTGCAACTTGGCAGTGTTTCTTCACTGATTCTTTAGGGTAAACTAAACAAACCATCAGCAAATAGGGATGGTTTTCCTTTTGCCTGTCTTTACCCCCTTTTCTTTTCTTATTGATTTGCCGGCATTTCTGGAACTAAATCAAATAATAATGTCAAATATTGAATAAGGAGATGAGACACACCTGCTTTACTCCTACTTCTAGTCTATTTCCATCATATTACTCTTGAAGAACTCATGAAGAAAGGAAGCTGTTCACAATCAGGTTAGGGGTGGGATGGAGTCCTGAAGTTTCAGAGACCTAATTTAATGACAAACTTCTGGACTTTCCTCCTTTCAAGACCTGGACAGAGGGACTAGATCTAGTAGGAAGAGATGCCCATTTGGCAAGCCCACAATGATTCCAGAAATTCCAGGCTGAACTAAGACTGCATGACCATAGAATATTCCTACTACTGCCCAAATAGTAACCCAAGTCAAGCCAAACCAATGTTATTTTTAATAAATAAACTCTTCAGCCAGAACTGAATGCTCTAGAGATGTGTTTCCTGGGATATCATGCATGGTTCTGTAACAAATATAAAGATTTAAGTCAAAATAAGACTATCTCTTGTGCTACAAAGGCAGGACCAGTAACCAAGTACTTACTCCTTGCAATTCCATTCATGAAGAGTTCTAGCATATCCCTAAAAGAGCTGCATAAAAGGGAGGAAAGGAAGCCTGTGGGACATCTTTAAAAGTCTGATTTGCTACTGTTTCAACAAATGCCAAGATCAGAGCAGCCCTGGAGTTAAGGTTGAAAGATATTGAACAAATCCCATATTCTTCAATCAGTTACCTTGTTCTCTAAGCTCATCTGATTTCTTTTCAAGCCTCCAAAGATCATCATTCCCATGCTGGAGACCATCAGAAAAAATGAGTATCACCTAGAGAGAGATGAAGCAGGAGAAGGGGAAGGTTTGTCAGCTAAAATCTAATTGCAATAGGGGAGGGGAAAAAAGAATACCAAGATTTTGGACCCAGAAAATAGTAGTTACCTTTCCATGATTTTCAGAAGGATTAAATACACTCCAAAGTGACTCTAGATCAGCCACTTGAAGGTGAGATGGTCCACTGACTGTGATCTGTCTCAGGGTTTCCATCATTGTTTTTTCATAGATCTGGAACCTAGGTTCAAAACTGGTATCAGTGTTCATCTTAAATGCCACACTAACTTGGGTCTTTCTCCCACAGCTCACACCGCTTATGGAATTAATAGACTCTAGGAGGCCTGGAAGGTAAGATTCAAGGTATGGTTGTCCCTCAAACAAGGTCTGCCCTCTCCGATGCGTTGAGATATCAAAGCCCACAACAGTATCCACAAAGCAACCTGGAGACAGGGAGGGAAAATAATCACCCATTAATGTACAGACCCAAGGTAGGACATAAGGATTAGGAAGGAAGGGGAAAATTGATCAATTACAGAATTATGAATTTCTTTTTCTAAAAGTGTCCAAGACATTTGGGACTGCCGCAATGTTCTCAATTTATAAAAATAGTAGAATTTGAACCCAAGTCTTCCTAATTATAGGTCTAACTCTCCATCCACTATGCCACAAACCTGCCTCTGGATAAAAAGAACAATGTGTGTGAGTACATGAAATAGAACACTGCTCTTCCCCCCCCCCCCACCACCACTTTGTGCCAGTACATCAGTACAAAGGAACTGACTGGTGACAGCTAGATGGTAATCCAGCTGAGCACAGCTCAGTGCCTCTACCATAGTTTTAAGCAGATCAACTTGTCCCTCTTCCAGAGCATAACCTGCTGGTGATAAGTTTTCTAAGGAGTAGGGAAGAGGGCTGCCATGGAAGGCTGTCAGGAAAATGGAAAATGGCAAGATGTCCAATAAGGCTGCAAACAGGAAATGGGAAAGGGCGACACTCACTCTTTTGCTGACAGTTGCGACAGATTTCCCTGATGACCCTTTTTTTCACATCTACTTTCTTCAAGTTATCAAAGTCAGACACCGTGATGATCTTCTCAGGGTTGTGGGTGATATGGAGAAACTCATCATTTTGAACTTGCCCAATGCCCAATGCCATGATACACACACCAAGCTCTCTCAGTTTTTCCACAGCCTCAGTCACCATGGTCGTGCTTCCCTTTGGCCGCCCAGATAGAACAACAAACAGTGTCTGAGGGACCCCAGCCATGATCCTGCTCCCAGAAACAAATGTGTCTTTCATGCGGCAAAGTGCATCTTCTAGCCGAGGACTTCCATTGCGCTTTAAAGTAGCCAAAATTTTAGCTTTCCTCTCATTTTTATCCAAGGTATCATTCAATTGGATTATTTCCTGGTGTAGAGTGCCTAACTGGGACATCCCAACATGAGTGTTTTCAGATGAAACATCAAGATTGTCAATGATTTCTGCCAAAAAATAAACCATTTTGCCAAACTCCAACTCAGTTACTGAGTCAGAGCCATCACAAAGGAAAAACACATCTGCTTTCTTCATGTCACAAACTGAAAAAAGAAGGAAACAAAATTCCATATTATATACGTATATATTGATGGAAGAGGAGAGATGGGAGGGGAGGGAAAGAGTGAATGGGGAGGGGGAAGAGGTAGCACCTTTCCTAAACTCATATGTCTCAAATATTCCACAGATGGCCCCACCAAGGAGCAAAGTTGGGTGAGAGTGAGAGAAAAAGAAGAAAACTTGGTGCACAGAGAATGAGGGGAAAGGGGAAAGAATGATGAATATAATAATAACAGATAGCATTTTTATAGCCTTAACATCTGCAAATCACTTTACAAATAACTCATTTGATGGTCACAAAAACCCTGGGAGGTAGATGCTATTAGTACCATACCTCTTTTACAGATGAAGAAACTGAGGCAGACAGTGGTTAATTGACTTGCCCAGGGTCACACAACCAATAAGTGTCTGAGACCAGAGTTGATCTCAGGTCTTTGTGACCCAGGCTCAGCAGCCTGTTCACTGTGGTGCCACCTGACTCCTTCCATTTTAGAATGACTAATATGGAAGGCCAAGGATGATCACCAAGTGAAGGGAAGTAAGATATGAAAAAGGGATATGATTGCTAGAAGCCCTTCTCAGACACCAGCTTATTGAACCTTTTTAAGCCTCAGCTTCCTTATTCATAAAACAGAGATAATGCTACCTACCTTGCCCAGTGGTTGTGAGGATCAAATGAGATGGCATTTGTCAAGCACTTTACAATCCTAAAAGCTATTATTTTTATTATTTGAAGTGGCTATTCATATGGTAATGCCCACCAGAGGCATTTTTGGTATGAAATGTGGCCATAACAATAGGAAGGAAATCCAAAGTTCCCATGTGGATTTGCTGATGTTAAGTTATCCAAAGAGAAATGGGAAGGCATTTGATGGGAAGCTCTCCTAAGGAAATGGTGTAGAAATGGAAGAATTCTTAGAGATCTAGTCCAATCTCCTCTTTTCACAGATGGGGAAACTGAGGCTGAGAAAAGAGAGGTGACTTGATTAAGGTCACACAGGTAGTAAGAAGAAGAGCCAAGATTTGAACATAGGTCCTTTTGAAGCCAAAGTTAGTGCCCTTTCCACTATGGCGGTAATTCAGCAGGGCTGGTTACTAAAGTCTGAGAGCACACTAAAAGCATCCATTTGAAATGCATCAAGAGCCCAAATGCTTAAAGGTGAATTAAATTCCAATCAATTCAGCTTTTAAAAAGGCAATAAACACCCATTACATGTAATACACCACAGAAGACAATGGAGGTCGCAAGGCAAAAATGAAATGGTCTGTGCCCTCATGGGGGCTTATAGATTGTTGGAATGAAGAGCAGGTGAAAAACTGATCTGTCACCAACTACAAACCTTCTCACCTGAGCTGGGTCTCAAACTGACCAATGATACCACAAATCAACCGGATCAACAGAACATCATGAATGGAAATGTAACAAGCTAAGGACAGAGATGGAAACTTCCCTCTCTGAAAAGAGAGACTCTACAAAATAGTGGGGACCTCTGAGACCTGCATGCAGATTGAAAGTCATTCTTCACTTGTAGATAAAGAACTGGAAGGATCATAGAATCATGGATTTAGATAAAGAAGGAACCCTGGAGGTCTTATATTCCAGGCCCCTTACTTTACTGATAGGGAAACTGAAGCCCAAAGAGGTTGAACCAAGGTCACATGGCTAGTGTGTGGCAGCCTTAATGTCATTGCTTCACATTAGTTTTAGGCAGTTCTAGTAGATGACCTTTTCAAGTAGCAACTTACCATCAAGTGAATTGTCACAAGCTTTTTTCTCAATGGGTAGGTAAATTTCTTCCAGTTTTTCAAAATTGTCTACCATGAAATAATTGTCTTTTGAACCTGTTATGTCAAAGAGTTCTTTCTCAGAAGCATCAGCTACACCCACTCCATAGATGATGATGTTCTTATCTCTTAGCGTCTTGGCTGTGGCCTCAAGATCTTTGCTATCATGAGATTCCCCATCAGTAATTACAACGAGCATTTGCTTTACACCGTTGTTGATTCGGCTGCCATTCTCTTCAGCAAATAGCTCATGAGATGTCATCAGAGCCTTGGCTGTATAAGTGTCTCTTCCTCCTCTCGAGTATCTAAGTCCCTTAAGGACACCTTCCTTGGTTGGGTAGGTATTAAGGTGGAAAAGGATTTCAGGATCATCTGAATATTTGAGGGCTCCAAATTGAACACGGTCTCTGCCAACATCTGCCTTGTTGACTAAGTGCATCGTAAAATTTATCATGCTCTGATGCTGATAATGGTTGATGCTTGAGGAATCATCCAGCACAAATACTATGTCTAGCTTCTGAATCTGTTTGCACTCTGCAAGAAGGAGAAAGGTTTCATAATAAAGGCCATGCAGTCAACATCCCACAGCATCTGTTGGGAAGAAGCAATTCTCATGGAAGACTGCACACAGCAGGCACTAAAGAGATAATCCCAGAGTTGGAAGAAATCTCATCTGCCTCTCAGCCCAACCCATGCTAGAAAAAAAGACTCCCACCATGAAGTACTTTACAAGTAATCATTTAGCTATTGCTCAAAGATGTCCAGGGAGAGAGAACCCACAACCTCCCAATGGGAAGCAGCTAATTCCTCTTTTAGGCAATGCTACTCATTGGCAAGATTTCCCTGAGATCAAACCTGGAAGTATTCTTTGTGACCTTCTGTTCCTACTTCTGTACCCTGGGGTCAAATAAAAAAACTACTTCCACAGATGGACCTTTTGAGTTTTTGAAGACAGCTGCTATGCCCACTCTGGATCTTTCTCCAGCCCCAAGCTCCTTCCATATACCATATGGATTCCTTTCCTTTACCTTCCTCTGGACATCTCCTTCAGTTGTCTAGTCTCTATATTGCGCTATTTCCAAACTGATATTTGAGGAAAGCTTAATTATTACTAACCGAAGGTCAGCCTTTGAAATAAGATATTTCATTCATTCACATCCAGAAAAACATACACATATCTGAGAAAAGAAGACATGACCACATGGTTCAACTTGCCTTGTATCTGAAATGTTGGATTTATAGAACTGTTGGCTCAATTCTTTAATCTGTGGCACCCAAGATACACCACTGAATTCTCCCTCTCTCTTAGAACTGGATGAACCTCGTGGGGTAAGTTAAAACCCACAAAATACCTTTCATTTGTATGTTGATTGATGTGTTCCTTGATTGTTCTCTTTAGCATTACCTGTCAGTGAGCTTAACACTATGTGTTTTATAAATAACTATTGCTGGTTTTTGAATAAAAAAGACATGAAATGGCTTGAAACTATAGCTTATGTCATCTCACCATCCTTTCCCACAAGCATAACAGGAGAAATTTGTTCAGATGCTTTGTTGAAACCTAGATAAACTCTCGCCACAGAATTCTCCTGAACCTGCTAGCCTAATAACTCTGACCAAAAACAAAAATGAAATTAGCCTGGATGAAGTAATAATGCTGCTACCTAGACTGTTTCCCTTTCAAAATGCACATTAAGTATCCCCTTAAATAATTTGATGTAGTTAACTGTCAAGAATTAACACTTTAATACTGGTTATTCATAATTTAATAATCTAACATTTTGCTGGAAATAAAAGTGAAGTTCACTGATCAAAAAAAAAAAGAAACAAACTATAGTTTATTCTCTTCTGTGGACTCAACTGGAGAACAAATATAGAGTCTTTAAAACTAGAAAGGGAGATCTGTGTTCAGGTCATCTACAGGAGAATGCAAAGGTAGAAAGGAACAGAAGAATTTAAAGGTGCAGAGAGAGAATGTCTTTCCATCTCCAACACCATACTATTCATGGATTTCTCTAAACATGTCTATATATTTTAATACTACATCAATATATATCTCTTCTAAGACCTGTAACTAACTCTTAGAAAAATGTTGGGAAACATCAAAGCCAGATTTTAGGTCAGTGTGCTTTTCCCCCAAGATTTTATGAAATTTTATTGTTGTTCTTGAGTTGTTTTTCAGTCATGTTTGACTCTTCATGACAGTATTTGGGGTTTTCTTGGCAAAGATACTGGAGTGGTTTGCCATTTCCTTCTCCAGCTCATTTTACAGATGAGGGAAACTGAAGCAAACAGGGTTAAGTGACTTGCCCAGAGTCACACAACTAGTGAATGATTGAGGTAGGATTTGAACTCATTAAGATGTCTTTCTGATTCCAAGCCCAGGCCTCTAGTTACTGTCCCACTTAGCTGCCCATAAATACTTTTAGTCATTTTTCAGTCATATCTGACTTTCTGACCCCATTTAGGATTTTATTGATAGAGATATTGGAGTGGTTTGCTATTTCCTTCTCCATCTCATTTTATAGATGAGGAAACTGAGGTAAACAGGGTTAAGTGACTTGCCCAGGGTCTTATGGCTAATAAGTGTCTGAGGCTGAATTTGAACTCAGGAAGATGAGTCTTCATGACTTTAGGCCTGGCACTCTATCCACTGTGCCACCTAGCTGCCCTTTTATGATATTACTTAGCCAAATTCTTAATTCCTAAAACACATGGCCACCAGAGCCTTGGTTAAAAACATATAGAATAAAAAAAAATTATTTTTCCAAAGGCAGCTTTAATTATGTCCAAGGACTGGTACAGAATTATGAATTCTAGCTTATTATTATCATGAATGTGATTTTTATTATTATTCCAAAAATCATTTAAGAAGTATTAACATCCCATGTTCTAGAAGACTACATTCAAGTCATTTTAGTGAAAATGGGGACCACTTGCCATCGAGAGTGCAAATATCAAAAACCAGCTTATCTTCAAGTAGCTTTTGGTTATCAAAGTTCTCAACATAATAAACCAAATTTGCATCCCCGGTGATAACCTCTAGCTGAGGTGATTTTGAGCGGAAGATTGCGACCAAGAGGATAGTGACTCCTTTGTTCCGAAGATTTAAAGCTGGTTCTTGAACATTGTCATTTGCCTTCCCATCAGTGATGAGGATGAGAAACTTCTTGACACCAGATCGTCCTCCCTTCAAGGGCTCAAAGTAATCAGTCACAAAACTCAGTGCTTTTCCTGTATAGGTTTTACTTCTAATAGGAGTCATTCTGTCAATCGCATCAAAAATGTCACTTTTGGTCATATATTCATCAAGCCCAAATTCTTTCTTGGTAAAATTGCTGAACTGAATAACACCAACATGTACTTGACTGATGCCAACAGGAGATTTGTTCACCAGGTTTTTCATAAATGCTTTTATTTTACCGAAGGTAGCAGCTCCTACGCTCCCCGAACTATCCACCAGAAACATGATGTCTGCTTTTTTGTCTTTACAGTCTGAAGGGTATTAAAAAAAAAAATTGGTGTTAATCCAGGTGACTTTCAAACTAAAAAGACAGCAAAGACAAGTATCATTAAAAACATTAAGTCATGCTATAGAAATCAACTCAAATTGTATAATGCATTCTTTCCTTTAGGTCATACTCCATAATACACTGAACTCAATGAAAAAGTATTCCAAGGGTCAAAGGACATGAACAGGCAGTTTTTGATGAAGAAATCAAAGCTATGAATGGTCATATAAAAAAGCTCTAAATCATTAGAAGTGCAAATTAAAACCACTTTGAGATATCACCTTATGCCTATCAAATTGACCAAAACAATAAAAGGGGAAATGACAAATGTTTGAGAGGATGTGCAAAAATTGGGGCACTAATACACTGTTGGTGGAACTGTGAACTAATTCAATCATTTTTGAGAGCAATATGGAATTATGCCCAAAGAGTTACAAAACTGTGTATACCCTTTGGCTCAGCAATATCACTATTAGGTCTGTTTCTCAAGGTGGTCAGGGAGAGAGGAAAAGAACCTATATGTTCTAAAATATTTATAGCAGCTCTCTTTGTGGGAGCAAAAAACTGGAAATTGAGGGGACGCCCATCAATTCGGGAATGGCTAAACAAGTTGTGGTATATGATTGTGATGGAATGTTATTGTGCTATAACAAATGATATAGTTGATTTTATAGTTGATTTTAGAAAAAATTTTAGTTGATAACTAGTTGATTTTAGAAAAACATGGAAAGACTTGCAGGAAATAATGAAGAATGAAATGAGCAGAACCAAGAGAACATTGCATACAGTCACAGCAATATTGTTTGAAGAATAACTGTGAACAACTAAGTTTTTCTGAGTATTATAAATATTCAAATCAATTACAAAAGACTTATGAAGGAAGATGCTCTCCATCTCCAGAGAAAGAACTGTATAGTATACATAGTATGGTTTTACATATATACATATACACATGAACATACACATACATGTGTATGTGTGTGTGTGTATGTTAAATGGTGGCCTTCTCTGGTGTGGGCTGGGGAGAGAGGGAGACAGACAGTTTGGAACTTCAAATGTAACAAAAAAATTAAGTTAAATTTCAAAAAAAGTATTTGGGGGGTGGGGAGTGAGGGAAGAAAGAAAGAAAAGTATCCTAAGGCCTGAAAGAGTATGTACTGAATCCAAAATTAGTCATTTACTCCCAAGTAGTATTTAATGTAATATAAAAATGTTATTCTATATCATCACTCTATAACATCTTTTTCTTGAGTTTTCCAAGGAGAATTCCTAAACCTAGCTTGGAAGTTCAAAGAATCACAGAATCTTGGAATTGAGAGGAAACCCAAAGGAGGTCTTGTCCAACCTGCGCCTGAACAAGAACTCTCTCTCTATAACATTCCCAACAAGTAATCAACCAACCATTGCTTGAAGACCTCTAAGAAGGAAGAGGTCGTTATCTTCCTAGGCAGCCCACTCTACCTCCACTCATGGATCATTCTGATCATTAGGAAGCTTTTCTTGACGTCAAGCCTGAATTTGCCACGTTGCCACCATGCCTGTCTCATAACTTGATCATCTGTCATCTGGAAGTCATTTGTGAAGAAATGTATGGGATGGAGTGATTTCTCTTACCTTTTTCATGGCAGATGCTCCGAACGATTTCATCTTTTATGCTTTTTAAAGAGTCGAAATTATATACAAATTTAACTCTGTCATTTGACCCTGCTATGTCTTCTAGCTCACTTATGTTGGCTCCTTTGACGCCAATTGCATGAATGATGACATCTTCCTCCCTGAGTCTCTTGGCTGGTTCTGCGACTTTATCACTGGACTTCCCATCTGTTAGGACAAGGACATGACAGGGGATATTGCTGGACTGCTTCTTCTTGGAGCCCTGTATCATTTGGAGCATGAAATCTAGGGCTGCTCCTGTATTTGTTTTGTGTCCCATCTGTCGGATATTGAGAATGGCTTTTCCTAAGTTCACCTTGTTAGAGTATACACCAATGCCAAACTCCTCTTGACTTTGCGTTGAATACTGTACTGCCCCAAACCGGACCTTCTCGGGGGCAACAATAAACATCCGTGTCACCTCAATCATGAAATTCTTGATTTCTCGGAAGTATTTTTTAATGCTTCCTGAGCCATCAATGAGAAAATAGATATCGACCTTTTCTGTTTCAATGCAGCCTGCAAGGAAATAATAAAAAGTTTATGCACTGTTAATACTGGTGCCCTGAGAAGGAGCATCTGGGGGAAATCATTAAGACTTTGGAAATCTTAAAGAAAAGCCATCTCTAGCCATCTTTCTGGATCTTTGACATGATATCACAGATGTGGAAAAAGGGATCATTTGAATCTTGGAGGCCTTCTATCGTTCTAAAACAAAAAGGACTAGGATTGTATTTAAGCGATATTTACAGGTACACATGGTCAGGTGTCCACACAGAAAATTAGGTTTTTAAAAGCAATCAATTAAGCATTTATTAAGCATCGACTTTGTGCCAGGTGCTGTGTAAAGTGCTAGGGATTCAAAGGCAAAATTAATTAGCCCCTGCCTTCAAGTGGTTTATATTTGATCTGGGGGTACAACATATACACAAATAAGTATGTGTCAGATATGTTCAAAATAAATACGAGACTAATTTTTGAAGTTGTTATTCATTTTAGAAAATAAAAATGGAACTGAAGCAATCTACATGCTCTTGTTCTTTTCCATGTTTGGTTTTGCTTCTTTTTTCCCATTGTTCACTCCATCATTTACAACCCTTCTATACAACCAGACTAATGTCCGATGTGAAAGTATTTGCAGATCCTATACTTGATTGCCATGGGGGCGGGGGGGGAAGAGGGAGGGGAGCAAATTTGAAACTCAAGGGATCATGGAACTGAATCTTATAAACTAAAAGTAAATAAAGAAATCAATTAATAAAAAAAAGAAAAGAAAAATGGAATGGAAAGGAACGTAACAGAGGCCATGTCCAGTTAAAGGAACAATGCTGGTGACAAATAAGCTGTTTCCAAATAACTTTATCACCTAATATTTTTTTCATAATTTAAGACTGTGGAAATTCCTACTTATTCAACTATAGTCAGTGTACACAAAAGGATTTCTCTTTTGAAAGTTTGCAACATAAAACATTTAAATGGACAATCTACTTGATTGTCAAAAAAAAATCATCTAAAGGGAGTGGTCAGTTGGTTTTGAGAGGGCATAGGAGAAGACAGTGCAAATATCAGGTTCAAAAAAATCCCACCCAATTGCTTCCGATGTTCCTCAATTCCAGTCACCTTGCTTTATTTTAAAAACTCTTCCTGGCCAGGCAAGGTCTATGCTAAACATTGGTATGTTGTGGGGCACTAATTATACTTCTTTATTAGTAATTTTTAATGAAATCAATTAAATTCAATGAATAAAACAGTTCTTTACTTTTCTGGTACTTTTGTCCTCATTTGGCAGTTAGGTAAAACCTATTGATCCCTTCTCAGAATAATGTTCTTAAATGCATCAAATACATAGGCTTTCAAAGGAAATGTGTTTAAATATGATTATTAAATTTTAAAAATGTTCATAGATCCTTCCCAGGTTAAGAACCCTTTGCAATTATATTTTTATGTACTTTATAAGACTATAAATTGTAAAAAAAAAAAAAAAGGTGGATCTGTGCTGATAGAAGGAATTTTCTCATCTAATAATAATTCATTATGCTAGTGAAATCGCAGATCCAGTCCCTATCCATTAATGTGCCACAGTTTATTTAAGAATTCCCCTATTTTTTAAAGATTGCTTCTAGTTTGGGTTTGGGGTGTTTTTTTTTTTCAATTACTAATGGATGTTTCTATGGACATCTCTGAACGGATATCTCTTTTCAGATGTTACTGATAATACTTCCAGGATTTATTCCCAGAAATAGAATATTCTGTCAAGGAGTATGATGATTTTCCCTAACTTTTGCTGCGTACTGTTAAGCTGCTATTCTTTTTTCTTAAATGGATTTTTATTGTTATTATTTGGTTTTCTATCATCTAGATTTCCCTCTTTCTGCTCATCCCTTCCAAAAAGTTATCTCTTATAACAAAGAACAGGTTGCTTTTAAAAAAGACGATACAAATGGGTATCACATTGCTTGCCTTCTCAGCAGGCAGGAGAAGTATTAGGGCAAGAGAATTAGGAACTCAAAATTATAAAAGCAAGTGTTCAAAAAATTTTAAAATATGGCAATTGTAAAAAAAAAGTTATACAAAGTACTACTTTAAATTATTATTATTAAATTTAAAATTATAATTTATATTACAATATCGACTAAAATATTTTTAATTACAAACTATAAAATTAGAAACGTGCAATTCTACTAGCAATGAATGAGTGTCTCTGTCCCTCAACAACTTTGTCTTTGCTAATTTTATGGGAGATGGTATCCCCAAGTTGCTTTAATTTGCATATGTCTAAGTTTAAATGTGCATGAAGACTTTTCGGACACCCTATATGAACAGACAATTAAAAAAAAGTAACAAGATTAACAGTCACTTGATGGTGGAGAGAGAAAAAAAAGAGAGGCAAATTAAAGCTACAAATTAAATACAGTTTTAATAGCTTAAAACTGTACTAAGACCATTGGAATACCCTGTATTCTTTAACCATTGTCCATTGTGGGTGGGAAGTTACAGTATCTTTGTGAAAGAGCTGTTTTGATAACAAGTCACCAAAGCTAGATACCTCTACATTTTCACCTGGGGCAACTAGAATCAGAACTATGGCAGAATAAAATTGAACATATGGAAATGAAGACGTACCTGTCCTGTAACGTTCTGTTTGTTCATGTTGGACAGACATCCTGTACTGTATTTCATACTGGAGTTTGTTTCGAAAAGTGATGCTATAAGGTTCCAGGTCTGTGTAGCTCTTCTGGACAGAAATATAATGATTTGCAGGGTAAGACACTATTTGTTCCAACTGGGTGATGTTGTAGCCTTCAATGCCTATGGCAAAGATGGAGACATCCTGCAATAGAAGGTCCTCGGCAGCTTCATTCACATCATCTTCTGATGACCTATGAGTGACCAGGACAGCTATCTGTTGTACACCCTGGGCCTTCCTGCTGCGGCTAAAGACTTCTTCTCTGGCCTTCTTCAAGGCTTCCCCAATATGAGCCTTCCCATCCCTTACAGAGAGACTCCCAATGGCTTGTATAATCTCAGCCTGGCTCATATGGGCTTCCAAAGGAGTCACTACCTCTGCTCTGTCGCTGAACCTCAACATGCCTATCCTGGTACAATCTGCCCTCACATCCATAGAGGCTGTGATGTTCTCCAGGAACCTCTGAAGATCTTCCAGGTGTCCTCTAACTTCCAAGGACTCATCCAACAGGAAAACGATATCAGCCATAGAATCTCTTTCACATACTGTGAGGACAAAGGAAGAATCCCAAGGTTAATACAAGCTGCCTATCCTACTTCGGTGAAGGCAACATTCAGTGACTTGAAAGACTTTGTGAAAGATAAAACATTAGTTAAATTCATTTGGTATCTGGAATCCAAAAGACCCGAGTTCAAATCCTGCCTCTGGCACTTACCAGCTGTATGCCTTTGGGCAGTCCTTTAACTTTTGTTTGTCTCAATCAACTCTCTGAGATTATAAAGAATAGGTGAGTTGCAAATAGCATCAGTTCTCTTGACACAAATCACACATTCTTGATGTATTGTTGATTTCACAGAATTGTTGTGGGGCCAAAAAGAGAGAATGAATGCAAAGCCTCAGAAACCTCAAAGTGTGATAAAAACATCAGCTCTCATCAGTGCAGCTAATCTCCATTTAACAGAAAGGAACAACAAAAGTGCATCAAAGAAATATGACTTGCCCAGAGTCACTTGGCTACTAAATGTATCTGAGGCAAGATCTGAACTCAGGTCTTCCTGATTCCAAGTCCAGCCCTCCAACACCTATGCCCATAAAAGTACTAATTACCAATGCAGAAGTTGGTTCTAAATTAGTATGCTAGCTGTGTGCAGTCAGATTATTGGTTGGTTACAGCAAGATTAAAAAAATAAGTGGGAGTTATTTATTTCCATAGGATCACAGATTTGGTCCTGGAAGGAAATCCAAAGGTCATCTTGTCCATCTCCCTCATTTTACAAATGAAGAATCTCAGCCTCAGAGTTAAAAGACTTGCCAAAGGTCACTGAATGGAAAGCCTTTAAAGTTGAGATTCTCCAAAGGCAGTATTAGAATGCAAATCGGAACCTTTGTTTAGAGTGGGCTAGAAGTAGGCCAGTCTCATTTGACTGCTGGAATGCAGATGGAACCTTTTTGTTGTGGGCTTGGGGTGAGGACAAAATCCCAAGGGAGTTGCTTTACTATGTAAGAGTGTGTGCCCACCCTTTTGCGCAAGAGAAAGAGAGGACAGCAAGAGAAATCTTTCTTTGTTTAAATTTGTGCCGAAACGGGACTGGGACTCCGTTCCTCCTCCAATGAGAAGTCAGAGACCCTTTTACTTCCCCTGCGTGGAATCCGTACCCTTGCTCTCACCCAATAGAACTTAAGTATGACTGAAGAATGTACTTTTTTATGACTTTTTATGACTCTCGGGTTTTTTAAAAGGGGGCTACTGGAGGGGTGCTCTCTCTCTTTTCCTTTGGACATGTGGTGGGGAGAAGTTTCTCCCCGCCTGGGGTATTTTTAAAAGAATAAAAACTCCTGTCCACCCGAAGCTCTCTTCTACATTCCTTTGATTTGGTAAGTGAGGTTTTTCTAACCCGCACAGTCACATAGTAAAAGGGAAAGAGTGGATTGGAACCCAATATTAACTCCAAGTCCAGTACTCATTCCACTGCAGAAGAAAGGATTAAAATTTAAAAAGCAAAATAATGTAATTACAGCAGTTCCTACACAAAAAATGTAATTCTGTCCAAAGGTATTGCCCCTCCCATCAAAAGGTATTGCAAATGCATTTAGACTCTAAACTGGTGTTTCCCTTTGCTACCATGTTATCTCTGCTTGGCAAAGAGATTGAAGAGAGAGAAATGACTTATTTGCCCAAAGTGGTTCTTAAAACAATATTACTGTTCTTGTATACAACATTGTCTTGGTTCTGCTAATTTTACTCTTCATGATTTCATGCAAGTCTGTCCATGTTTTTCTAAGATTATTGAGCTCATCATTTCTTATAGCAAAGTAGTTTTCCATCACAATCATATATCACAGCTTCTTCAGTTATTCCCCAATTGATGGGGCATCCCCCAAATTTCCAGTTCTTTGCCACCACAAGGAGACTGCTATCAATATTTTAGAACATATATGGTTTTTTTTTCCTTTTCCCCTCATTATCTTTGGAAACAGACCCAGTGGTGGTCTGTCAGTAGTTTAAAAAGGCCAAGGGCTCCTACAGCATTCAGGGCCATATCCAGTCACCATGATGTGTATCTGGCTACTGGACCCAGATGGCTCCGGAGGCAAGCAGGGTTAAGTGACTTGTCCAGGGTCACACAGCTAGTAAATGTCTGAGGCCATATTTGAACTCAGATCTTTCTGACTCCAGGCCCAGGGCTCTATCCACTGTACCACCTAGCTACCCCATATCATTATCATAAATATGCTAATCAATAATGATGTGTATAAGTGGATCAAAGACATATAGAAGCAGAAAAGGAATTGGGTCCTGTACGAGTATTTAGTAAACATGGAAAGAATGTTGGGATACGTATGAAGGATTTAGATGACAATCATACATGATAGAAAAAAAGGTGAATGGGCTGCAATTTACAGAGATGGAAGGAATGATTGTATAATAAGATCATGGATCTATTAAGTGTTGATCTGTCAACCAACAAGTATTTTTTGAGTACCTACTGTATTTTTAGAATGCACAATGCTCCAAGGAATACAGAAATGTGATTCTAATGTATTTTATTTATGCAGCTTTCAAATGGAATTACATATCTCTCATATAACTTTTGTCAATTTACTCACCTACTTCATCAACATCTTGTATTCTTTCCTTGTACTTTATTGTCTCCTTAATGATTCTGGTCATGTTGTCTGAAAACATGCCCACATTTCTGACTGACCTCAGGTTATAGTGATGCTGAGAAGTGGCCATGGCTTTTAGGTTTTCTTCAGAGGCATCTTGCATCCCCAATGCGATGATTTTCACCCCATCTCTCTTCAAGGCTTCTGTAGGTCCTACCACATCATCCTCAGATTTGGCTGAAGACAAAACAACTAAAATCTGGGGAAATTGTTTCTTGTCTCTTCCATTCACTGGCCCTGAGAAGTAGGTCTTGTGGACTTTCTCCAGAGCATTGCCTATTCTCAGGGACCCACCAATGTAGTCAAAGTTCTTTTTGAGGTGGTTCAACATGGCATTCTTGGTCTTGTAGGTGTTCAGCAGGAATTCCGGGTGTAGATCATCACTGTATTGGGCGAGGGCAATTTGGAACTTGTTGGCTTCAATGGGCAGACTGTTGATAACCTTGCTTAGGAAGGTTCTCACAAAGGGGAAGGACTTACTCCCCAGGTGATCAGAGCTGTCCATCAGGAACACGACATCAGCAAACTCAGGACCTGCAAACCCCAAGTCAGAAACAAAGAAGAAAAGAAACTTATTATAAGACCTGGATGATCAAAACCACGGGGCAATATAATAGTGACTTGGGAAGTATATTCTCATTTTGGATATAGACCCTAAATGCAAGAAAAGCATCATTCTGTGCTTGAAAAATTCTAGAAAATTATTCTTAATATTGTTCTAATACTCCAAATTTGAATTTAGCAAAAAGAACGGAGAGCAAGGTTACCCACTAATGGGGGGATGGTTAACCAAATTGTAGTATATGAATGTGATGGAATACAATTACGCTGTAAGAAATGATGAAGGGAATGGTTTCAGAGAAACCTGGAAGACTTGTATGAACTGATGCAAAGTGAAGTGAGCAGAATCAGGAGAACAATTTATAACATTAACATTATGAAAATGAACCAGTTTGAAAGACTTGGGAATTATGATCCATGCAATGATCAGTCATGATTGAAAAGGACTGATGATAAAGAATACTTTCTATATCCCATCAGAGAAAGGATACAAGGGTGGGGAAGCTGTGGCCCTCTAGGTCCTCAAGTGCAGCCCCTGGATAGACTAATATGCAGAATGAGACACCCATTTTTGAACACGGTCAATATGGGCATCTGTTTTGCCTAACTGTGCATCTTTGTTATAGGGTTTTGGTTTTCTTTTTTTCCCCTCATGGTAAGTGGTGTAGGTAGTAGATAATAGACTAGGGAGAGACAGAAGGCAAAAAAAACGCCATGAAAACTGAAAAAAAAATTAACTAACAAAGAAAAGAGGAGTGGGGGGTGGGGGTGCGAAGCCTTGTTTTTTTCTTAATTTTATGCCAGTGATTTTCAGAATTTGTTCACCATCTGGAACCACCAATCCTTGATATAGTTATTAGGCTAAGGTGGTACTGCTCCAGAGAGAAGGAAAGCCTTTGCTCAGTGGCCAATGAAGTGGACTTTGAAAGTGGGTTAGGGTGAGCAACATTGTCCTATGGAAATCTTCCCAGGGGCTTAGCATCTTGATAGTTTGCACAGATTGCCTTATCTGTGTGTAGGGGAAGGGCATGGGAATGGGGTGGATATGGTTCAACTCTGGAGATGAATCAAATTAACCATGCTGAGGTATAAACCAAATATACTGAAGTTGGGAGTAGGAGGGGTGACTCCCCTACCTCATCCCAAGATAGCTCTTCTCTGCTGCTGCTGCTGTTACCTAGTATCATCTTACAAGTGGTTGCTCATTAGAATACATTGCAAGATTACTATGTTATATTTGGTAAAATTAGTATATATAGTGTAAGAATATTAGGATATAATATGTGATTCTAACCTCAAAAATTTCAAGAAGGTTGGGATGTTGGTTTATGGGAAAGGTTTTAGAAATTATCTCCACTATGACCATTTTTAAAGGAAAGTCAGAAAAGAAACATTCATTTTGAGAAAGGTAGGGAGGAAAACTGAGTCACGAGTACTAGGGTGGAGAGGGAGAAGTGATTGGATTTTTTTTCACTTGTTAAATTTCAGATGCAATCTAACCTGCTTATTTGTGCAAAAATAATAATGGCTGATCAGGATTTAGGAGACAACTTAATTTCTGTACTTAGACTAGAGAGAGAGTGAAAGACACAGTCTTTTGGATTTCACAAAATCACAAATTCTAACGACATCTTTGTTATCTTCTAATGTTTCGACGTTTTCATGGTGCTGCCTTCTTATAAATTGCTGGCTGTGGCATTTTTTTTTTCTTAATAGACAGCCACTTTATCTGATTGTTTGGATTTTTTTTTAGTCTTTAGTCTTCAGTCCATCCCCACCCCTTCCTTCACTTCTGAAAATGACTCCTTATATATCCAGTGGTGACCCATGACAAACATACAGTAATAGAAACTGAATGGACAAATACCAGGGCTCTGATCAGCTGATGCTCCAGTCAAGATGATTAAGGCCAACAAGATTAGCAGCATTTTCATCTTGTAGAATGTTCTTAAGCTTGGACTCTGGGGAGGAAACAAACTTATTTATAAGAGATAAAAATAAGTTTACTACATACAGGAATATTGGGGAAAACTGGGTTTTTGAACAATGTATGTCTAAAAGGACGGCACTGAGCTGTCGTGGGGCTCAGCAATGGACTAATGGAATATATAATAAAAGAGATATAAGTAGATTTGTAACAAGGGTGGGGTGGTCAGGACTTTGTCCCAGGCAGGGCACCATGGCTTAGAGGATACAAAAAATGTTAAGTAAAGATTGTACAAATTTACAATTGTGACATTTACATTTTCTGAGATTTCTTCTTCATGATGTTCAACTAAACTTTGGAAACTCAACACCTTCCCAACCCCTCAGCTTTCTTTCTCCTCTTATTGAAGGGGGGAACACAACTCCTCCCAGAGCTTTCTTTTAGAGAGGGCTGAACTTGGATTCTCTGGTTCCTCTTCAATGGAGTCCTCCCCACAACCCTCTCCAGCCCACTTTTGTGTGTCTACTTCCTTTAAGTTCCCCTAAGAATATAAGTTCCTTGAGGGCAGGAACTATCTTTCTTTTTCTAATTTATATCCATTAGTTTGGCCTAGGAATTGACAGCATTTTCATTCCTTCAGCATCACAGAAACTAGTTAGCAGGAACAGTTAAATCAAGAACAGTGCTCTAAATCCCCCCCGCAGCTACAAACCAGGTGAGCAGCTCTCTGCTGCACTCTTTTTCTATTCTTCCCTACGAGATGGAATCTCCAAAAGGAGCCTATCAGTATTTTTCTGTACAAGGGATGGTGACTCTGGGTTACCACTAATGGATAATGTACTGAAGTTTTCACCCGCGAAGGTAGTGTTAGAGTTTCCTTTACCCTTAAAAAAGAGTATTTATGTCAGGATATACTTAGTGCAGCTTGCCCCAGGTTGTAAAATTCTAGTTAGGGTTCTGTAGACTGACTCTGCCCTCAAGAATTTTCCATGTGTGCACTATCCCTCCTATCCAAATGATAACCCTTATGATGACTACTGCCTATGGTATCATCATGACTAAGTGAGAACCTATATGCAAGAGAGGATTCGGGGAAGATGGCAGAGTAGGTCAGAAAAAGTTTGGCTCTCTAAATTTCCTCCACAAAAAAAAAGAAAGAGCATCACCTCAGAGCAGCAGAAATAAACATGGGATAAACTTGACCTCCAAGAGCAGAGATTTGGTCTGAGTAAAGTGCAAACACCATCAGGTTGACTCTATAAAATCAGCAAACAACAAGCCCTGAGGGCACCTGGGTTGAGAGGCAGCCTCAGCATTAAAAATTTTCATCTCACAGAGAATGTGGGAGTCTGATGGCTGAGGAGGAGAAGACTGAAGGACCATCTACTGTTGAGCATTGCCAAGTAAGCAAAGGAGAAGGAACCCAACCATAGATAGCTACTATGGGGATAGAGAAGATCTAGATTCATATTCAAAGGAAGATAATAGAGCTTTAAAAGCCACTCCTTTTTCAATGTCAAATAGTCCCAAGCACAAAAAAAGAGTTCTTTGAAGAACTTAAAAAGGACTTTAAGAATCAAATAAGAGAAACTGAGGAAAAATTAGAAAAAAAACCAAGAGCAACCCAAGAAAATTATGAAAATAAAGTCAACCAATTGGAAATAGAGAATCAAAAACTTAAGGAAGAAAATAATTCCTTGAAAATTGGAATTGGGCAAGGGGAAGCTAATGACATTCTAAGATACCATGAAATCACAAAACAAAATCAAAAGAATGCAAAAATAGAAGACAAAATGAAACATTTCATCAGAAAAAAAACTGATCTGGAGAACAGACTGAGGAGAAATAACACTTGAATAGTCAGACTACCTAAAAAAAGAATCTTGATATAATATTACAAGAAATTATCAAGGAAAATTGCCCTGAAGTTCTAGAATGAGAAGGCAAAGTAGAAATAGAAAAAATCCACTGATTACCACCTAAAAGAGATTTCAGGAGGAAAACTTACAGGAATATCATAGCCAAGTTTCAAACTCCCAGGTTAAGGAGAAAATATTGGAAGCAACAAGAAAAAAAAATTAAACATCATGGAGCTACAATAAGGATTATACAAAACTTAGTAGTTACTATGCTGAAGGACTATCATCTTAGAATACTATATTCTGTAAAGCAAAAGAGCTGAGGTTATAACAAAGGGTAATTTACCTAGCAAAATTAAGCATAATCCTGAATGGGAAAAAAGGAATATTTAATGAACTCAAAGACTTTCAGGTTTTTGTGACAAAACCCCCAGAACTCACACAAATGAGGCATAAAAAGTAAAACTGATGCAGAATAAGCTAGTAGGTGGGAGGGCTGGTAATGCTGGAGTCTAACTCTTATTGGGAATGGGTTAAAGAGTGAACAAATGTATCTAGAACAGTGGTTCTCAACCTTCCTAATGCCGCAACCCTTTAATGCAGTTCTTCATGTTGTGGTGACCTCCAACCATAAAATTATTTTTGTTGCTACTTCATAACTGTAATTTTGCTACTGTTATGAATCATAATGTAAATATCTAATATGCAGGATGTATTTTCATTGTTACAAATTGAACATAACCCACGGGTTGAGAACCACTGATCTAGAAGGATAAAAAAGTCTTCTAAATTCAGAAAGAAATAAGAAGGCAAGGAGATAGGGTTGGGGGAGAGGATAAGGGAGGGACTCCCAGAGGGGTGGATTGGTTAAGGAATAAGAGGGCAAGGTATCAGGTAGAAGTAAAGCAGAGGAATGAGGAAGGTAAACAGGGTAAGAAGGATAGTGAGGAAAAATAGGAAGGAGGAAAATACACAAGTAACTATAGCTTAGAATGTAAATAGGACAAATTTGCCATAAAATGGAAACAGATAGCAGATTAAAAATGTGAATTCAACAATATGTTGCTTTCAGGAAACATAAAAATGAGAGACACACAAAGATAAAATAAAGGGCAGGAATAGAATTTAGTATGTAAAAAAAAAGAGGGATAGTAATCATGATCTCAGACAAAGTTAAAGTTAAAATAAACTTAATCAAAAGTGAAAAATAAAGAAACTATACTATGTGTCAGCAATATTAGTCCATGTTTTAGAGCATTTAAAATACCTAGACAGTATAAAATACCAGAGCATACGCCTGTAAAAACGAATACAGGAATTATATGAACATAAACATAAAATACTTTCTATACAAACAAACTCAGACCTAAATAACTGAAAAAATATTTATTGTTCATAGGTGGGTAAAGCCAATACATTTTTTTAAACGACAAGTTTACCTAACCTATTTTTTTAAATTTTATTATAGTTTGCATCATTCATTTCCACAAGATTTTGAGTTACATATTTTCTCCCCCTTTTTCCCCCACCCACCGCCCCAAACAGCCATCCCAGTGTGTCCCCCCTCCCCCAGTCTATTCTCTCCTATGTCAC
>CM053585.1:521528956-521570882 GCA_028646515.1 Pseudochirops corinnae
AAAGAAGGAGTCTAGGTTTTGGGAGCTGTTCTTACTTAGCTTCTTATGCTTATTCTTACTCATGGTTCTTCAGACCATGAATTTTTTTAAAATCTCTGTGGGGCTCTGCTTCCAGAAGGGAAAGCTCTGTCCCAAATCGCTGGGGTCCTCCCGGCTGCCGTAGACTTCCGGCTGACTGGATAATGAAGACTCCAAGACCGAGGCCCAAGATTACGATCCGGATCCAGGCCGCTCAACGCGAGAGCACTGGTCTGAAAACAATCGCTCAGTCCCCCTGCTTTTTGCAGGCCGAGGGCGGGAAGCTACAACTTGGAGGCGGGTGCAAAACCTCCGCCTTTCGTTTTTCCGCTCTGGAGACCTTTCGGCCAGACGCTTATCTCCCTCTTTCACAATCCCCACTCGCATAGCTGGTGCTAATCCCTCACCTGAGAGCTTTCTCTGCACCTCCCGCCTGGCTGACCCCGGGGCACAGCCGTGGCTTCAGGCCAGGCTGGTTTCAGTTCCGCAGTGCTGATATGGTTCCTTGTAGCCGAGCTGACTTTAGTGGGAAGTATCTTTGTCTGCGTTTTGAAGTTCTATGATTGGTCCAGAGTCCTATTCCATGGGTATTTTGGGGTGGCTATGTGAGAGCTGCGATATATTGCTGCTGCTACTCTGCCATCTTGTCTCCACCCCCCTAACCTATTTTTTAATGTTATCTCAATTTATTTTATGGAGTTAGAAAAAGTAATAACAAAGTTCATTTGGAAGAACAAAAGGCCAGGAACTTCAAAGAAACAAAGGATAAAAGATGTAAAGGAAGGAGATTCAGCAGTATTAGACTTTAAACCATATTATAGGGTGGGAGCACTATTGAAGTGTTAGAAAGATAATTTTGATAATTTTGAATTAAAATTTTCTGGTATAAATAAAACCCATGTAGCCAAAAATAGAAGAAATGCAAAAAATTGGGAGAGGGGAAGCTTTCATACACAGTTTCTCAGATAGGATGTGATTGGGTTGGAATATTGCTGTGGTGTAGGAAATGATGAGCTGGTTGATTTAGAAAAACATGGAAAGACTTGAACTTATGAAGGGAGATGCTATCCACCTTCAGAGAAATAGATGCTAGGAGGAAATAAGCATTGTATGGTCTTACATATATGTGTATGAGTGTATATGTGTATATATGTGTATGTTTATAGATATTTATGTATATATATGTATATGTAAATGTATATATTCATATTTAATTATAGTCTTCTTTATGGAGAGGGGGAAGGGAGGGAAAAATAAAGTAAAAAGTGCACAGCAGAATACGAAAGAAAACCTACAAGGAAGCAAAAAAAAGCTGGGCAGCTCTGAAAACAATGTGTAGTATTTATTATATAGGTTTTCTTGAAATGAAAATTTCTCGTTTTATATTGAATTCTCTCTTGTGATCTGCTGTGTATAGGGTAATGTTTTTTTCTTTTCTCATTTTGTAATTAAGTTTAAAACAAAAAAAAAATTACAAAAAAAAAGTTGAAAGTTCTTTCTATACTGAAAATATGACAAAGGGGTTCATTAATTTGTGGCCACATTCCTTTTTAAACTGTAAACAGCTGTTTGTGATTGCCTTTTAGATAAACAGGAAAGAAAAAGAAAGATCACTGGATCAAACTTCAAAGCCTTTGGATCTGAAGGCTAGCTCTGGTCCTTATTTTTTTGTGTGACCTGGGGGAAGTTGCTTTAACCTTTCTGCACCTTACTTCCCTCATCTATTAAAAGACATCCTTGGACAAGAAAAACTCTAATTTCTTTTGTAGGTCAAAAATGAAAGCTTTCATGAAACCAAAGGCACAGTCTTCTATCACATGCAAATTTGAGAGCTAGCCAATATATTAAATTCAATAAGATTATTTCGGCTCGGGGCGGCTAGGTGGCTCAGTGAATAGAGCACTGGCCCTGGAGTCAGGAGGACCTGAGTTCAAATCCAGCCTCAGACACTTAGCACTTACTAGCCAAGCGACCATGGGCAAGTCACTTAACCCCAATTGCCCTGCCTTCTCCTCTCCAAAAAGCAAAAACAACAAAAAAGATAATGTCAGCTCAAATCTATGAATTCCTGATTAGGAATCCAACGACACACATCAACTCTCTGAGCTGGGCCATTGGTTGTCTCCACATGTATCCCAGGTTGACAAACTTCAGTGGCATCTCAGACACATGTCACATCTAAAAGAGAGTGTGCTGATGTGTAGGAAAGCACTTTAGCTACCCTCTGGCCCTTCTATTTTCTGTAAGAATATGATCCCCTCTCCTCTTCCTTCCTTGTCTCCCAGCCAGGTCAATCTTACTATAATGAAGGGGGGAAATCCCAGGTTCTAGAGCAACAGTTCTCAACCTGTGGGTTATGTTCAATTTGTAACATGAAAATACATCCTGCATATCAGATATTTACATTACGATTCCTAACAGTAGCAAAATTACAGTTATGAAGTAGCAACGAAAATAATTTTATGGTTGGGGGTCACCACAACATGAGGAACTGTATTAAAGGGTTGTGGCATTAGGAAGGTTGAGAACTGCCTGCTCTACACAGTACCTAATAAATAGGAGGTGTCAAATAAATATTTGCTAAGTTGACTTGAACAGCAATGAAAGAGTCCAGTGATTCTTTTCAGTTAAACCACTGAAACTTGCCCTTCTCAAGGAGAAACACAGCTTCATAGGGAAATTCTGGGAATTCCTGCAAACATATCTGAGAGTCATGGAATCCCACAGGTCTTGATGGAATTAAAGTTGAAGGTCACCCAAAGAGCACTGGAGAAATGCAAGATGAGTGTAAATAGACTGAAATACATTAGTACCAAAGAAGAGTGTAGGAAAGGTAACAAAAAGAATTTCATGAGAAATTCTTGAATACCTGAAATACCTGAAAAGGTAGTCCTATCATGAGAGCAACAGTCTCATTCAAATGGGCTTCATTCTTCATTAGTATCCATTCAAAGTCTAGAGATCTAAAGGGAAGATCCCAGTACACTGGGTCTATATCCTATAAAGGATTTATGGGAGGTCACAGATAAATGTTGTTCAGGATGAGAAGGACCACTGGATTCTAAATCTGGTTGAAACTTTAAAGGTCATTTAGTCTAAACAACAACATGTTACAGATGCAGAAACTGAGGGGATATCACTTGCCCAAGGTCACACAGGTAGTGACTGCGATAGCATGGGTTTAAACTCAAGTCTTGTGACCTTAGATTCAATGCCCTTTCTACTCCAATCTGTACCATTACCCACAGATCTATCAAGATATAAAATTAAGAAGCTATCTTGAAAGTTGTTCTCTTTTTCGAAGTGGGAAAGGCAGGGGAATTGGGGTTAAGTGCCCAAGGTCACATAGCTAGTAAGTGTGTCAAGTGTCTGAAGCCAAATTTGAACTCAGGTCTTCCTGACTCCAGGGTCGGTGCTCTATTCACTGTGCCACCTAGCTGTCCCAAAAGTTGTTCATTTTTACAACTTTGAAAGATTTAACTCTGATCAAAAAAATAACCAAATGTGATATCAGAGGACCAATGAAGAAGAATTATTGCCCACCTCCTGACAAAGACATGATGGACTAAATATGCAGAAGACACACACATTTTTAGACATGACCAGGTGGGAAGTTGTTTTGCTTAATGATGCATATTTGTTGTAAGAAAGAGTTTTATTATCTTTTCTTTTTCCAGAAGCATGGTGGAGAAAGGGGTTATAGAAAGCAGAAAAAAAAATAAGCATTTGTTCATTTAAAAGGTAACATTTAATTGCAAATAAGTAATAAAGGGGGGAAAGAAGATACTTTGAGCAATATGATAAAATAATTGGAAAAGTTTGTTTCAGACTATTAATCCACCAACACACAGTCCCTTAGGGTTGAGTCAGAACAATTACACTGGACCACTGGAGAGAAATCGATGAATAAACATTTATTAAGTATCTGCTCCACTCCTGGATCACTGCCTTGTCATGGTGGAGAGGCTTATATAGCTCAATGAAACTATGAGCTACGCCACACAAGGTTACCCAAGACAAACAGGTCATGGAGGAGAGTTCTGACAAAAATCAAACCACTCCAATATCTTTGCCAAATAAACCTCATGGACAGTGATAAAAGATGACACCAAAAGATTAGCCCCTCGGATACGAAGGTGTCCAACATGCTACTGGGGAAGAGCAGAGGACAACTATAGTTGGCTCTTGAAAGAATGATGTGGTTGGGCCAAAGACAAAACAAAACTAAATCATGGGTATGTCTGATGATGAAAGGAAAGTCTGATGCTATAAAGATCAATATTGCATAGGAACCTAGAATGTAAGATCTATGAACCAAGGCAAATTGGATGTGGTCAAACAGGAGATGGAAAGATTAAACACTGACATCTTGGGTATCGGTGACCTTAAATGGACAGCAATGGGTGGATTTAATTCAGGTGATCCTTACATATACTGCTGTGGGCAAGAATCCCTTAGAAGAAATGGAATAGCCCTCATAGTCCATGAAAGGATGAGAAAAGTAGTACTGGGGAATAATCTCAAAAATGATACAATGATATCTGTTTGAACCCAAGGCAAACCACTCAACATCACAGTAATATAAACCTATGCTCCAACCACTGATGCCAAAGAAGCTAATGTGGATGAGTTCTATGAAGACCTACAACATCCTTTAGAAATAACATCCAAAAAGACAGCATAATCATCATGGAGGACTGGAATGCTAAAATAGGAGAAAAAAGATAATTGGAATAACAGAGTGTTATGGGAATCTGAAGATCTTCCCTGCCCCGAGGCCCTTTGATAGGCTTAAGTGGCTCTGAGAACCTTCCCTGGTTTGAAAGTATACTCTGCCCCCTAATAGGCTGAATGTGGTCACATGGAGCCTGTGGCGTGGGGAGGCTTGTTCTTCAGGAATGCCCATGCCTTATTACTTTGTGATTGGGCAGTGGGTCAAGAGGGCTGTGACGTTTTCTGATCCAGGAGAAGGCCATATATGCCCTGATGTGAGTTTTTGCTTTGGGGCTCACTTTGGAAAGAGTTGTGTGATTTGGTCAGATGAGAGTCTGGGAAGCCGTTGAGTCCCCTGACTTTGAAAACCCAGATGTTGGTGCTTCCCTCTCTGGTAACTGAATAGGTAACTGATGTAATGGTCAGACGGCTGGAACCCAGTCTGCTGATCTGTTTCTCTGTCTGCTTGTAACTTCTGCTTGTATTCTATTTGCAATCTCTGAAGTTCGGGGTGCTGACTTTTTCCCCTGAACTAGGTAAATGATATATGACTGATTAAAGTGAGACTGTTAACTCATTTTGAGTTGTTTTCCTTTAGAAAAGCAGATCTAAGAACCTGTGCTAGCAGCATCCTGGGTATGCTAGGGTGCTTGCTGATACACAGGAGGGAAAACCATGAGACCAAATAAATATGACTAAATAACATCCCTTATGAATATGAAGTGGAAGTGATGCATAGATCTGAGAGATTAGACCTGGTAGTGCCTGAAGAACTGTGAACAGGGGCTCACAGTATTGTACAGGAGGCAGAAAAAAATCATTTCAAGGAAAAAAAAAGATCAAGAAAGTAAAATGGCTGTCTGATGAGGCTTTACAAATAGCTGAGGAAAAAAAGGAAAGGGAAAGGGAAAAGAGGAAAGGAAAGATATACCCAACTGAATGCAGAATTAGAGAAAACAGCAAGGCGAGAGAAGAAGGTTTCTTTTATTTAAATGAGTGACGCAAAAAAATTGAAGAAACAACAGAATGGGAAAGACAAGAGATCTCTTCAAGAAAACTAGAGATATCAAGGGAACATTTCATGCAAAAAAAATGAGCATGATAAAAAACAAAAATAGCAGGGACTTAATATAAGCAGAAGAGATTAAGAAGAGGTAGCAAGAATGTACAGAAGAATTATATAAGAAGTATCTATAGCCATGATGGTGTGATTACTGATCTAGAGGCAGACGTTCTGGAGAATGAAGTCAAGGGGGCCTTAGGAAGCACTACTAGCAATAAAGTTTGTGCAGAGGATGGAACTCTAGCCAAGCCATTTACAATTATAAAATATGATGCTGTTAAAATGCTAAACTCAATATGCCAGTAAATTTGGAAAACTCAACAGTGGCCACTGGATTGGAAAAGATCAATTTATATCCTTATTCTTAAAGAAACATGATGCCAAGGAATGTTCAAATTACTGAATGATAGCACTCATTTTATGAACCAACAAGGTTTTGCTTAAGATCCTGCAAGCTAGATTTCAGCAATATGTGAACTGATAATTAGTGAAGGAGAAGGCTGGGTTTCAAAGAGGCAGAGGAACTAGAGACCAAATTGCTGGCATTTACTGAATTATGGAGAAAGTGATGGAGTTCCAGGAAAATATCTACTTCTGCTTCATTGACTGAGGCTTTGACTGTGTGGATCATAACAAAATGTAGCATGTCATCAAAGAGATGAGAGTACCAGATTATCTTGTCTGATGAGGATCTTGTATGCAGCCCAAGAACATGGAATGACTGATCAGTTTGAGAATGGAAAAAGAGTATGACAAGGCTATATATTATCACCTTATTTATTTAACTTATATGCAGAATACATCATGTGAAATGCCAGGTTGTGTCAATCAAAAGCCTGAATTGTGGCTGCCAAGAGAAATATCAACAATTATGAAGATGATACCACTGTGGTGGCAGAAAGTAAAGAAGAAATAAGAAGCCTCTTGATGAGAGTAAAAAAAAAGGAAAGTGTAAAAACTGGCTTGAAGTTTAACATAAAAACAAGAACAAAAAATAACTAAGATCATAGCAACTGGTCTGATCACTTCCTAGCAGATAAAGGAAGAAGAAATAGAAGCAGTGTCAAATTTTATATTCTGGAGCTCAAGATCACTGCAGAAGGCAACTGCAACCATGACATTAAAAGATATTTGCTCCTTGGAAGGAAAGCTATAGCAAATCTGAACAGCAAAGTAAAAAGCAGAGACATCACCTTGCCAACAAAAGTCCATATAGTCAAAATTATGGTTTTTCCAGGTGCAATATCTGACTGTGAGAGTTGGACAGTAACAAAAGCTGAATGCTGCAGAATTGATGCTTTCAAACTATGGTGCTGGAGAAGACTTTTGAGAGACAGCAAGGAGATCATATCATTCAATACCTAAAGAAATTAATTCAGGCTCTTCACTGGAATGTCAAATACTGAAGCTGAAGTTTAAATACTTTGGCCACACAGTGAGAAGATTGAACTCAATGGAAAAGACCCTGATGTTGGGCATCATGATGAAGGCAAAATGAGAAGGGGACAGCAAAGGATGAGATGAATAGATAGTATCATGGAAGCAATAAATATAAGCTTTAACAGACTTTGAGAGATAGGAGAGGATAGAAAGGCCTGACATGCTATGATCTATGCGGTCACAAAGAGGAGGATATGACTGAACAACTGAACACCAAGTGTCTACTACATTCTAGGCATTGTGCTATGTGCTGAGGATACAAAAAGAAGCAAAGAACTCAAGGAGCTTACAATCTAATGGGAAAGACAACAAACAAACAAATATATACAAAGCAAGCTATATACAGGATATATAGGAAATAACTAGCAAAGCAATAGCATTGGAATTAAGAGGGGCCTTAATAAGAGCCTAGATATGGAGGATGAGAAAGAGCAGGGAGTCCAGGTGATTCCTAGGCTATGAATTTGAGGTTTTGGGAAGATGGTGTTGCCCTCTACAATAATAAGGAAGGTAGGGAGGGCTCAAAGCGAAAGATGATTTCTCTTTTGGCCATACTGAGTTTAAAATGTCTGCTGGACATCCGGCTTGAGATGTCTTAAAGGCAGGTGGAGATGTGAGATTAGGGGACAGCAGAGAGACTGGTGCAGAATGGATAGAATTGAGAATCATCAGCATGGAAATGGTCATTAAATCCATGGGAGCTGATGAGATCACCAAGTGAAGTAGTATAGAGGGAGAAGAGAAGAGGGTCCAGGACAGAACCCTGAGGGATATCTACCATGATCTGGAGACAGAAGGAGTAGTCATATACATAGAAGGAGAACCAGGAAAGAGAGGTATCCAGAAAACCTAGAGAGAAAAGATGATCAAGGAGGAGAGAGGAATATCAGTGACTACCCAGAAGTCAAGGAGAATGAGGACTGAGAAAAGCTCATTGGAGGCAACTAAAAGATCATTGGTAACTTTGGAGAGGACAATTTCAGTGGAATGATGAGGTCAGAAGCTGGATCACAAGGGGTTAAGAAGAGATTGAGAAGAGAGAAAGAAGAGGCACCAATTGTAGACAGACTTTTGGAGTTTAGCTATAAATGGCAGAAAACATACAGGAAGACAGCAGGGATGGAAGTATCAAATGAGGGTTTAGTTCAGATTTGGGGAGGCATGGGCATGTTTGTAGGCAGTAGGGAAGGAGTCAGTAAAGATGGAGAGATTGAAAATAAGTGAAATAATAGGGATGACAGGGGAGAGCAATTGGTTGGAGATGTGAGGGAATGGGATCACTAGAACAAGCACAGGAGTTGTCCTTGGTAAGAAGTAAGGCCAATTATCACAGAGGTGAAGGAGGAGGGAGTGGCAGAAGGCGTCTCAGTGACAGGAGATGAGGAAAAAGAGAGAAGAAGGAGGTCATGGTGAATGGCCTCATTTTTTTTCTGTAAAATATGAGACAAGGTTCTCAGCTGAGAGAGTAGGGGAAGGAGAGCCATGGGAGGTTTGAGGTGATATGAGAAGGTTTGGAAGAGCCACTGTGGAGGGTGGGAGAGAGAGCTGATAAAGTGACATATAGTAGGATTGTCTAACACAGGTGGGGAACCTGCAGCCTTGAGGTCACACATGACCCTCTAGGTCAGCTGTTCTCAGCCTGTGGGTCGCGACCCCTTTGGGAGTCGAATGACCCCTTCACAGGGGTTCCCTAAGACCATTTCTCCAATGGTGTCAGGAACCGAGACACCACTCCTCTATCTGTCTCCAGGCAAGTCTGCCCACACACAGATATGCCCACATATGAGTATTAAATGATCCCGTCATTAGGAAGGTTGAGAACCACTGCTCTAGGTCCTCAGATGCAGTCCTTTGACTGAATTCAAACTTCACAGAGCAAATACCTTTAATAAAAGGATTTGTTCCGTAAAACTTGGACTCAATCAAAAAACTACCCAAGGACCTAGAGGTTCACATGTGGCCTCGAGGCTGAAGGTTCTCCCCTCTTGCAGCAGTAAGAGCTGAGGTAAAACTGTGTAACAAATGGATAGTGGACCTGGTTGAAAGAGTTGCAGGACTTTTTCCATCTTCATTTGGTCACATGCATATTGTCACCACTGTCATCTGCACACAGAGTAAAGGACAGACAGGACACTACACATTCCAGTTAGATGCTCTTAGACCTGTCTTTATAAAGAGCAGTGACAGGGCCAAAAGAAACCCAGAAGGCACCCAAAAGAACAGAGAGCTCTCAATTAGATTCACCAAATATCCCCATTGTTGCCACCCCTCCCAACATGTAGGGAGCAGCCCTAGCAATAACACCCCCCAGTATAGGTCAGGGAAGAAGAGGGGGGCAGGGAAGGGGAGAAGTTGCTAGACTGCACACAGTAGGTACTTACTAAATGTTTATTAACTGACACAGCTGACTGACTGCAAAACACCTTCAAATGAGCCCCATGTCTAGCGGCATTCCTCAAACATGTTAAGTATTTGTTGGATTTTAACTGAAATAGAATTTGGATGAGCATTTCCCAGGGATTCCTGCACTGAAGAAGATGTTGGCCCAGGTTAACACTAACAGTAGCAGCAACAACAAAACAGCTAACATTTATATGGTACTTACTGTGTGCCAGGCATTGTGCTAATTGCTAATTATGATCTCACTTGATCCTCCCAACAACCCTGAAAAGAAGGGAGGTGCTTTGTTCTTCCCATTTAACAGAGGAGGAAACTGAGACAAGCAGAGGTTAAGTAACCTCGTAAGTGTTTGAGTCCAGATTTGAAGCTGGGTCTCCCTAGACCTAGCTGCACAAGGAGGAATTTGCACCCACTCCAATACTAAATTCTATAAGGGGTGAGGTTGCTGGAGTGTGGCAAAGAAGGCTTCGATCCAGGCACCTCCATTGGAGGTCATCTTGTCCAACCCCCTCATCTTACAGACAGGGAAGCTAAGGATTTGAACCCAGATTCTCTGACTCTAGAGTTCATGTTACTGAACCACTCCATCTCTTCATTCCTTTAATTCCCAGCTTTCCATAGTGCCACATGGCTTCCTGGTTCTCAAATAGAGCAGGAAGTAATGACTGGTTGAGACCACCAGGATAAAGCTATGCTGGGGGCTTTTTCACTGTCTTGATTGCGATCAGAAATTAAGATAAGGATGAGGGGAGAAGCGTTGAAACAAATCTCTTGCAAAACAGAAACTGAGTGTAACCCATTCTTGACAGTGATCAGCGACTAAAACAATGATGTTATTAGTTGGCATGTTTTAAATTCAGCTTAAGGTCACATAAGCTTTAGCAATGTTAGACATAATAACAACGACATTTACACAGCACCTTAAGGTCTGCACGTTTATTATCTCATTTGAGTCTCATAACAATGTGGTAGGTCCTACTATTATTCCCAGCTTATAGGTAAGGAAAGGGAGGCAGACAAGGATGAGCTGACTTATTCAAGGTCACAGAGCCAGGAAGTATCTGAGGCAGGATCTGAACTCAGTTTTTCCTGATTCCAAGTCCAGCACTCTATCCATGGAACACCATCATCAGGATTTCAGAGATAGCAGCCATCTACCTAACTCATGCCTGGACAAGACTCCCCCCTGCAACATTTTGCTTAAAGATCTCGGGAACCCATTACCTCCTGAGGCAGCCCCATCTACTTTTTGGATGCTTCTAATTGTGAGGAAGTTTTTCCTGACACTGAGCCCAAATCAGCTTCTCTGAAGCCTCCACCCATTGCTCCTAGTTTTCTCCTCAGGGGATTAGCAGAATTCTGCTAATACTGTTTTCAATAAGGCAATCTTTCAAAGAGTGAAGACCAAGAACATTTCCCCTCCCCTCACCCCAAGTGTTCTCTTCTCCAGCTAAACATCCCAAACATTCCTTCCCCAGATCCTCATGTATAAACCTGAAACCCTTTGCCATCCTGGCTGTCACCCCCTAGACTCCCTCCAGTATATCAATGTCCTTCCTCTTCCCCCTCCTCCTTCTAAGCAGCAACAGCAGCAAAATCTTTACTGACCATCTATTCCAGGTAAAGTATCTTGCTGGGTGATGAAAGGAGCAGCTGGGGTGCAAGCGCATAGAGTGCCAGGCCCAGAGTCAGGAAGACCTGAGTTCACATCTGGTCTCAGATACTTACTAGCTGTGTAAGCACAAGCAAGTCACTGAATCCTGCCTGCCTTGGTTTCCTCAATTTGTAAAATGAGCTGGAGAAGAAAATGGCAAACTGTTGTGGCTTGGGGTGCTGGGAACCCCAAAGTGCAAGAACACAGTGGGGTCTGCCTCAAAAGAATTCGACCACTCAAGCCTTCTTTCAGTAGGAGTAGCAAGGTTTTATTGTAACACCAGTAAGGTGGGGAAGATTCCTAGTGAATCTGGGAATTTGATGAGGATGAGACTGATATTTATACACAAAAAAGACTGAGAAGATCTGGATGGAATTTAGGAGTGGTAAATAGCCTGAACTGGGCCAAGTGCAGACCATGAAAGGAGGTAAGTGGGGGACAGCCACAGTGAAAGGGCAGTTAAAAAGGATTACTGAGTATCCAGTATCCAGACTGTGATGAGCCAGATGCCTCTAGCAAAATGCCAGTGTGGGATGGTTCCCAGGCTTATAGGGGTCCAGGTCCCAAAGACATGGTCTTTTCCTTTTAGAGGTCCAAGTTCCATAACCCCATCCAAACCACTCCAGTGTCTTTGCCCAGAAAACCCCAATGGGGTCACAAAGAGTCAGGCATGACTGAAATTTCTGAATAGCAAAGGCGATGAGAATATAAAGAGGTACAAAACCTGGTCCTCGTCTTGAGGACTTTACGAACTAGTTGTGGGATATTGCTGTTGATCAGTCATTTTCAGTCATGTCCAACTCTCCATGACCCCATTTGGGGTTTTCCTGACAAACATATTGGAGCGTTTGCCATTTCCTACTCCAGTTCATCTTACAGAGAAGGAATTGAGGCAAACAGGCAATTGAGATTGGCCTGTTCAGATGCTCTAACTCCTACTTGGTTAATTTAAATATTTCAATTTTTGCAGATAATTTAAACCTTAGAATTTTCAATCTTGTTAACATGTAACTAGATACAATAAAGATTAAAAAAAGAAAAGGCATGGAGAGGGAAGATTTAGAATGTTGTGTGTGAGAATCAGCAAGGCCAGTTTAGCTGAACCATAGTCTGTGTGAAGAGGAGTAATCCCAAAATTAGATTGCTATTGAAGGTTGGATTCAGGTAGTGCAGGGCTGTCCATGCTAAACATAGGGGTTTGCAAACCTCAAATCCCTAATTATAAAAATATAAGCCATTAATACAACCAAGAAATGAAGATGAAAATTATTTATCTGGAGTAAACAATTTTAAAAATAAATTCAACATTAAGAACTACTAGATTCATTAAATATGCAAGATCGAATAGTGATTTTTAAACAAACCTCGGAGCAATATCTAATCCCTGATCAAGCTTTTGAGGCCATGAGTGATTTGAAGAGAATATCAAAGCTGAGATCGAGTCACACGGAACTCAATTCATCTGAATTAAGGGAAAGTCCACTTTGAAAATCTGAGTTATGGGCTCTAGCCATTTGTCTTTAAAGCAGAGGTGGGGAACCTACAGTGGTAAGGCCACACGTGGCCTTCTAGATCCTTAAGGGTGGCCTTTTGACTGACTCCAGAATCAAAAAGGCCACCCTTAAGAACCCAGAAGGCCACACTTAGCTTAAGGTCCAAGGTTTCCCACCCCTGCTTTAAACTCTCTTGGGAGCAGTGCTGATGGGGCCAGCTGTTCTAGCACGTGAACACATGGGGGCTACATGTGAAGGGCTGTGAATGTTAAAAAAAAACACAACCCAAATACGTAAATCATTGTTGTAGCAGTGGTTGGTGTGATATAGTAGATAGTAAGAGAATTGACCTCAACATCAGGAAAGCCTGAGATCAATAACTGGTATGTGTAACTCTGGAAAAGTCACTGGTTTTCTTCCTACTTGTCTGTTCCTTCTTGTTCTCCTTTTCTGGATCTCATTCAGGTCATATCTGCTAATAATAGGCACTCCCTCTAGGCTCTATCCTAGGCCTTTTCTCTTCTCCTGCCATACCATTTCTTTTCCTGATCTTATCCATTCCCATGGATTCAATGATTATTGCTACGCAGATCTGTTTATCCAGCCTTAGCCTCTCTGCTGACCCCTAGTCTTGAATCTCCAACTGCCTTTTGGACATTGCATAAGAATTTTACATAAACACAAATTCAGCACATTCAAAATTAAATTCATTATCTTTCCCACCCTTTCCAATCTTTCCCTCTTCCAAAGTTCCCTATAACTATTGAGGGCATCCACACCATCCACTGGGACATCCTTGAATCCTTGCTCATTTTTGCCCCTTCCTATTCAATATGTTGCCATGTCCTGTCAATTCTATCTTCACATCATCTTTCTTATAAACCCCCAACTCCATTCCCTCCTCTGACACTACAACCACCCTGGCTCACTCAGCTGTCAAAATGATCTTCCGTAAGCTCAGGTCTGACCTCTCCTATCCCATAAACTCCTGTGGCTCCCTATTATTTCCAGGATCAAATATAACATCTTCTGTTGTTCTTTTAAAGCCATTTGTACCCTGGCCCCTTTCTACTTTTCCAGTATCTTATGCCTTACTCTCAAGTAGTCTGCCATCCAGCGAAACCGGCTTCCTTGAGGCTCTTCTCACTGGGCGCTCCAAGACCAAGCACCGGCATGGGCTGTCCCCATGTCTGGAATGGTCTCCATCTTTGTGTCCACCTCCTGGCTTCTCCCTCAAGTGTCAGCCAAAACTGAAACCTTTCCCAGACCCCCTTAATGCTAATGGCTATCCCTGAGATAACTTCCAATTTAGTAAATATTATCACACATCATACACATATATATGTATATGTATATATATGTGTGTGTGTACCTGTATATGCACACATATAACACCATATATGTGTGTACATGTATGTATACAAAACCTTGTTTGCACATAATTGTTTACATGATTTCTCCCCCTATTAGACTGTGTGATCGGGGAGAGCAGAAACTGTTTTTGCCCTTTTTGTATCCCCCAGTTAGCACAGCACCAAGTACACAGTTGGTGCTTAATGAATGTTTGTTCACTTGACTTGAATTAATCTTTAAAGCTTTAGGCAGCTCTCTACAAGTTGGGAAGCAGCGAAGGAGCCAATGGATCCAGCGGAGAAATTAGGAGTGGAGAAGACCTAAGTCGGGATCCTGTCTTGTGCATTTACTAGATGTGTGACCTGGGGCAAGCCACTTAATGTCCCTCAGCTTCAGTATTCTTACCTATAAAATGGATGAGGGGAACAGCTAGGTGGTGCAGTGAATAGAACCCTGGCTGTGGAGTCGGGAGGACCTGAGTTCAAATCCAGCCTCAGACACTTAACAACTACCAGTCATGTGCCCTTGGGCAAGTCAGTTAACCTCAATTGCCCTACCCTCCCCCCTCCAAAAAAGATTTTTGGAAATGGATGTGGGATGGATTAGATAGTCTTGAACGTCCCTTCCAACCACCAATCTACGAATCTATGACGCTTTGAAATCTCAGGTCAGGTCCAAACAAATAAACCAAAAACTGTGGATGACAATGAAAACAGAAACTGGATCACTGAAAACAGAAATTGGATCACGAGGCACAGACAGCGAAGAGTGAGTTATAATGAGTCACAGAAGTCAGGTGGCCTAGAATTCCGAAAGAAGCAGAAACAGGCCAGAACAATATCGTGGGACCCTTGGAGATGAACACAGCTGCAACTGTCGACTAAGGGGTGCAATGCTGCAGACAATTGGGTATAAATACATCTGGGCATTTGCCAACAATTTAAAGAACTGAGTATTGAATCACCAGAGCCTTCTTTGGCCAAATGAACCAGGATTCTTTTCCCAACTTGAGAACCTGGGATGCTGGCCGCACTGGTGGCTTCTCTGTTGGTAAGACACAACAAAAGTAAATACAAGTGAATGTTTTAGTAACTACAGCTAACACTGATACCAGCAAAAAGCACTTGTTAAGGTCTTACAGTGGGCCAGATACTATGTTAGGTACAGGAGATAAGAAGACACACAAACTGACACTGAAGATACTGTGTCCTACAAGGGCAATGAGAAATTTTCCACCATTCCTTTGTCTGTAGGCTTATAGATGATAAAAGATATTTAGCATAAAAACAGGCCTTTTTTTCAAATATATTGTTGTTATTGTTCTTGTTCAGTGTTTTCAGTCATATCTAACTCTCTGCAACCTTATTTTGGGATTTTCTTGGCAAAGATACTGGAGTGGTTTGCCATTTCCTTCTCCAGATCATTTTACAGATGAGGAAATTCAGGCAAACAGGCTTAAGTGACTTACCCAGGGTCATAAAGGTAGTAAGCATCTGAAGCCAAATTTGAACTCAAGAAGGCCCAGCACTCTATCCACTGTGACAATTAGCTGCCCTTTTTATATGTACATGTATATAAACACCCATGTATAAAAGTACACATATGCATTGCATATATATATGTATGTATGTGTATTTATATAGTAAATAAATATAAGGCAATTGAGCAGGAGGAGAAACTAGCTTCTGGGAGTATAAGGAAAGGCGTCATGTAGATGGTGGTCCAAAGGAGAAGGAGTAGAGCCCTATCTGGAAGTTGCTTCCTAATCTTGGACACGTCATGCTTCTATGAGCAACAACTATTCCCAAACCCAAGTGACAGGGCAACTGGGTTTGTGCTGGGTCCTCTACTCAATAACCTGCATGTTCCCAAGGTAGGAGGCAAAAGCAACAATGACTTACATTTCCTGGGCCGATTATTGAGTCAGGCATCTGAAGGATGGATCTAAGAGGGGAAGAATCTGGGGACGGAAGGACCAATTAGGAGGGTATTACAGTGGTCTGTGGTAGACATGACACAGGCCTGAATGAGAATGGTGACAGGGAAGGTGAAGAGAAGATGGAGAGAAGAAATGGAGATGCAAGATCAATAGGACATGGTGTTTGCTTATGGAGAGGTGGAGAGGGAGAGAGATGAGTCAAAGAACACTCTAGATTTCAAGCTAGCATGACTGGGAGGATGGTGGCACCTTTAATAGAAACGTGTAGGTTTGTAGAGGAAGAGGATAAGTTCAGTTTGGGAAATGTTTCATTTAAAGTTCTGGTGGGACAGCCAGGTGAAGATATCTAGCAGAAATTGAGAGGCACAGCATTAGAGTTCAGAGAGATGAATTGTTTGGTCAACACATTGTGCTAAGCACTGGGGATAAGAAGAAAGGGAAAAATATGGCCCATGCCCTTGAAGAGTTCACTTTTTAATGGAGGAAGATAATATGTATGTATACACATGATAAATAGAATGGAAAAATAGTTTTGGAAGTTTTTGTGTAGTTTTGAAAGTTGAACTTCTGGGAGATGTGGAGACCTCCAAAGAAGAGGATGGAAAGAAAGAAGAGAGGAAATTCCAAGGCCGTCTCAGGAGATACTTAAATTCATATTGTAGAGATGGATGATCAACTAGGAAAGGCAACTGTGGAGAAGTGGTTATAGAGATAGCAAGAAAATCTGGGGAGGGAAACCAAGAGCTACTGAAAGGTCAAAACGACCTAAGAAAAGACTGTCAGTTTAATTGATCACTGCTGACTTGGAAGAGCTGTTTCAGTAGCTGTGGCTTTAGAAGTTAGGTTGCCAAGGGCTGAAGAGGGAGCCAATGGTAATGAAGTGGAGGCAGAGATTGTTAACTACATTTTCTAGAATTTCATAGTGAAAGAGAAAAGAGATAGAGGACAATTATTCCAGGTATTATTTGAGGAAAGTTTTTTTTTTAATTTTGTTTTGTTTTATGGATGGGGGAGACGTAGGCATACTTCTAAGCAATAGATAAGGATCTGGGACACTGGGAGAGGCTGGAGATAGGGTGAGGAAAGGCCCAATGGCTTAAACTTCTAAGAAATTAGTCAGGGATGGGACAAAGGGCCCTAATAGAAAACCTAACTCTGCCAAGGCGAAAGGCCACTTGAGTCTCTGAGATCAATACATCAGAGGAGAGGATGGGTGCACAAAAATTTTTAAAAGCCAAGATTTTCTCTATAGACAGGAGACCAGATTTTTCTTAAGGAATTGAAAGAAAATTTGGAACATCTGCTTTGAGAAGGGTGATCGTCAACTGGAAATAGATTGCCACAAGTCAGATAAAACACCATTAAGCTTAGAAAGCATGAATTCATAGGGGACTCAGTTGACACAATAGAGAAAACCTCCTATAAACTCCTATAAAGCCTAAGTCCACAGGAACTCACATAGTTTGCCTTGTAGGTCTGGGCCAAACCTTAGAATTACAATATGTCAGGGATAAAAGGGATCTCAGAACTCATTTAGTCTGACCTGCCTCATTTTAAAAATGAAAAGAACAGCAAAAAACAGAGCCCCGAGTCCCAGAAAGATGAAGGGATCTATAAATAAGGTGGATTTTAAAGTACAAAGTGTAAAGTGGATTTTTGTTATTATTTCTTAGACTTCAGTTTCCCAGCACCCATAGCCATAACAATCTCTTGTTCCCGGGCATTAGACGTGAATCCTCACATTATATAATGATAAATAATCTAAACATCCACTGTGGCTGCACAGTACAGGGATGAGGGGATGTAAACTTGTGAGGCTATTGCTGGCAAGATGCCTTGTCTGTTGCCCTATAAAGAAGGGGAGCAGTGGGCAGTGATCGGGGAACCCTTAGGGTTGAATGCACAAGCTAGAATGCTGTGTGTGCCTTGATCAGCTCCCATCAAGGCTTGGGGGAATCCATGTTTGCCTCCACTGGCCCCCATTGAGGCTTAAGGGATTTAGGGGGAGTGCACAAGCTATGCCCGTCTTGATTGACCCCATGGAGACATAGAGGTAGTTTCTCCCCCTTCTCAGTGGCCGTTGCAAGAGGGGTGATTAGAGAATGCTGTAGGAGTTTATCCCCCTATTATCAGCAACCCTGAGAAAACTAGACTAGGATAAAGTAAGATTATTAACCTCTTCGAAGCTGTCTTAGTGTCTTTCCTGTCTGACCAGATCAAGAGTGAACCTGTGCTAGCAGCCATACTGTGTGCTAGGGTTATTTACCTTATGGGATCACCCAAGGCCATGCAGGGGGTGAGTGGCAGAGCCAAGACTGAATCCAACCCTAGTACTCTCTGAATACAGCCCAGGAACCACCTTTTGTGATTGAGTCTGTGCCAAGGAGGTCCATTGTGATGAGGAAGCATGCAGGTGGTATTGGAATCTCTCAGCATTAGTCAGGAATGGAAGAGGAGGCAGTGTGACAAAGGAAGAGGTTGTTTTCCACCATCCCTGGAAGAGACTGAATAAAAGTTCTGAAACTTAACTAAGGATTCTTGGATTTGTGGCCCCAGAGAAAGAGTCTTAAGAAAGAGATTATCTGGGGAGTCAGCTATGACTCTGATGGAGGGAGTGGGGGAACAAGAATAATGAACCCAGATGGCTGCAAGAGATTTGGGGAACTGTTAGGGTTCTCCCAATAGAGAAGAAGAAATCCAGAAGGCAGGCAAATAGGACATGGGCCTCTGGAATGGGGAATGAAGGTTATCATGTCAAAGAGGTTTTCATGACACCTGCCTGAGAGATAAAGGACCAATGGCCTTCTCTGATAGATGGCAGGAAGTTATATGCTTCAATTTTCCTTTCCTATTGTTTCAGGCCTTTACTGCTAAATTTCTCTCTTCTGTAAGACTTCACATTAAATTTTTTTATTTAAGTCTTTAAGACTTATTTAATTTTTGTCTTTGAAAGTACTTCCTTCTGACATACTCTGTAATGTAAATCTCTGTATGAATTCCACGCTGCGGGAAGGTAAATGGAAGGTGTCACAAATAAAAACACACTTCTCTTTATTAGTTTAGATTTCTGTCTTTGGGTGTAGACTTCTAGCCTAACCCCTTCTGGCCTCAGCATTCCATGAGTTTTAAGTTGGAAAGGATCTTATGGTGATAACTTTTATTTATAACTTTTCATTAACTTCCCAAATAGCAGAATTAAACTGGACCCAACCTTCCCCTCTCCCTTTTCCCTGAGCTAAAATAACTCATTATAGGAATCAGATGGCTTAAAACCTAGATGCCCCAAGCCAATCTCCCAATTCTGGGAAAGAGTTATGGAAAGAAGTGGACCAAAAGGCTCTTTGTCCATGATTGGCACAACGGAGATAAAGATATGGTTGGAAAAAATGGCCCCCTCCCATGTTACCCACTTGAAGAAGGGAGTAAGACGATAAGGTGCCTAGGTCTACCTTGTCTTACGGTGACACCTGCTTTTTCCATTTGCCAAGTCATTCTATATTCACTACCTACCAAATAACCCTAACTCTGCTTTCCTTAAACCTGTCCAAACCTATCCCAGGTATAAGAAACTTTGAGATTTGTTTGAGAAGCCCTGAAAGAAGTGGAGCAGAACCTCAATATCAAGGAAAGTAGGGTGCTTTATAAAGTCAATTACTGTACTTTGGTATTTCCAGAATTCAATGCTTAATGTAAATACTACAGACTTAAAATACCATTATTTATCAAAGGTGCTTTGAACTTGGAAGAAGAAAAAAAACAATCTAAAATAATAACAAAAACTTGACATGTGTGGGAATCGTTATATTTTCCTATAAGATTCATTAAATATTCAGTAGTTACTCATTGAATATTCGACAACAATCTCCCCATGTAGCAGCAATGAAGACAAGGAAATGTTTCCAAATATAATGTTTATCTTCACAGGCTTACAGCATTCCAAGATATTTCATCACATGTCATTAGTCTCTGAGATTCTTTTCAAACTGAAAGTAATTTTTTTTACAATTTGTTTAAAAAGCCTTTTAGATGCTTTAAGTTAAAAAGTAATTCTTTGCCCACTACCATGAATGATTTGCTATTTTATACTCTGAAGTTCTAAGAATATCACTTACAGACTATTCATTATGTAAATAACTTTGTAGAACATTTTGCTTTCTTGTTAATGTTTGGAAATAATATCAAAACTGCATAAGAAAGTTCCCCATTTCACAGAATCACAGAATCTCCCAGAGTTGGAAGGGACCACATTTAGTCCAACCCTGACCTAAAAGAGAAATGCCCTCTATACCGTCCCTGACAAAGAGTTATGTAGTTTCTGCTTGAAGGCATCTAATACCAGGAAATTCACCTACCAAGGTCATAAGATTGTCAGATCACTCATCAGCATCATCAGCGTCATCATCAGCATCATCATCACCACCACCAAGCACTTTACAATTATTATCCCATTTTATCCTCACAACAACCCTGGAGGTAGAGGCTATTATTATCCCCCATTTTACAGATAAGGAAACTGAGGCAAACAGGTTAAGTGACTTGTCCAGGATCCCACAGCTGGGGTCAGAGGCTGGATTTGAACTCAGATCTTCCTAACTCCAGATCTGGCCCTCTATCCACTGTGCTACCTAGAGCTGGAATGGATCTTAAAAGTAATCTAGTTTGCTTGCCTGAAGAAATTGAGGCAGTTCAGTAATTGGCCCAAAGCCCCTCAGGCACTAAGCAGCAGAGCCAAGATTCCAACTCAAACATTGCTCTCTTTCCATTGGAACTGGTAGCCCATTTCATGGTTGAACAGCTCTTATAGCTTGAAAGGTTTTCTTTTTCTTTTCTTTCCATATATCTGTCTCACTGTCTCCCTTCATCTGATTTTCTCATTTTTGGAATGGAAATTCAAGAGATAAGAACATCAAGAGATTTACCTGAAAACCCAGAGCAGAATCGAGGTCATGAAATTTATACTACCCAACCTGGTGCTCTTAGAAACTAATGAACTCACCCAATCTACTGGCATTTGTTTGGGTTTTCTGGTCAGATCCCAGGAAAAGACCTGGCTTTATATTGGTAGGGAATTCCTTCTCCCATTGCAGATCAACAACTATTCTAAAACCTATCATTTTAGAGAGTTAGCTGGGGCACTAAAAGGTTAAACGAGATCCAGGGTCACACAGCCTGTGAAAAGTGTTAAGATGATGTATTCAATAACAAAGTTCATATTCTGCTGAATATATGCATATATGAAATGAAAGAGTAGTTTCCAAATTAATGCGTCAATAAAACCAATCGGAAAAATCTTCTAGGCTACTAGACCTCAGTCTTGCTGACTGACTCCAAAAGGGATGAGGTTGACCTTTAAGTGAGAGCTGCACCCAGGTTTTCCTGACCCCAAGCCTGATTCTCTCAATAATGGGCAATGCTGCCACTTATTTGGGATAATATCCACCAGTATTTAACAGTGATACAGAGCTTTATTAGTTGGCAGCTAGGTGGCGCAGTAGAGAGCCTGGCGTCAGGAAGACTTATCTTTATGAGTTCAAATCTGGCCTCAGAAACTTACTAGCTGACTTAACCCTGTTTGCCTCAATTTCCTCATCTGTAAAATGAGCTGGAGAAGGAAATGGCAAACAGTTCCATTATCTTGGCCAAGAAAACCCCACATGGGGTCATGAAGAGTTGGACATGACTGAACATGGCTGAACAACAACAAAAAGACATTTATAGGAACACAATCCATAGGACCAATAGGAATAGGGACTAAATCTGTGATTTCATTGAAAAAGGAAACTCCTCCCTCTGCCAGTGGTAGGTCATCACCTTCCCTGTAACTTAGCAACTTTCCCAGAACACTGAGAGAGTGTAAGGAGTTAAAGGTCACGTAGCCAAACTCCATCAGAGACAAGATCAGAACCCAGGTCTTCTAGACCCCAAAGCTAGCTCTCTATCCACTCCCCCAGAGATGTCAAGCATCCTCCCAAATGCATTGGAACCAGATTAAAATATAATTGGGAATGATTTAGCAAAATACAAACACAATAGAAAATAGATAGTGTTACTATGTGGTTTTTAAAGAAAATCCTACAGGGATCCTGATGTATGGTTCCATTGCTATTTGAGTCTGCTACCACTGTACTCTAGCATAATAATAAATAATCTTGTTATTAAATAATTATTATCACATAATAAATAATCCTGTATTTATATAGCATATTTATTTACAACCTCCCAAAAAAACCTACTCTAATGCCCAACTAGGGCCATCATAGGTTCTCAAAGGTGATGATATCAGCCTACTATACTGCAGCTCTGGAGAGTTCTATTGCAAAGACTCTGAATGTATATCCAGTAATCTCTAGCATCTGACAATCTGTTCAGCTAAATTTGAGAAGCTCATTTCCTGAATCCAGTCTAGGATGAAATAATATTTTGAGATATGGAAACTCATGAAGACCATCTACTAAAGGTTGAGAATGGCTGCCATCTGCATTGGTGGAGGGACTAATTACACTTAGAAGTAAGCAAAATGCTTTGTCTCAAGACCTCACTGATGCCCAACAGTTGTGTAAGGCAAGAAGGTACCTCAAGGCATCACCTGATATGCTAGACAAGATATTGGATTTGCAGTCAAAAAACCTTGGTTCAAATCCCAGCCCTATTACTACCTGTGTGATCGTAGCCAACTACTTTCTGGGCCTCAGTATCCCCTTTTGCAAAATGAGAGGATTGGATTAGGTCTCTGAGGTTTCTTGCAGGAATCTTAGAATACATAATAACAATAATAACTTCTATATAAAACTTACTATGTGCCAAGCACTGTGCTAAATACTTTACAATTATAATCTCATTTAATCTTCTTTCCTATTTTTGCCAATTAACAAGCGTTTATTAAGCACTTATGTGTCAGACACAGTACTATGCCCTGGGGATAAATGTAAAAATAATTTTTAACATTCCATTTTTTTAAGACTTTGAGTTCCAAATTTTCTCTCTTTTTCCTTCCCCGCCCTCCTCATTGAGAAGGCAAGTAATTCAATATAGATTATACATGTGTAGTCATGCAAAACATATTTCCATGAAAGGAAATATAGACCAAAAAGAAAACCCTCAAGAAAAATAAAAAAACCCTGAGAGATAGGCACTATTATTATTCCCATGTTACAAATGAGGAAACTGAAGCAAAGGTTAAATAATAATAATAACCAACAGCACATTACAGATATCATCTCATTTGATCCCCAAAACAACCCTGCAGAATAGGTGTTATTATCTCCATTTTACAGATGACAAAACTGAGGCAAATAGAGGTTAAGTGAGTTGCCCAGGGTCATTATGCTAGTTAGTGTCTGAGGCCAGATTTGAACTCTGCTCTTCTGGACTCCAGATTTGGCACTCAGTTCACCACACCAGCTAATTAGCTCAAAGATAGGCTTGGTCAGGTACAGGTGAATAGAAGCAGTGAGATTTGGTGGATTTAATAAATCTATGATCCTAAGTCATTTTTCCCATTTTTATTCTAAAGAACACTAGACATTCATTCAAATTCTATGTAGATACTTACTGCAGCATTAGGTACAAAGGTACTTTGGTAAAGGTATCATTTACCTTTAAAGGTGGTGTCAAGGTTGGCTCTTGTATACAGGACACTTCACCAACAAAGAAAGAGAACTCCATTTTCACTATGAGTCTACACTACATAGGCTACACCTGTTTTAGTATGGCAAAAGAAACCAAAATGAATGCCTACTGAGAAGCCAGATCACACATGTAGAGCAGAAAAGGACTTCAGAAATCAGAGATTCCAGGCCCTCCTTTTACAAATAAGGAAGGCAATAGTGATAAGCACAGGATCTTATCACTGATAAGCAGAATCCAAAAGTCACAATCTGAGCCAGAATACAGGTCATCTGATCCCTAATCCAGGGCTCTTTTCACCGTTCTTAATATTAGATTGTTTTGTTTTTGGTTTTGTTTTGCCTCATGAGGAACATCCAGTTTCTAACAATTCTAGTCATGTTTTTTGGATACCAAAGTAAACAAAACCTGGGAAAAACACTAAAACCATTATTCTATATAAGACAAACTACATATCCTAGTCTGGCGACATTGCACCTCTCACCTTTTTCCCTGCAAAACTCACATAAATGCAGATACCAGAAAAGAAAATCCTAGATCTTCCAATTTGTACTCCAAAGGCAAATTCCCAGGAACCCTGAGACCTTCAAAGTTCGTCCCTATTGTTTATAGGTTGCTCTGAGCCCACATTTCAGGCATAATTTACTCATTGTACCATATCATAATTCTCTAGTTTCACAACTCTATTTAGCTATATATCTCTCGACTTCATTGTACATCCCCACCCCAAGGTAATTGCATCTAGAGTTGTAAAGGATCGCAGGGATCAATCAAAGAAGCATCTGTCAAACCTCTACTATTTACCAGGCACTGGGGATGCAAAGATTACCTAATACATTCAACTTCCTCATTTTACAAGAGGAGACTAAGAGAGAAAAGTGGCTCCTTTAAGGTTCCCCATGTGGTAATTAGCTAAGACTGGATTAGAATTAAAGTCCAGCGCCCTGGACTCGTGGACCACCAGGACAGCCCAGGGTGGTTCAGTGGAAAGGAACTCCGGGGCTGGAGGATCTGGGTTCAAATCTCATTTGGGCCACATTCTACCACGTGACCCTAGGTCCTTGAGCCTCAGTTTCTCCTCGGAAATAAGGTCTTCTGACTCCATGATTCTAAATGCTAACTAAGAAGTTTAATGACTCATTTCTTGTCTGAACCTTGCGAGGCCCTTACCCAGCTTCCTTTCCGGCCTTCTCAGCCCCACACCCGGCTCCCTGCCTCACTCACCAAGCGTGGGGTTCGCCTGGGACCACGCAGAGGCCAACAGTGCGCAGGGCGCGTCTCCCGCGGGCGCAAGTCTCCCGCGGGCGCTTCGGCGCCTGCCTCTCAGCCCACGGCTTTATCCACGCGCCTCCTCCCCGCCCCACCCTCCTGAGTCCCTGCTGCCAGGTTCCCGGGGGCGTGGGGGGCAGCTTGGAGAGAGGGTGGGGAGAGGAGCGGGGTGGGGGTGAGAGCAGAGTTCCCGCGGCTGGAGGTGGGGAGTGCTTGATTGGAAGGCAGAGAGAGGAGAAGCTTGGACTGTATTTTTCTAAAAGCCAGCTAGCGTTGACCCTATTGCCCTGGGCCAGGCCTAGCTCCGCCCGTGACTTGCTGCAGTTTTGGCTCGAGAGGCAGTGTGTTCCCTTGCCTCCAAGCTGCTGGATCTTTTCTTCCAGCCTCTCTTTTCTCTGAAGCTTCCTGGGGCTCCGAACCATGATAAAGAAGCCCTGGAGTTCTCGGGGCCCCCGGGGCAGTGCTGGACAGCGGCCAGCTGCGGCTCACCTGCCCTGCTGAAAGAGAGGACGTCGGCTCCGTTAGTATGCACCAGAGACCCGCCTGAAGCCACCTGCCGACCAGAAAGAATTTATTCCAACAAGAAAGGGTCTGTGTCCTTTAGCATTAAAGATTCGAACTGGAGGGGCCTTAAGAGGCAATCTAGTGCATTCTCTTCATTTTACAGATGGAAACTGAGGCCCAGGAAAGTAAAACTGCCCTGCCTATGATCAGCCAGCTAGTAAATGTTAGAGGCAGGATTGGAACCCAGGTCTCTCTGCTACAGAGATACAGACAGGAACAGTCACAAGCTGAAACGGGGCTTCAGAACCCATCTATTCCAATACGTACTGAAAATGAATCCCCCAACAACACACCTGACAAACGCTCACACTTTGTCGGGAGGCCTCCAGCACAGGTCACACGATCCTCGAGCTGAAAGGTACCTCAGAGCCCAAGTCCAGCCCCACCCTTTTACAGACGAGGGACAGAGAAACCAAGTGATTTGCCCCAGATCACGTAGGTGGCAAATATCGGGGAAACGAACTGCCTTTTAAAGCGGACGTTTTGGACAGCTCTTAAGCCTTTCCTAATCACTGCTTCTAGTTCTTCCTTCAAGGGCCAATAACAGCCAAGTTTTCCACTTGATTGCACCTCAAGTAACCGCTCAGCTCCTCCCCCCTTCCCTCCGCCCCTCATCTCCATGCAGCCCAAGCTCACACTGGCTTCTTTTGACTGCTGTACCTGTGTTCACTTGAGTAGAGCTTGTACCCAGTTATTTGTACATTGTATTTTCTTGGAGGCAATTAGGATTAAGTGACTTACCCAGGGTCACACAGCTAGTAAGAGTCTTGAGGCTAGATTTGAACTCCGGCCCTCCCAACTCTAGGACCACTGTGCCAGCTATCTGCCCCCACTTTATATATTTTGAATATAATTTATAGAAGCTTAATCAAGTAACAAGATTTAATAATAAAACTCTCCCTTCCTTCTAATTAGTTTTAGGCTTAATTCACTTTACTACCATCCCCCAAAGACAAGGTCATGTCTTATTCTATCTCAAAGATAATGCTATCCTATCATAAGAAATAGAAGTGACTCCAACCCCTTCCTTTAACCAATGAGGAAAATGAAATCTAGGGAAGTTATAACTTAGGATAACAGACCTGGAGCTTGAAGGGCATGTACGTGCTTGTCTAGTTCAAACCCCTCATTTTATGGATGAGGAACCTGAGACAAGGTAAGTCATTGCAAAGGCATTAATGTAAGACATTGCATAGGTAAACTCACAAAGAAATTTGAACCCAGGTCATATAGTCAAAACTTAAGACAATGAGGCAGTGAACATTTATTAAATGCCTACTATGTGCCAGACACTTGGCATATGAAGAAACAGTAAAAGATAGTCCCTGCTCTGGAATTCAGTCTAATGATAGAAGACAACAGGCAAACAACAACCCAAAGAAGCTACAGACAGGATAATTTGAAGAAAATCAGAGGAGGGAAAGGACTAGAATGAAGGGGATTGGGAAAGGCCTCCAGTAGAAGATGGGATTTTAGCTAGGACTTGAAAGAAGCCAGGGTTGCCAGGGGGTAAACATGAGGAGGAAAAACATTCCAAATCAGCCAAAGAAAATGTGTGAGTCAGGAGATGACTGTTTTGTTTGAGGAGCAAGGAGGCCAGTGTCATTGGACTGAAGAGTATTTGGGGGGAAGGGGGAAGTATAAGGTATAAGAAGTCTGGAAAGGTAAGAAGGTGGGCTTTGAACTCCAGAGGATTTTCTGTATGATCCTGGAAGTGATAGGGAGCCACTCAACTTTATTGAGTAGTAGGGTGGGGTGACATGGTCAGACCTGTACTTAGGCAGCTGACCAGAGGATGGTCTGGAGTGGGAGAGAAACTAGAGGCAGGAAGACCCCCCTGCAGGCTATTACAATAGTCTAGGCATGAAGTGATGAGAAGGCCTGCACCAGGGTAAGGGGCAGTGTTAGAGGAGAGAACAGAGCAATATTAGACAGATAATGCTGCACAGAGAGATGTTACCCAGATAAAACTGACAGGCCTTGGCAACAGATTGGACATGAGGATTGAGACTGAGGAGCTGATGATTACACTTACAGCCTGGATTACTGGGGTATCCTCAACTGCAATAGCAAAATTCAGAAAAGGGGGAGGTTTGGGGGCAAATAAGAGTGACTTTAATTTTGGATGTGTTACATTTCAGATTTCTGTGGGACACCCTGTTCAAGATGTTCAATAGACAGAGTTGTGAGACTAAATCTCAGCAGAGAGGTGAGGGCTGGATTAGTAGATTTGAGAATCATCAGCATAGAGATGATAAAGGAGAAGACAAGAGGGCCCCAGGACAGAGCCCAGTAGGATACCCATAGTTAGCAGACATGACCTTGATGGAGATCCAGCAAAGGAGACTGAGAATGATGGTTCAGATCAGTAAGAGAACAAACATAATAGTGTCACAAAAATCTAGAAAGAAGAGAAGAGGGTTATTAGCAATGCCAAAGACTGCAGAAAAGTCAAGAAGGATGAGGTTTGAAAAAATGCCATGAGATTTGGCTATTAAGAGATGGTAAGAACTTTGAAAGGAGCAGTTCTGTAGAATGAGATCAACAATCCAAGTGTAGAGGCTTAAGAAGTGAAAGGAAAGAAATTGGAAGTACCAGTTAACAGGCAATGGAGGAGACAACATATAAATAACTGGATACATATAAGATACAGAGTCAAAGGAAAGCAACCTTAGAAGGAAAGGCTTAAGTGACTGGGGGTGCTAATAAGACTTTAGCAGAAGAGAAAGTTGAGTCTTGAAAGAAGCTAGGGATAGCAAAAGGCAGAGGTTAGAAAAGAGAGAGAGTTCTAGGTCTGGGGGATAGCTGGTACAAAGTCATGGAGATAGGAAGCATAGTGGGGGCTATAACACAGGCTAGTATCACAGAGTTGTGGAGTGCATAAAGGGGAGTAAAGGTAAGAGGAGATTGAAAAGGTAGGAAGGTGCCAGCTTGTAAAGAGCCTTCAGTGACAACCAAGACTTTATATTTGACCCTGGAGCTAAGATTGAGCCACTGGAGTTAGATGTGATTGGACGTGTATTTCAGAAAAATTATTTTGTCAGTTGTGCAGAGGATGGATTAGAATGGGAGGAGATTTGAGGCTGGGAGATCAATTAGAAAGCTATTGCAATAATCTAGGCAAAAGTAATGAGGGTCTGCACTAGTGTGATGGCTGTGTATGTGAGTGGGAAGGAAGGGACATACATGAGCAGTGTTATGGTGGTAGAAATGACAAGCTTTGACTACTTATTGGGTATTCAGGGTAGGAAAGAGTGGGGAATTGAGGACAAAATAAAAAAAATCTTCAACTAAAAATTAAATACTTTCAGGCTCCAAGGAAAATTTTTCATACTTGACTATGATATAAAAGAGTATTGAAGGAAATCTTTTGCAGTTGTAGGAGACATGACCAAGAGTAGCCTGTTCAAATAAAGGTAAAGAATGAGTCCTTTGTTCTGACCTTAAAGGCATTTCTCTATAGAAATTGTAGTCAACATATTAAAAGGACATTTCCATGTAGGGGTGTGGAAAATGCCCTTGCCCTTCGTATTCAGTGGCTGACTGGTTGTACTATAGATACATCATTGCTTGATTGAATCATGTCTACTGCAGATGTAAACTGCATTCTTGGAAGTAGCCTACAGAATGGATAAATCAATATGGGTGGGAGTCCAGAAAACCACAGCTGAGCAAAAGAGAGCTGAGAGACTTAACACAAAGAGTGGACTTTCATCCCTGGGGGCTGAAGTGAAGGAAATCTACATATCTAAATAACCATTAGGATTCCTCCCTCTTAGAGATGGCAGCCATAGAAAAACTGAATCTCTTGACCCTAGAGATTGAAGCTATAGAAAGACAGGTAGAGTATTCAAGTAGTTCCTGAATGGGAGAACCACATAGTCTCAGAAAAGAAAGGAATCACATAGCCCCAGAGAAGATAGCAGTCAAATGAAGTGGCTGAGAACAAGAACTCTTGAACCCACCCTCTTGAGAGAGAAGAGAATAAACTACATAACCGCAGTACCTGAAAGAGCATCAAAGGACAGTGCCATGATGTAGAAGAACTATTAAAACTGAAAAGGTTCGATGGGAAGAATGGTGACACTCTAGAAATTCCAAGTCTTCCTTCCATTTCAACCACAGGGTGCTGGGTTCCTGGCTATAGTAAATGTTTAATAATTTCTCTTTCTTTATTTATTTTTTCTTTCTTTATCCTCTCTTTCCTTTGCTTCCTTTTTTCTTCTCGTTTTCCTCTCTCTTTTCTTCTGCTTCTTTCTCTTTCCTTTCCTTCCTTTTTTCTTCCTTTCTCTCTTTCTCTTCCCACTCTCTTTCCTTCTCTTTCCTTCCATCTGAGGCTACATTAAGAGAGTCACAGAGATCAGGACTAGGGAACAATTATTCTTGCTCTATTCTGTTCAGATCAAACCACATCTGGGGTCCTGATTTCAACTCTGCGGTCCATATTTTAGGAAGAACATTAATAAGCCAGAGAATATCCAGAACATGGGAAGAACATAAATTAGTTGAAGTGACTAAAGATGCTTAGAGAAGATTTAAAGTAAGGTGACTAATGTCTTTAAGTATTTGATTACTTAGCAAAATTTAATTACTTCCACTCATCCTAAAGAAGAAGGATTAGACTTGTTCTACTTGACCTCAGAAGGGAGAACTCAGAGTCTTGGGCAAGAGATGCATCAATGCAGATTTCCATTCAATATAAGGGAGAAGTCACCAATGACTAGAGCCATCCAAAAGTAAAGTGAGCTTCCTGAAGAGATAGTGGGGTCCCTCCCTTTCAAGTAGAGGATGGGGGACCATTTGTTGGATATGTTATAGGGGGAATTCTTAGCCAAATTCTGGTTGGGCTAGATGGATTCTGGATCAGTTGTCTTTCAACTTTGAAATGCTGTTCATCCAAAAGGTACTTTTCTTACAACAGCCCTGTGTGAAGAACTAGGGCAAGTATCACCCCTGATTTCCAGAGAAGGAAACTGTAGCTACTTGTGTGACTTCCTCAGAATTGTATTTTCTAAAGAAATTCATCACATGATCCTACCTCTGTCCAGAATTCCTTTTGGCTTGTGGTAAGGAGTTTATGTGTTTGGGGGAGGTTTTCCTTGGGGGGAAGGGGTTTTTTAGATGAAGTAGAAATGCAGTATAAACATCTGGAAAAGTTCTAAAGACATAATTCTTTTAAATTCCAGACAGAAAGAAAAATTTGCTCTCTTGACAGTAATGTCACAAGAGAATCAGTTTAGACCTGGAAAGCAGTTTAGAATCCATGGGTCTTGGATTTTATTGACCATTTTCTATGGAAAAGTAAAGGTTGGAAGCAGAGGCTGGCAAAAGAAAATCCTGAATTCCTAAAATAGAGAAAACATATTCAGAGGATTTTCAGAATTATTAGTGTGATGTGCTCATTCCTCTCCCATACTCAACCTTCCAACGAATGAAACAAAAACCAGGTAACTGCAAATTAAAGTGAAGTGTTCAATACTAAAAGCCCAATGGCCTGAATTCTAAACCTGGCACAGACAATGTGTGACTTGGGACAAGGCAACTCACTTTGATGAGCCTCAGTTTCCTCATCTGTGAAATGAGAAAGAGATGGAGGTGAAGATCTCTGATGTCCTTTCTAACTCCAATATTTATCACTGTGACTCCAAAAACAAGCTTTAGGGAAAGCAAGTGATCCTGATTCATTAGAGCAAAGCAAAAACCCATTCCCAACAAATACACCTGGAAGTAAGAAAACCTGGGCAGCTATTCTGGTGAAAAGAGGAAGAGACTTTTTTCTTCTCATTTTCATTTTTTTAAAATAATATTTTCCCCCTTGATTACATATAAAAACAATTTTTAACATTCATGGTAGTTGTTTGTTTGATTTTTTAGTTTTGACTTCCAAATGAATATGAGAAAATGACTTGATCTCTTGTTGTATAGTTGAGTTGATATTAGAGGTTCTGGAGTCAAATTCCTGCTCTGCTAATTTACTAGTTATGACCTTAGGCACTTACCTTCAGTTTTCTCATCTGAGGAATATTTGAGGTAATTCTTTGCTGTCCACAGATACATTTTTAAAAGCAAAATGGCATCTAGACAAGACGATGATCTTGTTCCTCAGGCTTAGTTTTGTTCCTGTGCCTTCCTTTTCCCTTCCCCTTCCTTCATTTGTTGGAGACCGAAAGTAGTTTGACTTCTAGTCAAAATATATTGGGGAACAGAGAGGAGGGGCAGCTGAACTTTATAGAAGTTTCCCAAAAGGGGAGCCAGAAATGGATACTGACTAAATGCAGCATAGCTATGATACATGGATCAAGAAACTACAAAGAATTTCCAACCCTAAGTCAAAGAGCCTCAGAGAGAGAACTTGCCCATAGTGATCAAGAAATAACAATTAAAAATAGAATTAAGCCTTAAGGAAAGTTGTTATCTGAGACCTTTGTGTGTGGGTAACCATTATAGAAGCTAAGATACGGAAGCTGTCCTAGGTTCTACATGATAACCATTTGAGATTAGATTAGATGATACTATGGCGTTTTAGGGCCTTAAAGTCTGCATATTCTCTGCTGTAGTGGAAATCTTCAGTATTTCACTAAATATTTAGGAAGTATATGAGGGAACATTCAAAGAGTTGAAAATAGGATCACACATTTGGAGGTGGAGGGGCCTTGGAGCTCACCCTGGTCAATACCTTCATTTTTACAGATTAAGAAACTGAGTCCTATAAGAAGTGAAGGGACTTGGCTGAGGTCATAATAACTACATAGTAAGTACATGGCAAAGATATGTAACTATGTTCACTGACTCCACATCTAAGGTTTTTCCCATAGCATCATGGAATGAACAAGTAAGTATTCATTCAGCAGTATTTATAATTTTTTAATGTAGAATATGGGACAAGTTCCATACCCTAACTTGCATAGTGGGTATCTAAGGCTAGCTCAGGTTTAAAGTATTCTGGGGAGGGGGATCTCAGCCACTCAAAATCACAGCTCAAAAGCCCCTATCAATTATCTCAATTATAATTTCTAGCCAGACTCACTAGAGTGTCTTCTTGAGTGTGTCTTTAATATTTAATCTTTCCTTTTCTGAATTCCTAAATGCAAAAATGTGGGGGAAGGGGGTTTGTCCTAAATGCTACTCAGCATAGTATCTTACTATAATCACTGACTCAGATGGCTTAGTTTGCAAGACTCCTTGATGTTGGAAACACAACATTCAAAAGTCGATTTCCTCATGAACAGCAGAAAAAACATCCTTCAGTGAATCTTACATATTTTTGGCTGAGTTAGGCAGGTGACTGAGGCTTCTAATCTCAGGCTTCAGTCCAAGGGGTGGGGAGAAAGCCTTTGTAAGAAGTCCCTAGAATCCAGTCTGGTGCAAGAAAAAGAGGACATTAAGCCTAAATTCCCAGAAGAAAGACTACACTACCCTGATAATTTGTAACTTGCTGGCAGGCAAATGTTCTTCTACACTGGAGACTGAATGTGCTTTTTTTGACAATTAACAACAGCTAACATTTAAGATTTGGAAAACACCACACATATACTATCTCATTGAACCCTCACAACAATCCTAAGAGGTAAGTGCTATTTGCTATTACTATTCACATTTTATAGATGGTAACTAAGGCTGAGGGACTTGCATCTGCTCTCCTGACTCTAAATACACTGCTCTTGTTTTGGATATGTTGAGTTTGACAGGTCCCTGAGGCACTCCTGAGGCATTCCAAGTTGATATTCTTCTCCAGGTTACCCCCCAGACCTCTAGCATGCCCCTTCTAGAAGTCTCTTAATTCTGAAACTCACTCTCACCCTGGAATTTACCCATTGGAAGTTCCCACTGCTCTTAAGACATCTCCCTCAAACACTGGATGATTCCTCCCGGATCCTTGTCCTAAGGAGGGCACACAGGCCAGCTATGCTTGATTCTTATCTAGTTTGTACTCCAGTCTTTCTCTACCACTTATCCTAGTCACATTTTAGCTTTCTTTTATGTATTGTCTTCCCCCATTAGAATGTAAGCTCCTTGAGGACAGGGACTGACTTTCTTTATGTATCTGTATTTCCAGAATTTAACACAGTACTTAGCACACAGTATGTACTTAATAAATGCTTGTTGATTAACTGACATTGAACCATTTAAAGACCATTATTTGGGACCAGTCATCCAACCAATTCTAAATCTACCTTAATGATCTATGACTTATCCCATATGCTTCCAACTTGTTCATAAGCACAGACTGAGAGACTTGTCAAATGGTTCTACCAATCGAATTACCATGTTATACAAAAGGAAATGAGGCTAATTTGACATGACTAACTTTTTATGAAGTCTTCCTGGCTTTTATTGACCCTTACTTCTTTTTCTAAACATTATCTGTAATAGGTTCTAGAAATTTCCTAGCAACAGAATTCAACTTATTGGTCTATTGTTTGATAGCTTTATACTCATCCTTTTTTGACAACAGGGAATTGTTTTGCCCTTGATTCCTGTGGTACCTCTTCTAGTTCTCTAAGATTCTTCTCAGATCATCAACGGTGACTCAACACCCACATCTGCCAGTTGTTTCCATTATCTAGGGTATAGTCTATCTAGGTGTGGTCACTTGTTGTTTGGCTGTTTCCTCACTCATCTTGGATTCCTATTCTACATTAACCATTTTTTGTTCTATTCTTGGCCTAAGAATCTTTATCCTTAGAAGAGAAAAAGAGAATGCTCAGCACAGGATAATGAGACTGAGAGATGGAAGGAACCTTAGAGACTATCATTTTCAACTCCTTCATTTCACAAGTGTCATGTTGTTTCCTTAACGACTGCAGATGACATGAAATGAACAGGAACCTCCAATAATTGAAGGCTGGATTTGGATTCATGTTGTTTCCAGAACTGGCTTAAATGTTTATCAGTTGGTTGACACAAAAAGAGAATTTTCCCTCTTCCACCTACCTCCTTTCCCTTGCCCCTTGGTTCCCTGAGGATCTTAAGGAATGAACGTTAAGGGTGAAGGCAAAGTCATATAATTTTGGAATGTTTATTGAAAACTGTTGATGAATATTCACACTGACACTATCTCCCCCTCAGTTGGCTGTGTGTCCTCCTGCTTGGCCACTCTTTATAAATTTGTTTGGGGCAAGTCTCAACTCTAATATCATCACCAGGAAATTCTGAGAAGATACAACATGCAGCATTTGGAGAAGCAACAACAACCCACAACAACCCTGGGAAGTAGGCGCTATTATTACTCCCACTTTACAAATGAGACAACTGAGGGACAGAGAAGTTAAGTGAATTAACGCAGCTAGCTTAGGTCTTCCTTACTCCAAGGCCAACTTTTTACCACACTATTTACCTGCCTAAAGTGAACATTGAATGAAGAGGAAGAATGTAGGAAGATTGTACTAGGGAAAATGTGTAGTACTGTCCCTGATTGAAAGGGAAAATATAATTTTCTTGCCATAACATCCCAGCTCCTTAATACCAACATTCCCCCAGTATTGCTATGTGACTTAGAATCATAGGAATCTCCACCATAATTTCAGAAAATCCATAATTATAGGTAATATAAAGAGCCAGAGAAGGATTTATGGAAGATGTATATTGACTGTTGTTCATTACTGACCTTGACTTACATGAAAGAATTGGCACAAAAGACTTCATCTAAGCCACATGTGTTTAGAAAATGATGTAAATAAGTTTAGTAGCCAAAGAAAAGAAAACATATAGGTAACCTGAATGTTGTATTGGTACTCATGAATATTTTTAAGGAGAAAGATAGCCATGTTTGGTACATCTTACATGTATCATCTTGGGAAAAAAGTGAACAAGGATTGCTAAGGAAGTGGAAGCTAGACTGGGTGTGGTCCATGCCAATAGAAGAAACACCTATATCATTCAATCATAGGCCATTAAACCACAAGTAAGATTTGGATGGTCTAGTCAGTGAAACAGAAGAACAGTTAACAGAGAGGTAGGGAACATTCTAAACCAGAGTTCTTACACATAGGTGAGATGGCCACCCAAACAGGCTAGTTTCAGTAAATTCCACAAATTTTCAACAATTTGACTACTTACACGAGGCAGTGATACTTTGTGCTATGCCCCATATAAGCTCGATGTGAGCTTTGTTTTAATTCTTCCGACATGCCGTGGGAAGATCAGCTTTCACTCTGAGCCATATGTTGCCCCCTTTAAAAAAAAATTCATGCATGGATTTTCATCCAATTGACAAAGGAAGGTGATGGGATAGTTTAATCTCTCTTTTTGTGAACAACTGATTTCCTTGAAAGGCATCACCTAAATTATGTTTCTGTAGTCCTCTCTTAAATGCAAGAGTCAGAACAACATGGTAAGTGGACAGCCCAGCCTTGGAGTCAGGAAGACTTGGGATCAAGATCTGCTGCTGACACATACTGAGTCTGGACAAATCATTCTCTTGTTCCATGTTCCAGGCATATCTGTTACAGATGAATTCCTAATCATCATCACTTGAGAGAATTGCTGCACTAGCAATTTCCTACAGCGATGAAATCACAGGCATGGATCCAATCAAAGGGCATGGGAAGGGGGAGAGAAGAAGTGACCCAGGTCCTGATACTTTGAAGCATGAAGTCAAGGGTGAGAGATAGAGTACAACCAAGTGGCAAAAAAAAATGTAAAGATTAAGAAGCTTGAGGGCTTCTCATACACCAAAACTGGATATGTTAGTCCAACACATCAGAAGGAGGTAACTTACTGGAATTGGGGACACATCAGAAGGAGGTAACTTACTGGAATTGGGGACAAGTGTCCTGTCTAGCTTCCAGGCTTTTTCTTTTGAGTTGGATACCCTAAGCCTTAACCTCAATGTTTTCATCCCACTCAGTTTTGTTTATTTTAGTCCAACCAGATTATTTCAATTTTGTGAGTGCTGTCTTGGCCCCATTTCTTGAATTTAACACATATTTCCCATGCTTGTCCACCACCACTCCCACTGTCCCCAGCATCTTCCACCAATTGTCTTGGTAACAGCTTGTGTTTGATAAATCCTGTTTTCTTCTTGCTGGAAAACGGAGGCGTGGGGATAGGGTATCTATCTAAATACCTAAATGCCTCCTTAACCTAGCTTTGTCAGTCTTGGCTACAGGTAAATTATCATCAAAGCAAGTCAAGAACTAGAATTTAAAATCAGACTCTACACTCTACACTCAGTAATCCAATCTAGTTGAAAGACCAACCCTTCTCTAGCACTTACTAGCTGTATTAACATGAGTGCTTCAGTTAGCCTCAGTTTACCCATCTATAAAATGGGGATAATACTTTTTACCACTTACATCTCATGGTTGTTATGAAGTACAGCAGAAAGCATTTTGTAAACTTTAAAGCATTATGTAAATATAAGTTATTGTTATTAAGACACCACAAGTATGAAGTCAAGGGTGAGAGTGAGAGTATAACAAAGGGTCAAAATAAGCACAGCTTGAGAAGCCTGAGGGCTCCTAATAAAAATTTCACAATATCATGCAGTTTCAGACCCTACTTAGGGAAAGTTTCTCAGTCCAACCAATACTTGCCTTAAAGCTTAAGGCTTTCTTTTTTCCCCTGAAAAACAACCATGGTTGCTTACCAGGCAGCTAAGGAATCTTAATTCCATCTTCCATTTTGCTTCCCTGTCTGCGTCATCTATCCTGCAGGTAGTTGGGCAGTGAAGCATGGCAGAGGGGAGCAGGCACTGGACTTGGAGGAAGATAACTGGGATTCACATGCTGGCTTTTCCACTAGGTTGTTGAGTGGCTTTGGGCAATGAACTTTGCTTCTCTGGGAATGGATAAGTTGAAAGAGAGAGCCTCTGTCCTTGCTGCCAGATCTAGATCTGTGATCCTATAAGCATACAAGGAAGCCTTGGATGTTCATTTTGACCTGATTTCACTTGGGGAGAATCTGGTATGGAAATACACATGTAGAGCTTGCCAGGCCAACCACAATCTGCTCCACCCAGTCTTGGGCTCCATCTTTTGAAGAGAAGAATGTCTTATGCCCCTCCTTGCCAAGTTTCCCAGGGCATGGAGTTCTAATGACACTGAGGATGTCAAAATATAAGAATATCACCATCACAGAATTGAATTAAGCAATTTAGTACAAGGAGTTAGGAAATTCTTGGTGTCACAGCTTCATGAGATTCAGAAGGAAGAAGTCCTTAAAGATCTGGGGTTCTTCCAGTACAGGAATGGATCTGTGCTCTCCTTGATGTGGGAATTCCATGCAGTGAAATATATCCTGACTCATCTATGCCAGTTCATCCCATGTGAATCTGGGTCCATATCCTTTTGGTTTAGGATGGGGTAGAGGAGTCCTCCTGAAGGAGTCCACATACTGCATGGATCCCAGAGGCACGTAAGGCCTTTTCATTGGTCATCCCTTGTTGTTATCACATAGACAGCCCATCATTTTTTTCTTATCACATATTTCTTTCAGGACATCTTTCATACCAGTCCTAAACAATTTGTTGTTCATCATGTGTTACAATCTCTTCACAACCTGCACTAACCTCTGTGGCTCTTTAATGATCCTCAACTTCAATGATTGCAGAAGTGGTGATGTTCCATGGCCCATAGCCATACAACACCCACCATAAGTATTTTTCTTTTTGACGAGACCTGTGATTTTGTCAATGCTCTTGAATAATGAAGCTCCCTCCATCAGGGCAGATTGATACCTATTCTGCAACTTACAATCTTCCATGGTGGTCTGGGCCATGGAGAAGTTAACTGACTTACCCAAGGTTACACACTCAATATATATCAGAAGCAGGATATGAAGTCAGGCTATCTTGACTCATGGCTGGCTCTCTATCCACCATTAAAGGGGCCTTTCTACCAAAAGTATATTGGTGTTAAAAAGATGGATATTTGTTTTAGGGTGAAGCTTTGGGTCATTTCAACAATTGTAACAATTCAAGTAAGTCTCCTCTAGCTGGTGCCTTACTCTGTTGCTAGAGGTCTTGAGCCTAGAAACTTTTTCCCTTTCAGTGAATGAATCTCTGTAACCACATTTCTCTGGAGTGGACCATATTTCTTCCTGGATTCAGTGTCTCCTCCTGGTGCTTCAAAGTAAAGTATCTACTGGTGAGGGAGAGGAGAAAGAAAGCCTCTTGTAACCTCTAAAAGCAATTCCTTTCCATGGTCCAGGTTCCTATGATTCCTGCTTCTGACTTCCAAACTGGACTCCCTCAAACTCTCTCCAAGGTTTAGTTATTTGAACTCCCCAGGGGAATAGTCCATTTTCAGTCCAAAGCCAATCACAGTGCCCCTTTTTGCTACACTTAGAGAAAGGTACTCACATTTTGTACAGAAGTAACTGGTTATTAAAAATGCCTTTGGACAAACCACTCATATTAACTATTCCCTTCTATTACCCTCATTAAGGATGCCTTCTATATCTGTATATTTTATATCGATGGGAAAGCTTAGGAGTTAGTTGTTTTTGATGTTCTCTCAGTTGTCTCTGGGGATGTGATAGGGAAAAAAAGTCCAAATTTTGTTTTGTTTTGTTTTTTTCCCATACCACTGGTATCAACTGTTTCAGACACCCTCAATAAGTCATCTCTAGGATCAATGTTTCTGTATATACTCAGTCTGCAAATTATGGTTAACTGAAAGTCTGTCTTAATATTCACCTAGCCTGACCAAAACCTGACCAGTGGGATGTGAAAATTTACACAGAGCCTTAAACATTCCTTAGCTAAGAAGTCAAAGGAAGAATCTCAACTCTCTCTGACTCCTTGGAGGCATGTAAATCCTCCTCAATCAGCCTATTTGTGGACCCTCTAAATGTAGTTTAATTTGTAACCTGACTTAATTTGCCTACAGAGTTTGTTTGACAAGGTTTGTTTCCTTAGGGGATCCACGAGACCATGACTCTATTTAATTTTCTTTGACTTGTCTGACATTGAAAGAAGTATAGGAGTATGAATCTATCTTCTTTTAAACTTTTATGGACTAAAAGGAATGCACAAGATTGCAATACGTAAAAGAATTATTTCTCTTTCACTCTGATGTAATATTGCCTCTAAGAAACCTCATTAGAGTCCTAATCAGGGTTCTGGTTTTCTCTGAGATCTGAACCCATGCTTTAGCATAATAACAAAATCTAGGTTTTTACCTCTATAATTTCTGCATTGCAGTAAATGTGTATATTTGGCAGTAGTTTATCTACTGCATTAACTCAGAGAGTTCATCCCACATAGCAAAGGCCAAGGAACTTGCTGAGGTTCATCCAGTTAACTAGAGTCAGAGTGAAATATGAACCTAAGCCTCCTAGATGCCCAATTCAATGTCCTTTCAACTAGACCATGATTCCACATCTTTTCAGCTAAGAAATCCAATATGAGCCTGGTAAATTCCTTGCTTCTCCTTCATCATGGCATCTCTTCCTTCATCATTTTCATTCCTTTCCAAGCTGCTCTGGTGATTGATCTTTCTGTACCATACCAAGGAAATTTCTTCATTCTGGAAGCTCACTCCACCCCTAGAATACTTTTCATATTGTGGATATCTTCTGGACCCTGCAGCCTCTCACCATAATTGGCTTGTTCTTCCTGGAACCTCAATGTTAAGGTAAAACCCAAGCCAATGATGTCTTCACTCTCCTCTAGACTGCCTCATCTCTTTAGGATTTTCTCAACAATGCCCCAAGACTGGTACTTTCCTTCAATCTCTTCCTTCCCTTTTCAGCTCCCTTTTATGTATTGTCCTTCCCTATTTGAAGGTAAAGTTTCTCATGTTTGCATCAAAGATGCTGTAGGTGGGTTTTCTCAAATCCCATCTTTTATACTGTTGGACATTGCTCAAAATGTGGAGTGTGAACCAAATAGTCTTCATGACACCAAGTTCAGCATTCAATCCACCATACCATATGGCCCCTCAGTTTTCAATGAAGAAATGGGAGACTGACAAAGACTGTGGAGGAAGAGAAAGCAGTATAGCCAATTTCTTTCTCATAATTTCACTAATAAAGTTCCAGAAAGAGCACTAGATTGAAAAATCCTAAGCTCAGAAGGTGAATTGTGAAGGGTATTTAAAATGAAAGAGAGGGTAAGAATCTGCAATTAGCTAAAGCAAAGGAAAGAGAAGACCAAGGAAGCTGAAGCAGACTGCATCAAGAATTGAGTAGTGGTACTGAGGCATACTCCTAGCTCACCGTTTTCTTTGTAAAGAAGCAATGAAAGCAAAGAGAAGAAAGAATATATGAGAATATGGTGGAAGGAAATAAACAATTAGCCATCATAATATGGGTGGCTGGGTGGCACAATGGATAGAGCGCTGGGCCTGGACTTAAGGAGGACTTGCGTTCAAATATGGCCTCAGAGGCTTACTAGCTGTGTAACCCTGAGCAAGTCATTTAACCCTGCTTGTCTCTGTTCCTCATCTGCAAAATGGGCTAGAGAAGAAAATGGGAAGCTATTCCAGTATCTTTGCTAAGAAAACTTCAGCTGGAGTGACAGAAAGTCACACATAACAGAAATAACTCAACAACAATAAAAAAAAAGACCCATTATTCACTCCATTGGTTACAACCCTTCTATACAACCAGACTAACTTCCAGTGTGAAAGTATTTGCAGATCCTATACTCGATTGCATGCTGCCATGGATGGGGGGGGATAGGGAGGGGAGAAAATTAGAAACTCAAGGGATTGTGGAACTGAATCTTGTAAACCAAAAGTAAATAAACAAATCGATTTAAAAAAAATAAAAATGCAAAAAAAAACCCAACAAAACATTTCAAGTGAATGGTATGAACTCACCCATAAAACAGAAGATGATAGCATAATGGTTGAGAAAGCAAAACCCAACAATATATTGTTTATAAGAAATATACTTGAAACATAAAGATTAGCTTAGGATTAAAATAAGGGAATGAAGAGCAAAACCTATCCCAAATAACAAACTCTATGAAAATTAAAATGGACCCTATTGAAGTTAATCATTCCATGACACAAAAAGAAATATTAAAACAAAATAAAAAGACTGAAAAATAGGGCATCTCATTGCAAAAACAACTGATCTGGAAAACAGATAAAGGAGAGAGAATTTAAAAATCATTAGACTACCTGACAGCTATGATGAGAGAAGAAAGGGAAGGAAGAGTTGAGGGGGCAGTGAGTGACAGAGAGAGAGAGAGAGAGAGAGAGAGAGAGAGAGAGAGAGCGCCTAGACATCATGTTTCAAGAAATGATAATAAAATATAATTAATATAATAATATAGCTGCCCAGATTTCTTAGAACCAGAGTACAAAGTGGAAATAGAAAGCATCCACCAGTCACTTTTTGAAACAAACCTAAAATATGAAAACTCTCAGGAACATCACAGACAAAATCTGGAGCTTTCAAGTCAAGGGGCGGGGGGGGGGGGGGGGGGGGGGGGGGGGGGG
>CM053585.1:521571382-521588654 GCA_028646515.1 Pseudochirops corinnae
ATATTAAACACATGTTTTACTGACTGCGACACAATAAAATTATATTCAATAAAAAATCACTAAAGAAAAGATTAACATTTAATGGGAGACTATGGAACTTAGTAAAAATCAATATGCATTTATTTAGCACTATGTATCAGATACTCTACTAATTATAAAGAATTTGTAATATAAATAATAAATCAAAGAAACAATAGATAATTTTATCAAAGACAATGACTACAATATGACATGTCAAAAATTATAGGTATGCAGCCAAAGCAGTCCCTGGGGAAAACACTACAGTTTGCAAAAATAGAGAAAGAAAAAATCTTGCCAAATTACTACTTCTATAATAAAAATATTGTCTTGACAAGTAAACCAGAGAGAGTAAAAACAGAAATAAAATTATAGATCAATATCCCTAATGAATGTTGAGGTAAAAAAATGTAAGTAAATTATTAGCAAAGAGGCTATGACAACTTATCAGAAAAAAAATATATACATAGTTATCAAGTTGAATTTGTACACAACAGTTGATCAATGTTTTAAAGTTGACAAACGCAACTTAACATATGCAAATTCTTTTCTAATCCTATTAATTAATTATCAGAGATCCTTCATCTTTAATTTTTCCAAAGCTCTCTGAAGACCTTAACTGCTTTCTCATTTTTTGTTACATTTGTTAGGTCTGAAGAGATATGTTAAGGACCTCAACTATTATAGTTTTATCATTGATTTCTGCCCGAAATTAAATTAACTTTTCCTTTAAGTATTTTTATTCTATGCTATTTGGTGCATATATATTAAGTTTGGATTAATTATGGTGGCTTTAAGAATAATGTAATTTCTCTGCCTCTTTTTTATCTTTTCTATAATTACCGTAGCCTTATCTGAAATCATGGTTCCTACCCTTGATTTTCTAGGTTCAGCTGAAGCATAAGATTTTGCTCTAGCCTCTCATTTTAAATCTATATGGATCTTAGTGTTTCAAGTGTTCTTGAAAGCAACATATTGTTGAATTGTGCTTTCTTGTTCATTCTAATAGCCTCTTCTATTTTATGGGTGACTTCGTCCTATCCACATCCATAGTTATTATTGTTACTTGTGTACTTTTCTTATTCCTTTCTTCTTGTAATTTTTCCTCCTTGCTCCTGTCTTACATTTTCCAAAAAAAAGAAAAGGGGGGGAGAGGTGTTCGAAACAAATGAGGAGGTATTAGAAAAAATGTTTGTCCAACACTTGCAATCTAATAAGTAAAACATCTTATTTCCTCTCTATTTTAGCTCTTCTCTTCTTGTTGCCCCACTTCTGATCTCATTTTTACTCTTCCTTTCTTTCCTTTTAATCCTCCCTTCACATTATACATTCCAGTATTCAAATTTGTTTAGCTTATGACTATTCTCTTACCTATCCTCCCCTCCCCTTTAGAGCTCTCTATCCCTTCCTACTTCCTGACTCCTACTTCCTTTTCAAGCTAAATATATATCTGTTTCAACATCTACACGTGTACATGTGAGTGTATTATAATTGTATTCAATTTTCCTATGTCCAGTTCAGTTGAAAGTGAAGTTCATGGGGTTTCCCTTCCCCCAAATTCTTCCTTCATGACTATGGACTCTCTATCTTATGCACTCTTTATCATACGCACTTCTATTATACAATAATTATTTTCCTCTTCTTCCTCCTTTAGACCCCAGTATAATTTGTTTTCTCCTAAGACCTTTAAAACAGAACAAAGCCTTCCACTGACCCTCTTTGGCTTTAGTCTTCTCTATTATATTTAAAGATGTCAGGGTTTTGAGAAGATTTTGTTTTTAATTCTGCTATTGACATATAAACAAGTAATCCCTATATATTACTTTTCAATTACACAAATATATATACCTTTCTATATTTCCCTTGGCATCAACATTTCCATTTCAAAATGTCTACTCATTTCTGATCTTTTCATCAGGAATTATTTGAAATTTCTATTCCATTAAAGGTCTGCTTTTGATCTTTAGGATTATGCAATGTTTCTCTGGATTAGTTATCTTTGTTCATAAAACTTTATTTCTTGCCTTTTGGAATTTTGTATTCTAAGTGTTCTTCTCCTTTAGATTGGCAACTGCTAAATGTTATATGATTCTTATTCTGACTCTTTGATATTTGACTTCATTTTTGGATGTTTATCTTATTTTTTTTCTTTGATTTGGAAGCTCTGGATTTTGGTTATGATGTTCCCAGGAGTTTTCATCTTAGGGTGTTTTTTTTTTTTCACGAGGGTAACTGTGGATTCTTTCTGTTTTCCCTTATCAATATGGTTCCAAGAGGTGGGGGTACTTTTCATTTATAATTTCCTGAAATATATCCATCTTTTTTTCTGATAACCTAATAATTATACTTTCTAGGTCAGATGTTTTTGGACTTACTTCTGTTTTTTAATGCATTTTAGTTTTGTTTTTATGTTTCTTATTGGACTGTTGATTATTTTATACCTTTCCTATTCTAATTTTCATGGCACTCGATTCTTGAATAAAGTTTTCCACAATTCATTCCAAGATGTCATTTTTCTTTGCCATCTTTTCCTCCATAGCTTCCACTCTGTATCACTTATTTCATTTCCTCCAGGTTCTCCAGAGAACCTGTGGTGGTTCTCATCAATTGTGAAATGTATGAACAAATCATGCTATATGATTGTATGTAATGGAATACCATTGTTCTATAAAAAATTATTGAAGGGATCTTTTCAAAGAAACCTAGGAAAACTTGTATGAACTGTTGCAGAGTGAAGTGAGAAGAACCAGAATAGTTTATACATTAACAACAATACTGTAAAGACAAAGAGACTGAAAAGACTTAAGAACTCTGATCAATTTAATGAACAACCAGGATTCTGAAGTATAGATCATGACCCTTGCTGTCCACTTCCTGACATAGAGGTGATGTATTCAAAATCCAGAATGTGACATTTTTTGGATGAAACTAATGGGACAATTTATTTTGCTTGATGGTGAATTTGTTACAAGGACTTTCTTTTTTTTTTTGCTTTTTGGATTGAGACTGGAGTGGGAGGGAGAAGTGAATTCTTGTAAACTGAAAAAATTAAGAAGAATTGCAATCCATTAATAACCATCTAAAGTCTATTTAAAAATTCAGTGTTAATCAGTGAAATGTATATTAAAACAACTCTAAATTGTCATGTTATAGCCTTTAAATTGACTGAGATGCTAAAATATGAGGGAAATTAATGTTGAAGGGACTAAAGGGAAGCAGCCACATGAATCCGCTGGAGAGCTATAAATTCATCCAACCATTGTAGAAACCAATTTGAAATTATGCAAGAAAGTTCCTGAATCCTTCATGCCCAATGATCCTGAGATTCCACAGGGTTCACTCTCAAGGTTAATGATAGCATGAAAAGACCTAACTGTACAAAAATACAAATAGTCACATTATTTGTAATAACAAAACTGTTTGATCAATGAGTGAAGAATGGCTCAGCTAACAGTGGTATATAAATGCAATGGAATTTTATTATGCCATGAGGAAAAACAAATATAAAAATTCAAAGAATTGGTGGAATATAATTAGAAAGTGAGACTAAATAAAGAAAACAGAACCAATGAACAACATGCCCAATAACTACAACAATACAAATAAATATAATAATAAAAGGCAAAATTCAAGTCAAAGACAATGTTGAAAACAAACAGTGTTAAAGCATACAGTCTTCCTTTTTGTTTATTGGGAAATTACAAAAGTGGAAAGTGACATGCTACCAATTACAATAACTTTATTGGGCTATTTGTTTGTTTGAGGACAGTACATTGTGGGTCTCACTGAGTGCAAGTTAGCTTCTTTCATCAAAATAAAAGGTAGTAATAATTTTTTAAAAAAGATTTTAGAGTGGATGTTTATGGAAAGAGCAGACCTGGAAGATGGTGGATCAGAGGCATCCCAACTGAACTCTCTCAACATTTCCCTTCAAACAACTTTAAAATAATGCCTCAAAACAAATTTTGGAGCAGCAGAGCCTACAAAAGGTCACAGTGAGATATTTTTATGGCCTAAGAAAACTTAGGAAGTCTGTAGAAGAAGTTTGTAACATCAGGGTGGAGGTCTTTCCAGAGCCCACATATATGGCAACAGAAACAGTAGCTTCAACAGCAACAGCAGCTTTGGAAGCTTTTAGGCCATAGATGGCAAGGAGGTTGGACAAATGATCAGGAAGAGATTACAGGAGACCCTTTGCTGGCACTGGGTGCAGCTGGCACTGATTGCAACCCTACTATCCATACACAGTTCTGGGTCACAGTTCCAGGGCAGAGAGGAATGCTTGTGGTTGGTCACAAGGCAGAGAGAAGCACTAGCACTTGTGGCTTCAGGAGAGCAGGGGACCTGATTATAGTTCCAAAGTCAAAGGCATCACTAGTGCTTTTAACTACAAGGGAGCAGAGCCCCTTCCTGGAATGACTGACCTAGAAAATAGATCAAGGACAGATGGTTTAAGAATTATTGGGCTACCTGAAAACCATGATTTAAAAAAAGAGCCTAGACATTACCTTTCAAGAAATTATCAAGGAAAACTGTCCTGATATCTTAGATCCATAGGGTAAAATAGAAATAGAAAGAATCCACTGATCATCTCCTGAAGGACATCCCAAAATTGAAACTTGCAGAAGTATTATAGTCAAATTCCAGAGCTTCCAGGTCAAAGAGAAATATTTCAAGTGACCAGAAAGAAACAATTCAAATATTGTGGAATCATAGTCAGGATCACACAAGATTTAACCAGCATCCAAGTTAAAGGAGCAGAAGATTTAGAAAGCAATATTCCAGAAGGCAAAGGAACTAGGATTACAAGCAAGAATAACCTACCCAGAAAAACTGAGTATAATCATTTGAGGAAAAAAAGGCTATTTAATGAAAGAGAGGACTTTCAACATTTCTGATGATAAGACCAGACCTGCATGGAAAATTTGGCTTTCAAAAGGAAGACTCAAGAAAAGTATAAAAAAGTAAACATGAAAGAATAATCATAAGAGACTCAATAAAGTCAAACTTTTTATATTTCTATATGGGAAGATGATAAATGTAACTCCCAGGAATTTTATCATTACTAGGGCAGTCAAAAGGAGTTTATATTCATAGAGGGTATATATGTGAATTGATTATGCTGGAATAATTTTCAAAACGAAGAAGAAGGGGTAAGAAAGGGGCACATACTGGGAGAAAGGAGAAGGGAGAGAGAATGTGGAAAATTTTCTCACTTACAAGGGGTGTACAAAAAAGAATTTTTACAGTGGAGAGAGAAATGGGGGGTTGTGATGAACAATGTTTCAACTTTACTCTCATTAGGATTAGTTTAAAGAGGAAAGAATATATAAGCACACTCAGCTATGTATAGAAATGTAACTTACTAAACAAGGAAATACAAGGGAAATAAGAGAAAAGGGCAGGGGATGATAAAAAAAGGAGAAAGGATGAAGGGAAGCAGTGCTTAGAAGCAAGATAGATTTTTTGAGGAGCCACGGGATAAAAAGAGAGAGGAAAGAAGAAACAGAAGAAAATTAGATAGAGGGGAAAACACAGTTAGTAATCATAAAATGAATATAAATGGGTAGACTCACTCATAAAATGGAAGCAGATACCAGAATAGATTAGAAACCAGAAACCAGCAATATGTTGTTTACAAGATACACATGAAACAGAAAGACACACACAGAGTTAAAATACAGGGCTAGAGCAGAATTTAACATGCTTCAGCTAAACATAAAAAAAGGCAGGAGTAACAATCACAATCTCAGACAAAGCAAAAGCAAAAATAGACCTATAGAAATAATAATAAATAGAATTAATAATATATAATAATAATAAATAGAAATAATAAAAATAGAAATAATCAGGGAAACTACATTTTACTAAAAGATACCACAGACAATGAAATTTTTACAGCAAATTTCTCTGATAAAGGCCTCATTTCTCAAATACATACTGAATATAGAACTGAGTCAGATTTATAAAAATAAGAGCGATTCACCAATTGATAAATGGTCAAAGGACATAACAGACAATTTTCTGAAGAAATCAAAGCTATCTAAACTTATCTGAAAAAATGCTCTAAATCACTATTGATTAGAGATGCAAATCAAAACAACTCTGAGGTACCACATCACACCTATCAGATTGACTAACATGGCAAAACAGGAAAATGATAAATGTTGGAGGAGATGTGGGAAAACTGGGACACTAATTCATTGTTGGTCTCAGAGCTATGAGCTGATTCAACCATTCTGGTGAGCAATTTGGAACAATGCCCAAAGGGCTATAAAAATGGGCATACTCTTTGACTCAGAAATAACATTTCTAGGGCTGTATCCCAAAGAGATCATTATAATGGGAAAAGGAGCCATGTGTACAAAAATATTTATAGCAGCTCTTTTTGTGGTGGCCAAGAACTGGAAATTGAAGGGATGCCCATCAATTGGGGAATGGCTGAACAAGTTATGGTATATGAATGTAATGGAATACTATTGTTCTATAAGAAATGTTGAATAGATGGACTTCCGAGAAACCTGGAAAGACTTATATGAACTGATGTTGAGTAAGGGGAGCAGAACCAGGAGAACATTGTACACAGTAACAACCACAGTGTGCAAGGACTGATTTTGATAGACTTAGCCCTTCTCAGAAATGCAAGGACCTAAAACAATTCCAAAGAACACATGATGAAAAATGCCAGCCACATCCAGAGAAAGAACTATGGAATAAGAAGGCAGAATGAAGCAGACTGTTTTCTTTTTTGTTTTGTTTTATTTTGTTTTTTTTTCCCTTTCTCATAGTTTTTCCCATTCATTACAATTCTTCTATGCAACATGACTAATGTGAAAATGTGCTTAATAGGAATGTATGTGTAGAGACCATATCAGATTACAAGCCATCTTGGGGAGGGAGGGGGAGAAAATTTAAAATTTATGGAAGTGAACGCTGAAAACTAAAAATAAAAAATTTAATTTTTAAAAAGGCAGTAGTAACAATCATGATCTCAAAGCAAAAGCAAAAATAGACCTAATTGAGAGAAATAATCAAGGAAACTACATTTCGATAAAAGGTACCAAAGACAAGGAAGTATTATCAAAAATTTTTACAGCAAGTTTCTCTGATGAAGGTCTCATTTCTCAAATATATACTGAATATATAACAGGGTCAGATTTATAAAAATAAGAGCCACTGACCAATTGACAAAAAGTCAAAGGACATAACAGACAATTTTCTGAAGAAATCAAAGCTATCGATAGTTATATAATGCTCTAAATCACTATTGATTAATTGTGTTACTGATCAGAAAATAAATTAAATGAGACTGAGTTTTGCTAAAATACTTGAAAAAATAGATATTTGGGAGATCATTATATATAATAACAGCAATGTTGTAATGGTGATAAATGTGAAAGACTAGGCTCCTCTTATCAATATAATGATCCAAGACAATTTCAAAGAACTCACAATGAAAAAATACTATCTACTTCCAGAGAGAGAACTGATGAACTCTGAGTACAAAATGATGTATAATTTTTCACTTTCTTTATTTTTCTTACTTTTAAAAAAATATGGCTAATACAGAAAATGTTTTTGCATGATTTCACATATATAATTGATATCATATTGCTTGCCTTCTCAGTGATTGTAGGAGAGTGTGTGAGAAAGGGGGAGAATTTGAAACTCAAAATTTGAAAAGAAAAGAACTTTAAAAATGTATCTTAAGAAAAATATGATTATGTACAAAAAATATTTTCAAGTATTTTAGCAAAACTCTATGTCATTTAATTTATTTTCTGATCGCTAATGAGTCTTATCCACCTTAGCAAATTCAAGATAATTGGTCTTTTGGAATATTGTTAACTGAGTTATATTATTTTTTAACTCTACCTTGCCTTCGATCTACTGACTTTGTCAGGTTTGTCAGGAGGCAAATGGTTCGTAAATGCTAAAGTGCTGTAGAAATGAGCTGCTATTATCAGTATCTACCCTTGAAGCTAATGAAATAGCATTTTTGAAAAATGGTATTTCAGATTCTTCTTTATTTCTAACTAGCCTTTCCCTTCAAGTAGTACAAATTAGTGAAGTTTTGCTTTACCTATCATAGTTTTTCAATCAATAATTCTTATTGCATTCCTGCTTTCTCTAGGGCAATGTGCTAGGTTCTGGTAATACAGAATAGTGGAGAATCTCCTCCCTCCCTTTAAGGCGCTTACAGTCTGCTTGAGGATACAGGATATCAACATAAAAATAGGACTAACCATGTACTGTGGTATATGTTAAATGCCAAGTATGTAATATAGACTCTAATCAGGATAGCAATATAGAGGAAAGCATAATCACTAATGAATGAAAGTCAAGAAAAACTCAGGGTTTAAGAGGCAGCCTGTGAATCAGGTTTTGAAGGAGGAATAAGACTCAGACATGCTGAAAGGAGAGGGGAAAGGCTGGGATGATGGCCTAAAGTCTAGAATTCATCATTTATCCATCAAATCCACTGACCAAAAGTCAATTAGCAAATAGATATCAGTGACTTTTATTTCCATCCTATCTCCAATCTCATTTATCCTTACCTTCTCCCTGCCTCACCCCATTCAGGAAAATAAATGATTCCTTTGCCCTTTAAGGCAAGTTTGGGAGAGGATCAAAAACATTTTGAATCAGTGGTATTGTTTTAGTAAAGTGACATTTTTATGATGAGTATTACTTAACTGTCATGCCTGCTTCCTTCACAGTACAATTATTTTTAAAAGCCACTAATCCTTCTATATTAATGTGCTGCTAAAGTCCATTTTCTTTCCTTGCATGTAAAATGAGGAATCAATAAACAAAGTCATCTAATAATCTCATAATCTCTTCATCCTGGAGTTCTTCAAGCCATTCCTTGTGTATCAGAGAAAATGAAAAAAAAAATTCTTAAAAAATAAATGAGAAATTCACATCTAAGTCTAAGGCATATGGCTTCTCAGTCATGCAAAATCTTAAAAGAGCTAATAAGCATCAGTGATAGTTACAGGACACAGAAAAAAATGTGTGCATGAGGGGAAATAGAATCTGCAGATCTCCATCCACAAAGACCCATGATTCCACTTCTGATGTTGTGAGTTTGTAGGGATTATGATTCAGTCTCTGGCAAGAACGGAAACTCGACCCACTTGACTATTTTCTTAAAATGCTGTTTTAAAACTTATCTAGGTTTACTATTTGAAAGCCTTATGTTTTCAAGCTGCTGATCCCTCCAAGTGATGCAGACTAGATTCTAACGTTCTCAGGAGAGACTTCTCTCCTGGGTGAAGAAAATGAACCACAGAGATTATTATCAGAGACGAGCACTCAAGAATGAACCAGGTAGGTGGACCAGTCAAAGAATAGAGATCTTGTGGCCCCAGTTCATAAAGAGATTACATGGGCGATAAATTTTCACATTACTATTTATGGTCTTTGACCCCATCACTTTTTAGAATTAAATTACTATGTAATTAATTTTAATTTTTCTTCAAAATCCCTTTGTTGAATATTGATCAGTATGTGGTATGATCAGTAAATGATATGTTTAATATTACTATTTTCCACATACCTTGGTTAGATCTTTATGCCTCAATTTATGATCAGTTTTTGTAAAGGTGCTATACACAGATGAGGATGCATAAATTTCTTTTTGTTTCTATTCAGTAATCACCCAGAGACCTAGCATCTCTAATTTTTCTAAAGTGTTGTTCAGACCCTTAATTGCTCTTCTTCTTTATCTTTTGGTTAGATTTGTCAGAGTCCGAAAGGGATGCACTGAGGACCTTCACTATTATATTTTTGTTGTCTATTTCTTCCTACAATTTGATTACCTTTTCCTATGAGTATTTAGGTACTAAACTCTTTGTTGCATACATATTATGTATTAATATTGATTCATTATCTACGGTGCCTTTAAGCATAATTTTTCTACTTCTTTCTCTTTATTGTATCTATATTTTAGCCTATCACAAATCACAATTACTACCCCTGATTTTCTGAGTTCAATTGAAACATAACAGATTTTACTCTAGCTCCCTCCCCCATTTTAAATCTATGTTTCAAGCATGTTTCTTGCAGACAATGTATTGTTCAGTTCTACTTCCTAATCCATTCTCCTCCCTTCTTCCATTTTGGGGTTAAGTGCATCTTATTCACATTACCAGTATGTGATATTATCTCTCCCATGGTAGGACAAGGAGTAAACACCTTAGGAAAAAAATTTTAAAACCTGGCAGAACTCAAACCTCAACAGCTCTAAGTGGCAATGTAGGCCAGCTTTGCAAACAAATATGTATATCTTGTATAATTGCACTAAGTCTAATGAAGCTTCAGTAAGGTTATTCATCCTCCCAAACAATTATGAAGTCTCTACTCCATATACATCCACCTGTTCATAGAATTAATGCACTGCTGTGTTCTTTTGTGCTCACGTGACATGTAGCCTGTCTGAATATCATTTCCTCAAGTCTTGTCAAGGAGTATGGTACAAACAGAAAGACCCCAGGATTGTGGATAGAGTCCTGGATTCTAATTCCTGCTGTGCTTATAACAAGGTAGGTGACCTCTTTGGTTAGCTGTTTCTCTTTGCACCTTCATTTCTTTATCTTTCAAATGAGTGGATTGACCTAGAGAAGAGATCTCTACAGAACTTTCTGGTTCTATTAAATTAAGTGATCTCTAAGGTGGCTTCATGTCCTATGATTCTAAAACACTAGGATGGAATGGTGAAGCACTCCAATGCGACACCAGTCATCTGATGTTTTGTACTTTAACATATTCCCAATAGTGAAAATAACAGAATTTCCCTACTAGACCAAATGAAACAAAACAAAATCTGGCTTCTATGATCCACTGGTTAAAGAAGAGTAGATTATGACCCCTATTTCAATACACAGTAGCTAAGTAACATATATAGCAGGGCAGTTAGGTGGTACAGTGGATAGAGCTCTGGGCCTGGAGTCAGGAACATTCATCTCCCTGAGTTCAAATTGAGCCTCAGATGCTTCTGTGTGACCCTGGGCAAGTCACTTAACCCTGTTTGCCTCAATTCCACATCTGCAAAATAATCTGGAGAAGGAAATGGCAAACCACTCTAGTATCTTTGCCAAGACCACCCCAAATAGGGTCACAAAGAGTTGGATACAACTAAAAACAACATAAAAATAAAAATAGGAATAATAATTTTTAATATATGTCTCACAGGATTTTTGTTAGGGAAGTGCTTTCTAAACTTTATAAAATCATAAATAAGCATAATATCATTGTTGTTGTTGTAAACAGGATCAAAGACTCTTCTCTAATAACTTCCGGTGTTTTCTAATAGCTTTCTTACCAATAGGATTAGAACCTCAAAGCAGTTAGTTAATCAACAAGCATTTAGTAAGCCCTACTATGTGCCCCAGGAACTGTACTAACTCCCAGGGAAACAAAAAAAGTCAAAAAGATGGCCCTGGCCTTCAAAGAGCTCACATTCTAATGAAGGAGACAACCTGAAAATAACTACATATAAACAAAATATATATAGTATAAATGGGAGGTGATCTCAGAAGGAAGACACTAGGAAGGAGGGAAAGTACTGGAAGGCTTTTTGTGGAAATAAGGAAATAGAGCTGAGTCTTGAAGGAAGCCAAGAAAGTCAGGAGAGGGAGGCAAGAAGGAAAAACATTCCAGGCATCAAGGACAGATAGCCAGTGAAAAGGTCTGGAGTTGAGAGATGGTGTTATGTATGAGGAAGTGGAAAATGGCCAGTGCAGATGAATTATAGATTAGGTGGAGGGCAGTAAAGTATAAGAAGAATGGAAAGATAAGAAGGGGCTGGTTTGTGAAGGGCTTTGAATGACAGATGGAGAATCCTGTGTAGGTAATAGGGAACCTCTGGCATTTCTTGAGCATGGGGGCTATCGAGTCAGCCCTACACTTCAGTAAAATCACTTTAGCCTCTGAGAGGATGATGAACTGGAATGGAGGGAGACTTGAGATGAGTTGGTTTGGGAGACCAACCTATTGCAATGATTCTGGTGTGAGGTGGTAAGTACCTGCACTAAAGTGTTGTTCATTTATTTCAGATATTTCCGACTCTTTGTGACCCCATTCGGGGCTTTCTTGGCAGAGATGCTGGAGCAGTTTGCCATTTCCTCTTCTAGCTTATCTTACAAATGAGGAAACTGAGGCAAACAGAGGTTATGTGACTTGCCCAGGATCACACAGCTAGTAAGTGACTGAGGCCAGATTTGAACCCAGGTTTTCCTGACTGATGCTCTATCCACTGTACCACCTAGTTGCCCTTGGTACCTTTGTAGTGAAATGGGGCACATGTAAATGAACAGAAGGAAATGTACACTAAAGATACCGTGATGATAGAAATGATTGTGTATTTGGAGAGAATGTAAGGAAGGAGTTGGAAATAACTATGTGGTGTTGAACTTGGGTGACTGAGGGCATTAGAAGGGCCTTCAACAATGATGGGAAAGTTGGGAAGAGGAAGAGGTTCTAGAGAAAACCATAATGAGCTCCATTTTGGACATGCTGAGTTTGAAATGCCTACAGAACACACAGTTTGAGATGTCAAGAAAGCAATTGGTTATGAGGGTCCTGATGCTCAAGAGAGAGGCCAGGGTTGGATATATAGATGTGGGAATCACTTGTTTAGACATGACAATTAAAGCCATAGAAACTCATGAGATCATAAAAGTATACATTGGGGGATATCCATTTTTACTGAGCTTACCGTGGATAAAGAGCCAGCAAAGAAAACTGAAAAAAAGAGCAGAACAGACTAGAGCAGACAGAATCAGAAGAGAACAGTCCCAGGAAAACAGAGAGAGTACTATAGAAAAGAAGACAGGGTGATCAACAGTGTCAAATGCTGCATAAAAGGCCAAGGATAAGAATTTAGAAATAGCCATTAGATATGACATTAAGAAATCACTGATACCACTGGAAAGAGCAGTCTCATTTGGATGATGGAATTGGAAGCCATATCTCAATGAAGTTAGCAGCCAGTGAGAAAACAGGAAGTGGAGGCAGCTAGTGTAGACAGTTTTCCTAAAGAGTTTAGCCAAGAAGGGGAGAAGAGATATAGGACTGTAGCCAGCATGGAAATAGTTGGACCAAGTGAAAGGTTCTTGTTTGTTTTAAGATGAGTGAAACATGGAAGAAGCCTGCAGACAGAGAAAGACTGAAGATTAACGATAGAGTGGGCATGAAAGAGGTGGTAGCCTAATGGCGAACGCAGGAGAGGAGAGGTTTGCTTTGGCAAGGAAAAGGCCTCCTCTTTATATGAAACATTAGTAAAGAAAGAATTAGTGGAGGAAGATGTCCTGGTGATGTGTGATGAGAAAGGGGAGAAGAGGGAGCTTTCACAAATGGCTTCTTTTTTTTAGTGAAGTATAAAGTAACTTCACTAGAAAAGCTGGGAGGAGGGAGTACTCTGGGCACTTGAGAACACATAAGGATATTTGCATCAGTCATTGGGGGGATTAGGAGAATGAACTGATTAACAGTCACCAGAATTAGGCTTAGTTTATTCCCTCTTACTCTTTAGAAGACTTGGTTGCTTTCTCTCCAGTCTGAGTTCCAAGGTAAAATAAAAGTTTATTCTTCTGAATATATGGGTCACAGAATTAAAAGATTTCAAAGTTGGGAGGGTTGCTTAGAGATCACCTAATTCAAACCCCTCATTTACAGATGAGAAAAGTAAGGCCCAGGGAAATTAAAATAGTTTTCAAAGTCATGTAGCTGGCATTACAGGGCTCCTGATGCCTTGGGCCATTGCCTTTTCTACTTTATTTTGTACTGTCCCTAATCCATAGGGCTAAAATCTCTTAGCTTCCATGATATGTCATTATTCTGTCTTTCTGCCTACCTCTCTCACTGTTCTTCTCTTTCACCTCCAGCCTGACAGGTGGATATTTCCCCAAGGCAGAGAATTCAGCCCTCATTTTTATATACTCTCTCTTCATGTATTCCTCTGGCTTTGCTTATTCCGTCTAAGATGACCCCTAAATCAGGCTTTTTTTTAGCCCTGACACCTCTCTCACAAGTACTAATTTGATACTTCCAACTATTTATTGAATATTTCTACACGGCTATCCAAATGTCACCCCAAACTCAAGATAACTACGACTGAACTCATCAACTTCCATTTCCTCCCCAACTCATCTCTTTCCCACCTCCCAAGTTTCCTATCAATGTTTGGCCATGATCATCTTTGAACCATTCCTTTCTTCTGCTTCCATGTCAAATCAGTCCCCAAAACGTTCTTCCTTTACAATCTTTCTAGCATCAATCCCTCCCTTTTCAAGCCAACCATAACCATCACTCTCTATCAGGCCTAAATTATTATGTCGAAATGTGAGTGATAACCCATAAACATGAAGCAATAGCTTCCTGGGTGGTCTTTCTGCTTCCTAGTCCTCCCTTCCAACCCTGATGAAAGCAAACTAGCTTTCCTGCCCAATTTGGTCCCTACCTATCTTTGCGATCTCTCCCACCCCTCTCCATAAACACCCTGCACTCTAAGCCGAAAAGTCTACTTGTCCCTCAAGCATGAGTTGTACTTTCTCCTCTCTGAGCATTTGCTGTTCCACCATCTCCTCCCTGAATGCCTCTTCTCCTTTCCAAATCCTATTCATATGGTGACACAGAAAACAAACCACCTGTTCCACAACATTTAGGTATATAACCAATCTTCCCTACCAGTCTATAAATTCCTGGTTAGTAGAGACCGTGTCTCACATGCTTCTCTACCTCCCACCTCACATATGTTAATGTTTTAATAAATATTTAACTAATAAGCATATTTGCATGGTCTAGTGGCCCAACTTCTGCTACAATTTAGAATAACTTCAGTTCCAAACCAATGTTATATGTTGCCATTCCACATGTACGTGATCTGGAATGAGAGAGGAAAAAAATCATTTCTAAGTGTCATTCCATTGTGGGACACAGCAAATCAACAGCTTGTCTAAGCCGAGAGACCTAGTGTTTGGATTCTATGGCATTCTGGCTTTTCTTAGTCTGGGCAGCAGTGTTCCAGTGAGAACAACCAAAATTGAGCAGACATTTCCAGAAACAGCATGAAACATTCATCTGGTTGTAAAACACACATGTGTTAAGATGAATTTGCACCATCTGGGGGCTTTAGGTCTGCTTAGTGATTAATTACAGCTTTAGCTATCGGAAACAGGACACAGAAGCTGCTGCATCTCATCAGCAAATGCTGGTAGGCATTGCTCCCAAAAGCAATCATCCTTTCTGGTCTCAGTTTGGCATTGTTTTTCATTCCCTTTCAATGCCTCCACTCCATATTTGATTTAGATGCTAACTTTCTATTCATAAACTAGATTACATTACAAAACCCATTTCTATGTTTTGACTCATATATTGGATCATATATATTAGATCTAAAATTATATTATACAGGGTATCCCAAAAAGTCCTAGTGCAGTTTAGAGACATCAAATTTATTAAAGCTCATAACTTCACCAAGACTTTTGAGACACCTGGCATATTTTTTAAAATAAATTACCTTACTTTACATATAATTATAATGACATAGCATATGTAATCCAATTAACAAATAGAAATATAAGTTCATCAAGAGTAGAGACTGTTTTATTCTTTGTACTTATAGCCCCCGTGCTTATGCACAGAGCCTGGCACATAGTAGATGCTTTTTTAAAAAGTGAGTGATTGATAGAGGTTGATTGATATAGTTAGATGCAATATAATATATCATGATTTTATTTTTCTCAATTACACGCAAGAAAAATTTTAACTCCCATTTTTTAAAGTTTTGAATTCTAAATTCTCTCTCTCTCCTGCCTTTCCCCTCCCTTGAGAAGGCAAGCTATTTGATATAGGGTAGATATGGGAAGTCACGCAAAACATATTTATATATTAGGTATGTTGCAAAAGAAAACACAGATCAAAAATAAAAGAACCTGGGCCCCCAAAAAATAAAGAAAGTTTTAAAAAGTATTTTTCAATCTGCATTCAGACTCCATCATGTCTTTCTCTGGAGGTGGATAGTATTTGTCATCAATAAGTACTTCAAAATTGCTTTCAATCATTGTATTGCTGAGAACAACGAGGCCATTCAGTTGATCATCATATAGTATTGCTGTTACTATGTACAGTGTTCTACTGGTTCTGCTCACTTCACTTTGTATCAGTTCATGTAAGTCTTTCTACGTTTTTCTGAAATCAGCCATTCATCATTTCTTATAGCACAATAGTATTCCATTACAAACACATACCACAACTTGTTCAGCCATTCCCCATTTGATGGGTATTCCCCCAACTTCCAATTGCTTGCCACTACAAAAATAACTGCTATAGATACTTTAATACAAATAGGCCCTTCCCCCACTCCCTTTTTTAATATCTCTTTGGGATATATATACCCAGTAATGGTATTGCTGGATCAAAGGGTATGCATGGTTTTATAGCCCTTTGAACATAGCTCCAAATTTCTGAGGTATTTTAAATGGAATTTCTCTGTCTCTTTCTGCTGGACTTTGTTGGCAAAATAAAGAAATCCTGACGGTTTCTGTGGGTTCATTTTATATACTGAAACTTTTTAAAAGTTGCTAATTATTTCAACTAGTTTTTTAATTGATTCTCTAGGATTCTCCAAGTATACCATTATATCATCTGCAAAGAGTGATAGTTTCCTTATTGTCTATTTTTATTCCTTTAATTTCTTTTTATTTTGTTTTTGGTATAGTTAGCATTTCTACTACAATACTGAATAACAATGGTGATAATGGACATACTTGCTTCACCCTTGATCATATGGGAAGGCTTCTAGCTTATTCCCATTACAGATAATGCTTGCAAATTATTTTAGATAGATGCTACTAACCACTTTAAGGAAGTTATTTCATTTATCCTGAAGTTAATCCATTTATTCCTGAGTTTTTAATAGGAATGGGTATTCTTGTTTGTCAAAAGCTTTTTTTGCATCTATTGAGATAATCATATAATTTTTGTTGGTTTTATTATTGATATGGTCAATTATACTAATATTTTTTCCTAATATTGAGCCAGTTCTACATTCCTGGTGTAAATCTTGCCTGGTCATAGTGTAATCTCCTTGCTAGTATTTTTTTATGTTTTATTTTTTTAAATTTTTTTAAATTTTATTTTAGTTTGCATCATTCATTTCCACAAGATTTTGAGTTACATATTTTCTCCCCTTCTTTCCCCTACCCACCACCCCAAAACAGCCATCCCAGTGTGTCCCCCTCCCCCAGTC
>CM053585.1:521589154-521622430 GCA_028646515.1 Pseudochirops corinnae
TGGCTGTTTTGGGGCGGTGGGTGGGGCAAAGAGGGGGAGAAAATATGTAACTCAAAATCTTGTGGAAATGAATGATGCAAACTATAATAAAATAAAAAAAAACTCCTTATCGATAGTTCTAGCCATGAACAGAAGACTTACAGTTGATCAGCTTTGGGAACTTAGACCAGAGGCTGATTTCCTTCTCAGTGTTTAGTTGAGTTGGTATCCCTCAGCACCTCTGTCTGCCTTCACCAAATTTAAGCCTGCCTAGATCACATATGGCCCTGAATTTTGTGTATTTCCCAAGTCCAGGGAAAAACAACCTTTCCTTCAGCTCAATATAATTGATTATTGTCCTTTGTACTTTAATAGGATCAAAATGGACCCACTGTGTTGGGTTCAGCATATGATGTGTCTGACTGTGGCTGATCAGACCAATAGGAGCACATAAGGCTCTGTCACAAGTAGTGTACAAATAGTCATAAAGTTCAGATATTACTGCTTCAGCTATTCCTCCAAAGCCTTAAAGAACTTCTTAGACACAAGACAGAATCATTTCTGCTCAAAACATTTGTTGATGTTCCAGATCAGGCTGTGCTGGCTCCTATAGAGCTTGCTGCCAACAAAAGTATGTATGGTCATGTTGTGTTGCATTTATACTGTGATCCACAGATGCGTGGTCTGGGGCTGGAGTAGCTGTTGCATTTGGTTTCTGGCAGAGTCAATGCTTTTCTACACTAATGTGACCTCTTCATTTTACAAATTTAAAAATGAGACGCATACAGAGGCCCATGACATGATTTTCCCAAAGTCATGTTAGAGGAGGGATTTGAACCCATGTCCTCTGAGTATAGTGGCAGTTTTTTCTCCCCACTGTACCACTGTTGGTGATACTTCTTCATTCACCTCTATAGAACTCCAAAGTATTATGTTGGCATTACCTTTCTCTGCTTGGGTTCCCTCATGGAAGCCTGAAACCTTTCATTCTAGACTAGGGGAAAGTCTCTTTGTATTTCTTTGTTTAAAATATTTACAACTTTTAAATTTTAAAGACAACTTTAAGATGTTGAACCTAAAAATCAAATAATGATAATAAAAATGAAATTTACAATTGCTTAAGAGGAAATTAATGTTTACTGACCAGCACAAGACATGTAGCCAAATCAATGGCATAGAACAGTGGTTCTCAACCTGTGGGTTATGTTCAGTTTGTAACAATGAAATTATATTCTGCATATCAGACATTTACATTACGATTCATAACAGTAGCAAAATTATAGTTATGAGGTAGCAACGAAAATAATTTTATGTTGGGGGTCACCACAACATGAGGAACTGTATTACAGGGTCACAGCATTAGGAAGGTTGAGAACAACTGCGATAGAGCAAAGGTCAAGATAAATGCTAAACTGGAAGAAAATACAATAATGAAAGAAAGATACTGATTATAATTGTAGCATCCCAATCTGACTTGTTCAAACAACCTGCGACTCAAAAGAAAAAAAAAAGGAGATGTTTAGGAGGAAAGATGGTAGCCCTGGCCATTGCCTAGAGAGCTGATATAACAGTCCCCATAAGGAGAAGGCTCAACCAGTAAAATCTCAATTTCTTTGTCTAGTTGAGACATGTGGCAGTCTAGAGCAACCTTGATCTTGAGTTCATTTGTAAGTTCATTTACAAAGTAGAAAGATGACAGACAAAGGATGAACCACAGAATTGTCTCATGAAACTACAGGAGTTTGATAGGAAATTCAGCTCAGGCACATCATCCACAGGGCTGATGTAGATGAAATAAAGAGAACAACAAACATGTTTGAAGGAGAACAGATTTGGGCAGAACTTTAATCTATCTACAGTGACTACAATAGTGAAACAACCATATTTTTATTCCTGCCATCTAATATACTATGCAAGGAAGTGGCAATGGAATTTTGGAAGATGAAGCTGAGAAAATTTACTAGACTTGACTAAATACATGTGAAGACATTTGTGCTAGAGGTCATGCAGTTTTTTTTGAGGTGGCTGGAGTTAAGTGACTTGCCCAGAGTCAAACAGCTAGTAAGTGTCTGAGGCTGGATTTGGACTCAGGTCCTCCTGACTCTAGGGCCAGTGCTCTGTCCACTTGGCTGTCCCAAGGTCATGTAATTTTAAAGATATTTGAAAGTCTATTCTCAATATATCTCAGAGAAGTGAAAAGGGCATAGATTGTGCCTTTACTAAAGCACAATTGACTAAGAAGACACCAATAATACATTAAATTATACTAAAATATTAAAAATGTGACTTTGAAGGCTCCTTGTGATTTTTTCAGCTCCAGTGGGTTTAATTATAGTCTTTATTCAGATGATTCATATATATATATATATATATATATATATACATATATATTTGTCAGAGATATCTCACATATATATGTGCATATATAGATATAATGAGAGTTATTTCTCTTGTATGTATGTGTACACATACGTATCTGTATATATTTCTATATCTATAGATATACATATCTATATCTATATATAAATGAACAAGTTGATGAAGTATTTATTAAGTGCATAATATAAGTGAAGCATCATGCTAAGTACTGGGCATACAAATAGAAAAGTAATCCAGCATCCCTCTCAAGGAGCTTGCACTAATGGGAGAGACAATACATATGGCAGATTTCAGCTGTGTGTCAGATGGAGTGACCCCATAGTGTACAGCAGCAAAGCAGATGTTCATGCTTCTTCTTTAAACTCATTTCAACTGATGAGATCATGTCAGTTTCTTATATTGAACCATTTGACAATTCTAAGGATTTTGGTGACAAGAACTAATCTCATTCTCTTCCCTGAGTTCCGGGCTCATCTTGCCAGTTATCTATTGGACATTTCAAACTGAATATTGTAGAGATCTCAATGTCAATAACAGAATTTATTATTACCTCTCAACACAGTTTATTCCAAACTTCCCTGTTTCCATTAAATGGTACTGCTATTCTCTCAATATCTCTGCTTTGTAATCTTGGCATCATTCTTAATTATTCACCCCATTTACCCCACAACCGAGGAGCTAGGTAATACAGTGGATAGAGTGCCAGGACTGAAATCTGGAAGACTTGTCTTTATGAGTTCAAATCTGGCTTCAGACACTTAGAAGCTGCATGACCTTGGGCAAGTAACAACTCTTTTTGCCTTAGTTTCCTCATCTGTAAAATGAACTAGAGAAGCCAATGGCAAACCATTCCAATATCCTTGACAAGACAACCCCGAATGGGGTCACAGAAAGTCATACACAACTGAACAACAGCAATCCCACAAAAAAACATCAGTTGCCAAATCTTGCCATCTCTACCTCCACTATATCTTTCTCATTCAATCCCTTTTCTCTACATACACAGACACCATATTAGTTCAGGCCTTCATTACTTCTTGTTAGACTACTACAACAGACTCCTATATGGTCCCTCTGCCTCAAGGCAAAGTGATTTACTTTTAATGCAGATTTGACTATACCACTCTATGATGCTATATAACTAGCCCTAGTCTCTCTCCTAAATTTCATTCCTGCTCACTAACTGCCTTTTGGATATCTCACAATGGAGGTTCTGTAGGCATTTCAAACTCAACATGTACAAAATAGAATTCATTATCTTTATCTTTCCCTCCAAACTCTTTGCAGTTTTCCTCTTACTATCGAGGCAATTGCCATCTTCCCAGTCATCCAAGCTCATAATGTCTGTGTTATCCTTGGCTACTCATTTGTATTCACCCCCAAGTTTGCCACATCTTGTCCTTTTTTATCTTCACAACATTTCTCTTCTATAGTGTCCTCTCTTCAGTCACATACACCAGCCCTCATGGACTCATGCTTGACGATTGCAGTGGCCTTTTGTTTGGTCTTCCTGCCTCAAATCTCTCCTCATTCCAATCCATCCTTCACTCAGTTGCCAAAATGATACAAGTCTTGAGTATATCACTCCCCTCCTTAATAATCTCCAGTGGTTCCCTGTTTCCTCATGGAACAACTATATGTTCTGTTTAGAATTTAAGTACCTTATTCTTCCTACCTTTCCAGTCTCCTTATACTTTATACCCCTCTACCTACTCTTCTGTCCCAAACTGGTCTTCTTGCACATGCTACTCCATCTCCTGACTGTGCCTTTGCCCTGGCTGTTGCCAGTGCCAGGAATGCTCTCCATCACCTCCTGGCCTCCTTGAAGACTTAGCCAAAATCCCACTTTCTACAAGAGATTTTTGCTGGTCCTCCTTCCCACTTCAGTCCCCCACCACTAGTGCCTTCCCCTTGAAACCACCTTTAATTCCATGTATGTATCTTTTACATACTCTATGTGGTTATTTGCAACTTGTCACCCTGATCAGACTGTGAATCCTTGAGATCAGAGACTATATTTTCAACCTTTCTTTGTGTTCTCAGGGTTTATCCCAGTACCTGGTATATAGTTAACTCTTAAGCAATGTCTGTTGACTAACTTACTACCCAGTAAACTCCAGTGGCCTCCTATTGCCTCTGGGATACAATGTAAACCCCTCCGTTTAGCTTTTAATGCCCTTCATGTCTTGGATCCAACCCATTTTGCACTGTATCATATGTTCCTCCTCTTTATGTACTCTGTGATCCAGCCAAAGTGTCCTTTTCTTTGTTCATCACCTTTCAGCTTGTCTTCATGCCTTTGTACTTACCCTCCTCCATGCCTGGAACATTCCCTCCTCTGCTCTGCTTCATAGAATCTCTCTCTTCCATGAAGACACAGCTCAAGCACCATTTTGCTCATAAAGTTCTTCCTCATCCTTCTAAATGATAGTGCCCTCCTTCCTTAGCTGCATTGCATCTGACTACTTTATTTTTATTCCCATTTATTTTCTTGATAGTAATTCTGAATATATTTTGATATGTACTTATTATGGCTTTCCCTCCTCCCCTCAGTTAGTTTATAAGCTCCTTGTGAGGAGGGATTTTTTTTTTCATTTTTAACATTTGTATCTCCAGTACCTGACTTAATAATATTAAGTAGATGCTTAATAAATGCTTGTCAGTCAGTCAGAAGGTATTTATTAAATGCCTAATATGTAAGAGGCACTGTGCAAAGTTGATGCTACAAAGAAAGGCAAAAGACAGTTCTTGTCCTCAAAGAGCTTGCAGTGGAATGCTTGTTGATGGATTGAGATCACTTTGTTCAGTGATTCACTAGGTGTGTGCAGCAAGCAAAGAATAAATAAAACAGCAAGGCCTGTTATCTAAGGTTATCTAAGGTATTTACCAGTTGTGGATATTGTCCTGCATGCAGCCCATGGAAAAGGATTCATTCCTCACTGATGGCGAGGCTGTCCCAATGCTCCTGTTTCAAGATGGTGTTGTACTGCCTGCACTGTGTCCCCAAATGCTACAAAGCCTCCTTAGTGAGAGAGGTCAGTTTAAAAGTGGATGAAAAGTGTAGATTGCCCATACTTTGAGATGCAGCTGGATAAGTAGCCCTTTGAATTAGTCCATAGAAATAGTTCGGGCAGCATTCCTGAAGGAATATGAGCTCATCAAGGTATTGAACAGGAGGAGGGAATGGGCTTGGATTACATCCTGGGAATGGCTTTCAGGGATCCTGAACTTTTTCCTTTTACAAAAATGTATCTCTTTGACATCTTGGCCACGAAGCCCAGATGACCACAGATATAGGGGGCATGACCCAAAGGACAATGGAAAGACATAGGGTGGGCATGTTGAGTCAGTGGCATATTACAAGTACTGACAGGTGTGAAAAATAACCTCAAAGGCACCATGGAAGGCATGTATAACTGGAAAAGAAGAGCTCTACGGAGAATAAAAGTCTCAGTACATAGCCCCTAAAATGCTGAAAGAATGAGATGCAAACAGATGTGAATCATATAGGAGAATATTGTTTTGAATCAAGAAATAGATAAAGATGGTCATAAATCAGAGAGAGCTTTGGTGGAAAGATATGGATAAGAATGTCACAGGATAAGAAGTCATGGAAGGGTTGCAATCTATCCCAGTGGAGGGGATACTCACATGGAGAAAGTTGTTTTGTATAAACTTTTTTTGCAAAGTGTTGTGTGCCACATATCTCAACTAGATTGTAAGCTCCCTATGAATAATGGTAATATGTGATGTCTCTTTTTGTCCCCAGGGAGTGGCTTGGTAAATCCCATTTTATTGCCTCATCATGGCTTGGAACTAGGCTGAATTTGAACTCAGGTCCTCCTGACCCCAAGTTCAACACTCTGTCCATTTGTAAACTTTTCAGGGCTATAGAAATATGAGCTACTATTTGATTATTAAGCATTTATTATAAATATTTATTTAAATAACTATGGACTGTGGTGGAGGTCATCTGGGTGTAGAGGAGGGGACAGATTGAGAGATGTCTTGAGGATACTCCTAACATTAGTAATGCCAGTGAGAATCTTGTATGTGTGTTTTGCATTAGATGGATGATGCAAAGAGATTTAAGTTCTACGTGTGGGAAGATGAGAGTGATGAGGATGTGGAACATGTGGCCTTCTGTACTCTTTGCTATGGTAAGCCAACAGAGCTCATGCAGTATCTTTTTTCCTTCCAGCCCTGGAGGATTTCCTATAAAACTGATTTGTAGGATCACAGCATTAGAGCAGGAGGGAGCCCCAGAGATCATTTTGTCCAGGGAGGGGCTCCTCACCTGTGGCTGAAGAGGCTGCTGTGTGATATGGTAAAGAGAGCCTTTGACCTGCAGTCAGAAAGACCTGAGTTCAAAATTGACCTCAGAAACTTAAGAGAGACCCTGGGCAGTGACCTAACTTCTTGTCTGCCTCAGTTTCCTCATCTGTAAAATGCAGGTAATAACAGCCCACACCTCCCAGGGTTGTTGTAAGGATCGAATGAGAGAATATTTGTAAAGTGACTTCCAGACCTCAATGCACTGTGCAGATGCTGGCTGTAATAATCCTCATGACCTGTCCTTGCTTCCTTCTCTCACACGTGTCATTCTAGGCCAATATCGTAATTTCAGGTTTCTGGATTAGGATGCAATAAGAGGCACTCATGGATAATAAAATACAATTAAAAGAGAATTTATTCATAATAGTTATTTTAATATTAATGTATTAGTGTTTAACCAATAATTTAATATTTTTATTACTATATTTCAATATAATTTGTTTCCTTTGTAACCTTATGAATTTCATTTTGTGCACTTAAAAATGTTGTTCTGGGAAGGGGCCTGTAGGTTTTACCAGGTGGCCAAAGGGGTCTGAAGTGCACAAAAAGGCAGGAAGCCTTGCCTGCAACCCTTTCATTTTCCAGATGAGGAAAGTGAGACCACCAACGTTTACATGCCCTTCCCAGGTGATGGATACAGTAAGGAGCAGGGCTGTGAAGCTACATGATATGAAAAAAGGGTTCTGAGTGTGAAATCCAGAAAACCTGTCACTGGCTCCTGGGTGGTCTTGGGCGGGTCAGTCCCCTTTGTAGGCTTTACTTTGCTCATCTACATGATGCTGAATGGGACCAGTGACCTCTGAGGGCCTTCCAAAGTGCATTCAGGGAATGAACGTTCCTTAAACAATTCAGTGTTCTGTTGCTGCAGACACACCCTGGCTAACCCTAACCTGAGATCACATAACAGCAAACTCCCGGACCTCAGGACATGAACATTGAAGTAGGGCATCCCCTGGCCCACCTGATAAAAAAGGGAAACTCTCAATGGAACTGTCAAAGGAAACTGCCCCCTCTTCCTCCTCAGCCCCTGTCCCCCACTGGAGCGCTGGCTTTGGAGTCAGAGGCACTGGGTTTGAATATTATAACTTTGGCTGACTCCTTAGTCCCTCTTCTGGAAACAGGGTAGTTGGACCAGAAGCTGCAAAAGATTCCTTTGGTTCTAAACCTATGATCCTATAAAAGGTTTTAGTTCTACTTTATCCCTCCCAGGAGTTTGCTCTCATTCCAGTTTTGTGCTTCCCTCATAGATTGGTGCAAAGAAGACAAGGAGTGTGAAGTAACCACCCCTGGGCCCATCATGGTGGACATGGACATAGCCTATGTGGTGGACAGCTCTCTTGAGGTCACAAGTGACATATTCAATGCAGCCAAAAGCATGGTGGTCTCCATGCTGAACCACTTTGTCATTACTCCTCATCCCAAGACCTCCCCTGATGGGGCCAGGGTTGCCCTGGTGCAGCAGACAGTCCCAGGCTTCTTCCCATATGAGGACACGTTCCCTGTTAAGAAGGAGTTTGATCTGCTCACGTACAGCCATCCAGGGCAGATGCAGGGGCACATACGGGAGTCTGTTCAACTCAAAGGGCTCCCATACCTGGGTCATGCCTTGGAGTGGACTATTGAGAATATATTTCTGATAGATCCCCTCCAGAGGAAGAACCGGGTTCTCTTTGTGATTGTGGCAAGTGAGACAAGTCCTGAGGACAAGGAGAAGCTGTGGAGAGTTTCCCTGGAAGCCAAGTGTGAAGGCTTCATTTTGTTTACTGTGGCCTTGGGCACAGGAGTAAGCATGGAAGAGTTGGCCCGGCTGGCCAGCTTCCCGCCTGAGCAGCACCTGCTCTACCTAGCTGATGTCTCCCATTTGGAAATGGACTATGCCCAGCGGTTCATCCGGGCCTTCCTGAACCTTCTAAAAAGTGAGCAGGTTGAGGGTGGGCAAGAGGCTGAAAGAAATGCTAAGAGAGAGCAGCAGGCTGTTCTCAGGGGCTGCTGAGTCACCTCTGTTTTGTATCCCTTAGAAGGGCAGAGAGCATGTCACTGGTGGACAGCTCCTAGAAAATTCTTTGGAGGGGTCTGATCCTAGGAATGACCTCTTTGTTGTGTAGAGAGGATGCCATCCAGGCTGCTATCACTATGGCACGTGATCATTGGCTACTTTTCTCTTTTAAAAAAAATTATTTATTTACTTTTAGTTTACAACATTCAGTTCCACAATCCCTTGAGTTCCAAATTTTCTCCCCCTTCCTCTCCTTCCCCCTTCCCCCACCTTGGCAACATGCAATCCAATATAGGCTCTACAAATACCTTCACATTAAACATTAGTCAAGTTGTAAAGAATTATAACCAATAGAATGAACAACAAGAAAGAAGGAATGAAACAAAACAAAACACAAAAGAGAGAGAACAAGTAATTTGCTTTAGTCTTCATTCAGACCCTGTAGTTCTTTCTCTGGATGTGGAGAGCCCTTTCCATCATGAGTCTTTTGGAGTTGTCTTCTAACCTTGAATTGCTGAGGGGAGCCCAGTCTATCAAAGTTAGTCATTACAGATACGATGTGTCTGTAATTGCGTACAAAGTTCTCCTGGTTCTGCTCCCCTCACTCAGCATCAGTTTATATAAGTCTCTCAAGGTTATTATGAAGTTCATCTGCACCTCATTTCTTATAGCACAATAGTATTCCTTTACATTCATACACCACAACTTGTTTAGCCATTCCCCAATTGATGGGCATTCCCTTGACTTCCAATTCTTTGCCACCACAAAAAAGAGCTGCTATAAATATTTTTGTACATATGGGTCCTTTTCCCACTTGTATGATTTCTTTGGGATACAGCCCTAGAAGTGGTATTGCTGGATCAAAGGATATGTACTTCTTTTTTTTTTTTTTTTATAACCTTTTGGTCATAGTTCCAAATTGCTCTCCAGTGTGGTTGGATCAGTTCAAAACTCCCAACAATGCATTAGTGTTCCAATTTTTCCACATCCTCTCCAACATTTGTCATTTTCCTGTTTTGTCATCTTAACCAATCTGACTGGTGGGATGTGGTACCTCAGAGTTATTTTGATTTCTTCTCTAATCAATAGTGATTTAGAGCACTTTTTCCATAAACTTATAGATATCATTAATTTCCTTCTGTGAAAACTGCCTGTTCATGTCCTTTGACCATTTATCAATTGGAGAATGACATGCATATTGGATGCTTTTTTCAATTGTGGCTGTATTGAAGGGGCCCGGCTACAAGAGCATGTTTTCTCACTTACTAGGCTGGGCTGGTTTTCTGTTCATTAGAGTGTTTGTTTTGGTCCAGATGTGATTTCCTCATTGGGAATTAAGATCAGCAGCTATCTGTAACTTCCCATCTGAGAGAGCTGCCTGGAGCATAGAGTGGTCGCAGAGTCAGGACCTGAGCTCAGGTCTTCCTTCCTTGAAGGCAGACCCTCTGTACCTGTACCAAGCTGCCTCCCATCACATACTAATACAGATGGGAAAACCGAGGTCTGAGGGCTTAGCTAGGGGTACCAGAACTGAGAGTAGAACCCCATTTCTTCTGTCTCCTAAGCCAGTTATCAAACATTTATTATGCACCTGTGCCAGCCGCTGTGCTAAGTGCTAGATATAGAGAAAGGCTGAAACAATCACCATTGCTATCAAAGGGGCTTGTGTTCTAATGGGGGGACAACTACGTACTTACAAGATATATACAGTACAGATACTACAATTAATATAAATAGCCTGAGAAGTCTCTTGGGAAAGGCCTCTAGCTGAACCTGGGAGGTGAGCTGAGTCTTGAAGGAAGCCGAAGGATCCAAGAGGTAGAGGTGAGGAGGGAAGGCATTCTAGGTTTGGGGGACATCGAGTGCTAAGGCACAGGGTGGCAAGATGAGGCCAGTGTTGCTGGATTGCAGAATATGCAGAGGGGGAAGTGTAAGAAGAATGGAAAGGACTGGACTATAAAGAACTTTTTTAAAAAATTGAGTTTCTTTTATTGTTGTTGTTCTTTTGGAGGGGGGAAGGTAGGGCAGTTGGGGTTGAGTGACTTGCCCAAGGTCACACGGCTAGTTTTGTGTTGTGTCTGAGGCTGGATTTGAACCCAGGTCCTCCTGACTCCAGGGCCAGTGCTCTATTCACTGTACCACCTAGTCACTCCTTGTAGAGAACTTTAAAAGCATTTTAATAGGGAGCACACAGGGTAGGGATTTATTGAATAATAGGATGACAAAATCATAGCTGAGCTTTGGGAAGATCAGAGGCAGCTAAATGGTACAATGCATGGGACCTGAAGTTGGGAAGACTTGAATTCAAATCCAGCCTAATTCCTAGCTGTGTGACCCTGGACAAGTCATAATACCTGCCTCAATTTCTCCATCTGTATAATGGGGATGATAATAGCACCTACCTGAGTTATTCTGAGGATCAAATGAGATGATATTTATAAAGCATTTTGCAAACCTTAAGATGCTATTATTGTTATTATTATTGAAATAACTTGGCGATCTTTGGCAGCTGAATGGAGGATAAGAGGAGTTCTGAGGTGATGAGAGCCTGTACGTCTAGAGTGGCTGTGTTAGTGGAGAGGAGGGAGACATATAGGGGAGACATTGCGAAGGTACTAATAACAAGACTTGTCAATTGATTAACTGTGTGGGATTAGTGCCAGAGAAGAGGTGAAGATAATGTCTAAATTGGCAGCCTAAGTCATGGGGAGAATAGTGGTACCTTGGACAGGGAAACTGAGCCAAGAGTAGGGTTTGGAAGGGAAAGAAAGTTATTAATTAATTGTACCTTGACTTCTACTCTCTTCCCCAGAGTCTAATTTCCTGTCTTCTTCCTCCACCCAAGGCTGCATGCCTTGTGTGAGTGGCAGCCCACATCAGCCTGTACCTCACCTGGGCCAGAAAGCTCCTGGGAGGGAGGAAGGGTCACTCTTTCCCATTGGGTTAGCTCATCCTTGCAGCCACATTGTGAACCCTTCTCCCTTTTGGCATTCCTAACCCTCCTCCTTTCAAGGATGCTTAGGTCTGCCATGAACAGCCATGTACCTCAACCATGTTTTATTCCTAAGCTTGGGAACATCTTCTTCTCTTAGACTGGGAAAGAATGAGTTAGCATCAGCTCCTGAGGAGATAAGTGTTGTTAAAAAAAAAAGTCTTCATATTAACCTCAGAAGGATCATCCAGCTGTCAGAAGAACAGATAAAAGATGTTTCTCCCCTTTCCTTTGTCTGCAGGTCAAGTGAACCAGTACCCACCTGCTACACTTCAAGAAGATTGTGAGGGACTGCATCGAGGAGACATCCGGAGAAAGGCAGCTTTGATCCAGAGGTAGACTCTGGCTCTCGCTGTGCGTGGAAGGCATTCCTTTGACAAAGCCCCTGCTTGGGCAATCCTCCGAGGCCTCACTTCAGAACATCCCTCCTCTCTGTCCCGGTCTCATCTCCCAAAGCACCAGCACTTTGGGAAAGGCCTCTAGCTGAGGCCTCCCTTCTTCCCTGCTCCCAGAACCTCAGTGGCTCCTTGCTGCCTCTCAGCTAAGCTGCCTAATCCACTCCCCACTTGGGCGTTATAGACAGTTTTCAGTCTGGCTCCAATTTGTCTTTCCAGGCTTATTATTCCCCTTCATGTTTTCCATGCAACATTCGACATGCAGTCTTCGTGCATTCCCACAGTCTGCTCCTCCTGCCTCATGTTCCTCCCCTTGGAAACATTCCCTCATTCAATTCCTCCTTTCTCATGCTCTTTCCCTGTTCAGATTTCCTTGTGTATTACTTTATTATATATTTGGAGACATAGGGTGTCCCCCCAGTGGAATTGTGCCTTGAGGGCTGGGACTATTGCCCTTCTGGTTTTTGTGTCCCTAGTGCAGGGGTCCTTAACCTTTTTTTGTTTCATGCTCCCCACTCTCACCCCCCACTCTTGGTAGGCTGGTGAAGCTAGTAATGGCTTACTTTTTAGAATAATGATTTGAATCATTGGAAGAAATGCTAAATTTCAATTAGAAATGAGTGAAAATATTTTTTTTTCTCACCCAGGTTCACAGACCTCCTGAAAATCCATCTAGAGAGTGGTCTGTGGACCCCAGGTTAATTATCCCCCCCCCCCCCCCAGAGACTAGCGTGGTGCTCGGCGCACAGTAAGTGCTTAATGAATGTTGGATTGGCTCGAATGTGAGAGATTCTGACTTCCTCAGGAAAGATTCTGACCAGCAAACTACAAGACCTCCTCATGTTTCAGATCTCCCGCTTAGCAAAGATTCTTTCCACAGGCTGAGCTTCATCAGGTTCAATGAGTCTAACTTCAGGAGAAGTCAGAAAGTACTTAAGACAAAAGACCGCTCTCTAGGGATGAGGGGGAGGATTTCCCAGATGGCCAGGACTGGCAGAGAAGACATCAAGTCTCCTTATAGACCGGAACAAAATCTGAGAGAAGCCCTGCAAAAGACCGAAGAAGCTGGAGATGAAACCGCTGACCTTGGTATGAAACAAGAACAAAAACACCCAAGCAAACAGAAGCCACCACTCACTTTGGTTCTTAGTGCTGTGGGGGTGGGTTTTATCTATTTAAAGATGCTCCTATTGACATTGAGCATTTGGCGTTACAATTACAATTCACACCCGGAGTTCCAAACTCCCAGGGGTATCATGTTCATGCGTGTAGATAGTGATTGTCTTTTAGGAAAATACACAAGGTTTACTTTAGCTTTTGATTAATTAACTTTAGTTCCACAAGCATATATCAAGCTCTGTTGAAGGCTCTGTAGTAGATGACAACAAGATAAAAGCTTAAGGAGGGAGAAAGCCCTGATGCCTGGGGGTGGGGGATGTTGTGAGAAAGGTTCCCCTCGAGGTGGTGCCTGAGTTAAACCTGGAAGCCATCGATGACCTCTGAAAGGTGGTGGTGAATCCAGGCATAGGGGGATGGCCCTTGCAAAGACAGAGAAGTGGGTGGAATGATGAGTTTGGAGAACAGCAGAGACTGGTTGGCTGGATGGCACAGTATGTCAGTAAGACAGGAAAGAAAGACCAGAGCCAGATGGAGGCAAGCTGAGGAATTGGTTTTTTTCCCCCCAGATAAAGGGGAACCACTGAGGGTTCTTCAGCAGGGAAGGGCCAGACCAGTGCCTTCCTTAGAAAGATGATTATCATCATCATTGGCTCTTGTGTGAACATCGAATATGGAAGGTGGGTGGGGAGAGTGGAAGACAGTTCTTGAGGTTAGTGGATTTTAGGGTTTAGAGATGAAGGGGATAGTAGAGGACATCCAGCACAACCCCCTCTTTTTACAGATGAAGAAACTGACCCCAAGAGAGAAGAAATATCTCGCCTTAGGTCAGCTCACCTGGAAACAGATCTGGACTGATCCCAGGTCCTTTGACTGCAAGTAGATATTGGGACCACATATTCTCAGGGTTGGCAACATTTTAGATATCAGTCTAGAAAATTGTTTTTTGGTCATGTCCAACTCTTCATGACCCTGTTTTGGGTTTTCCTGGTGAGGATACTGGAGCAATTTGCCTTTTCCTCCTCCAGCTCATTTTACAGATGAGGAAACTGAGGCAAGCAGTCTAAAGAGACTTGCCCAGAGTCACACAGCTAGTACATGTCTAAGATTGGATTTATATATAGGCCTCATACATATGTGTGTATGTATATACATGTGTAAATATGTATATTTGACATCTCCAGCATAATGAAGTGTATGAAGACTTCATATATACACACACACACATATTTCTCATATATGTATATACACATAGGTATTACATGGTTAAATACATACCTGAATACATGTGTATAATGTCTTATATATGTGTAAGTATATATGTATAACATAAAGAGTCTGGAACACCTTGGTTCAAGCTTTATTTCTGACATGTACTTATTGTCTCTGTGACCCTAGGCAAGTCACTTAACTTCCCAAGGCCCCAGCAACTTTGTGAGACTGTTAAGTTGCAGAGCCTGGATGGGAAAGATGTCCAGTAGAGAAAAATAAAAGTTAGGGTATCAAAAGACTTGATTTGTTGTGAACTTTAGGAAGGCTTGAAGGCATTGCCCGGGGACTCAATGCCAGCTTTTGTAACATAGGAGTTTCATTCGGTTCTAACTGATGTTGAATCTCATAGGAGAGAATTTGACTGTATCAAGAAAGGGTATATATTTGTACATCCCTGAAGTTATCAAGGGTGACTGAGACAGTCAAGTGAAGTGTGGTCCTCAGGACCACAGAGATTGTCATAGACCTGTCAACATTTGTTATTTTTATCTATTTAACCATTCATTCATTCACTTATTTATCTATTTTTATACCAGATCCCTGTTCCATGGCTAAGGATGCTGGACTGTGCCGTGACTACATCCTGAAGTGGTACTATCATCAGGACCAGCACACCTGCCGGAAGTTCTGGTTTGGAGGCTGTGGTGGCAACCAAAACCAATTTGAAAGCAGGCAAGAGTGTGAGTCCCGGTGTGTCCCCTTAGCCTAGAGATGAGAAAATCACCCAAGTCCTCAGTGCTGGGTGCCGGCTACTGGAACACCCATGGCAGATTTAAGATGAAGTCAGTGTATGAGGCTGGGTTTCCAAGCAAGTATCAGTTGTATTTAAATAAAAAAAAATTACAAAAAGATATACTTGTCTAACAACTCCTTATATTTGTTTAGCAATTTAAAGTTCCTAAAGCACTTTTATATCTGTTCAATTCAAGAAACATTAAGTGTAGGCAAGAACACTGACCTAGGTGCTGAAAGAAGATACAAGTTTAAAGAAAGTCTAGGAGGCAGATATGAACCAAACACTAATCATTCTAATATAAAATAAAGTGCACATTATTATTTCCTCATCAAAATGTCCCTGTGAGAGAGGCAGGGCAGGCATTATTTAGGTCCATTTTGCAGGTACAGAAACCCAAGTGACTTGTCCAAGGTCAAAGCTCGTAAGCAGTGGAGCTGGAACTACAACTTGGGTCTTTTAACTTCCTATTCACCACTCACCATTAGACTTTGCTGCCATTGATTGATCTTGCTGATTCAGTCCTTTCAGAAATGGACATGTGTAATTAGAGTACATAAAAAGCAATGAAAAAGACCCCTCATATTTAAAACTTGCACATTTCTTATACATACAGAGACATCCCAGAAAACTAAAGGAAAATAAATAAAATTGTACTGAGCAGTGGAGCCTCATTAGAAGATGAGTTAGAAAATATTTTTGTGTCTAATGACTCAAGCCCTAAGATGTTCCATTCAACTGTGGCTCTGTGATAACAAATGATGTCTTGGATGTAAAGCTTCTTTTAAAAATGTGACATAAAAATGGGTTCATTCTTCATGAAATCTTATGGTATGGAATTACTTATATCTACTCATTGTAGTTTGGGATAGTTTTTGTGAGCATAGCTATTGGTGAGTGGCAGTACCATTTCACAGTGACACAGAGTCCTTGAGTTCAAGGGACATCTAATCTAGCCTGTACCCACCCAAGAATCCCCTTTGCAACCTCTTTGCCAAGTTAAAATCCTGCCTCTCCTTGAATTCCTCCACTGACAGGTGTCGACTCTCTCTCAAGCGAGCCATTTCTACTTTTGGATCATCCTAATTGATAGGGAGATTTTCCTTTCTTCTGTCTGAAATCTACATTTCTTCCTATGACTTCTAGTTGTAGTCTCTGGGACCAAGAACAAGTCTAATCTCTATTTATAATGATAATAATAATAATGATGATGATGATGATGATATATAGCATTCACGTTGTTCTTCAGTCATGTCTGACTCTCTGTGACCCCATTTGGGGTTTTCTTGGCACAGATACCAGAGTGGTTTGCCAGTTCCTCCTCCAGTTCATTTTACAGATGAAGAACTGAGGCAAACAGGGTTAAGTGACTTGCCCAGGGCCACAAAACATCTGAGGCTGGAGGTAAACTCAGGAAGATGAGTCTTCCTGGCCCAATCTTGGTGCTCTGTCCACTCTGCTGCCTAGCTTCCCAGTAGCATTTACATGGTGCTTTGAAGTTTACAAGGGTTTTGACATGTAACCTACTTGGTCCTCACAAGAATCTTGTGAAATAGGTGTGATTATTATGCCCATTTTATCGATGAGGAGATAGAGGCTGATGGAGACGATATCACCTACCTGGTGTCACAAAACTAGTTAAATGTTGGAGACAGGATTTGAACTCAGGTGTTCCTGACTCTGTCCAGCATTTAAACCACTATGCCACCTGGCCATCCATTGAATATTTCAAGACCACTACTATCTTCCCCCAATGTCATTCTTTTTTCCACATTAAACATCTCTAGCTTTTTCAACAGATCCTTATATGAGTGTGAACTCCTTTAGAATAGAGAGTATTTTTATTTTGTTTTTTTTTGTTTTTTTTTTTTTTCATCTTTCTTTGCATCCCTAGCCCTTAGCAGAGTGCCTGGCCGTATTCGTAAATGTTTTTGCCTTTTTAACTTCACCATCCTGGTCACCCTTCTCTGAATGTTTATCATTGCTTTTCAGAGATCAATATATGATCAGCAATCCCATCAGCCAGTTCTGTAACTACCCCAGACTAGAGTTCATCTGTACTTGGTGATCCAGACTCACCTAGAGTGCTTACCTAACTTAGGTATCAACTCCCTATTCAGTCCTTTTGCCCTGCAGGAATGCAAGGCAGCATGGTGCTGGGGAAAGACCACTGGGTTCTGGGTCAGAGGCCCAAGGTTCACATCTGTCCTCTGTCCCTTTCTCCCTGTGTGACCAGGAGAAGACCACTCTACTTTCCTAGGCCTCATTTTCCTCATCTGTAAAGTGACAGGCTTGAACTCAGTGTTCCCTAAGGCTCTTTCTCCCCTGTCAGCAGTGATTTGTTCCTTTTGTGAAATGAAAGGGGCACACATGGGGTCTGTTTTTTAAGATAGAGGAACAGTTCTCTCTGCCAGTGGCCTGGTGGCAAGAGCTGCCCTTGGGGGGGGTCCCTAACTGTGGCCAGAAGTGCTCAGTGAGTTCTTGGGGCTACTGATAAACTGTAGCTCAGAGCCATTTGTCGATGCTTCTCAGACCCTGGTGAGGAGTGAAGCTGATGACTTCTAAAAGGCCAGAGCATGGGCTAAAGTAGGCAGATGGGTCAGTCCACAAGCATTTATAAAGCACTTCCTATGTGTAAGGCAATACCAATAAAACAAGTCAACAGGAAGCATTTATTAAGTGCCTGCCGTGTGTGAGATCCCGAGCTAAATGCTGGTGATCAAATGCAGAAACGAAAGGCTCTGTTTTCAGGGAGTGTCCCTTTTAAGCAGGGCAGCAGCATGTCCATGTGCAAATTAATGCAAAATAAATACAAGGCAGAGGGATCTGAGGTCTGGCCCATAAAAGCAGGCACTTTTGTGCTTAGGGATGCCCCAAGACATCAGTCCTGGGGCCTGGTTGTGAGTGTTTTTATGAGATGAGTTGAGTCCTGTAGCCAGTGTCAAGGTTGGGGTGATAGCCAGTGGGACTCCTTGAGGAATCTCATATGACTCATGAGTCTCCTGCTCCCACTTTGTTTTCTCTATGGGACATCCCTGGTAGTCCTTAGGGGAATGAGAGAGGGAGAGAGAGAGTGCTCACTTCAAAGATCATCTAGTCCAATTCCTGCATTTGACAGATGAAAGGGATTTGTGGAAGGAGGAGAGGAGAGGAAAAATTGAGAGATGATCATTTTTCAAAGTCTTCTTGTTAGGAGTCCAGAAAAGACCAGATGGAAACTCATTTTACAGAACAGTGTTAGACAGGCTGGACCTTACCATTGTTTCCCAGCTGTGCACATGGCTTGTAGGAAAGTGATGCTCCTCTCCATAGCTTTGGACTCTGACCACGTAATGTATCTTAAGCTTTTCCCCCTGCTCTGGAAGGATGAGTGGAAAGCAATCACTACTCTAAAAATCAAATACCTCAGATACCATGATAACAAAAATTTCTAGCCTCAGAATTGGAAATCGAAGGTCTACTTCTCGGTTGGGGAATAGCTGAACAAGTTGTGGTATATGATTGTGATGGAGAACTATCGTGCTATGGAAGATGACCAGGAGGGTAGTTTCAGAAAAACATGGCAAGACCCATATGAACTGATGCAAAGTGAAGTGCAAAGAACCGGGAAATCATGGTGCATAGTAACAGCAATGTTGTGACGATGACTAGCTGTGAAAGCTTTGGCTCCTCTGACAGATACGGTGATCCAAGACAATTCCAAAGGGCTCGTGATGAAAATATGCTGTCCAGTGAGAACTGGTGAACTCTGAGTGCAAATGGAGTATAATTTTTGCATGTTTTTCTTGCCTTTTAAAAAATGTGGCTAATATGGAAATATGTTTTACATGATTTCACATGTATAATTGATATCATTTGCTTGCCTTCTCAGTGGGCATGGGATAAGATGGGAGGGAAAGAGAAAATTTGGAGCTCAAAATTTAAAAAGAAAAGAATGTTAAAATAAATACTAAAAAAATTTTAAGATAAAGTGATCTAACTTGAACTGTCACAGCAAAATAGAGAGAAAGAGAGATGGAGAGAGAAAAAGGAAGAGAGAGGATGAAGGAAGGAAGGAAAAATATGCCAACACCCAGTTTTCCTGCTACCAGAAGAGACCAGCCTGAAATCTGGGTCCCTTCCCTAAGGTAAAGTTAAGACAATTAGTATTTTTAGGTTTCAAAAGAATATAAAGATGAGAGGAATTCTCCTTGATGGGATCATAGGAAATCAAAATAAATGAAGAAGAACCATGATTCCCAATCTACCTAATCTCTACACGTTAGAGTTTTAAGAAAATCTTCTGATTTAGAGGCTTTGCTGTGACCTAGGGAAGCATGTTCCCCACCCATGAGCCATGAACTCTCCAGTCCATTCCCATCCCATCCCATCTCATCTATCCCAACTCATCCAATCCAAGAAGTATTTATTGCGTGGGATCAGTCCAGATCTGTTTCCAGGTGAGCTGACCTAAGGCGAGATATTTCTTCTCTCTTGGGGTCAGTTTCTTCATCTGTAAAAAGAGGGGGTTGTGCTGGATGTCCTCTACTATCCCCTTCATCTCTAAACCCTAAAATCTACTAACCTCAAGAACTGTCTTCCACTCTCCCCACCCACCTTCCATATTCAATGTCATCAAAGAACTTGAGGGGATTACATCCTGTAAACAGATAAATATATACTCAATTATCTGAGGACAAAAAGAGAGCACTGCCCTCTAGGAGCAGCAGGAAGGGCTGTCTGAAGCCTGAAGCAGTACGTGGCACCTGAGCTGGTCCTTGAAGGAAGCAGAGGGGAGCAGGGAGAGTGTTACAGGCCTGCAGCATAGACTGTGCAAAGCCACCAAGATGGAGGATAGAAGGATGAGTCCAGGGAACAGCTACAAGGCCAGTTTGACTGCATGGCAGAGTGCATAAAATAATGTGAAATGGCTCAAGAAGGTAGTCTGAAGCCAGACTGTAGGGGACTTTACATTCCAAGTGGAAGAGTTTGTATTTTTTTTTTCCTAAAGGCAAAAGGGAGACTTTTGAACAAAGGAGTGATGTAGCCAGCCTCATGCTTTTGGCAGTTAGGTGTCAGTTGGATTTGAGAGGGGAGAGTCAAGAATACAGTTCTTCATCCCACTGGACTGAAGGTCAACTTTTCATTTTAGAGGTGGAGAAAGTGAAGTCAGCAGAGGGAAGAGTCCTGCCCGAGGTTGCACAGGTAGTCAGGAGCAGATCTGAGATTTGTCCCAGGTCCTCTGTCCTTTCCACTGTGACCATGCTGCCTCTACTAGAAGGAGCAAACTATACTATTTAAAACAATAAAGCTTATAATTCATGTAATGATTTTTTAAAACCTTCAAGATAGAAGTTTTTTTTTTAACTCAACATACATCACGAAGAAGCCAGATCAGTTCAAAGAAGATTTAAAATCTGAATTTAGATGTTTCCTCACCTGAAAACACTGCTAAGAAAGTTTCTAGCTATGTCCTCTCTTCCTCAACCTTTGAGGGACTTGTGATAATTAAAAGAGAAAGCAGATCCATTGGAGGATTTCAAAAATATGCAGTTCAATCAACCTTTAGTTATTTGGCTCATGAGAGAAGTACATATCTATGTTAATGAGAAATTCCGAATGTGCACAGAACGAGAAGTTTTCCTAGAGCTGATGACCTGGAAGGACATTGAATGCCAAGTACAGCTGTGATCCATGGTGCATCACAAGTTCTTGGGAAGTGGAGGGGAACTTCCCTGAGACTCATGGTTGGCCAATCAGAAAATTTAATCAGGAAATTGAAGAGTCTTCTTGGTTGATGAACACAATGGCATCAAATTATTTTTTTGAGGGGGAGGAAGGGTAGTTGAAATCAAATGTATTGTGTGATTATATTTTAAACAGAAAAATAAATAAAACCGTCACATCAAACACCACGCAAGTTTTTAGATTGTTGATTCTTCAAACATAATTATATTTGAATGTTTTCTGGGCCATTATAGAAAATGGAATTGATTGTCCTTTATCATCTTCTTTAAAATCAGCTTTTGGCCACACTTAGGCATTCTCTGGTTAACCTAGCCTTTGGAATAATTCACTTAGTATACACTTGATGTCAAGGACAGCACAAACTTCACTGGAGGAATAGAGATTGGGGGAAAGGGAAGAGGGAGGAGAGGTTTCAGTTCATACTAGCCTGGGAGGTTGCTGAGGATCAAGAGTTGCCATCAGGCCAGGAAGGGACAGCATGTTCTCCAGTAAAATGTGGGGATCTGTCTGCGTTTGAATTCTTGTTCTGTGTGACTTCAGATGAGTGGTTTTGTCTCTGTGGGTCTTGGTTTCTTCATACAATGAGAAATGGACTAGGTGACTTTTAAGCTGTCTTCTGGTTCTAGATTCTATGGTCCTCCTATTCCTAGGGATTTACCACAGACCCAACAAATGAATGACCATCAAGTACCACATGAGGCTCAAAGGACATCTCTAATCTTCTCTGAGTTTATGAAGCACAGAATTTGAGAGTTAAAAACTATTATCTATAGTCACACTCAGACTGATAAATTAGGTCCCCAGAGGATGGTTACTCTATCTCCTTGGGGCTCTAGAGTTAGCTCTCAGGGAGTAGAAGTTGCCTCTCTAGTGCTGTAGCTCACAAGCCTCCACTGGTGTGCCTCCAGCAGTGATTGTTAATTAATATAAACTATCAGTCAAGACAACTAGCTTTTAAAAAGGGATACTTACTGAGGTGCTACAGTAAGAATAATGGATACAAAATGTCCCCCCAAAAGTCAATGACACTCTCCCACAATGGGAAAGTAGGTTCAAGCACAGGTAGCCATACATGTCAAAGGCAGGGGTGTGATACTAAATGTTTAACAACTGGCTCCCCCCCAGAAGTATTCATGACAGACTTTTGAATTTAATTTGAGTTATTAACATTTTATCCATCACTTTCTTAAGACTGGGCGATCAACAAAACGGTGGGTTTGTAGCATTCGCTGTTTTCTGAGGTGTAATTGCCCACCTGGAAAATTTCACAATTGGCTCTTGGAAATATGAGCACCAGCACATGCCTACGAAGAGATAATTTACAGCTTTTGAAAGTTCTTTTGTTGGTGTCCTTAAGATGCTCCCCTTCAATGCAGCAGAGGTTCTTTGTAGAACTTTGAATCTGCTTTCCTCATCTTGTCCAGTATGTTCTTGGCTCACCATCCAGACATTATCACTGGCTGGGGATCAAGTTAAAAAACGTACAAAATCTTCTTGATCATTACAATATAATACCATACCGTAGCTTCCATACCATACTGTACCATCCCCTCCCATCCCCTACACATTTATTGTGTGCCCCCGTGTACCAGGCACTGTGCTAAACATTGGAGATACAAATAAAGAAAAAGGCAGCTCCTGCCTTCATGGAGCTTACAGTCTAACAATACCCAAAGGGGGCGGGGAACCTACGAGGGGTCGGGGGAGGAGAAGCAGATGATAGCCAGTACAGGGGCGCAATGATGACCTTGCAGAACAAAGCAGAGGTGTTGGGGAGAAATGAGCCTTCCAGACCTTCCTCTGTCCAAGGTAGGAGGGAGGAGACCCAGGCTGAGGAGGCTGGGGTGCTCACCTTTCCTCAAGGGCTTGGCCAGAATTGTTCTCTCCTGCTCTCTCTTAACATTTTAAGAGAAAAATAGAATTAAAAAAAAATTGATTATAGTTAAAGTTCAGATGTTTAAATGAAGCTATACTTTCGATAGGTAAGGTGTAGCAACTGGCCATAAATCTTTGGGGAAAGCACCATGTAAGAGGAAATTGTCCTAGAATGGGAGTCAGAAGAGCTGAGTTTAAATTCTGTCTCTGCCTCTAACATACCATAAGACCATAAATAAGCTGTGTGAACTGAGTCTCAGTTTTTTCCATCTCTAGAATGAGGGTCTTGGACCATAGATTATCTCTAAGGTTGCTTCCAGCTTCAAAATTTTGAAAATACCAGACAAAGCATAAGCTATTTTGTTTGGACTCTGTGAACAATTGTGAGACACTGTTCTTATTCAGTAGTAGCATATTGAAATTGAAGATTCTTTTTTTATATATATAAATTTGGGAGTGAATACAATCTCCTCTTAAAGGTTGAATTCTCACACCTAAAATTATCAGGTAACTAACTCATTTGCCAATATCATAAGAAGCTAATGGTGTGACCTTTTCTGATAGCAAAATAACTTTAATCTGTTTTAAATGCATATATTCTTTTAAAAGGTCCTGTGAATTTTAGGCACCAACTGAGTTTAAAAAAAGATCATTTTAGTTAGGCAGGGTCTATTAGGGATTCTTGAATAAGGCTAAACTATTACAGTATGGCATAGTAGGGGCCAAGTGACTCCAGCATTGATTCCCTCCAGGAAAATCAGTGGCATAGGACCCAGATCTGTTGTGCAATAGTGCAGAGCCCAGTGGCCTGGTAGTCAGAAGCCTTGGATTTGAGTCTTTGCTTTTCCACTGCTGCTATCACTATGTACCTGAGGCCTCACCACTCAGCCTCACGAAAGCTATTTCCTCATCTGTGAAAAGGGTATGTTATACTTGTACCATTTCCTTCACAGGGGAGTTGTGAGAAAAATGCAATATATAGGAGTTAGCATTATTATTAGTTTTCTTTCTTTCTTTCTTTCTTTCTTTCTTTCTTTCTTTCTTTCTTTCTTTCTTTCTTTCTTCCTTCCTTCCTTCCTTCCTTCCTTCCTTCCTTCCTTTCTTTCTTTCTTTCTTTCTTTCTTTCTTTCTTTCTTTCTTTCTTCACTCTCTCCTTCCCTCTTTCTTTCCTTTCTTTCACAAGGCAATTGGGGTTAAGCGACTTGCTCAGGATTATACAGTTAACAAGTATCAAGTGTCTGAGGCTATATTTTGAACTCAGGTCCTCCTGACTCCAGGGGCAGTGCTGTATCCACTGTGCTGCCTAGCTACCCCTCAACTAGCTTCTCCGCATTAATTATTTCTACTGGCAAATCAGAATGAGCTTTATCAAGTGATAAGACATAACTACCCCTTAGCCCTGGTACCTTTATCAGGTGAGAACACATCTCAGTTATTTACTAGGTGTGGAACCAGATCTGGATGCCTCCCTAGGTAAAATGGGAAGTGTGAAAGATGTGCAAGGGGCCTGTGCAAAAATTGGGGGCTGGGAACCAGATCCCAAGGTCATCAAAGGCTGGCACCGTGTCTTGCCTCTCTTTTGTCTCTAAGCTCAGAGTGGGGCCACACCACCTTGCACAGAGTAGAGAGACAGTCACTATTGCTGACCCAGAATATGGGCAGAAAGATACTTGGGGATGAGCACTACTGGAGGGCATGATACTGAAATCTCATTAGAAGACAGCTCATTTATCAGAAATACTTTTATTCATGAAGTGATATATGGTGCTGATTTCTCAATTGGACTTCTCAGAAAGAGGAGACAACAGATGTTTTTTTTTGGCCAGCAGTTTTCAACCGAGTTTCTTGACTTAAGATAAATTAGTAATTTCCAAAGGTTGGAAATGATCTTGGAAGAAAAAACATGGTGTGATTGGGGTCCAGATAGGTGCCGTAATAGTGTCACTTAACACTAGAATGTTGCTGTCAGATGATGGCATGGGATGGATAAGGTAGATAATTCTGAACTACAAAATAGATTATATTTTATGGCTAATATGGATAAAATAATGATTTGTATAATAATAATATGGGTAATAATTATAATAGCTAGTATTAACTACTTTAAGGTTTGCAAAATGCTTTACAGATATTATCTCACTTGATCTTCATGACAACTCCATAAGGTAGGTGCTATGATGATCCCCATTTTGCAGATGAGGAAATTAAGACCAGAGAGGTTAAATGACTTGCCTAGAGCCACATAGCTATTGAGTGAATTAGGATGTGAGTCAAGTCTCCCACACTCAGAGGCCAGGATTCTGTCCACTATTCCACTGGATCTGGGTTGAAATACCACACAGGGTGGAATCTCATGAGCTGGTGGATTTAGAAAAATATGGAAAGGCTTGGACTTATGAAGGATGATGCTATTCACCTTCAGAGAAACAGATGACAAATGGAAATAAACATAATATGGTCTTATATATATGTGTTTGAGTGTATATGTGTGTATGTATGTGTATGTTTATGGATATCTGTATATATACACATGTAATTGCAGCCTTCTTGTGGGGGCAGGAGGGAAGAAGGGAAAAAAAAAGCAAAAAGTGAATAGCAGAGGACAAAAGAAAACATAGAAAGAAGCAAAGAAAAGATAGCTTTGAAAATAATGTGTAGCATTCATTATTTAGGTTTTCTTGAAATGGAAATGTATTGCTTTATACTGAATCCTTTCCTGTGTTCTGTGTACATGGTAATGTTTTTCTTTTCTTTTCTTATTTTGTATTTAAGTTTAAAATAAATTTAAACACTTAAAGAAATCCCACAGAGCAGTGGTTCTCAACCTGTGGGTTATGTTCAATTTGTAACAATAAAAATACATCCTGCATATCAGATAGATTCGCAACAGTAGCAAAATTACAGTTATGAAGCAGCAACGAAAATAATTTTATGGTTGGGGATCGCCACAACATGAGGAGCTGTATTAAAGGGTTGCGGCATTAGGAAGGTTAAGAACCACTGCCGTAGAGGGAATGGAATGAGAAAAAGTAGAGCCATAAAACATGCTTGGACGACAGTAATCACTCCAGTGTGATGGGGCTTCAATTTGCTCAGTCTGTCTGGATGGAAGGAGTACTAACAGAATCCTTATTACCCACATATCCCTTTTATCTCCTCTGAGGCTCAGCTTCCTTATCTATAAAATGCACTACTACTACCTGCATGCAATTCTTGTGGAGAGGCTTTTGAACTTTGAATTGACTTAGGAATGTTTAAGACAGTCTGGCTATTCTCCCAGATCATCTTGTAATTTGCCATTTCTAAGGAAAGAGACTAAGAAATCACTACCAAATGTCACAGTCTTAAAAAAGTTACAGCAAAGCTTTATTATTTAACTGAGTCATAATATGGGCTTTGCTTTTTGGATTGAGTCAAGTTTGGGGATGTTATGGCTGGACCTGACTCAGATCCATCTGGTGATTCAGGTTCAAGATCAGAACTAGATGAGATACTTTTAGACTATCCAACAGTTAACAAAAAGAGATTTACTCAGCCATGGTGTTAGGAAGTGTACTCATTAAGGTACAATACTGGTTCAGGTAGATGAGACCCTCCCTTGTCTCCAAGCCTTTTTTTTTCTGGTGACGGCTTGTAAGACAGTAGATGAAGCACTAGATCTGGGGTCAAGAAGACCTGAGTTCAAATCCAGTTGAAAACACTCACTAGCTGTGTGACCTGGCACTTACATGTTTGCCTCAGTTCCATCAACTTTAAAGTAGGAATGATAATAGAAATTACTTTCCAGGGTCACTGTGAGGATCAAATGAAATAATACTTGTAAAGTACGTGAAACATGGTAGGCATTGTAGATGTGCCTCCCGTTTCAAATGGAAATAAGTGTTCTGCAGGGTGGACTGAATTAGATGGATATAGCGACTCCCACTGAAGTGAGACATCTAAGTCTGGGGAGAAGTAATTCCTTATGGGTTAGTCTCTTTTGTGCCCTTAGGCACAGACTGCCAGACAAGGCAGGGAGTCCTTTGGAAGAATGAAGTCAGAAACAGCAACAGCAATGTTCACTTGCTGCTGAAGACTTGTGTGTCTCATGACCTTCTTATCACCAACACTATCTTCTATTTACCCAAATGCAATAAAACTGTGTGTATTCACTCTCACAGAAAACATTGGCATTTAATAATTATGTCATTGTACAGAGAAGAGACAAGATAGGATGTACAAATGACAAAGGCAATGAGTGATATAGATTGCTGGACTGGTCATTGGCTTATCCTCCCCAAGCTAAATATTTACATGGCAAAATGACTGCCAGAAGACCTAATGTCAACAGATTAGGGTGCTTCTCTTTGGATGAACAGTTCATTGCTAATTTGGAGGGAAAGCTGAGTCAATATGTGGTTAACAACAGTGGAGCAGAAAAGGAGTGGTAAGCTTTCAGAAATTTGGTGTACATCACTGCAGTTATTCATCTGGACCAAAATTCTCACAAACATCAAGCCTGGTTTGAGGGAAATGATGAGGAAATTCAGAAACTGCTAAACCAAAAAACAAGAACTTCACGTGGTTTACCAGCCAGGTGGTTGTTCCTTTTCTAAGAAGTGAGTATTTGACACAATCAAAAGTAAAGGGCAAGTGAAGCTTGGAGAGAGACACAGGATTCTTTACTTAGTAAGAAGGTAGATGAAATTCAGCTTTATGCTAATAGTAACAATCCAACGTGCTTTTAGATGCCCTGAAGGTTATTTATTGGCCAAAGACTTATGCTGCATTTCAGCAACTCAATGCTTATGGAACCACATTGATTAGTGATAAGGACATGATCTTGGAGAGATGGACTAAACACTTCCATAGTGTTCTCAACAGAGGATCATCAGAAAGTGCTGAAGCCAATGACTATATATCTTGGGTTGAAGTTGATCCCTCTCTATCCAAATTTCCAGCTGAAGAAGAGCTTTTGAATGCCATTAGGCTCCTCTCATGTGGCAAAATGCCTGGTGCTAATTCTATTCTAGCTGAGATTTACAAGGCAGGGGGCCCACTGCTCATACAAAAGCAGACTGAAATTTTCTGGGTTATGTGGCAAGAGGAGGTTCAAGGATGCCTCCCTTGTACATCCCTATAAAGGTAAAGGAAATAGATTATTCTGTGACAATTACAGGGGAGACTCTCTTAGTTGTTGCTGGCAAGATTCTTGTCAGAGTCCTTCTTAATAGACTAATCCTTCGTCTGGAAGATGATCATCTTCCAGAAAGGCAGTGTGGCTTAAGAAAGGGCTGAGGAACAGTCAATATGCTGTTTGCTGCCTGGCAACTTCAGGAGAAATGCCAGGAGCAGAAGTCTGTACACAACATTAGTTGATCTGACCACAGTCTTTGATGCTGTCAGTCATGAGGGCTTATGGAATATTATGTCAAAATTTGGTTGTCTGGAGAAGTTCATCTGTAGTGTACATCAGTTTCATGGTGGTATGCTTGCTTGGGTTCTGGGTAAAGGACAATACTCTTGCACTTTCCTGGTCACCAGTGGAGACAAACAAGACCGTGTGCTTGCTCCCATGCTTTTTAGCACAATGTTTCCAGCAATGTTCTTGAACACCTTCAATGAGGATGAAAATAGCATCAAAGTCAGCTACTGTATTTAATGATAGATTATTTAACTTGAAAAGACTACAAGCCAAGACTAAAATGGAGTGTTGCATGATTTTTTTGTTTGAAGATAATTGTATATTCAATGCAGCTTCTGAAGCTGAGATGCAGCAAAGTATGACTCAATTCTTTGCTGCTTGTAGTAACTCTGGTTTAACAATTAACATCAGGAAAACACAGGCTCTTTACCATCCAGCACCACACCATCCATCCATGGAACCATCAGTTACAGCAAATGGAGAAATTCTGAATGCTGTGGATACAGCATTGTACCTTGGCAGTACACTGTCCAGGGATGTCCACATAGATGATGAGGGTGAAATACACATTGCCAGAAATAGCTCGCTGTTTGTGAGGCTCCATAGGAAAGTGTAAGAGAGAGAGAGTATTACACTGATTACCAAATTGAAGGTCCATAGAGCCATTGTACTGGCTTCATTGTTGTATGCTTGTGAAACATGGACAGTATACTAGTGCCATACCATAAAACTGAATTGCTTTCATTTGAATTGTCTTAGAAAGACTGTGAAGATTATCTGGCTAGATAAAGTGCTGGACACTGAGGTCCTTTCTTGAGTTAAACTGCCAAGCATTCAAACTGCTGCAGAGAGTACAACTCCAATGGGCTGGGCACATTGTTCAAATGCCAAATGTACATTTGTGTAAAAGACTATTTTGCAGAGAACTCACAGAAGGCAAGGGCTCATATGGAGATCAGAAGAAGCATTACAACGATACTCTCAAGGTCTCTGAAAAACTTTGCAATCAATTGTGAGACATGGGAGACACTGGCATAGGACTGCTAGCATGACATGCTTACATAATATCACATGCTGTGTTCTGTGAGGAAAGCAGAATTGCAACAGGTCAAAAGAAACGAAATGTGCAAATTTAGAAACATCTGTGCTCCAAATGTTCATAAGGACTATTGTTTTTCAAAAATTAATAATATTTTACTTTTCCTCAATTACGTGTTAAAATGGCTTTTTAAAACATTAAAAAAAAATTGAGTTCCAAATTCTCTCCCTCCCTCCCTAAGTAAATAATCTGATATAGATTATAATAAATAATCTGATATATATAGATGTTATATATGATAGACATACATAATCAGTCATGTAAAACAATTTCGTATGTGATTTTGTACAAACAAAAAGGTAAATGAACAAAAGAAAGAAAGTGAAAAGAATGTTTTAGTCTGTATTCCAACAGTATCAGTTCTTTGGAGCAGATAACATTTTTCATCATGAGTCCTTTGGGATTGTCTTGGATAATTATTGCTGAGAATGGCTAAGTCATTCACAGTTCCTCATCATACAATACTATTGTTACTGTATACAAGGTTCTCCTGGTTCTGTTCACTTTGCCTTTTATCAATTTGTGTAAGTCTTTGAGGTTTTTCTGAAATCACTGTGCTTGTCATTTCTTATAGCTCAATAATATTCCATTACAATCTTATACCACAACTTGTTCATCCGTTCCACAATTGATGGACATTCTGTCAATTTCCAGTTCTTAGTTACCACAAAAAGAGCTGCTATACATATTTTTGTACAAATAGGTCCTTGCCCTCCCCTGCCCCTTTTTAAAAAAATCTCTTTGGGATGCAGACCTAGTAGTGATGTTGCTGGATCAAAGTATATGCACAGTTTTATAGCCTTTGGGGGATGGTGAGGACAAATAATTTAAGAATTATTGGACTGCCTGAAAGCCATGATCAAAATAAGAGCCTGGACGTCATACTTCAACAAAATATCAAGGAAAACTGCCCTGATATCCTAGAACCAGAGGGTAGAATAAAAATTGAAAGAATTCGCTGATCACCTCCTGAAAGTCATCCCAAAATAAAAACTCCCAGGAATATAATGGCCAAAGTCTAGGGGTCACAGGTCAAGGAGAAAATATTGCAAGCAGCCAAAAAGAATTCAGATATCATGGAGCCACAGTCAGAATAACACAAGATTTAGCAGCTTCCACATTAGAGAATCTGGGGCTTGGAATATGATATTTCAGAAGGCAAAGGAGCTATGACTACAACCAAGAATGACAGCAAAACAATGTAATCCTTCATGAGGGGAAATGGCTATTTAATGAAATAGAAGTCTTTTAATAATTCCTGATGGAAAAGATCAGAGCTGAACAGAAAATCTTACTTTTAAATACAAAACTCAAGAGAAATATAAAAAGGTAAACATGAAGGAGAAATCAAAAGAGATTCAATTAAGTTAAACTGTTGGCATTCCTATATGGGAAGATGATACCTATAACTTCTAAGAACTTAATCATTAGGGCAGTTAGAAGGAGTATACATAGACAGAGGGCATAAATGTGAATCAATTATGATGGGATGATTTCAAAAAGATAAAATTAGGGATAAAGAAGAATACACTGGGAAAGGCAGGGAGAGAATGAATGGGGAAAATTATCTCACATAAAGGAAGCATTGAAGGAAGGGTTTTATAGTGGAGGGGGAAATAGATGGTGGTGGTAGGCAATGCTTGAATCTTAGTTTCATTGTAAATTGGCTCAAAGAAGGAAAAGTATACACATTTAGTTGGGTGTAGAAATCTGTTTCACCCTATAGGGAAGTAGGAGGAGAAGGGGTAAGAGAAGGGAGAAGGCTGATAAAAGGGAGGGTAGAGTAAGGGAGGCAGTCAGAAGCAAAGCAGAATTTTAAGGAGGGACAGGAGTATAAAGAGAGAGAATGGTAAGCAGTGCAAAAATAGGATGGAGGAAAATACACAGTTACTAATCATAACTGAATGTGAATGGAATGAACTTACCAAGAAAATGGAAGCAAACAACAGAATGGATTATAAACACCAGAATCTAAAAATGTTTTGTTTACAAGATCCCCCCCCCACACACACACAGTTAAAATAAGGGGCTAGAGCAGAATCTATTATGCTTGAGCAGGGTTAGCAATCATGAGACTCAGAGAAAGCAAAAGAAAAAAATAGATGTAAGTAAAAGAGATAAGCGGGGACATTGCATTTTGCTGAAAGGTACCATAGACAATGAAGTATTTTCAATACTAAACATATATGCATCAAATGGCATAGCATCCAAATTCTTAAAGGAAAAGGTAAATAAGTTATAGGAGGAAATAGACTATAAAAGTATGCTAGTGGGGAACCTAAACTTTCCCCTCTCAGAACTAGATAGAACTAACTATAAAAAAAACAAGAAAGATATTAAGGGGATGAATAGAATTTTAGAAAAGTTAGATGTGATAGAACCCTAGAGAAAAATGATTGTGAAAAGGAAAAGAATATATCTTTTTCTCAGCTGTACATGGCACCTTCATAAAATTGACCATATATTAGAGCAAAAAATCCTCACAACCAAATGCAGAGAAGCAGAAATATTAAATGTGTTCTTTTCAGACTATAATTCAATAAAATTACATTAAAAATCCATGGAAACATAGATTAAAATTAGTTGGAAGCAAAGTAATCTAATCCTAAAGAATTAGTGGGTAAAAGAACAAATCATAGAAACAATAAATAATTTTTACTAAAGAGAATGACAACAAAGAGACAATATACCCAAACTTATGGGATGCAGCCAAAGCAGTGATTAGGGAAATTTTTTATCTCTAAATGTTTACATCAATAAAATAAAGGGCAGATCAATGAATTGAGAATGCAATTAAAAAAACTAGAAAGAGAACAAATAAAAAATTTCCAATTAAATACCAACTTGGAAATCCTGAAAATAAAGGGAGAGATTAATAAAATGGAAAGTAAGAAAGCTCTTGAACTAATAAATTTAGGAGCTGGTCTTATTTAAAAAAAACCCAATAAAATATATAACATTGTTTGCACAATCATATCCCAATAAATCTGACAACCTAAGTGAAATGGATGAATATTTATAAAAATATAAGTTGCCCAGATTAACAAAAGAGAGAATAGAACACCTAAATAAACTATCTTAGAAAAAGAAATTGAACAAGTCATAAATGAGCTCCCTAAGAAAAAAATCTCTAGGACCAGATGGATTCACAAGTGAATTCTACCAAACATTTAAAGAGCAATTAATCCTAATACTACATAAACTATTTGGAAAAATAAGTGAAGAAGTCTTATTCCTTTTATGACACAAATATGGTGCTGATTCCTAAACCAGGAAAAGCAAAAACAGAAAACTATAAACCAATTGATGTATAAAATTTTTAATAAAATACTAGCAAGGGGGGCAGAGCCAAGATGGCGGCATAGCAGCAGCAACATATCGCAGCTCTCACATAGCCACCCCAAAATACCCATGGAATAGGACTCTAAACTAATCCTAGAACTCCAAAATGCACACAAAGATACTTCCCACTAAAGTCAGCTCGGCTACGAGGAACCATATCAGCACTGCAAACTGAAACCAGCCTGGCCTAAAGCCGCTGCTGAGCCCCCGGGGGTGGCCGGATGAGAGGAGTGGTGAGCAGATTAGCGGCAGCTGCGAGCAGCGTTCAGAACTAGGTCAGTGGAGATTGCAAAGTTGGGAGGGAGGAACAGTCCGGCCAAAAGGCCTCCAGAGCGGAAAAGCGAAAGGCAGAGGTTTTGCACCCCGCTCTGCATTGCAGCTTCCCGCCCGCGGCCTGCAGACAGCAGGGGGACTAAGCGATTGTTCTGAGGCCAGTGCTCTCATGTTGAGTGGCCTGGATCCGGATTGCCATCTTGGGCCTTGGTCTTGGAGTCATCATTATCAAGCAAGCCGGAAGTAAGTAGGAGGGGTCCCAGCACCTTCCTGAGAGCTACAGCAGCTGGGAGGGCCCCAGTGATTTGGGACAGAGCTTTCCCTTCTGCAAGCAGAGCCCCATAGAGATTAAAAAAAAA
>CM053585.1:521622930-521664435 GCA_028646515.1 Pseudochirops corinnae
TTGGTCCAGAGTCCTATTCCATGGGTATTTTGGGGTAGCTATGTGAGAGCTACGATATATTGCTGCTGCTACGCCGCCATCTTGGCTCCGCCCCCTCGATAAGGAGTTTTAAAACAGCAATCCCACTCCCTGTGTTTGTGTGTATGTGTATAATGTGTATGTGTTATCTGTGTATGTATTCTCAACTTTATCTTCTAACATTCTATTGCCACATTTTGTATATGTGTGTGTGTGTGTGTGTGTGTGTGTGTGTGTGTTTTTATGGGGGAAGAAGTGTCTCTGAAAACAGCTTTTCATTCCAGGGGCCTAAATACAATAGGGGCTATTGTTCTTTTCTAAAACAATCCTGCTCAATAAAGTCTTAGAATCAGGAGCTGAGATAGATAGATAGATAGATAGATAGATAGATAGATAGATAGATAGATAGATAAGATGAGATGAGATGAGATGAGATGAGATATTAGATGGATAGATAAGATAAGATAGAATGGAGAGATGATAGATAATGAAGGTGAAAATGAATGAATGAATAAAATGAAATGAAGTGTCTGGACCAGATGGGCTCTGGGGTCCATTCCAGCTCTCTCTCTATAACCCTATGATCCTCTGATTCTGACCCTTCCAGAGCTTCTGAGTTCTTGGCTCTGCTCCTCATGGAGGCTGACCACCCACACTGCCACTTTTCCAGCTTCACGATGCTTCCCAGGGATGCTGGTTCCCCAGTTCTATGTCTCTTCTACTCACTTCATCAACAACTAGATCTTTCTTCCAGCTTGAGTTCTGACTGGACCCATTAGAACCGACTTAACTAACTTGTAAAGGTTTCCTGGTGCTGTGACTTGTCATTGTCCATATGGTACTGCTTCCTTTCTAATTCGTTCAAGGAGCATATTCGTACCTCATAAAGGCATCACCTGGTGCAGTCACATACATGCCCCTTTCCTGTGTTCCTGGTCTTTCAATGACCAAACGTCTTATTTATATGTAATGTAGCTTATAACCCTCTAGCTGAATGGAAACTTTCTGAGGGCAGGAACTATGTCATTTTAAAAAAATTGTATTCCAAGAATTTAGCACAATGCCTTGCATAGTCCCTTGATAAATGACTACTGAATTGTTAAAAAAAAAAAAACCAATATTTTTATTTAAGGTCTCACAAAAACTTCTGTGTAAATAGATTCCACATTTAATAAATGACTTTTGGTTGACTACATATAAGGATCTGGGTAAACTCAGCAAATCAATCGATGATTCCACTCCATTTAAATTGATAATATGCTTTATACTCTGATACTTTTTGTCAAGTGAGAATGCCACTCCTGAATCAATCAATCAAAACAGAAGGAGAAGTATGTTTCTAGTCACAAATACTGCTACACGCCAAGTGTTTGGGCACTGATTGAAGACTTGGTCATGTTCTGTGGTGTTTGGATGAAAACAATAGGCTAGTCCAGAATCAGTCACTTTAGTGGCGAGCCAGTCAGGAGGAGAAGCAGTTTCAGTCAAGTCCCTGAGATAGGTCAGGGAGAAGGGTGATAGAGAGAAGAGAGTTTCTGCCCCACCACCTGTTATGGGAATCTGAAGGTCTTCCCTGCCCCTAGGCCCTTTGCTTAAGTGGCTACGTGGCTCTGAGAACCTTCCCCTATTTGAAAGTATCCTCTGCCCCCTAACAGGCTGAATGTGGTCACATGGAGCCTGTGGCAGGAGGCTTGTTCTTCAGGAATGCCCATACCTTGTTGCTTTGTGATTGGGCAGTGGGTCAAGAGTGCTGTGACGTTCTCTGAGCCAGGAGAAGGCTATATATATGCCCTGATGTGAGGTTTGCTTTGGGGCTCACTTTGAGAAGAGTTGTGTGATTTAGCCAGATGACACTCTGGGAAGCCGTTGAACCCCCCGGCTGTGAAAAACCCAGATGTTGGTGCTTCCCTCTCTGGAATCCGAATAGGTATGGATGTAATGGTCAGACAGCTGGAAGCCTGACTGCTGATCTGTTTTTCTGTTTGCTTGTAACTTGTGTTTGTAACTTGTGTTTGCATTCTCTGAAGTTCAGGGTGCTGACTTTTTCCCCTGAACTAGGTAAATGATATGTGCTTGATTGATTAAAGTGAGATTGTTAACCCATTTTGAGTGTCTTTCCTTTAGAAAAGCAGATCTAAGAACCTGTGCTAGCAGCTGCCCTGGGTATGCTAGGGTGCTTGCTGATACACTACCTTTACAAGAAGATGGCCATGTGAATTTTGGAAAGTCAGAAGATTTGGAACTTCCCATCAGTGACAATAAGAATGTCCCTAGAATAGCAATGCACTGGGAGTTGAGAAACCCATGGAAGACAAAGAAAACACCCTTAGGAAAGGAAGCATTGGGACTTTACAAGGAGCCCAGAAGAAAGCTCCTCTGTACTAATGGAGAACTCACTGAGAACCTTGTGAAGAGGAAAAAAAGACCTCCAGCAACCAGAAGCTATGACGCCCTTTGCCACATGTGCTTTCTAAACTCGAACAACTTTCCCCTGAATTCTACATATACTTGTGGGAGATTGCCTGAGTTTGGAGGGCTGTTCTACATTAATTGTTCTAATTATGCTACCTAAATCAACACCCATTTCTAAAAACAAATTAGGTCTGCCTAGCTAATTGATATCAATTGATAATCAACTGAGGAAACTCACCAGTGGGGGTTCATCCGCAATAATACTAAGATACTGCTCCTCCAGGCTACCCCTTGAAATCTGAGGGAAGCAGAAGCCAGCAGCACCACAAGCAGCAGCCACCCTTTGTTGGCCTAACCTGACAGTACCAGTAAGCGTCTAGGTTGCTGAGCACTACAAATGATTTAATTGTCTTCTTCATAGAAGCAGGCAGTGATGGCATCCCAGGACTCTACATGTGCTTCAGGTTGTATCAGCACAGCTTAGAAGAAATTCTTTCCAAAGTAATGAGTGCTCCACTCAGGGCAGCCATAGTTCAGTTGAAACCCTCCATGGAATTCATTCAAAGAAGGAGAAAGCTCACATAAGTCATGCCATGTGACTAACATTAAATATCCCACACTGCTCAGCACTCTTGCCAAATTGGGATTTGGAAAGAGCAAAAACCAGAACAATTAATCAACATCCTCAGAAGAGAATCAGGGAGTTGACAGCTTGACTAGAAACTGCACTCCCAGCACAGGAAGCATCCAGCTACTTCAAGTGGGAAAAATGTTCATTCCAGTCAGTGGCCCAGGCAACCTCATAGGAGCATATTAGCATAGTTATTTGTCTAGCTTTGACAATAGCTTAATGGAATAAGATCTAACCTGGACCTTTGGAGAAGGAGAGTTTGGATTACTCCTAATATCTTCCATTTTGAGTGAAGTTTGGAAAGTTATTTTCCCAATCAGCAATCTACAAAACCAGGCAGCTCATTAGTTATTCTACTCTTCTTATTAAGAGCTACAACTAACAGGAAGAAGGCCAAGGGGATGTCCAATACATACAGTTCTTGTAATGAAGATAATATGGCAAACATCTGGTTCTCTTTCCCAATAAGAGTATTGGAAAATGAATTAGCCAATAGCGAATATATGGTTATAATTTTTGTTGTTGTTCAGTCATATTCAGTCCTGCCCCACTCTTCTTGACCCCATTTGGGGTTCTCTTGGCAAAGATACTTTAGTATAGTTTGCCATTTCTTTCTCCATGGTTATAATGCACTAATAAGATAAAATTAAGATCCAACTCATCCCCCAAAATAAGTGGTGTTAACAATGGAAATAATGTCAGTATATCTCAAAGGATGCAATAGGGATGGTCCTAAAAGTTGAGCATAATTTAATTATGAATTCTTTACATTCAAATAGCACTTTATAGTTTTTCAAAGCACTTTCACATGCACAAAAGTTCCCTACGACTAGAGTATTACTATAATAATGTAATACTATACATTACTATAATAACATATATATGTTATATAATATATATATAATATATTATATATAATATGTTATATATATAATTATATAATTTATAATTATATAATATATAAAGTTATATAATAATGTAATACTATACAATACTATAATAACAATAACATATGACCATGTTATTATGATATCAGTTATATCATTATCATGTAGGTTATTAATATAATTAATAAGTATGAATATGAATAAGGAGAGTAAAGAAGAAGAAAAGGGAAAAGAGAAAGAAACTAGCTGACATTTACATGGCTCTTAATTTTTACAAAGTGCTTTACAATTATATTTTTCCTTCCTCATAGTAACTCCTTCAAATAAACTAAAATAGACATTACTACTCCCTTTTTACTATTTTCTATTTATTTACTGCTAATATTTACTACTAATTACTACTACTTCACAGATGAGAAAATGGAGGCCTATAGTTACTTAAGCTAAGCCACTTTCCCAGCATCACGCAGCCACTAGGAGAAGCCAGAAAAAGTCAAACTTCCAGCTCCTGGGATAGTACTGTCCGTTACATTTTTAAATAAATTGAGGGAAATTCATACTTAAGAGAACTGTGGAAAGAGGGAGTCATTTTTGCAAAATGATTCATGCTTTTAAAATGCAGGGCATCACTCAGTATCACTGCTCAGCAAAGTCTAGTTTTCAGTAAGTTCTTTTTCTTTCATTTTTGTAAGAGGCAACATAGGAAGACCATTGGATTGTAGTAGTGTCAAAGTCATTTTCCACCTTTCATGACTCTCTGGGAGACAAGAGACCTGGGTGTCCGGTCCTGGCCTTCCCTGCCATGGACTAATTGTGTGAAATTGGGCCTCAGCCTCCTCATCTATGAGATGATCCCCAAGGTCCCTTCCAACTCTAAAATTCTATGATTCTATGAATTCATATTTTTATCATATTTTTCCCCAACCACATTCTGATTTATTTTTAAAAGGCACACTTCAAAACTTCCATGAGTCTCATGATCATCTGTTTAAGGTTATCATAAGTTCCAAAATTTTTATATTTAACAGTAATTTTTATAATTTAACTGGTTATAGAGGCCATTTGCTCCCACCAAGCATCAGAACATGAAGTTCCTGGAATTCTTCAGTGGCTACCACTGGTGTTCACACCAGCCTCCAGGAGATATCACCAGGGGATGTAGTGAATGCCATTCTGAGTTGCTCTGATGAGCCCTTCCTGCTTTTATTTGTTGGCTTCGAGCTACACAAAAAGTTATAAACACCTAAAAAGTACTGGCATCTATTCCTCGGTCAACTGGTTTGAAATCATTTTAATTTGCTTTGTGTTTATTACTTTGCTTGGCCATCTTGTCATCCCTTTCTCTCCAAAAGAGGTCTGGCTCCTTTTCCTTTCTTTGATGTCTTGTGGAACGTGGATTATTTTTCATTAACATGAAGAAATAGAGAACTGAGAGCCAAAACAACTGTTTTGCCAGGGGACCAGAGAACATGACTGGTGTGATCCTTCAGCTAGTATGAGTTGGCTTCTTTGGGCATTATAAGTCACTGAATCCAACCCTTCTTTTTACAGATAAGGAAGCAGAGGCCCAGAGAATTCAGTGACTTCCCCAGGGTCACACAGCTAATGTCTGAGGCAGGCTTTGAACACAGGTGTTCCTGACTCTAAGACCAAGACTCTGCCCACTGTGCCAACTAGAAGGGTGAGTGGGCTCATTCATTCACAGCCCCAATGTCTCTTCATTAGCAGAGAGAAAGAGAAATAGAGTTGGAATGGGGTCATGAAATGGAAATGTTGCAATGTGATTATAAAGACTAAAGGACCTAATTTAGTCCACATCAACATATTTGGGTACTTCCTCACTCTTGCACCCAGTATCATAGAATGTAATAGTCAGAAGGGACCTCAGAGAGCTTCTAATCTAGAGTTGTCAAACTTGTGGCCAGGTAAAACTCCATTGGCCACCCGGGAAATATTTAACAAAATAAATAAAAATGCAATACAACATAGATAATGTGAGTCTGTGGTTTTCTAAGTCAACATACAACCCATAAGGATCCATTTCTATTTGAGTTTGGCACCACTGGTCTGGACCAACATGTCCCTGGAACAAGAATTATTTTCTACTCTACTATGCCACCAAGTGGCCATCTTGCTTCATGGAAGGAGCCATCACTTTCCAAGGGGACTCAATTCCTCCTTTGGAGAGTTCTAATTGTTAGGAAGTTTCTTCATTACATTGAGTTGAAGTCTGTCTCTATTCCATCTCTAGCTAGCTATGCCTCTTGAGCCAAACAATCCTCTGAACATTCTAAAGTCTGTCTACTTACATGAGAGAGTTGCATATGGGAGACAGATGTCTGAGGGGTGATGGTGATGCCTTCTCTATTGAGTGTCCAGGCTGGTGCTGCCTTGCACATGATAGGTCCTTCATAAATATCAGTTTGTTGGATGATTAATAGGGATTGGGATGGTCATGCAGTGAGATCAAGAAAGAACACATACCCAAGGAATGCTGAAAGACCAGAGGGAGATCATGAGCACGCTTGGACTGATTCTTGTATTTACAGAAAGTCCATGGACAAGAATAATGGAAGAGGCATAGATGTGGATGGGTTGCAATCTACACCATTGGAGGGACTATCCACAGGGATGAGATTGGAGATTCATTCAGATATTAAAATATACTAATACCAAGTAGCTATTGATTACCTCTGTCATGGATAATTGCACGCATGAACTAGTGCTTCCTCACTGCCTATAAAATCACTTGTGAATCTCTATGCTTGAAATTGTTCATGGGTTTTCAGATAAAGGTGACCTGAATGTCCCCTGCTTCGTCTAACTACCTGTGCAACCTTTAGCAAGTCACTGAATGTCCATGGGCCTCCATGTCCTTCCCTGCCAGATGAGGAAACTGGGCTGAACTCGAAATTTTAGGGCAGGAGAGAGAGCCTTTCCTGTACTGCTCAACACAGGCACCTGCCTACTCTACCTAAGCATAAGGCTTTATGATAATCTCTTGATTACCAAAATACCTAATTATCATAATGACCTCATTCATGTTTGGGGCTTTTTTTCATGCACTAATTATTTCTGTCTCTCCAGTAAGGTGTATTTAACAGTCTCTCATTTTATTCCTACAACTTTTATAAAACGAGTAGTTCACAGCAATGGAAACCAGAATTTAAGCTATCATCCAGAATTCATTAAGTGCCTACTGTATGCCAGGCACTGTGCTGAGATTTTAAAATTGACCCATGAAAATATTTTGCTTTTTGAATTCAAGAGCCCTTCCTCTAATTCAAATTTGTGCCACAGTGCTTGATATTACTTTATAGGAAAGCATATTTGCATTTTATAGGAAGAATGCATATTACATTTGTCCTTGAACTATCTGTCCACTGTTCTCTTCTTATAAAATAACTCGAGCCTAGACACATTTTTTTCTCTTTTGGTTCAGAACACAAAGTAAGCTAAATAGTTTTAACAGGGAAAATTTGCCTTAAGATTGTAAACTTGTAGTAAAATGTGTACTCCAGGGCTGCAGAGTGTGTGGGGGGGGTGGAGGCGGGGATAAGTGGTTGAAAATCTCAATATGCATTTCAAATCCAGCTTCTAAGACAGTCAATAAGCACTTAGGAAGCTCCTACTGTGTGTCAGGAACTCCGCTAAGCCACGGTGCATTGATGAAACAGCAGGACATGGTGAAGAGAACCTGGGTGCGAGTCCTGACTTCCACCATTTCTAGCTGTGCGACCTTGGTTAAGCTGCTTCTATCTGCACCTTAGTTCTCCCATCCATGAAATGGACTTGACAGCCTCTGGGGCCTCATCCAACTCCAACATCCCCTCATCTGGGCTGGGGAGAGGCTGCCTCGTTTAGATCACGTCTTTCTATTGAAAAGTCATCAACGTTCTTTTTGCCAAAAGATACACATGGTTGTGGTTTTGAATAAAAACAACACAAGTAATAATCAGAAAGAAGAAAGGGGAAAAAATCACTCTGCATGTCAGGAAACACTTCTGGGCAAAGCAGATTGGAAGAGAAATGGCCTGGTTCTTTCTCACTCCTGACCAGGATCAGACAGAAATAGAGAGTTACCAAAAAAACGAAAACTCAACAAGGACTTCATGACAGATCCTACGTGACTCTCCAAGTTCACTGGAATTATACCCACATTTTTGTCTCTCTTCCTCCCCAAGCCATTGCCCAGATAGCTATCAGAGGCATTCTTGCTTTTAGTTAGCAAGAACCATTGATTTTTATTAACCCATGAAGTTTTAAAATACGTTCACTCTTTATGACAATGAAGATGGCGACGAAGATGACACTATAATAACAATTCACATTCACTGGGGTCAAAGGACCTGGGTTTGAATCCAGCATTCACTCTCTGCTACTCATGAGACTCTGAGAAAGTCATCCTTCCTTCCTCTTTGGCTCTGGCCTAGACGATCTCCACAACCCTTCCTAACATTAAATCCTTAGAGTGCCCAATAGGCAGGACAGTAAGCACCTCGAGGCCAGGGACTGTTGTTTCACTTAGCTTGTAAAGACAAACCCTAGGATTTTAGGAAAGTCCCAGCGTGCCTCACTTAGTTCACTATTCTACAGCCACACCCTCATTAGTTGGCTTGCTGCTTTATTCACCACTCATCCAGGTCCAGTTTAGGAACTGTGACTAAATAAATACTACCACTGACTGGGTATCCTGATTGAGGCCTTGATTCACTACCAGACCTCTCATCCTCACTAGCAACTTTTCTACTTTGGAACAACTGGCCCTGAGCTTTCCTGAATGGGGCAGGGGCGGCATGGGGGGGGGGGGGGAACTCCCTTGACGGAATTCCTATTTCAGAAGAGCCCAATCACATTTCACCTCTTCCATGCTCCTAACTTTTTTCCCATATAACCACCTTACCTCCAGGGGATGCCCTCTTCTCTCTCCTCTTACCCTTCTTTCTCTCCCCTTCTTTTTTTTTTCTCTCTCTCATTTACTAACGAGACTAGCATTCATTACTAAGAGTTTCTGACATTTTAAAGTCTTGCTTACATGCTATTTACATTTTTAAATGGTTTGCCATATAAAGGTAAGATAATTTTAACTGTAACTTGTTTTTTGTTTTTGTTATAGAGAGCATGAAAGAGAACGGAAACCTGTGCATAATTGATTATACCAAAATCAACTGTCTGGGAGATCACTGGCCTGCCTTGGTAATCAACAGATTGCCTGGGAACTCAGAGCATTTTATGAATCCTATTTGCATTTTTTATTTTAACGTAGTTTTTCTTAAGCTTTGAAGAGAAAGGAGGCTATCTGGAAATGGAACCTTTAAAGAAGACTAAAATCCTCTTGAGCTGATTCATTGGCTATAAGCATGTAAGTGCTTTACCCCAGGGGCCTTGGGTTTTTCCTTCACTCTTAGAAGAAAGAGAGGGGGCCAAGAGAAGTGAGTGGAGAGCTCAAGAAAAGGTCTTAGCTAAGTCAGCCACTGTGACCTCTGCTAAGCAACACTGGCCAAAACAACTACATCCCACTCAATATTCTGTCTTGGGCAGTGGGATTATGAGGAAATTCACTGGAGAGAAGTTCAGGCCTGCTCTGGATGAGATATTTAGAGAGACACTAATAATCAGTTTATTGGATCAAGCTGAAGACAGAAGTAGAGAATTAGCTAACCATAGTCAGGTTGGAAAGAACAAGTGGGCGTCAAGTTACAAACATTAATGATATTACTATTGGAAGAAAGGACATATACTCTTCCTACTAAGTCTCTAGAGTGGATTCAAAAGAAGTGAGGAAGGAGTTAGGTTCAGGCTACCATATTGGGTTCATCAGAATGAAACATGAGCCAAGAAACAAGAAGCAAGAGAAAACACCAAACTGTCAGAATCTCTTCCCAGCAAAAGCCAGGAACTGAGAAAAAGAGACTTAGGGGGAAAGTAAGAGACATTTGAGACTTCTGACTCAGGCCAGAATGGGGTTAGGCTAGAAAGTCAGATGACCTGCAAGGAGGGGAGCACTTCAGAGTGCAGCTCCCTTGCATCATCTCCTTCCCCTGAGCTTTGCCCATATGCTGACCTCTGGGTGTCCTACTTCTTTCTTCTCAGGGTCCTGACAATAAAAGATTAGCCCATGAAGCTTACCCCCAAAAGGATAAGCTTTGCCAACCCATAAACTGCTTCCTTAAACCACATCCCCAGGGCATCTCCTGAGGCTCCCTTTGTATTCTTGATCACAATCTATCTGCCTGTACAAGGACCTTTAGGTCTTATTTGCTGAATCAATGAAAGCTCTCCCTCCCTCGAAAAAAACACAACAACAAAACTTCAAGTTTTGCAAAACTAAATGGAAGGCTAAGTTATATAGGATTCTTGATCTGCCCAACCGACTCTGCTACTCAGAATGCTACCAGAGAACCCCAAACCCCCTCATCCTCCCACAACAGGTTAAGGATTTGGTTTTCTACTTTAAGGGTTTGCTAACACCCAGGGTATTTTTTGGGAGACTTCCAGTCTACATCTCAATCGTCTGCTAATTCCTCTAACTGTTATGAATCAGGCAAGTTTACACATAAGCCACCCGAAATACACATGGAGAGAGGCAACGGTGAATTCATGAACAAAACATTTGGAAGGGAAGGTTTCCTCCTTTTTGACAGAACACATTGCCCCAGAATGTTTTCCTCTTGGTGATCTAGTTGCATCATTCAAAACCATAGTTAAAAACACAGGATCCTAAATCTGGAGCAGGAAGGGGCTTCAGAAACCATCAATCCCAGCCCTTGAATGTTTCAGTTAAAGGAACTGAGGCCAGGGATATTAAGTAGACTGCCCCAAGTCCCAAAGGGTGTCAGGGTAAGAGGCAGGATTTGAACCCCAATCCTCTCTGAAGAGTCATGCTGCCCCTTTGTAGACATTACTGCACTGTTGAGTCCCTTCATAAAACAGGTCTCAAATAAGCATGGTGCCAGGCACATGGTAGATGCTAAACAAATCTTACTGAATAGCTGATGGACATTAACCCAAAATTCCCCTCCTCTTTTGAAATGAAGCCCCTAGTATCCCACTAACATGTCACCCTTCCCAGTGACCCCATCAGAATAAGGCCCAAAGTTTCTTATCCTCCTATAAGCTTGAAGATCAATTAATCTCTAGTCTCCAAAGTCTTCCCTCATCACAGTAGCATGAAGAACCACCAGGCCTCAAGTCCTCACTGCTTTCCCCAAATACCTGGTCCTGTTGGTCCCAGAGAAGAACCTGACCAAAATCCACCAGACTCTGCTGGTTTGGGAGGGTGCCCCATTCCAAGCAGGCCCAATCTGTTTCCATTTTCTTCCCTGATTGCCTTTCATATAATAAAAACATCCCCTCAATAAAGTTGACTTGCTTTACTACCTTGCTATATGTTCCAAGTTTCCTTGTAGCCAACGTTGGTGTTCCAAATCTTCTTAAGTCTGCATCAAGGCCCCTTTGTACCCACCAATATATTCCTTTGGCATGCCAAGCAACAACTTACCGACAAGGCACGTTGTATGAGGGGATCATCACTGAAGGCGATAATAGTGGGGATGATGTCCAGGGCACTGAACTCCAGCATGGCTGTGTTGATAGAAGCAACATCAGAGGATGGGCCTGCCACAAAGAATATGGCAATCTTCCTCATGAAGATGCCATTACGAATACGTTTGAAGACATTCCTTGCCACAAATCTCAGGGCACTGCCAAGGTCCCGCTCGCCCAAGGACTGCTCCAATGGTATGTTCCTGATGGCTTGGAGGAGCAGATTCTTATTCTGAAAGTCTGAGAAGCGAACCAAGTAATGTATTTTGGTGCTGTATGAAACAATGGCCACCCGGGCATCTATTGGACAGTTGTTTTGGCTGATGCTCATCCCTCTTAGCAGTGATAGCAAAATGTCCCTCATCCTCTTGAATTCTGACTCTGTAACACCATCAGACATGTCCAGAGCAAAGACCACCTCAGTTGGGAATGCTGGACATTTGGCTTTACCTTGAAAACAAAGAATAATAAATAACTAAGATTTCACTAACAGCTCTGAAAATTCCATGTATGTAAGCAAGAAAAAAAATACACAAAGTTACTTACATGATGAACAAGCTGGAAAGGAAAGGAAGAAAAAGTAGGAAAAATGGCATAATTGGTATTTAAACAAAAAGCATCTCTTTTATGTTCTATACTTTCAGCAGGAAACCAAAGAAACATCTCTTCATGGGAATCTTTGCAGCCATAAAATCAAACTTCTTACAGAGTTAGACCTGGACCATACAAGGCAGATGGCCCCAGGAAAGGAGGAATTCCTTCTAGAGCATCTTTAAATAATAATAGACTAGAAAGTGATAAGGCAAGGAAGAAGGTTAAGGGCATAAAAATCAAACCTATTTGTCAGGGGAAAAAGTTAACTAGCCCTGGTCCTGAGAAAAATAGAGGTTTGACAAGATAAAAATATCCTGGAGTATAACCTCCTCACTACTCCAATTCATCCTCCATAACAGCTGCAGAATGGAAAGTCCCAAAGCCAAGGCTTAATCATTCCATTCCTCTGCTCAAGGGGCTTCCATGGCTCCCCACTGTCTCCAACCTATCTTTACAGACTGATTTTCCATTAGTCTCCTTCTCATACTCTATGTTCCAGCCAAATTAGCCTACTTGTTGTGCCCTGCACATGACATCCTGCCTCCCACTTCCGAGCCTTTGCCAAGCTTTCCCCCATGTTTGTTCCTCTTCTTCTCTAAATCTTGATGTCCCTGACTCCCTGCAAAGCTCAGCCCCATATCACCAGCTGCTTGAGGCCTTTCCTGATCTTCTTCATTGTTACTGTGCGCCTTCTACCTAATCATTCTGTATTTACTTTGTAGTGACTTATCTGGTGTGCTGTCTTCCACCAGCAGAATGGGAACTCCATGAGGGCAAGGACTAGTTTTGTCTTTGAATTCCCAACATCTAGCAGAGTCTTGTGTATGAAGTAAGCACTTGACAAATTCTTATTGAATGAATGGATGATTAATAACAAAAGTCGACATTTATCATGTGATCAGAGTAGTCTGGGAATAAGACCGATGCTACAACAAGGTTAAAGATAAATAAATTTTCAATTTGCAGATAGATACACACATATCCATATAATGTGTGTATATATAATATGTGTGTGCGTATGTATGTATATTTATGTGTGTGTACACACACGTATGTGTATATGTATGCATATATACATATGCACATATATCTACCCATTCATCCAAGCAAGATGGCATTCATTTCGATGGAAGAATAAACTTTGATTTTCTTTATTAAGGTGTTTATAAAGCTCTGTGGCAAATAAAAGGCTGAACGCCTTGGTGAATAAAGTGCTAAGCTCAGAGTCAGTATGGTGTTAGTTCAAATCCCATTTCTTCCATTCACTGGCTCTCTGACTAGGCCAGGTGCTCGAGCCTCAGTTCCCTCATTGGTGCCACTTAATAGAGATAATCATCTCTCCAGCATGTACCTCACAGGATTGTTACGAGACAAAGACACAGAGGGCACTACAAACTTTAAGGCATAACACAAATGTCGGCCACTTTAGGAAATCCAGGAGGACAGCCTGCCAAGTGCAGAATGAGAAGCTTGCTCATGAATGTTTCATCTACCAGGCTTCAAGCCCCAGTGCTCGGCTCATTCTCCATTCTGACATGGCGTATGACTGAAACAGCTTTGTGACTAGCAAGAGAAGGACTGAAGTCATGGCATTGTTCTCATTTTATGGCTCTTTCATCAAGAGTCGTGCCTTCCAGAGCTTCAGTTAAATCAGATGCTGAGGGACTACTTGGGTGGATCAACCAATCAACAAGGATTTACAAAGCTCCCATGATATGCCAGGCACTGTGTGGGCACTGGGGACACAGGGACCATGACTGAAGCTGTCAGAGGGCTATGGGCCCCTCAAGTCAAGCAGAGAATGTGCAGGTTTACCCAGAGAGGCCAGGGAGAGGTTAGGCTACTCACGGCAGTTTTTTCGTGTGAAGTCAACAATGTCACAAGGCTGTTTAAGGGGAAGGAACAAAAGAAAGTTACCAAAGCAGAAAATATAAGTGATTTAGAAGAGTTTAGAAATATTTCATAACGGTATCAATGTTCAGAGTCAGTTTCTTTTCCTGCAGAAAATTCCAAGTTTGTGTAGGAATGGGAATAGGGATGCTATGTGCAGTTTCATTGGGATAGAGGATTCCCAGGTGAAGAAACTCCCTCTCCTAGTGCAGGGCACACCATCTCTGCAACTTATAGCTGAAGACAGCAGTGTCAAACTCAAATAGAAATAACCCCACAGCCCACATACTGACTTAGAAAACCACAAACTAGTATTATCTATGTCATAGTATATTTTGATTTTTTTTGTTAACTATTTCCCAATTGAATTTAAATCTGGTCTGGGCTATTACACTGGAGAGTGTTGCCTGGGCCTGCTGGCAATGTGTTTGACACATCTGGCCTAAGAGAACTGCTTAGAAGCAAACTCCCTGCTGTCAAACCTTCTTCCCCACCCCTTATGTCGCAGTAAAACTCCCAAGTGTGCCTGGAACTGGATTACAACGTCATCGGGAAATGTTTTACAAAGCAAAATTACAACACAACATAGATAATGTTGATTTGTGGTTTCCTGAATCAGGAATCCATTCCTATTTGAGTTTGACACTCCTGTCCTTGGAGCTCTGATAGGAAAGTGACTTGGGCAGGGTCACACAATCTTAGGTGTCAGAGCTAAGACCTAAACCCAGGTCTTCTCAACTTTGAGTCTGGCTCTCTCCACTGTCCCATATTGACTCTCAACACTAGCACATCACATCTGTATCTCTAGACACTATGTTATAACTACTTTATAACCTTGATAGTTTTTACATATGTGAAGAAAAATAATTTTTATCTGTCACAGAGCATAAATTATCAGATCTTGTTCTTCCTCTTCCCTCAATCCTAGCTTCTTTGAGACTGAGGTCACAGAGGAATCACTCCTGGGCATCAGGACAGTTCAATTCTTTGATCTCCAAGATGGTGGCTCCCCCCTTGATACCCTGCCCTTCCTAGAACAGTCTTGTGGAGAGCCATGACTTACTCTCAGCAAATGATCTTACTTCCTTCCCTCCCACTTTCCTCTGCCTACCATCTTCCACTGCTGATAAAGCCCTGTTGTCCTGTCCCTTCTTTATCATGAGGGCACAGATGTAGAACAGGGAGGGACTTTAGAGGTCACCTAAGGTATCCCCCTCACTTTACAGGTAAGGAAACTGAGGCTAGGGTAGGAAACAGAAATGCTAGAGTTTAAACCCTAGGCTTCTGACTCCATCTCTGATTCATGATTCAGAATCATGATCCAGACATTTCACCTTCAGAACACAGCTTTAGAGTTAGAAGGGCCCCTTAAGGAAAGTTAATCCAATGCCTTCATGACTTGCCCAAGTTTGCACAGGTAGCCAATGACAAAGCCAGGATTAGAAGTCAAGCCTTCGTTTCCTTTCCACTATATCAGGCTGCTTCTCCAAGCTCCTCTTTTCTCATCCATAAAATGAATACAATAATACCCACAGTTCTGCTTTTTGCTTTTGTTCAGTCATTTCAGTCAGGTCCACCTCCTTGGGACCCCACCTGGGGTTTTCTTGGCAGAGATACTGAAGTGGTTTGCCATTTCCTTCTCCAGCTCATTTTACAGATGAGGAAACTGAGGCAAACAGGGTTAAGTAACTTGCCCTGGGTCACACACCTCGTACATGTCTGAGGCCAGATTTGAACTCAGGAAGAGGAGTCCTCCTAACTCCAGGCCCAGCACTCTCCCCACTGTGCCACCTAATACTGACAGTGAGAGAGATCTAATGAATAGAGGCAGGAAGACCTGGGATCAAGGAGGGCCTCTGATACAGCCTGGCTATGTGATCTTAGACTGGTTACTTAACTTCCCCGTGCCCTCAGACAAGTCTCTAGGACTGCTCTGGCAGAGCAGTGCTAATATGCATGATTGAGGGGGATTTCCTCAGGAAGAATGCCTTCTATCAAGGCTATCACAGGCCACATGCACACAAATCACCTGCTAGTCTCTGAGAGAAGGTCCCATGAGAAATGCAGCTTTGAGTCTGGATAGGATGATTGCTCACACTACCATAGGGCAGTGAGGGAGCAGAAAAAAACGGAGTGAGTGGCACAGCAGGGGTCCTGCGAGGCAGGCTAGTACAGTTTTAACCAAGATGGTGACCCAGGAAGACAGTTCCCCTTCTCCGGCCATTGGGAGAAGAAGAAAGACCGTGGGGATTGCTCAGCGTATATGAGAGGAGTATCTTTCCATGAGGTCAGAATCTGGTAAAAGCCCATGGGTTTATGGGGACCACTGCCAACCTCCTCCTCAGGACCGGCACTCCTCTCTGGCCTTGTTTCTCTCCTCTCGGTCCAGCTCTTGGCTAAGCTAGCTTTACTTGTTGCCATGATCCATGACTGACACAAACCATACATTTCCTCGTGTCCCTTTGCTTGCAATATGAGCAGCGTGGGTAGCTTGAGCCCTCCAGGAGGCGTCAGGTTGGGAGCCCAATTCTTGGTCCACTGTTAAGAGAATCTCTAACTAGGGGCACATACAATAAGCCAGTTATCTGGGATTGTCCTGAGAGTCAGCTTCCCAAAGCAGAACTTTCAGAGGGGATTTAGAACATGCCCTTGCCTCGCTAAGGCTAACAGCCTGACTTCCATAAGGCTGCTGGCAGCCCTTGGGGCGGTTTGGAGAGGATGAGGGGCTAGAGTTAGGACTCCAGTTTCACTTCCATTCTGTCCTAATGTTGTTATACAGTGCCCCCTAGTGTTAGACCCACACAAATACATGTAACTATTATAGTTAGATAAGATGGTGGGGGTATCTTCCATTACACTTTTATCTTAATAGCCAGGTCCTGCCCCTACCTCTCTCCCCACTCCCCAGTACATTTCCAATACGGGTCCAGAGTTGGGCAGCATGTCTGCCATTTGTAACTGCCCAGAGAAGGCTGGAGAGGCTCATCCCTAGGTGTTTGGGGGAGGGAGGGCAGTGTTCATAATAATCCCCGAGGCTGACTACTCTGTCCCCACTGGACTATGATATGCCTCTGTGAAGAGCTGACCACACCAATCAGTCAAGAAACCTTGAAGGGTTGAAGTCTCTACATGAACAACAAACCTCATGACCACACCAATCAGTCAAGAAACCTTGAAGGGTTGAAGTCTCTACATGAACAACAAACCTCATCCCCAACAAACCTCATCCCCAAGTACACTTAGCTTTTTAGGAACAAAGTGCATCATATCATATGCATCAAGGAACCTGTAGTCTTTTTCATGAGGAGCTACAGTTAGGACTCCAGTTTCATAATGAGGGAAACTGAGAAATCTTTCTGGGAGATGAGCTAATCTGTAATGAGTAAAAGCAAACAGCTTTTACTGGGCAACCAAACAGATGCTGAATGTACAGAATGAAATTCAAAACCTAGATCGTCACTCACCGTCATGTCTGACAAACCCTTCAATCCCTTGGTGCCCTGAAATGAAAAGAACCCAAGGTTAAGAAAGCTGGATTCCACATGTCACTGTATGCTCTGTCCCCTCCTCTCCCCCTCCTGGTCACCTTGTATCTATCTGGTGTATGCTGGAATATGTGCCTACAGTCTCATGTGAGAGAATATGAGTTCTTTGAATGCAGCGTCAGGATTAGAGTAGACTTGCCCTTCATCAACCCCAATGCTCAGCTCAGGAACTAACTCAGCATCTCTGGGGCCCAACAAGCCAGTGTTTGGAAGTGACAATGGGGAGCAAGTATTATGGCTGCTCTTGGAAATTTCTTATCAGATAATAGACTTCCTACATTCAGTATTTATTACACCAAAGGATAATCTAAATGAAATGTTACCATTGGTCCAGATGGCCCTGGATCTCCTGGTGATCCATGTGGCCCGGGCAAGCCAGAATTTCCCTAAAGAGAATCAAACCAAAGTCAAATGCTGTCTCCTTTGGTACTGCCTTTATTATCTTTTCAGAGACCATCTTCCCTACCCCCAGGCCCTAACACTGAAAACCCCACCACATCTTTGCAAACCTAGGTTAATAAGCTTGACTTAAAGTCTAAGAATTTTTAGAGAAAAGGAATTCTGTGGATCAACCCCTGTGGTGTGTGGAGAATGAAAGGGGAGCAAGGTTTGCCTTTCAATAAAAACATCCAGACTTCCTTGAAACAGACCTAAAAAGATGATCAGGACCCAGTGAGGCCTTCAAGGGTAGAATATAGTAGCAAAGAACAGCTATGACCATCAAGGAAGGATCTCCTCCTAGCTAAGGGAATCTATTCGCAGGGCCTGAGAAAAAAGCCCCAAGGTGATGCCCTAGTCAGGCATCCAGGTAAGACGCCCCGGCCAGAGCACACCCAGAGTATTGTGTTTAATTCTGGGGCCACATTTTAGAAGGACATTGAGAAACTGGAGCATGGCTAAAGAAAGTCATCCAAGATGGTGATAAGACTCAAAGCCTAAAGAATCCTGTGTATGGTCTCTGAATATTGCATGGCAGACAGCCAAGAGTATGCACCAAGTCCTCCGAGGCTTACCCTTTTCCCTGGAAATCCCTTCACTCCTTGGTTGCCTGGTTGGCCTATGTCACCATCTTCCCCCTTTAGAGATTTAAAGCCAGATTCTTGAGAATGAGGAAGTCAAAGGGCTAACCAACAACAAAAGTGCTGTCCCCCCACAAGCCAGCTGACTTACTTGTACACCAGGGTATCCAGGGAAGCCAGGCTCACCCTAGTATCAAAAACAACAGGAAATCTGACTTAATGTCTTTTGAATTAAGCCTTTGTTATGGAATTCTTCAAGTGAAAAAGGTGAAACATTGCTTAATTCTGAGTGAACAGAGAGGACATCATTGCCAGGAAAAACAACTATGGGGAGTTTTCATCTTCTGCCGCTCCTAAAGGACCACATTTCATTTATACAACTCAAGATAAGATAATTTTCAAGTTATTTTTACAAAATTTCCCTCCTTCAGTCTGATGTCTATCTAGTGTTCTTCATTAGAATTTTTTTTTCCCAGATACCTTGGGCCTGATCCAGTAGTAAGCAAGGAAAAGTCAAATATCAGATTTGGAAGCATAAGAGAGAGCTATAGCCCTTTACCAGAAACATCATGTGATGTCTAAAAAATCCATAGGATTCTCCTGGCCAACGACCACTGGGTCTGAATGGGGTTGGAGTCAGTGGTCTTTATGCTCCTTTCCAGCTCTCAAGCCAAGAACTCGGGGAGTCTAGTCTCTATAAATAGTTCGTTGACTTGGATTCTGCCCAGGATGCCTCACTAAGCTAGCTCTCCACTGTTGGACAATGAGACTTCCAAGATGGTAGAAAGAAGTCAGGAGGCTCATGCTCTCATTCAGGCTTCGTTGTTGGATAGATATGTGACCTTGAGCAAGTCTCTTCAAATTCCTAGGCCTCAGTTTCCTCATCTGTAAAGTGAATGAGCTAGACTAGAAGCATGATCCCCAAAGCTACACATCTAGCTCTGACTGTGGTCAATCCTGGAGACCAAAAGAACCCTCAGTGAAAGCAAGCAACCATACCTTTGTCTTTTCTGTTATTAACTTCTGAAAAAAGGGAAATTTGGAAACTAAACTTTAAGACAAAATAATATTGGTTTTGGTCTATGGCAGAGGTTCTCAACCTGCGGGTTGTGACCACTTTAGGGGTCAAACGACCTTTTCACAGGGGATGCCTAAGACCATCAGAAAACACATATTTCCCATGGTCTTAGGAACCAAGACACTGCTCCTCTATTCAAGTCCAGGCAGGTCCGCCCACATATGAGTATTAAAGGATTGCAGCCTTAGGAAGGTTGAGAACCACTGGTCTATTGGTTTGTTATGCACAGGATGTGGTCGTCAGCCTGGGTGTTAATTGGGTTGCTCTTGCCTTCAGGAAGAGACAGCTTCCAATTCAGAGTAAATGAATAATCTGAACTTACCTTAGCTCCTTTTCTTCCTGGATGGCCATAGTGATCATTGCCATCTATACCCTAAGAAGACAAAATCAGAAAGGGAAGGTCTTAGTCAATGAGGTCACTCTGACACCTGAATCTCCAGGAAAGGAAACTTCCTTGATGGAACCTTCCATGATGCAACAGTGGTTTGGGAAGCTACATGCCTAATACCTAGCTTTATACTAGGGAACGAAGGGATTCTTTGGGATAAAAAAATAATTACTAGGGAGCCAAAGAGTCTCTAGTCTTCAGACAGGACCCTTAGACCATGTAAGAAGATCCAAATGGTGTCCTCAAACAAAAGCTCTGCTTTTCCATAGGACAAAACAATAAAGAAATCTGCTGATTTAGGATTAGAGGTCTAGAAGCAGGAAAAGATGTTAGAGGTCACTGAGTCTTATCTCCTTATTTTACAAATGAGAACAACAAGGAGTGTTGGGTGGGACTTGCCCACCATCACCCAGTTGTCTACAGGAAGATATGAACTCAAGTCTTCCTGATTTGAAGTCCAGTAATCTACCTACTGTGGCACCTAGCTTACAAGGAGGCAGCTGGGTGGCCCAGGGGCTAGAGAGCTGGGCCTGGAATCAGGAAGAGCTGAGTTCAAAGCTGTTCTTTGACACTTACTAGCTGTGTGACCCTGGGCAAGTCATTTAACCTCTGTCTGCCTTAATCCGCTGGAGAAGGAAACAGCAAAACACTCTAATGTCTTTGCCAAGAAAACCCCATACAGGGTCAAGAAGAGTTGGACACCATCGAACTGCTAAGCACAAGCTTACACATCATTTATTTTTAACTTTCATTTTCGGAAAATCTGAACACCAAATTTTCTCTCTTCACCCTGCCAAGATAGAGAAAAAGCAAACACCAGGGAAATGTGATACGACCATGCACATTTGTATTTTTCCTGAACATAAGAAAGACAGAAGACAGGGAATTACAGTCCATTTTTAACTGGGAAGCCAGAGACAACGAGGGAATTAAGAAAAGTGAGAGACCCAGAACGGGCTGTGCCCTTATTGTGCTGGACAAAGAAAGCTAAAGCTTAGTTCTCTGGCATGGCTGATGAGAATGAGGGCCAAAAACATGGCACTGAATCTTCTCCCTTATGAGTGTAAGATGTGGCATGAGTATTCACTACCACCACCACTCTCTAGTGCTAAATTATGGATTTTGGAGAATTTCACCCACAGAGATGCTTTTAAGTCAGCACCAGTGAGAAAAGGTGCAAGTCAACAGGAAGGACAACCAGGGAAGGTTGATTGTATTTTAAGTAGAAGGATTTTGGTGAGAAGGGAAAAAAAAGAAGGCACCTCTCAATGTTTTAATATTCTCATTGTGGTTTGATCCTCAAGGTTAAATGTGACAGATTAGTGACTCTTAGTTTAAGAAGTCATCTACTAAAGATGAGATTAAGGTTGCCCAAAGGGAAAAGAGAAATAAATGAGAGATGTGTTTATCTGTGAGCTAATCCAAGATTCAGAAACAGAAGAATGAGACTCACAGGCTGTCCTCTTGGTCCTTCTGGTCCCACTGCACCATTTTCTCCTGGATAACCAAGCTCCCCCTTTGGCAACAGAAATTAAGCACAAAATTAATTTTCTCTCATGGTCCAACCTTGCAAGCTGGTATATTTCATCTTGCCGATGGCCACATTTCACATACGCTTGTCTCTGGCTCCCTCGCCCCACCCCCCCAACACGTGCTTGGGAGAGGGAAGTGTGGCTGAGCCTGATATGAGTCAGGCTGAGCCTCAGATAACAGGCATATAATTGGGCTCATACTTTGTAGAACCTGCTAGATCTTCTCTATTAACATAATGGTCTTTTAGAACATGAGATCACCTGTATACCATAATGAAGCACAATGAATAAATGGAACAGAACTTTAATGGAGTGACAGTTGCTATATTTCATATATATATAGAGAGAGGTATGTATGTATTTATGTACCAATTGTGCACATGTATACTCTAAATATCTCATAAATTATATATGTGCACATATGCACACATATATACATATATAGATGAAACATTTACATCCATACACATTTATACAGGCATGCATACATAGATCGATATGTATATCTTATCAAAACTTAAAACTGCTCTAAGACATTTTGGGACATCCCTTATATCTATACATTTATGTATATATCTATGTTCTCTCTCTCTCTCTCTCTCTCTCTCTCTCTCTATATATATATATATATACATATATATATATATACATATATATCTTTCCAGTTGCAGAGCAGGGTTTGTTTTGCATTAATAGAAGAAGATTCCTCATTTTTAATTCCCTATACTGATAAAATCACTGACAAAAATTTTTTAAAAGGCATGAGTATACGCAGATAGAAATACAGTATAGTGTCAGTGGAGAAATCTATCTCTTGCCAATGGTGGTAAATGCAGAATTTAGTTTCAGTGTTTACTGGTTATGTACATATATGTCTATATACTCTATATATGCCATAAATTACACATGTGCACATACACACATATATACATGTATAGATGTGTATGTTTTTATTTAAATTGCATAGCTATACATAAAGCCCTGATGTGTAATAAAGTCCCTACCCCGTACATATGCATACATATATGCATACGTATACTTCTAAATGCATATACAGCTAAAATTCCAACCAAAGCTGTGCTGATAACTGTTTGATAATTGGCTTTCTTGGAGTTTAAAAAAAAAAGCTAACGCATGACCCACTTTGAGGTTTATTCTGCATAATTCACATTTTCTCCATTGCTCTCTTAAGTCCAATAAACAAAACAGTAAATTGAGCCCTGATTTGTAGAGTTTGCTGATTTCTGAGATGTAAATGTTCACACTGAAGGCCACCCCTGACCTTCCTCGGGTATTCGAAACCCTTCCTGCTAGGGCTGCAGCAGATTTTCCAGGAGCTATCATGATGCCAAGCTGGTTGTCCCCCAGGTCCAACATTCTACCCCACCCTCCCACCTCCCTGCATAGTATAAATGCTTACTGATTGATTGATAAATACATAGGCACTCATTTACTTCTATCTGTGTGGCTATAAAACTATCAATCCCTCTGCTTCTTATAGAAAAGGACAGTCCAGTTAATAACCCATGTTCAGGGCACTCTATACAGTAGACAAAAGGAGAAACTGTCATATAAGTTTAACTCAAACTGCTTTCCTAATGAGCAAACTGGAAAGACTACAGCTGATACTCACCTTAGTTCCTCTTGGCCCAGCGCCCCCTTTCGGACCAAGTGGACCCTGTGACCCAGGCTGCCCCTGAAACAGATGGACCATGTAATACTAGCAAGATCACACAAAGCCTGAGCTGTGGCTCATCTGTTAACTGATCCCATGGGCTCTGCTATAAGGATGACATGTGGGGACTGCATTTATTTCCTTAGCCTTTCTAGAACTCAAGAGTCACCTGAGACACACAGAGTCACTGAAACCTCTCAAATGATGATATTCCGTTGCTTGCCTTCTCAGTGGATGAGAGAAGAGGGAAGGAAGGAAGGAGGGAAAGAATTTGGAACCCAAAAGTTTTCAAAATTGAATGTTAAAAATAAATAATAAATGTATTTTTAAAAAACAAAATAAAAGGTACGATGTTCAGTTCAAACCTGAGTTACAGGAGGGACAAGAAACATTCTATTACAGAGATTAGTACTACTATCACTATTATCATTGCTATCATGCCCAGTCTCTAACACATACTGGTTCTGTGACCCCCTTCCCCCACTCCTTTAGTTCCCTAACTTCTCAGTGCTCTAGACCAACGCTTCTTAAACTGTGGGTGGCAAGCTCAGGGTTTAAGAAGCACTGGTGAGTGGAGGAAGCCCTGCCTGCTCTAGACTACTAGTCAAGCCAACCAGAAGTTGTCAATCTATGTTAATGGAGGCACTTCCCTCTTAGGGAATGTTAACATAATGGTCTTTTAGAACCCATCTATTGATGGGTCCTGCCCCCAAAAAAACACTACAGGCATGAAATGGAATGGAACGCTCTCCCATCATTTGAGGCGGGAAATACCTAAAGCTGCCCAGATTCAGGAGACTGAGACCCGAATTTTTATTTAATCTAATCATAGGACATCACAGAGGGGAAAAAGTAGAAAGAAACACAATCAGTTGTGACTCTCCCTTTTCCACTGGCTGTTTCCCTTTCCTAAAATGCTATTCTTCCCCCACCCCTCCCAGGTTCCTTCAAGTCTTGGATGAAATCTCACCTTCTGCAAGAAGGTGGTCTCCACCTTCAGAATGTGAGCTCCTTGAGGGCAAGGACTGTTGTTAGGAAGTGCTTTAACAACTTTTCTTTGTAGCCCTGAGGCTTAGCACTGGGCCCAACTCACTACTGAGCCACCCTTTGGAGACCCCGTTCTGTTCGGTCCTTAGATCTCCTTTCTAGCTCAGCTTGGTGGCTAACGAGGAATCAATGACTGGAAAGGCTGAACAATAGTTATCTAGAATCAATCGAGGGTTTGGACCCAGCATCCCTCAGGAGAGAGGGGGGGGGAAGTTTCCTTTACAAACCTACCTGGTCTCCCCGTGAGCCCTGCTGTCCAGACATTCCTGGTGGCCCTTGTTCACCTCTTGGACCCTGATCCAAAAATTAAAAAGAGATGCTAACTTGCAAAAAGGCGTGTAGGCTACGACACAATTCCAGTGGTCTTGGTAGCTGAAGAACGACAAACAACAGCCAAGTGACACTGTCCCTCCGTTTATAAGACTTTCAAAATAGACCTTGCTCTTGACCCTGGAAGACGCAGGCCAAACAGAACAGCACTGAAGCTTCTTCACACATCAGCCCCTAATGTTCCTGCCTGGTTTCACATCACTTCCCTGCATTCATCATACATTCTAGCGAAATTGCCTTATCCCTCCTCTGTGGCTTTGTACAAATGGTGCGTCCGTGCCTGGAATGTGCTCTATCTTCTCCTCTCCCTCCTGGATTCCCAGCTGCCTTCAGGCCCAGGTTGGACGCCACCTTCTATAGGAAGCCCTTCCTGATCCCCTTAGTGGTCAATGCCCTCTTGCCCTCTCCCTCCTCACTCTGTCCTGTCTGAGCTTCTCACTTTGGATTGTATCCCTTGAGTATAAGGATTCTTCACCTGAGTCCATGAACTCATTTCTTAAAAAAAATTTTGGTAACTGTATTTCCCTGTAATTGGTTTCCATTGTAATTTTATTTTTCACATATAAAGACATTGTTCTATGAAGGGGTCCATAAGCTTCACCAGACACCACTGAAGGAAGGGATCCAGGACACAAAAGAGGTTAAGAACTCCTGCTCCAGTGGAACAGAATCCCCCAGAGGGCAGGTATGGGTTCTCATGTTGTCTTTGCATCCACAGTGCTTAGCACACTGTCTTACACACAGTGGGTACTTAATAGCAGCTAGCATTTATACATATACTTTACATATTATGTTACATATTGTATACTTTATATATATATATATATATATATATACCTAATATTATATTTACACATGTACACTAAGCTTTGCAAAGAACTTTATACATATTTATTATGATGATATAATGCATGACATGTTATACCATATCATATCATATCGCATTATATTATATTATATTATATTCACACATATACTTTACAAATACGGCCTCATTAAAAACCACCCTGGGAGGCAGATGCTACTCTTACCCACATTTTACAGTTGAGAAAACAGAGGCAGATGACAGTTAAGTGACTTAGCCTGGGTCACACAGCTAGTAAGTGCCTGAAGTCAAATCTGAACTCAGCTATCCCTGAGTCTAGGCCCATTTTTCAGTTGAGGAAACTGAGGCAGACAATGGTTAAGAGACTTATCACACAGTTAACAACGTCTGAGGCCAGATTCGAACTCAGGTCTTCCTGACTCCCGGCCCAGTGCTCTGTGCCCTGTGGTACCACCAGATGCATCCTAAAACACTTGTTGGATTGACTTACATTGGATTTAGGACAGGACCTGTATTTTATCTTCCTATTTCTCTCTATCACTTGCTGTAGAATATTGACTGTAACGGCAGGTCCTTATTAAGAGGGATCTGTTAAGCGAATCTTCTTTTTCAGGCATACTGTGTGCGTAGAGTGATGCTTTGGCAATTTTGATGATTGAAAAAGTCAAACACAAAGACAAAAGTGGTCTCTGGAAAACAGGAAGAAGGCAACCCACAGAGGCTATGCCCTAGACCAAGGCAAAGATTGCCTCAGGGTCTGGCCTACCAGTTACTCACTTGTGTAAGACAACAGGAAAACTTCAGAGTTAAAAACTGGGAAACGCTGACCCCCAGAACTGTTTTGTGCTTATCAGGCCAATGTCCACTGCTTTAGCAGTAGCCCAGACCTATCCTGCAGAGATGAGGATTTGGTAAACGACCTGTTCAGCGACTGTAAGTTAGAGTAATGACTTGCACTGAGGAGACCTGAACCAAGAGCAGAGAAAGGGTCAAAGAGAAGACTTCGGAGGCTGGTTGAAGATAAGCTATACTTCTGTGGATGCTACCAATTACTTTGAAGATGTGGTCAGTGAAAAGATAAGCTATATCTCTTTGTAATATGACTTGCTGCTTAGAAGGTATAAAGCTCTCAGAGTCCTACCAAGAGAGCAGAACTGGGGAAGCATCTATAAATCCCAGGCTAATGGTTTCTGCTCCCTCTGATAGCACACGGAACTACTCAGATGATGGAGAGGCATAGCCCAGCCTAGCAGGAGAGCTTCCCATCCCACAGATACCACATCCATCAGTGAACTTTGTGAGGACAGTCCCTGAGGAAGTAAAAGGCTATTGAGCGCACAGTTTTAGAAAGGTGAGTTGCCTTGGCCACATAAGCCTCAGTACCATTGAATTCAAGTTTGTGCCCACCCTTTCTATGGACACTGTTTATTTGGGAAATAGGTTTATGGATGAAATGTTATGTAATTATTAGTTTTGCTTTGATTGTGGAGTGAATGTCTTTCTTAAGAGTTAAATAAGTCAATTGGCTAATCTGATAATAGAACACTAGTAGGGGCTCAAGAACTACAGAGTTAGGAATAACCTAAGAGTTATCCCCTAGACACTGAAAGTAGTAGTATATGCCTCTCTGGGGATCTAGACTTCTAGTATGGACCCAAGAGTTGGGAAAGTAAGGGAAGGGGGGACTTATACTGTTATCGATGATGGTAGAACTATTAACTCAAAGATGGGCATCAAGAAATGTGAGGAAACAGAAGAAAAGGAGATTATAGGTCCAAATGATGCTTAGTCAAGTAAGTTCCTGTGCACATCATCATTTTTCTAGTTTAATAAATGTTCAATGGATTGGCTTAAAATGGATTTGTCCTCTACCTATTTCCAAGGCCTACACTCTTTTTGTTGGTGTGCCATGAAAAATTCAATCTAACTTTTCTTAAATACCAAGAGAGGAAAATTATCTCATTTGAAGAAACACCACACTTCTCCTTACACATCAAGGACGAAGTATGAGATGCTGTGTTTACAAAATGATGAGAGACCATGTTCACACTGTCAACAAAATGAAGGTCCATTTGTGCTGCCCAGACCAGACCGAAAATATACTATAGTTAGAAGCACTCATTTTCTCACTAACCTTCTTTTCCTTATTGATTTTCAAAGCTTTATTTTTCCATGGGGCTTCTGTGAACCCCTCTCCTGTCTCATCATCATTGATTTTGGCAAGGAGGCTGCTGGGTGAAATATTGGCAACTATCTCCCTAAATTGAGCTACATGGCTACATCCCAACAAAGAAGTTACAATTATGGAAAGGCATTATTGATTCTTCCTTGAATCATCATCAGAAGCATGATTACCACCCCCAAAAACCCTGTAATGCAGGGAGGTGAAAAAGAGGGGAGTTATAGGCTGTGGAGAGGGGTGATGGAAAGTTAACATATGCCACTGATAGGTTTTTTTTCTTTTTTAAAAAAAAGTGTTTTGAAGATGATTTGTTTTTATAACACCTTCATTTCCAAGAATCTGCCTCCCTCTCTCTCTCCCTCCCTCTCCAGGGAGTCATCCATCATTACAAAGAATAAGAAAAAAAGGGGTGGGGAGGGGAAAAGCACCATTTAGCAAAACTAACCCACATATATAAGACTATTTTCTAAAACTTCTAGTTTCTTCCCATAATAAAATATAATAATAATAAAGCAAATATAATCCCTAACCAAATATTCTGTAGTTCATACATGCTGATACTTTTTTATTGCTGATAATTATTTGGTCTGAAAGTTTCAATAAATGGTCTCATAAGATCATAAGACACGGAATTAGGAAGGACTTTAATATAAGAGTTCTTAACCTTTTTGTAGTCTAGGGAAATCTATAGATCCTCATCTCTGAATAATGTTTTTAAATGTATAAAATAAATACTCAGATTTACAAAAAAAAACAATTATATTGAAATAGAGTTATCAAATAAAATTTTAAACAAGTTCACAGGCCCCTCCCCCCTGTCCCAGGTAAATAACCCCTGAAGTCCAATATCCATATTTCACAGGAGAAAGAAATTAAAGTAAAAAGATTTGCCACGGTGGCTAGGTGGCACAGTGAATAGAGCACCGGCTCTGGAGTCAGGAGGACCTGAGTTTAAATCCGGCCTCAGATACTTAACACAAAAACTAGCCCTGTGACCCAATTGCTCCTCCAAAAAGGGGAGGAAAAAGATGTGCCAAAGTCACATAGGTTCAACTTAGCAGAGCCCTGGGATTACAGAGTTTTGAAGTCTAGAGATTGATCTAACTCAATAGTGAAATAATTTACTTACAGGATTTTTTTACTTTCAATACCTGTAATCAAACTAACAGCCAAGAAATTTGGTATTTTGAAGAAAGATATACAGTTAAAAGTTTTCATTCATAGATTCCTCAGTTTCCAATTTAGGTTCTTCTGTTTATAGGAGACAAAGGGAGGCAGTATGGGATAACTGAAAGAGAACTGGACTTTTAGCAGAAGGAGGAAGAGACCTCTACCTCTAGATCCCACAGCCAGGACCTCTCAGGGCCTCCATCCTCACATCTGTGAAATGAAGGCGACAGCCCCATGCCTCACCAGGTGCTATGAGGCTCAGATAAGATGTTCCTTGTAAAGAAAGTTATCTGCAAACCTCAAATCCCTATGTACCTGCTAGCTAAGCTACCTGGAAAGTTACATAATCCAGCTCTCCCTAGTCAGCCACATAACTTGCTTGCCTCATTTTTTTCCCAGTGAATTTATGGGAAATTCTGGGAAGCTTTCATGTGAGATAGATGGCTATAGATAGGTGGCTGTTCAGTTGTTCAGTCATGTTCGACTCTGTGGACCACAACGTACCAATACTGTCCATGGGGTTTTCTTGGCAAAGTGGTTTGCCATTTCCTTCTCCAGCTCATTTGACAAAACTGAGGCAAACAGAGTTAAGTGACTTGCCCAGAGTCATACAGCTAGTAAGTATATGAGGCTGGATTTGAACTCAGTTCTTCCTGACTCTCTCTCCCTCTTTCTCTCTGGAAGGAAGAGAAAGTATCTTCCATCTGCATTCAGGTCCCACCAGTTCTTTCTCTGGAGAGGCACAGCAGCTTTCATTCTAAGTCTTTCAGAATTGTCTTGGATCATTGTATTTCAGCTAATTTTTTTTACCAATAGAGTAGAAAAGGAATAGATTGAGAGTTTACCAGGCTTAGTTTTGGAGAAACTGGGTTGTTTTGAGCAACTAGAAGGTTTCCTCCTTTGGGATTTTTAAAAAGAATGTGGTATTTTCTTTAACTCTCTCTCTCTCTGTCACACGCTCACACACACACGCACACACACTCTCTCTCTCTCTCTCTCTCTCTCTTTCTCTCTCTCTCTCTCTTTCACTCATGCACACTCAACGCAAACCCTGTATCACCTCCAGGATCAAATAAAAATCCTCTGATTTGATTTTTATTTTATGCGGCATAACCTGGTCCTTCCCTACCTTCTTAGTCTTCTTACTTCTTCCTCTCCTCAAAGTACTCTGCAGCCCAGTGATTTGGGCCTCCTTGCTGTGCCTCCCCCACAACACTCCATCACCAGATTTCTGGAGTTTTCATTGACTGTCTCCAGGTCTGGCCACTGTCCCTCCTCACCTCTGCCCTGTGGCCTCCTTGGCTTTCTTCAAGTCTCAGCTAAAATCACACCTTCTATAAGAAGCCTTACCTGATTAGGGTCTTTCTTTATCTCAGTGCCTTCCCTACGAGATTATCTTTAACTTACTATATATAGATATATACACACCCACTTAACACACACACATAACACATATACACATACAATATACATATATATACATATGTGTATGTATAGATTTATGTAGTTGGTTGCATGTTGTCCTCCTCTGCATTGGGAGCTCCATGAGGGCAAGGACGGATTTTGTCCTTCTTTGTATCCCCAGGGCTTAGCCAGGTACTCAACATGTAGCAGGTGTTTAACAGATGCTTGTTGACTTGACTTTATAAACACAATTTCAGTAAATTTCAAGAAGAGAGACTGGAAAACATCCTGCACCTCCCCCTTCACAGGAGGCACCAATGGAAAGGATTCTCAAGGTTATTTTTATTGAGACTTAAAAGTTTAGGAGAAAAAAAAGTTTAGGAGAAAATGACCTAGTGCTGTCTAATCTGAATTTTCAAGAATAGCAGAACAGCACAAAAATAAAAATAAAGCAAAACATCACCACTGATGGTAAATTATCCTATGTTGGACCAACCTCCAAACCTGGATGTCCAGGAGCTCCACTGTAACCAAGTATACCAGTTTCTCCAGGCACACCCTGTGAAGATGAACAGAAAGTAAAAATAGATGTACGGCTGCTAAAAACAGAATCAAAAACATACACATCTCTTTACTGAACTGTTACATTCAACTTTTTAAAAAATGTTCAGTGTGTAAGACCAGCATGTCATAATCACTCCTGGGTTGGTAGTCTCAACTATTATTCTTCTTAATGGAGACCATACTCTTTTAAACTAGTTTTAAAATTCACATATGCAAGATATTGTATGATCTATAGAAGTGGTCAGTCTCATGGATGACGTTCTCAAAACAAACAAGTGAGTTTCCCTGGACCTTTTTATTAGTCTAGTGGGACCATGGCTTCCAGAATGCAATCTCTCCCTCCTACACAGAATTCTTTGGCTGCAGGGGAAAAAAATGAGAAAGACAGCTGGTGGGGGTCATTCTTTGCTGAAAAGGATAAAATTCGAAGGGTTTGAGCAAGCAAAAATGAGGAGGAAGAAGCGGAGAAGGAGGAGGAAAGGAAGTATAGGGGCTTTCCATCCTGTGTTCTAAAGAAATACTGAACTAGTTTCCTTCTACTCCCCAGTCCCAGTATCTTTACTTGAGAGAGGAAAGATGAAAATCTCTGTAGATTAATACTGACCCCACTGTCATCAAGTCATCTGTAAACTACGTAGCCAATGGTCTTAGAAATCGGCTACTTTTCCTTCATTTGGGCTCAACTTTGGCTCACTTTCAAGGGCAGCCAGCAGAATGAGAATTCATCTAGCTGATGTTTATACAGCACTTTAAGTTTGCAAGGCACTTTACAAATATTCTCTACTTTCCATCCTCACAACAAACTGCTCATTTAGGTGCTATTATTCTCTTCATTTTACAAATAAAGAAACTGAAGCTGAGAGAAATCAAGTGACTTGCCCAGAGTCATCCCACCACGTAAGTGCTAAGTGCTTTACAACTATTATCTCATGTGATCCTCACAATAACCCTGGGAGATAGGTGCTATTATTATCATCCCCATTTTAAAGGTGAGGAAACTGAGGCAGATGGATCATGTGGCTTGCCCAGGGCTAAAGTGCTAGTGTCTGAAGCTGATTTTGTCCTTAGAAGTTCTCAGCAGCTGACCACTCTAATACCACATATTAAAAATGGTTCTGAAAGAATCAGAGGCTGTAACAGCCTCCCCTCCCAGCATCAGGACCCTGGACAGCACTCCAACCAAGAAAGGGGTTCTAAATGAGTGCCATCTCCAGGAACACTGACTGACACATCAGGTTCTACTATCAGAAAGGCTGGCTCTAGAGCTGGCATTATGAACCTCATCAGGGGTGTGCCCTGAAGCCATAGCTCTTCTCTTTGTCCCATCTGAGACTATGGGGCTCATTTACTTAGCCTTCCTCACTCATCCCCTTGGATGTGAGAAGGAGCCATGACCACAACCCTCTATTCTTCTTACTCTTGTTCTTCCTATGTCTCCCCTACCTAGGTGTACCCTATCCCTTCAATCTCTCCAGGCAACCCTGTCTGCTCAGGGTTTGATGGGGGAAAATACCCAGAAATACTGCATTAATAAGGAGAAAAGGTAAAGGTAATTCCCAGAATAAAGATTTAAAGCCCTATGTAGACCTTAAAATAACCAAAATATGGCTCAGCAACAAGAGAGATAACCCTAGATTCCCCCAACATCTGTCTAGTGGATATCCTGTTAAAGAAAATACCACATTCTTTTTAAAAATCCCAAAGGAGGAAACCTTCTAATTGCTCAAAACAACCCAGTTTCTCCAAAACTAAGCCTGGTAAACTCTCAATCTATTCCTTTTCTACTCTATTGGTAAAAAAAATTAGCTGAAATACAATGATCCAAGACAATTCTGAAAGACTTAGAATGAAAGCTGCTGTGCCTCTCCAGAGAAAGAACTGGTGGGGCCTGAATGCAGATGGAAGATACTTTTTGCTTTACTTTATTTGTCTTGGGGTGGGTTTTTTTTGGTCTGTGTTTTCTTTCACAGCATGACTTACATGAAAATGAGTTTTGCCTGACTACACACATGTAACCTATATCAAATTGCCTGCCTTCTCAATGAATGGGCAAGGGGAAGGAGGGAGAAAATATGGAACTCAAATTCTGAAAAAAAGAAATACTAAAATTTTGTTTTTACATGTAATTGGTGGTGGTGGGGAATGAAATAGTAACTTTTAAAAAGAAAAAATAAGCTAAAATAAGATTTTAAGACTTTGAGAGTTTCTTCCTATTCTTACCTATCAAAAGAATATAAAGACATGAGCAATGAGTTAGGTATCTGTGACTTGTTTTCAAACATTTCCCTTAAAAGTTACAAAGGAGATTTAGTTACTTTTGTAGTTTTGTCTTTAGACCTATGGACAGTTTATCTGATTTATTTCCATGTTATTCCCTTCTTTTTGTATCCAAAAAGCCTGATATCTAAGTACCATACTGATTGCCAACTGTGCTCAGAGGTAAAAGGGTCCAACCTCAAACCACCCCCAATCAGAACTCCAGAACTCTGAGAAGACTCCTCAGCATTCAAATCAATGCCAAGAGGAATCCATCAAGCATTCAACCAACCATCTACTAATATTTACTATGGGCCAGGCACCATAGGGTGAAGTGCTAGGGATACAAAAAAAAAAAGGAGGAACTCAGGGCCTCAAGGAATTTACATTCTATCAGGAGAGATGTGTATGTGTGGTCCTAAAGTCTTAATTTAGCTTAAATTTTAATAACTTCAAAAATATCAATTCTACAATTTTTTTAATTGGAAGTTTGAGTATTTAAATATCTTTGATACTTATTTAATTTTGTAAATTTTGAATAATAATGTTTTCATTTTCATTTTAATAAGATGGAGCACCTTGTCACGTTAGGCATTGCCTGTGCATCAGTTTCTGGATGATGCTTTCACAGTCCAGTGGATCGGCGGAGAAGGTACTCTTGCTTGGCCTCCTCAGTCCCCTGATCTAACTCTATTAGACTTTTTCTTGTGAGTTCATGTCAAAACTGTCATATGTGCATCAAATCCTCATTCTTTGGATGATCTCAAGGCTAGGACTTCAAATGTAATCGTTTCAGACTCTGAGCAGCAGCTGGTGAAAATTATTATAAAAAAAAAATCCACAGGATGGTGGTTATGTTGAATTCTAATAAGAAACAAAATATTTTAAAATTTTAAATAATTAACCTTTCAAATTTTTTTTATAAATTTTATGTTTAAAAGTTTCAAAGTTTTATTCAAGTTAAATTATTCAAAATCTACAAAACTAAATATCAAAGACATTTAAACACTTAAACTTTCAAATTAGTTCTTTATAAGTTTCTAGCATTTACACTTCTGAAGTTACTAAAGCTTAAAACTGTATTTAGACTTTGGGGATGCCCTATATATGAAGATACAAACTATGTATAAAATGAACACAGGGCAGCTAGGTGGTGGAGTGAAAAGAGTGCTGGCCTGGAGTCAAGAGGACATGAGTTCAAATGTGGTACTAGATATTTACTAATTTATGACCCTTGACAAGTCACTTAACTCTGCTTGCCTCAGTTTCTTCACCTTGAATGAGCTGGATAAAGAAATGGCAAATCACTCCAGTATCTTTGCCAAGAAAACCCAAAAATGGTGTCACAAAAAGTTTGGCATGACTGAAACAACTGAACAACAAGAACAACAATTCTGTTTGCTCTTGAGAGTGCTGAGAACACTGGTATCATTTTGTGGGGAATGACACTGGGACCCAGCTTGCATTCACTCTCAGGGCTGGTAGCACCAATGGGATGAATCAGCCTCGCATTTCCTCCAGGACTCACTGTCCACATTCCTCAAACCTGGCGAGAGCTTCACCTGAAGACCTGAAAGGTCCAGTCCCCTTGCCCAGCCATGTGGAACCAGACTAGACACCCTCTGATGCGGGCCCTCATTCACACTGATTCATAGCTACTACCAGCTTCCATAAAAGCTGGAGTCCTCTTCATCCTTTGCTTTGATGTATTCTCCAGCTTCTGTACTCAGGATCTACTCTTAGTACTCTTAATGTACTCATCACAAACCCTCTGAGCCAGTCTTCCAACATGCCTGCCCCATCATTCTGTCAGCATTAGGAGAACTTCATGAAATTCTCTTCCAGCCCCGGAAGTAATTGACTACTGTAACAAGGATTTCTCTTCACTTCACTGTCACCTCTTCAAGTCAATGCCACAGATTCATTGAATTAACACAATTATTGGGGATCTCAGAGTTCATCTAATCCAACTTCTACATAAATCATGAGGCTCATGTAGAAAATTCCCTCCTTGTAGTCATCCAGCCCCCTACCTGAACACCTTAATGGACAGGGAATTCATTATCTCCTGTGACACTCTCTTCTATCTTTAGTTTGGAAATCTTCCCTTATATTGAATCTCCTTGTAACATTCACCCATTGCTCCTAGTTCTAGCCAGAGCCTAATCTACCCAAACATTCTCATTAGTCAAGAGACAAGAGGCATCAGAGGTACAGAGACAAGAAAACCGACCCTGGAATCAGAAGGACCTAAGTCCTCACTCTAACAAACCCTGTTGGTAGTACCTCTAGCAAAAAAGAGGTGCCTCTCTGTACTGGGAGGAGTTCCCTCACCTAGGAATTCTCTATGCCAATGAAACCAGAAGTCTAAAATCTATTCCTATTTAAGATCCAAGAGCTGAGCGCCCCTTATTCAAAGGTATTCAGTCTCTTTTAAAGGCAGCTGTGGGGTACCACAGTACACAGAGAGCTGGGCCTGGAGTCTGGAAGAGCTGGGTTCAAATCTGGCCTTGGACACTGACTGGCTGTGTGACCCTGGGCAAGTCACCCAACCTTTGTCCGTCTCAGTTTCCTTAACTGCAAAATGTGGATAACGATAGCACCAGTCTCTCAGGATGTTGTGAGAACCAAATTGAGATGCTATTTGTAAAGCACACTTAGCACAGTGTCTGACACGTAGTAAGAGTATGATAAAAGAAAAGCCCTAGAAAAAAAATAACAACATGAACTTCTCCACATCTACGGAAAATTTCCCCCAAGAACGAGCCCCAACTTCCCAATGGTCTTCATGAAACAGAGAGAAAGGTCAACAAAACCCGACAGCACTCCCATTGACCTTAGAGTCAAATGGTCACAAACAAGGGAACATAAACATCTCTGGGCAGTGCGAAGCCTCATCTGGAAAGCACCAACCTTCGGTCCAAGTAAACCCCTTCTACCTCTGGGCCCCTGAGGAAGAAGGAAAAGGAGCAACTTCAGTCAGGAAGAGGATTGACAAGGAGATAAAGGAACCCAGAAAACGTCTGACGCCCGAGGGAGCAATGTCAAGCACAGGGTCTACCTACATTAGAACCTTGGTCTCCAGGCATGCCGTCCTCAGCACGGACCCCAGGCTTTCCCTGAAAAATAAGAGGAATTTGGATTTATTCACCTTTTCTTGTCAGTTCTCTACAAGCAAATGACAGCCAAATGCAGCATGTCAAATTCCAGAGTGCTCGGGGCAACCTGCAGGAGACGGAGCACAGGATCCCGAGTCTGAGAACGTGGGAGTAAATGCTGGCTTTGACCCCTGACTGCTGCTGTGACTGCAGACGATTCACCTGAACTCTCTGGTCCTCAGGTTCTCCTCAGGCAAAGTAAGGGCAATGAATCAACGGCTTCTCCAACCCCTGTCTAGATGGAAGTCTGGGGTACTGGGATATCTCCTTAAAGGCTTTATTGGAATTAACGACACTGAGCACTATGGTCATGTACCCTTTTCATCACTCATGCTCAGAAGCTAAGACCTCTTTGGTCCCCAGACTCTAAATCTGTAAAATGAGGAAACTGAGCTTGAAAGGAGGTGTGAGGGGAGGCAGGGCAAGATGGCAAGAATGCTAGACTGGGCCTCTGAAACACCTGGGTTTAAATCCCATCCCTAGTGCTTACTGGCCATGTGTCTACAGGCCCTTAACCTCCAATATCTCATCTGATCCTCACCACAACCCCTGGGAGGGAGGATAGGTATTATTATTATTATCCCCATTTCACAGTCAAGAACACTGAGTCAGAGATGAAATGACTTGCCCAGGGTCACACAGCAAGTAAGGGTCCAAGACTGGATTTGAACTCACGCCTTCCCAGAGCATTCTATCCATTGTACCACTAGCTTCCTCTAAAGGTCCAACTCACATACCACTTCCTGTGGAAACTCCTGAGCTCCCTAACTGTTGGTGCTCATTTCCTTCTCAAATTGTATTAGGTTTACTTTTAGGTTTATAACCTATACCCTTTGGATTCCCCTTGAGAGCAAACAAGATTTCATTTTTGGTTTTCCCTCCCCAGGATGGTGCCCAAAACACAGCAGACAACTAATGTGTGCTTGCTGAACTGAAAAGAACTGAATTGAATCCATAGTCCCCAGGGAGGTAAAATGACTCAATGCATGTAAAGTACTTCCCAAGCCCTGTAGAAATGGGATCTATTATTATTACTGTTGTTGGTGTTACTGATGCTCTGCCTCTGACATTCTATGATTCTGATATGGGCCCTTTACCTTCTATATGCTTCATGTTGGCATAGCTCCCTGCCCATGTGGAAACAGCAAACAGAGGGACAGAGCGCTCCCTGGTCCACGCAGCTCACAGGATGCTCTGCAAACACTGATTCATCAATAAACATCCCCGTTGATAAGGATGATAAGGGCTTGATGGAGGAGGTGACACAAGGTTCTGACAAGGGGGTCTCAGCATATTCTCCTTGGGGGTACGAGTGGGTACCCAAGGCTATCCTGAAGAACAGGTGCCCATCACTGAGGCTTTCCCAGAGTGAGCTGAGACACACGCCAGAACCTGTGTTTGTTCAATACTAGTCGGGTTGGATGACATTTAAGAAAAATGGACTGGGCTGAAGAAAACTGTGAATTGTGGATGGTGACCTGGAAGATGACGACTGCTTCCCCCTCCAGCCAAAATGAAGAATAGGGGCTCTTCTGGGCCCAAGACTGAGGCCACCAGGCAGCCTCCACAAGAATGAGGAGTTTCCCATGTGCATTAAGCTGGAAAATCGCCACCGCCCAGTTGTGGGTTTAAGCAAATACTCTGTGTGACTCTGCTGTGGATGTAGGGGGAGGGAAGGCAGCCATGTTTGTCATTTAGTGAAAACAGGGAACTTCTGTTAAGGAACTGCCTCCGACAGTGCAGATGGCCTCTTGCCCTGAAATCTATAATCTTATGAGAAAGTAGAGTAGACTGGGTAGGAACTCAAAAAATTTAAAAACAAATGTTAAAAATTGGCTTTACCTGAAAAAAAAACTTTTTCAAAAGAAAAGGGGTGGGGGGGAAGATCTAGGAAGAGACTGAAGATCATACCAATTATAAAGAATACTCGGTTTTTCCACAAGCTAGAGTTAGGCAAAAAGTGAAACCTATATATTCAGAGTTTCTATTTTCTTAAAGCCATCCTGTCTTGTTTCTTTAATTTCTGGAGTGACCACAGAGTTCCCACTTATCTCAAGTCACCAAGGGGACTCACTTGCTCTCAAGCTGCTGTTGTGGCCAATTTTGTGATTCTTGTGGCAAAGACCATAGGACCATAGAATGTGGGAGCTATAGGGGCCCTTGGGGAGCATCTAGTAAAGCCTTGTCACAACAGAGTAAACAACCTGGGCCCAGAGAGGGGGAGTGACTTTCTCTAGGTAATTCAACTAGTTAACAATGGTCCTAGGATGAAAACAGAAACCTTCCTCCTCTTTGGTCAGCAATCAGGAACATCAGCACACTTCTCAATAGACTCAATACTCAATCATGGTTTCCCCAAATGCTGCAGGCTTCTCTGGAGGAGTGTTTTCAAGATGAATTTTGCTTAGAATCTGGAAATTTGAGCCTCAGGAACTTATTGACCACAGTCACAGATAAGAAATCAACATCTGAGACCCCCAAAAAACCTGAAGGCCAATAACTGTCCACAATATCCTTAAATGTTCAAGCTGGAAGGGGCCTCAGCAGCCCACTGCCACCCTCCTTCACAGGTGGGGCAACAAGAGGCCTAGAGAAGCTTGCCCAGGATCACACAGCTTGTGAGTTTCAGAGGCAAGACCTGAGCTCATATGTCTTCTGATTCCATGCCCAAAGAACTTCCTGCTACATCACCCCTGTCTTTTCAATCAATGGTAGCCTCTAGGTCATCATCTAAATTCTAGCCTTTTAGTACTAGGTCTACAGGGAACTGAGAACACACGTGCAGCTAGGTAGCACCATAGTGCAAAGAGTGCCAAGTCTAGAGGCAGGAAGACTTATTCCTGAATTCAAATCCAGCCTCAGACACTTACTAGCTGGATGACCCTGGACAAGTCACTTAACCTTGTTTGCCTCAGTTTCCTCATCTATAAAAATGCTGGAGAAGAAAATGGCAAACCACTCCAGGATCTTTACTGATAAAGCCCCAAATGGGATCATGAAGAGCAGGACATAACTGAACAACAAGTGTATATACAACTGTCTCTTTAATAAATTGCAGTCTCTAAGTCAGTGGTTCTCAACCTTCCTAATGCTGCGACCCTTTAATACTCATATGTGGGCATATCTGCATGTAGGAGGACCCGCCTGGAGATGGACAGAGGAGTGGTGTCTCGGTTTCTAAGACCATCAGGGAATATGTGTGTTCCAATGGTCTTAGGCGATCTCTGTGAAAGGGTCAGGCGACCCCTGTGAAAGGGTCATTCAGCCCCAAAGGGGTCGCGACCCACAGGTTGAGAACCACGGCTCTAAGTCATTTAAATTCTACCACCTTGGTGCTAGGTTTATAGAGAACTAAAAGAATTTATTTCAAAACAGTAGTAACTGACAAGTTAATATACTTTTGCTTTTTTCTGTGGAGCACTGAGTTGTTATCTTCATGCCCCTTAAAATTATGAGTATACAGCTTTGTTAGTTATTTAGCACCAAAAGAAGAGGCTCTAAGAAAGAAGGGAAAAGACATTTGAAAGTGTTCTGACATTACCCAGAAGGGAAGGCAAACCCTTTCATAGCACGAGGGATCTTTTGTTTGAGGACAATTCCCCCAAATGACAGAATTTCAGGACAAGGAGGAAGCTTAGACATCATTTCTCGCCCAGCCTTCTCGTTTTACACGTGTAGAAGCTGAAGCCTGGGAAAATGGAATGACTTGGCCACAGAGACCCTTAGTGTTGGGGCCAGAATGAGGCATCAAGGCTCCCGACTCTGGGTCCACCACTCTCTGCACTATACCACCACATCTCGAGAGAAGGAAAATACTACTCCTAATGACAATAATGACAGTAACTACCCTTGAAGAGACCTTTGGGGGTTTGGGAAGCATTTTACACATATTCTCTTATGTCCCTTTTCTCTCTAGTTTTCCTTATTTCCATTCTGTGTCTGAGGTCTGTGATATCTTACCTGGCTTCAACAGAGAAGAAATTAGCATTGTTTGACCCTGACTAAAGTAACACAAAACATATTTGGAACAAGGAGCCTGAAATGGACCCTCAGACACTAATAGGAGGCCACAAGAGGGAGACTGCTTCACACTGGGCAAGAGATCCCCTAAGGTCCAACAACCAGCATGCTAGAAATGATCTTAATTACTTATTCTTGCTAATTAGATGCTATACTTAGACGCTGCAGGACTTCATATACTACTGGAGTCTTTACATTTTGACACCCTGGGACAAGTCCTGGCTGTCCTGCCCTAGCTATGGGCCTGACATAAAAATATCCTCATTCTCTATTCATGGTGACAGAATTCCCTTGTGCCCCAGAGATACAGAACTAGACTTTACCTGGCGACCTTGCTTTCCTTTTTCTCCCGGAGGGCCACAAATAGTAATATCAGTTCCAGGTTCTCCCTAAGAAAACAAAATTATTGTTACTACAAGTAAACAAAAAAAAAAAAAAGCATGAATCAACGTATGAGCATTCTTTAAGGCCAAACCTAAGTTAACCAAAGTTATCAGGCTTGACTGGGGCACAGACAAGGGTCATGAATCCTGAAGAAATAGATTTCATTCCCCTTAAGGGCCTTGGTTATCCAAAAGAAGAATTTCACTTTCAAAGGTCAATTTTGATGCAATGTCTATAGAAACCTAAATAACCGCTAACATTCTGCCCTTGGCCAACTGAAAGCCCCTGGAATCAAAATCACGGAAACGAGTCAACCATCACTTACAGGATCTCCTCTGAGACCAGGACGTCCTGGTTCACCGGATTCTCCTGGGGGGCCCCTCAAGCCCTGGAAACACAAAGAGAGAATGAGGAATCAGGTATTCACTTTTATTTAGTCACCCATAAAAGGATTATGCACACGGTAAATGGGAATTAATGGAAAATGGAGGCCCAGTCTTGATGTATTAGAATATATTGGCACCAAAGTGAGAAAAAAAATAGTTCCAAGTCCAAAGAGTATTCCACTCCAAAGCTGATGGGCACCAACAGCCCATGAGAAGAAGGAGAAAAGTGCATTTTGGATTCATTCTTGCTACTGACAAATGACTGTGACATGAAGCAAACCCTTCCTCAGGCAGACTACATCCTTTAAACACATGACCCTATGAGGATGCCATCCACTTCATTCTCCCCTGTGGCTGAACAGGACCAGTCAGGAAAATCGTCCATCAGCCTCCCTCTTAGTTTCTTAGGTCAAACCATAGCTTTGAAATGGGAAGGAGATGGACTTCATAATTACCTGGAGAGGTTTATACGGATTGATGCTGAGTGAGAAGAGCAGAACCAGGCAAAACCTGTACACAACTACAGACACATCGTACATATGATGACCAACCCTGATAAAATGG
>CM053585.1:521664935-521726477 GCA_028646515.1 Pseudochirops corinnae
GATGGAAGTACACACTTCTGTAAAGGGACAGGGACAGGGTAGAGAATAGAATGGGGGGGAGGGCCAGATAGGAAGGAGGGACATATAATCAGTCTCTCACAATATACCCACTGTGGAGAGGTTCTGCGTAATTACACATGTACAGCCTGTATTTAATTCCTTGATGAGGGAGAAAGAAAAAAAAATTAAAAAAAAAAAGAAAGCGATTGCCCAGGATGAACAGGTATGGATGGGAAACATTAGAGGGAACATCCATATTGATGAGCTCATAGACCCACCGGGCTTTTTGAAGTGGCTAAAAACAGCCAATGCACGGATGTGGTAAATATGCAAGCAATAAGCTGGAAAGAACAATGGCCCTTCTAAAATCACTCAACTTATACATCAGGGGAATCTGTGCACTGGGAGAGTCCAGACAAATTGGAGTCTTCTTACCAATTCTTATGCAAGAACATGTGGGGTAAGAATATGAAATTTCCAACAACGAAGAAAATTGGAAATAGACACTTTAATTTTTATGCTGGACTATGACTTCATGCTATAGGAGGACACGCCTATCATCAATGGAGAGAGGTCCTGTCCTGCAAGTTATAGTCTTAGACAGCGGTTCTAAAGCCCTGAGAGCTTATGTAACTTGTCCAAGGCCACAAAGTCCGGATGTGTCAGAGGCAGGATTTGAACCCAAGTCTTTCTGATTCATAGGACAGCCCTCCATCCACTCCACTCCACTGCTAAATATGGGAGATTCACCTCCTAAATAGGAAAATGTGTATGGAGTACTGTAGGTGGCTTGAGTTTAGGCTCAAAATGGCAGCCCCTACCTTCACTTTGGCAGAGGTCAAGCTGAGAGCCTTCTCTCCAAGCGCCTGCACAAAAGCCGCATTCATATAGTTGTTCTCCCCATCATGCTGATCAAAGAACTTCTGGATGATCTCTTCACTGTACTTCTCAAAACCTGAGTCGAAGCGAGACTGGCCTTCGGGAGCGGGAACATGGTAGCGCAGTCTCATGTTGAGTGGAGTGCTGGTCATGCAGCTGATGTTGGACATCAGGGTCAGTCTTTGCATCAGGCCCGGCAGCTGCTGCTGTAGTCTCTGCTGCACCAGACCGACTGAAGAGGAAGTATCAAGTCCTACCGAGATATCAATGTTGCATTCTGTGCAAGGGGAAGACAAGCAAAAACCAAAATCAAGCAGGCCAGGAACAATTTTGCAATTTCTGGGACTTCCCCCAAATTTGTGTCAAAGACACAACCCTGACTCAGGGCTATAACTGCCCGTGGACTCAAGACAAACCTAGTCAGAGGTCATTCGCATTTCTTTGTATCCCATGGGGATACATAGTACGGAGTTAATAAATGCTTGTTGACTATGCTCTGCCTGTTCCATTGTAACCAATCTTTCACTCACACAACAAACATTTAAGTACCTACTCCACACTAGGCAGACTTGAAAAGTTGTGTGGTTGACTTTCCAAACACCTTCTACTGACCCTGTGTAGAAGGAGCCCTCAGGGAAGTAGAGACAGTGGGCACAACAGAGTTAATCAGGAGGCCAAGATCAAGTGAAGAAGAGCCTTCACCTAACTAATGGATGCAGGGTACTCAATAGAAAGGACTCAGGCCCTTGGAGGCTGCCATATTTTAAAAGCCTGAGCCATTTACTTCTGACACAGAAAAGAAAGATCACAAATACAAAAGAAAATTAAACAATTGCATTTCTGGAGAAGATGGAGGGAGTATTGGCGAGGCTTCTTTTAAAACAAAAATAGAGATGATGATGATGACAAGTGTGGGACGTGGGAGTCTATATGAGAACACCACCATGAGAAAGGTCATAGACACATCAGACATTCAAGAGCAGCTGAGATCCAGCCATGGCGACTTTGGACTCTGTGACAGCTGGTCATTCATCCTCCTGAGAGGGTTAATCATCATTTATGTCTATGAATTGAGAGCATATGTTTTCCCCTCCCTTTGATAACAGAATTTTTTTTAAAAAACCTCTATTCACTTGAAATTCACTGAAGGGCTCCAGAGCTCCTGGAATGACGACCTGTACCATGGGTGACTTCTGACCGTGAGATACTTACGTTCTGTCAAGTCATCCTGTGTCTACCCTGTTTGTACTTAGCTGTTTGCAGGCTGTCTCCCCTATTGTTAGACTAGATTTGCTCTCACTGAGAGAAAAGACTTTTTTTTGTATCCCCAGTGTCTTACACATAGCAGGCATTTAATAAATGGCTGCTGACACAACTTGCTGTGTGGTTGTATTTAAAATCTATTTTTTGGTTGGCTTTATGTTGTAGGGATTTTCTTTTAGCCAAGTATAAATTTACTGCTGGTCACAAATATCCAACATACCAGGTTTAGAATCAGAAAACTTCATTCAAGACATTATTACTTCACTAACTAGCTGTGGGCCCTGGGACAAGTGGCTTTAACTGTGAGTCTGAGTTTTCTTATCTATAAAATGGGGAAGAACCTGCTTTGCCTTCCTCACAGGATGGTGAATCAAATGAGATAATATGTGTAAAAAGTTTTATAAAAAGTGTGAGGTGTTGGCTTTGAGGTCAGAAAGACCTAGATTCAAGCTCCACTTCAGACATATTCTGGTCATGTGACTTTGGACAAATTATATACATTCCCAGGGCCCCCAGACAACAGTCTAAGAATAAAATCTGCAGAATAGGGCCCATCTTCATTGAGGACAGCATGTTCCTCATTGGGCATTTCCTACAGCAATGAAATCACAAGTCCAGACCCACACTTTCTTTTCTTTTTAGAGGGAGGGTCTGTGAGTAGTTGAGCTTTGCTCAGGTCCCCCATTCCTCTGGGAAGATGAAGCATGTCACTTCAATCTGCAGTGACCTAGACAAGTCTCTAAGCCTCTACATTATAGAGAGAGCTTATCTACATGGGCAGAGGAAATTTACTTATAGATAATTCCCTATATCACAGGCATGGTGACTAAATTATGATAACTGTGAAGTCACAGGTATGGTGGCAAAAAAAAAGGTGTATATAATTATGACTTAGTAAGAAGTTTATGACACAAATAAAAAGCAAAACTCAAGAGTTAGACAACACCCAAAATGAACAGCACTACAACAGTCACCCCTCGTTATACTGTTAGTTATGTGTTTTCTAAATTTGGGGGAGCTAAAACAAAGATATTTGATAATACATGGAAGAAACCAAAGAAATCATGTAATCAAATACTTTCCTGAGACAATTACCAACTAATCACAGCTGACTACACTAAGCTTGAAGTTTTGCTATGAATTTTAAGAGGATTATTCTACTTGACCCTTACCAACAGGCTAGGAAGAATGCACTGCTAAGATGATTGTCTCCATTTTACAGCTAAGGAAACTGAGAAGCAACATGCTGTGCCCAGGATAACATAACTAGTAAGTACCAGAGACAAGATTCTGATCAGGACTGCACCTGACTACTCTTCCAACACATTACATGGCCTCTGCAATCAACAAGGCAGTCTGAGGTTTTCAAATCCCTGTGTCTTTTACATTTGAAAAGAAAATATGCATTTGTGTCTCTCAAGTATACATCCAAAGCTCTAATCTTAGACAGTTATTTCAAAGTGTTCTAACAACACAGAGTACCAGCCTAGGAAAACTCTGGGTGAATCTAGATCTTTTCTTCTCATTAAAAGTCCCTACCATCCATCCCACCAGCTTCTGGCATAGTTGGGCTTATTAATTTAAAATGAGACCCTTAATGACAAACCTGGGGAGATAGCTCAGAGTTAACCTACAGAAGCCATACATCAATCTTTACCAAGAAATAGATTCCTGAGAACATCTGCTTCCCCAAGATTCTTCAAAAATAATTTCATTGAGACATTAATTATATTTCATGCTAATAAATGTCCTGGGAAGATTTCCTACTGTTTTAATACCAAGCCTTAGACATGATATTTTTTCTTACAAAGTAAGTAAACTTTGTAATGGCTAGATTGGTGTAAACATACTTTATAAATAGCTAGATTGATATATAATAGTCACATTAATTGTAAGGATTTATGTGCTTTTTAAAATTAGATAAATCTTCTAATTTCTATGTTGATCAATGGAACCTTCCCCCATTCCTAAAACCCAGAGAAAATATTGAGTCGAAAAGAAAAAAAACCCTCAAGTTTCTATCATAAAATGGATTTTTAGGCTTTATCTCTATAGGCAAAGCAAAGTGATAACTCTGATGAATGCTGACAACCCAACTGTGGTTCTTTGGGGTTGGGGTTCTTTTATTTTTTGGTCTCCATTAACTAAATCATGATTACCTTCTGATTTTGCCTTAGGAATATAGGACATCGATACCTTAATTAATTAATTCTTTTTTCTTTTTGAAAATAGCCTCTCAACCTTAGTTACCTCTCTAAGCCTCTGTTTTCCTCATCTATAAAATGAGTAGGTTGGACTAGCTGGCCTCCAAGTCCCTTTGCAGCTCTAAATCTAGGAGCCTTTGATCCTAGAAGTACTGCCTAAAAGTTGCTGATCAAAGAAGTCTTGTTTGAACTGAGGAGAAGAAACAAAGCAGAAATAATTTGTGATTTCATTCATGTATTCTGCTAAATTAGGGTTCTACATAATTTATTTTTTAATGGTACCAACTTGTGATTTCATTGGTGTAGTAAATGCATAATATCCTTCTACCACCACTTACTGGCAGCTCATTCAGAACTCATAGCCTCAGAGGATAGCCCTGGGTCACTGAGTGGTTAAATGATTTGCACATACATGGTCACATGGCTAGAACCTGACAGTGGAAAGATATGAATCTGCGTCCTCCTTGACTCCAAGGCATCCCACCACTAACAAAACCCAAGAGGTGAATATAGAAACAGAACCCCTACTTCTTGGACTCCCATCTAACCCTCATCTGCTCCCTTGCCTGTCTTTATGTGGTAAGTCTCTAGGAGGTTACGTCTATTCCATTAGATTAAGTATCTCTGTCTTTTTTCAGGAATCATCATGAAAATGTGAATTGTATTGTTGTGACTTACCAGGAACAATATCGCTGGACACACAGAGCTCTCTGACAACCTTCCTCTCAATTATGCCCAGTTGGCCAAAGTCACCCACCACAAACACCCTCTTCACATCACCAGTGATGACCTGAAGTTCAAAAAGATCAATGACTCCGATACCAATGGCAAAGATGTTGATTTTGTCATTTCTCAAGTCACTTGCTACTTCCATTACCGAATCAGAGGACATCCCATCAGTAATGACTACCAGGCTCTGTAACACATTCAGGTTCTTTCGGCTCCCATTGGCTGGTTCAAAGAAACTCTTTACAAACTTCAGCCCTTTGCCAGTGAATGTTTTACTTCTCAACTGGGTAATCTTGTCAATATGTTCATTGATTTCCGTACTAGAGTAGAAAGCATTGAGGTAAAACTCTTTCTTAGGATCAGTGCTATACTGAGCTACCCCAATGCGGACCCTATCCTTGCCAACAGTGAAACTGTTCACTATTTGCTTCATAAAGGTCTTCATGGCAGTGAAGTTTCGGGGATGAATGCTCAAGGATCCATCAACCAGAAACACAAGGTCTATTTGCTGATGGCCACAAACTGAAAAAGAAAAAAAAAGATTCATTTTTAAAGCTAAATACAGATTTGGAAAAGTGCAACCTTTGTCCAAGTCTGTCCTCCTTGCTATTTTTCCTATTTTTACTCTTATTCCCAAATCTGGCCAACTGAGCCATGCAAACATAAATGAAATGAAGCTATGGACAGGTACAGTTTTTAGTGCACTGTAAAAAATGTAGCACTGAGCTGATAAGGGTACAGATAGAGAGGAGACCTGTGATTTCATTGATACACAGAATTCACAGGTCAGGGAACTCACCTTTTCTATAATCTAGAATCTCAGAGAATTTCCTGGAAGCTATAAGAGGTGAAGTCATTTACCCAGGGTCACACAGTTAGTAAGTGTAAGAGGCAGGCTCTGAACCCAGGTCTTCCTGGAACTGAGACCAGCTCTCTGATCCATTACACCACTGCTGCCTCAGAATAAGACAACATATCATATATCAGCCTCGATCTGGAAGGTGTGTCCAAATTCAGCCATAAACTATTACTTGGGTATGTAGGAAATGAATGTTTCCAAAAAGGTACCTGTCTTCTTTCAATTCTGACCACCTCAGATCGAGCAAATCATCCAGACCCTTCCCATAATTAAAATTCTCACTGATAACAATTTAGGCAAATTCGTAAACTGATTTAACTAGAAATATATCCTGACTGTTCATAAGAGTTCTGGGTTTGGAGACAGAAGAACCCGAGTTCAAATTCTGGCTATGCCCACGGGACAACCTTAGGCAAATCACTTTGATTTCCAGTTTTGCCACATGGCTAATGAAGTGGTTACATTGGTGAGGGGTCTTCTCAAGGTGCCTTGTAGCTCTGAGTCTATGACTATATTGTCCTGTAACCCTACAATCTAATTCAAAGGTTTATACTATTGCATGCTCCCAGCTCCCAGCTAGGCAGCAGCAAGGGGTATGTGTGGGGTGTTTGTTTTGGAGTTTGGAGGGAGGAGCAGGTTAGAAGAGGCATGAGTGACATATCCACTCAGCATCAAAGAAGGGGAAGTTCCAGGAAAGAATGGAACAAAACTGTTTCTTTGACAGCCACTGTTCCGTGAGAATATGCCCTCCTTTCCCACACCATCCCAACACATCTCACTCCAGTTTGTTTCCCTTCTGAATGAGGTATGCTTCAACAGCTGGTACTTGATTATAGCAATTCCTTGATAACTCGGAGAGAGAACATGGCCTCAGGGTATGGTCCAGCAATCTCTGGGAGAATGTGAGACGCTTTCAAGGGGCTTACGTGGTCAAAATTATTTTCATAGTAATTTCAAATATTATTCATAATAATAATTTTCATCATAAAGTAATTTGCATAATAATTTTCATAATTTCATAATAATACTATGATATTAATTTCTAATACAATAAAATCAATAGATATAATGCACAAAAACAAAAGTTCTCAGGGGGATGCATCTAAATTTTTTAAGGGTATAAAGGGGCTCTGAGACCAAGAAATTTGAGAGTCTCTAGACCATTGGAACAAATTTTGGATTTGGATTTTAAAGACATGGATTTGAATGTCAGCTCTACCACTAACCAAAAGGACAACTGTGAGCAAGTAATCTAAGCTTTCAGGACATTAACTTCTTAACATATAAGACAAGGAAGGAGCTAAACAGGATCATTTCTACAAACCTTCCTAGTCCCACAACTTACATCCCTAGGATCCAAGAGCTTGGCCCATCTGTGCGCTGGCTAATTTCCTGAAACAGTTTATATAGCACCAGCCTCTCACTTTCTCCCTGGATGTTTTCTCTAACTGAATACTCACTTAGACCTATTCTTTGATCTCTGACACGTAAACACTCCCTGTTTATCCTTGGCCCATATCCCTAGCTCTCCAAGTCATGGCCCTGTCCCTACCCTAACCTTTTAAAAGCTAGATGGGGTTCAGTGAGTGGCCTCAGAGAATCAAAAAGACTTGCAGCCAGATAAGAAGCTAGAGCAACACAAATAATAGCATCCTTTCTAAATCAAAAGTTCGTTAGGTGTCAGCCATCAGGAAATATTGTAGTTTAGTCAGGCTGGACTGCCCAAAAAGTCATAAAAATAAGATCCAACTGGGAAAAAACTATTGGAGAAGAATTACATACTTGGGGGGGGGGGGGGGAGGAGGTGGAGGCTCAGTCATTTTTTTTTTTTTTTGGTTGACCAAACTAAACAAAGTGAATAACGATTAACTGGAGATTGGCTTGAAAAACTTGTGGTATATGAATTCAAAGTAACATTTTTATATAGTCAGAAAAGACAAAGGATTCATATAAAGTGATTCAGGACGAGGAAATCATGGGACAATATCTCCAATGACAGAAGCAATAACAGGACTAATGGGCAACTGAACTCAGAACCATTGAAATTGGCCAGTCTTGATGAAAGATGCTTCCTTCTTGGGAGAGAATAAACCCCTACAGTGGTGGAATGTTGTATATGCTTTTAATTCAATATGTTTCATCCATCCATTTTCTTAGTTTTGTTATTGTTATTATGAGAGTAAATTCAATGAGGGGCAATGATAGCTAACTTGGCAATTCTTGGTATAAAAAATACACTCATCACCAATACATCATTTTTTGAGAAAAAAGAAAAAGGTTTACGTACTTGGTTTTGATACACTGCATATAGCATGAGTCACTTTTTGATGCAAATCATAAAGTTCATCATGACTCTGCACCACGAATGATCTATCCTGATATCCTGTGATAGTATGAAGTTCTGGCTTCTTGACGCTTTTTATTCCAATGGCAAAGACATTAATGTTAGCTTCTTTCAGAGCCTCTGCTGAGTCTGATAGGTATCCTCGTTCTTTATACTCAGTTGGCTTGTTGGTAATGAGCACCAAGATCTGGGTGATACCGAAGGATAGGCGACCTCCATGCATGTCAGCAAACATTTCCTTAGCAGACTGTAAAGCCGTGGCTGTGTGGGCTTTTCCTGCCTTGGGTTTCAAGTGTAAAATGGCTTCCCTAATCTGAGCTTTGGTAATATAGGTACCCAATGAAAACAGGACTTCTGAATCATCACTATAGGAAAGAGCCCCAAATCTCACATTGTCCTTCCCAACCAGTGAGTCATTGACAAAAGCTTCCATGAGTCTGTGGATGGCCATGAGCTCTTGGCTTGTGGTGCTGCTAGATGCATGTACCAAGAACAGAATATCTGCTACTTCTGTCTTTTGGCAGGCTGCAAGAAAGAAAAGTAGAAAACTGCTAGCTCATTCATTCATTCATTCATTCATTAGGTGAATATGTACCTACCTTGAATACAGTCATGTCCTGAGCTCTTATACATTTTCAGAGAGAATGCAAGAAGAGAGTGTGGGATCCTAGTTTAGGAGCCAATTATGCCCAGTCATGTTGCCTATGCACTTAGGAACCTAATGGAGTCTAATATATAAAGACGGTAGCAGAATATTTGAACATAGATACGTTGGTTCCAATCCTAACTCACTCCTGGCTTAAAAAATAAAAGGAACCAAGTATGCTAAGTCTGGATAATCCAACAAGCATTTATTAAGCTCATACTATATACCAGCAGAACCAATCAACATTCATTAAGTACCTACTATGTTCTCGTGCATATGAGATCACAGTAGGTGCTTAATAGTATGACACTGTAACATATGGGGTAGTTAATAAATACTTGTTGCCTCATTAATTGACTGACCACAAGAATCTAAACTAGGTGATGAAATATTTAAAATAACAGCCCCTGTCCTCAAGGAACTTACATTCCATTGAGGGGATAAGTAAATACAATTTACAGAATAAATAAAAAAAAAAACAGTTTCAAGGCCAGTGGGGAAAGAGCACAATTACCTGAGGAAATCAGGAAAGATTTCATGTACAAGGTGGCAACTAAGCTAAGGATTGGAACTGGGGATTCCAAGAGAAGAAGGTGAGGAAGGACATGACCACTCACTCCCTCTCTTCCAACATGTGAAGGAGGCAAACATGTGGATATGGGCTGAGATGTGTTCTACTCAGGGCCAAAGAGCAGCACCAGAAGCAAGGGACAGATGAACTCGATTAAAGGAAAAAAATAAAAATAAAAAGACCCAACAGGCCCATCTGTAGAATGGGAGACAGAAGGAGATAGGGGATTCTGGGAAGGCTTTAAATGGAGACTCAATGAATGTCTGCCAGGGATGGTGCAGGGGCAGGTGCCCTTGTCTGGGTATCAGACAAATAGAGAAGCTGAACAGCCTCCCAGCCATAAGATTTTATGAGTCTGCCAGCTTACAAAGTGGGCTTTGCAGACACACATGATGCGGTATGGAATCACAGAAGAGCTCAGTGTGAACGTGAACATGAACAAACACACACACACAACACACAGCTACAGGAAACTTTTCAATCCAATTAAACCCAGTGGGTATCCTCTACATGTTTCATGTGTGAATTTAAAAACAAACAAACAAAACATAGTTTTGCTGTCACTCACCCTCCTCCATGTTGCAGAGCCTAAAAAATATCTCCTTCTCCAGGAAAAGGAGGGAATCAAAGTTATCCTCATAATACACCTTGTCCTGGGCTCCTGTGACCTCCAGCAGCTGGGAGTTGTTGGCTTTATGTGCTCCAATGGCAAAGATCTTGATTCCTTTATCTCTGAGGGCCTTGGCTGGCATCTTCACAACATCCCTGGATTCCCCATCAATGATTAGGATCAAATACTGGGGTACATTAGATCTTCCTCCTCTTGGACTATCAAAGTAAGGAGAAGTAAAGGATAGAGCACTCCCCAGCAGGGTGCCTGCTTTAAGCTGTACCATACCAGAGATGGCCCTAAGAATGTCCTGCTTGAAGGAGTATGTGTTGAGCTGGAACTCTTCCTGGATGTTTGAACTGAATTGCAAGAGGCCAATCTGTACTTTCTCAGGGCCAATATCTGACTTGTTTACCATTTGCCTCACAAATTCCTTCATTTTGTCAAAGTCTCTGGAGTGGACCCTCTCAGAGCCATCGACCAAGAAAAGAATGTCTGCTTTCATATCCTTACAGACTGGGAAAATATAAAAAAAGGAACATTCAATGTTTGAATTAATTTAGTGGAACCCAACCCCCATCCCCCAAATCCCACCCCACTCCCAGCAATGTGGCAGCTTAGATAGAAAAAGCTCTTCTGAAAACAGAAATCCACCATGGTTTATAAGGCACAATCCATCCCTTTCTCAAGCCAATAAAGTATTGTATGTCTAGGTCTGAGTGGACACAAGACAAGAACATAAATTGTGTTCTTCTGAACTTCGCATGGGTTACCATAACTCTCTATGTTCCATGATGACCTAACTTATTCTCCCCACCGATAAGTCAGATGGAAGATGGGACATATTCAAGCAGTGTAAATGTCCACCCTGTTCTGGATGATAGGTGGGAGCTGATTTGAGACCTGCTCATCTTCCTTACCCTCTGAGAAGCAGATGTCCTGTATGACTTCTTTCTGAATATACTTTAAGGAATCAAAGTCATTCACAAAAAACATCCTGTTTCCTGAGCCAGAGATCTCAACAAGCTCATTGGCGATGGCAGATTTAACACCAATGGCGTAGATGGTGATATTTTCCTGCCTCAGTTCCTCTGCAGCCTGGGCCACTGGGTCCTGGGATTTCCCATCAGTGATGACAATGAGGAAGCGAGGAACTTTGTCCCTGTTAATGTTTGAAAAAAGATGCTTCATGAATCTCAGGGCATCTCCTGTAAGGGTGCCACCTTCTATTTGCTGGATGTCTGCAATGGCCCTCTTCAGCTGGGCCACACTGGTATGTTGGCTGATGTCAAACTCAGTTTGGTAAGAGTATGAGTATTGGACCACGCCAAACCTCACTTTGTCTGAACCAACATGGAACACACTTATCAGCTGGTACATGAATGTTTTCATTTCCTCAAAGTCTTCAGGGACTATGCTGCCTGACCCATCAATGAGAAAATAGATATCCGCTTCTTCCGTGTTCGTGCAACCTAGTCAATGAGAACACAGACACAGGTAAAAAACACTCCATGGAGTATTAGGAGGCATAGCCTAAGAAATCAGTCTATCAGCATGTTCTGTGTTCCATGCATTGTGCTAGATACTGGAGATACATGGACAAATATGATACGGCTTCTACCCTCAAGAAGCTTATATTCCATGACTGCCCAAGACTTTTCGTATAGGAGCAGATGATGAAGAGGCAGCACAGTGCAGGAGAAAGAAACTTGGATCAGGCCAGAGACCTATGACTGAATCCTAACTCCAATATTAACTAGTCATGTGGCCATAGTTGAGTCACTCTCTGAACATCAGTTTTGCCATCTGTAAAATGGGAATACTGATTTAGCGCTGGAAAGTACCTCAGGGATCGTCTCATTTAGAGAAGAAGAAAGCAATGCCCAAAGAGGCTGAGTAACTCTCTGAAGGTCACACGGGGAAGCACATGAATCAAGGTCTTCCAAGTCTAAAGCCAGGGCTCTTCCCACTGTGCCATACTTCATCTTAAGGGGAGATGAATATTTTCACTCTCTGTCTCTTACAGGGGGGCCCAAGAGAAAGAACTTGGTGAACTCTAAAATGTGATGGATACAAATGTGAGTGACCTTGACAATGATGACAACAAGGATGGGCAGAATGGAAGCTGTTCTCTTAGTAGCCATGACTTTCCTCATACCCAACATTCCCTGCTATGATCCAACAAAGCCCATGGCGTGTACCCTAATGACTGGCACGGCCCCTGGGAGAACAGAGACTTGTCCTTTTAAGTGAGGTTCCCCTTCAGTGATCTGCACTATGACACAGCTTTGCCTATGAGGGAGGAAGAAGCCAACAGTACTTTTGCCTACCTCTTGTGGTCCATGTGCCCACTTCTAACTTCTCTACACAACTCCCTAGAGTCTATTACTAAGTCCTGAATGCTTGTGATTGCCATTAGGTGAAGGAGTACAGGAGCTCCCCCACACTGATGAAATCACAGATCCTTCAGGCACCTACATGGAGAAGTAAGATATGTTCTTCACAAAACTAAGAAGTGCAAAGTTCAAGACTTTCTGTGAAGGAGAGGCTACATATACAGGAAAAGCCCTGCTCTGGAGCTGAAGGGCCTCGGTGCAAAGCTCAGTTCTGCTACTTACTGTGTAAATGGGACCAAGTCACCCTCACCTCCCTGGGTCTGTCTTCTCATCTATAAAATTGGGGCTATGGACTGGGTGGCCCCTGAGGTCCCTTAAAACTCTCAATCTATGATATAAGAGGATTATATGAGATACTTGGAACAGAAGAGGGGAATGTTAAAGGAGGAAAGGAAGGAAGGAAGAGAAGAGGAGAGTCAAGGAATGCTTCTTACCTTCTTTCAGGGTACGGGTCATCACTGGAACTGAAAAGGTTTTCTGCACAATTTCTGTGCACAAACGTTTCTTTATCCTGTCTCTGACCACTGAGAGCTGCAGGAATGATTCCAGGTAGATGGCATGTTTCCAAGCTGGGTAGGATGCTATTCTGTCCACGTCCCTGCTTCCTGAAGCCTTCTGGGTGCCCACAGCAAAGAGTGTGACTCCGGCCCGTCGCAGGAGAGAAGCTGGCCTCTCTACCTCATCCTGGGAATAGCCTTCTGTGATGACCACAGCAAGCTGCTGAATGCCTTGTCTAGACCGGCTACCCCTCTGCTGAGTGAATACAGTATTCCTGAGGAAGTCCAAAGCAGCTCCTGTCTTGGTCTTGCCACCTAGGAATGGTAACTTGTTCAAGTGGCTCAAGATTTCTGATCGGCTGAGGAATGTGTCCAGGCCAAACTCAAGCCTCGGCTCATCACTATAAAGTACCAGGCCAACTCTAACCTTGTTGGGGCCAATAATTAAGGTGTGGATAACTTTCCCCAGGAACTGTATGACTTGTTGAAAATTTTCTAATCCAATCCCACTTGATGCCTCAATGAGGAACACAATGTCAGCCATGGAAGCACTAGTACACACTAAAAGCAAAAAGCCAGAAATGATAAGTCACCTACAGACTCAAGTAAGAACAATGGTAACAATTACTATGGTACACACACACACACACACACACACACACACACACACACACACACACACATAGTGATGATTTAGAACATATGACACATATTTGATGCTTTAGAATTCAGGTCCAATCTTTTTTTCCCTCTCTTTTATGGCAAAGAAGATGATACACAGGCCTTAAAAGGTTTCACCTTGAACCCTACCCCTATGACTCATATAGACTCTGAATATCTGGAAAATCAATAACAACGTGCCTTTATGTAACTTTCTAGTTTCTCTATCTTTAATTTCATTTCTTAAGTAAAATCTACCATCAAGATCTATAGGTTCTTCTTTTGAAATATCTCTTAGGTTCACCTCTACCTTTCCTTTACCTTAGTCCAGGCTTTATCACTTCATATCTATATTATTAGTGATATCCTACTTCCAGGATCTCATCCCAACAACAGAATCCATCTATTTCTCTGTATGAGAGTCATATAATGAAAGAGGATAGCAGAATGGATTAGAAATTAAGAGTCCAAGATAAGGTTATTTAAAAGAAATACACTTGAAACAGAAAGACGCAACCAGAGTTAAAATAATGAGCTGCAGTAGAATCTATCATATTTTAGCTAAAGTTAAAAAGGCAGGAGTAGTAACCATGATTTCAGACAAGATAAAAGCAAAGACAGACATAATTAAAAGAGATAAACCAGGAAATTATGTTTTGCTAAGAGGTACCATGAATTAATATCAGCACTAAACATATATGCACCAAATGCTATAACATCTAAATTCTTAAAGGAAAAGTTAAATGAGTTCTAGAGAGAAACAGACATTAAAATTATAATAGTGGGGCACCTCAATTTACCCCCTCTCAGACCTAGATAAATCTAACCAAAAAAAAATGAAAAAAGAAATGAACGACCTGAATAGAATTTTAGAAAAGTTAGATAGACTTCTGGAGAAAGTGAATGGGAAGAGAAAGGAATATACCTATGTCTTAGCTATGCACGATAACTTCACAAAAACTGACTATTTATTATGACACAGAAGCCTCATGTGCTTGTTTGTTTGTTTAATGCAAAAAAAAAAAAGCAGAAATATTAAGTGCATTTTTAGGAACCAAAATACAATAAAATTATATTAAATAAAGGGCTTTTGAAGCAAAAATTAAAAACTAATTGGAAATTAACTATCCCAATCCTAAAAATGGATAGATCAAAGAATAAATCATAGGCATAACAGTCTCAATAAAGATAATGACAATAATGAGACAATATTACAAAATTTCTGGGATGCAACCAAAGCAATGCTTAGGGGAAATATTTATATCTCTAAGCACTTTCATCAATAAAAGAGAGAGAGTAGATCAATATATGAGGCGTGCAACTTTTAAAAAGACAAAAAACCAATAAATTTAAAACTTCCAATTAAACATTAAAACAGAAATCCTAAAAATAAAAGGAGAGATTAACAAAATTAAAAGCAAAAAAACCATTTAATTATTCAATAAGACTAAAAGCTTTTTTAAAAAAACAATAAAATAGATAAGCCATTAGCTAACTTGATTTTTATAAAAGATCAAAGAAGAAAACCAAATTGCTAGTAGCAAAAGTGAAAAGGGTAAATTCACAACCAGGGGAAAAGAAATTATTAGGAGCTATTTTCCTGTATTACATGCCAATAAAACTGACCTAAATAAATAGGAAAATATTTACAAAAATATAAACTGCCCAGAATAACAGAATAGGAAATGTAGTACATATAAAATCCTATAACAGAAAAATAAATGAAACAACTCATAAATGAATTTCCAGTGGGAAAAAAAAAATAAACAGGATCAGTTAAATCTACAAGTGAAACATTTAAAGAACAATTTTAATACCACATAAACTGTTTGGGAAAAAAAATGGGAAAAGCAGAGGTCCTACCAAATTCCATCTATGACACAAATATAGACTTGACATCTAAACCAGAAGAATCAAAATAGAAAAAGAAAATTATAGAACAATTTCTCTAGTGAACACTAATACAAAAATTTTAAATAAAATATAATCAAAGAGAATACAGCAACATATCACAAAAATTATACACTATAATTGGGCTAGATTTAAACCAAGAATAAAGAGCTGGTTTATAGGAAAAGTATAAACAAAATTATCCAAATGAATAAAAAATTACCAAAATCATATAATTATATCAACAGATGCAAAAAAAAAGCTTTTGATAGGATATAATACTCATTTCATATCTTAAAAAAAACTGTAAAGCATAGGAATACACGCAGCTTTCCTTAAAATGAAAAATTGCTAATTTCAACAACTCTAAGATACCACCTCATATCCATAAAATTGGCAAAGCTGATTAAAAAAAAAAAGAAAAATAACAAATACTGGAGGGACTGTGGGAAAACAGGTACTGCATTATTGGTAGAGCTATAAACTGGTCCAGTTATCTTGGCAAGCCATTTGGAACTAAGTCAAAAAAGTTATTAAACTGTGCATATCCTTTGATCCAAAGATTCAACAACTAGGTCTATTCCTCAAAGAGATCAAAGAAAGAGTAAAAGGATTCTTACATGCAAAAACATTTTAAGTAGCTCTTTTTGTAGTAGCAAAGAAGAAATCAAATGGTGCCCATCAACTGGAGAATGGCTGAATAAGCTACGTTATATGAAGGGGTTAGAAAACTAGTGTGCTATAAGAAATTATGAAAGAAATGGTTTCACAAAAACCAGGGGAAAGCTGTACCAACTGATTCAAAATGAAATGAGCAGAACTAGGAAAATGATTTATACAATAACAACAATATTGTAGAGATAAACACCTTTGAAACACTCAAGAACTCTGATCACCACAATGACCCAATGCTATCCCAAAGGATTGAAAAAAAAAAAAGGATGAAACATTATCCACCTCCAGATAGAGGGCTGAAGGACTCAGAGTATAAAATGAAGTATGTTTTCTTTTCCTTTTCTTCTTTTTTTTTTTGGACACATTATGAAATAAATATTCAGAGAAGTTGTAAGGAAAAGTATTATAAATCAAATTATGTTTAAACATACTAGAGAAACTTTCTGGGTAAAGGAAATCCAGTGTGAATCTGCTTCTTAAAACTTAAAGGAATAAAATACAAATTAATTAAAGGGAATAATTAAAATTAAAATGAATAATCACTCTCAATTTATCTTTTGTATCAACAGAGATTTTTTTTCATTTATCTACAATAGAGAATGTACTCATATACTCTCAGTCATTCAAAACTTCATTGCCTGAGAGAGAAATAACGTAGAAAGTATAAAAATGTTTTCCATCATGCATGTTCCCATCCCATTGGATAGGACACCATTCCCACCCCTCCTCACCTTGAGGTAAGGCGGACAGCGCCTCCTCCATTTTTTAATCCCTCCCTGCCAACAAGTGCCAGAGCCCTCCCCGCCACCAAGTGTCAGAGAAGACCTCCACAACCATAGCAAACATAGAACCTCCCTAACTTCTTCAGGATTTGATTCAACTGTGTGGTCCTGCCCAAACCTGGAGAGACTTGCACTTGAGCCAACCCAACTGTAGTCTCTTTCTTCTCAGCTCTTTCTTCTTCTGACCCAGGGCCGAGACCATCAATTTCCCCAAACTTTCCTATACTGAGGCACTTTTTACTAGAAAGTACTCTGCTCCCAGACAACATGTGGATCAAGGCATCATTGCATTGATTTTGCTAAAAGCAAGGCATCTCAGGCTTAAAAAGTGATCTTCATGACATCTCTTATCTTTCTTAGTATCAGCTACTTGACCCACTAGATGTGAACTGCTCCTTTCACCTCAAAAAACATGCCATACCTGCTAAGGCTTCTTCGCCACTCTCAGAAGTGAGGTCCAACTGGCCAGAGCTTTCAAACACCTGGTTCATATCCTGCTGAAGTTGCCTGACCCCATCTTGTCCCTCAATCTCAAACACAAGGGGAGGAGTTGCCATAAGCTCCAGTTCTCTTCTGTCAAAGTTTTGTATACCAGCTGCCATAACCTTCACTCCCCTCCCCTTAAGCTTCTGAGCAGCTTCCAAGACCAAGTCTTTTGACTGACCAGATGTGATGACCACTACATACTGAGGGATGCCTTGGAGGAAGCGGCTCCCTGCCTTCTCCTGGAAAAAAGTCTCCTGTATATACTGAAGGGCATTTCCTGTCTTCCTGGAACCTCCTCGGAGCAGGAAATTCTGCTGAATGTGGATGATCATCTCATCTGGGTTCTGGTAGGTGTTGAGCAAAAACTCAACATGACCTTGGTGACCATATTGGGCCAGCCCAATCTGGTACTTGTCATGCCCAACCTCCAACGTGTCAATAACTCTGAAAATAAAACTTTTCATCCGATGGAAAGTGGCTGGTGACGTGCCCTCTGAGGTATCCACAAGGAAGACCACATCAGCATAGGACTTGGTGGACGCTAGAGTAGAAGGTAAAAGAAGGAGAAAAGAGGCATAATAAACATGAAAAGGGGTTCTCACAGTAACTAAATACAAGGGTTACCTTTCCTGAGGAATTCAGATAGAAAAAGTGAGGTTTGAGCAAGGGCAACCATACTTTCTCTGTCCCTCAGTTTCCTTATTTGTAAAATGTAGTCACTAATGCTTTTACAACCAGTCCCATAGGGCTGTTATGAGGAAAGCATTTTGTGAACCTCAGAGACCCATGGAAATATGAACTATCATGATGACTTGGTCAAATCTATACAGGAATCAGAATCTCCTCCTTTATGTGTCCTCAGATCCTGCCTCCTCTTCGAATCTTCCCTGGTGACTCCAGCTCTCACTCATCTCCTCCTTCTCTAGTGCCTCCTGCAGCGACATTTGCCATCTATGCTGCACAGAAGATCTTGTTATCTCTTTTTGATCTTCATATCTTAGCTCTTCATCTGGATTGTAAGCTTCTTCTGGGCAAAAGTCATGTTATGTTCCCTTGGTATACCTGCACAGCAGAACTATAGTGAAGGATGTCATTAAATAAATATATGATAGAGAAAGATGGACTGGCTATGTGGTGAGAGAAAGGGATAAACAAGGGATGGTCCTCCTGTTCCACTGGTACACTTATGGTGTCAAGAAAAATCAAGGAAGAGCCCTCGGTACATTGGGTGGATTCCCTGTAGCTTACTCATGGAAGGCATGACCAAGAGTGGCATGGAAGGGCCAAGCATTGATGGACTGCAACCTGTATTATAAGGAGGCATGCCTACAGCACTGAGGTCACAGATGCATTCGAGTGCTCCTTATCACATTGGGAACAGTACCAGGCAGAAGAGATGGTACAGCAGAGGGATAGGAGCTCAAGCCTTAGCATTAGAACATGGTCTTTCCCACCCTGGCCTCAATGCTGATTGTGGCTTAACTTCTCAAAACCATTAAAACAATAAGAGAGTCTTAGTTTCCTCACCTGATTACTTGTCCTACCTAGTGCACAGGTTGTTGTGAGAAGAGTGTTCTTTAAACCTTACTCACTCTCACTGATGGGAGATATTATGAGGTTCCTAGAGCACCCTCAGGGACAGCTTGCTGACTGACTCAATTCTACTCAGCAAAGGTTTAGAAAATGCCTGCCACGTGCACAGTGCTGTTTTAAGCACTGATAATAGGATCCACCTACAAATCAATCAAGAAGCATTCATTAAGTGCCAACACTTATGTGTCAGGCACTCTGCTAGGCATTGGGGATACAAAAACAAAATGGTCTCCTGCCCTCAAGAAGCTTACATTCCATCATAGCTATAGAACAGAAGGGGATCTCAGAGACATCAAATTCAGACCCTTCACTTTACAGATGAAGAAACTGAGGCCCTGAGAGGTCAGGTAACTTGAGATGGTCACTCATGACCATGCTAACTTTTAAAAATGGACTGAGGAGGGGAGTCATTATTTGTGGACATTCTTATTCCCCAGCAGAAATTCAAGGTTTCTGTAACAAGTTTTTACCATTCCTCTAAGCCAAGGAAACAAGCAGTTTCATGGACAAGGTTGCCATGACCAACTCTAAAATCCCAATAAAAGCTTTATGTAGTGCATGGGTGAATTCAGAATTCAAACAGCTGGCTTGCTACTGGGATTCCTTGTTCCCAGTCCTAAGCTAACAATCACATTTCAAAATGGGGGAAGGTAGGCAGGGAACTCCATTCTACAAGATGTGAGGCACACATGAACCAGGACCTACACACATCTCAAAGCCATACAGACACACCAATGACAAGATCTGGCATCTCTGTAAAGCTGTAAGGTTTGTGAAATGCCTTATATGCATTGTTTCATTTGGTCCTCAGAGAGGCAGGTGCTACTATCACCTCCATTTTACAGATGAGGAAAGAAAGGCATAAGGGCAAATATGAAGAAGAAGGATTTCCACTTGTCAGACTGTGGCTCTGAGGCACAGGAGTTAGCAGGGCAGAAGGTGAGAAGTGACCATCCACGGAGCAGGGTGAGGACAAGAATGGCTAAATTACAGACTTATGTATCTTTAGGAATCAGATCTGTTCTACTAGAACCCAAGCAGCAGAAACTGGAATAATGGGTGGAAACTGCGAACAGACAGACTTAGGTCTGGTATGAAGAAAACCTTCCTAGAGTCAGTGACACAACAGGGGACAGAGTAATGGACCTGGAATAAGAAAGACCCGAGTTCAAATCCTGCCTCAGACACTTACTAGCTATGTGACCCCGGGCAAGTCACTTAGACTCTTGTCTGCCTCAGTTTCCTCATCTATCAAGTGGGAATAGTAATCTTGCCTCACTGGGTCGCTGTGAGGTTCAAATGAGAGGATGTTTGTAAAGCACTCTGCAAACCTTAAAGGGTCATTTAAATGTTAGATACTATTGTTATTAATGCCCACTATCCCAGAACGGAATGGACTGTCTTGGGTAATGGGGGATGTCTCTCTCATGTGAGCTTTGCAAGCAAAAGTCTAACTATTTGTCAGCAATGCTGCAGAGGGAATTCTTCAGGTCTGGGCTGCAATTCCTGCTCTGACATTCTGTGATTCTGTGGTCCCTGTTCAGATGACACCTGAGGACCTTTTCACCTGAAATCTTGCAATACTGTGAAAAAGCTTTAGAGATCACTAGGTAGCATAGTGAACAGAAGATGGGACTTGAAGGCAGCATAGACCTGAGCTCAAAGCCTGCCTCAGACACTTACTAGCTGTGTGAGCCTGGCGAAGTTACTATACCCCTCTCAGTCTGTTTCCTCATCTATAAAATTAAGGGAACAAGCTCTGAGGTCCCTTCTGGCTCTAAATTTATGTAATGTGAAGTGAACTGATGTCAAGTGAAGTGAACAGAACCAGGAGGACATCATACCCAGCAACAGAAATGTTATATGATGCTCTACTATGAATAATTTAGTTATTCTCAGCAGTACCATGCTCTAAGACAGTTCTGTAGGACTTAGCATTGAAGGTGCTGTCCGTCTCCAGACAAAGAACTGGTGGAGTCTGAATGCAGATCAAAGATACTTTTTCTTTACTTCATTTTTTTGGAGGTTTTTTATCTGTGTTTTCTTTCACAGAATGATTTACATGGAAATGTGTTTTATATGACTACACATGTATAACCTATGTCAAACTGGTTGCCTTCTCAATGGGGGAGGGAGGGAGAGAATTTGGAACTCAAAATTTGAAAAGAAAATGTTAAAATTGTTTTTCCATGTAATTGGGAACCAATTTCTAGAAATATTAAAAATTTAAAAACCTATGATCTTGGTAAACAGATATCAGCCATTTAGATCACAGGGTCATAGGAAACTGAAAAGAGGAAGTATAAAAGGCTAGATATCAGGGTTTGTCAAGAAAGAGCAAGACAGAGACAGAGAGAGACAGACAGAGAGAGAGAATATGAATGAGGAAGCTGGAGATTCCCAAAGACAAATGCCATGTATTCCATCTCTGGCCTGGGACAGACCTAGTGATGGGGGAGATGTTTACCTTGGATCTGGTTCTCAACTGCTGAGCACAGGGTGGGAAGAATGTTGCCAGAGAGACCCTCGAGGATGTTGAAATCTTCAATGCTAAAAATGAACTTCTCTAAGGGCTTGCTAGCTATTGTCTCCAGCTCCTGGACATCCTGGACGTTGATTCCCACCACATAGATTGAGACGCCTCCGTCCTTCAGCTTACTGGCTGCCTCAGCCACCTCATCATTGGACTCCCCATCCGTCACCAGGATCACTACCTGAGGGACATTGCCCTTGGCTCGGCTGCCCGCTGATTCAGTGAAATAGGTAGTCCTGAGAAAGTCTAGGGCGCTGCCAGTTCGGGTCCCTCCGGTCCGGTATGGGAGATTTTGTATCTGTTCTAGCACTTCGCTCTTCAGAGGGAACTGATTGAGCAGAAATGCCTTGTAGGTGTTATGACTGAACTGGGCCAGCCCCACCCGGACCTGGTCCCTGCCAATCTCAAGACCTGACACCAACGAGTAGAGGAAGCTCTTCACTTTCTGGAAGTTGCCGGGGCCTATACTCGTGGAGCTGTCCACCAAGAAGACCAGGTCAGCTACAGCTGCTTTTCTGCAGGCTAGGGTGGGGGAGGAGGGGACAACAATGACACAAATTGAACATTCACAGACCTGACATTTCATGTGCAACTCTGAACAACCGACTTAACCTCTCTTTGCCTCAGTTTCCATATCTGTATCATAAGAGGGTAGATTCGATTCCCTCAAAGTCATATATCTCAAGCATGTGAGGATGAGGTTGAGGATCAAATTTACAGGAAAGTCCTTTTTAATAGCAACCCAGCAGACCAGGTAAAGCGATCTGGCGCCAACTTACCTGTCCAGCTTTATCTCACACCATGACCCTTCACGCTGTGTTACAACCAGACTGGATGGTGCTCCATTCCATTCCACTATCACCCCACCACCCCACGTCTTGCCTTTCCCCATCCTAGAGGCAGGGAGATGGCACAGGGTTTAGAGTGCTAGACCTGCCACCAGTAAGCCCTGAGTTCAAACTCAGCCTCAGACATTTACCAGCTGTGTGACTCTAGGCAAGTCACTTAACCCCTGTCTGTCTCAGTTTCCTCAACTATAAAATGGAGCTAATAACAACACTTAACCGCCAGAGTTGTGAGGATTAAATGAGGTATTTGTAAAGTGCTTAGCACCATGCCCGGCACAAAGCAGGCACTGCATAAATGTTTATTCCCACCCTCCTCCTCTGGGCTGTTGTTCATGCCATGGTACCTATAGTGACTTTCTGTTGATGTCTCTCCAATTCTTCAAGACTCAACTTAGAAACCACCTCCTCTATGAAGCCCTCCTTATCTCCTCTCTTGCATAGCCCCATTTACTAAGCTCTACCTCATCACACTTCTCACAGTTGTAACACTCTCCTGTTGTTGTTCAGTCATTTCAGTCCTGTCCGACTCTCTGTGACCCTATTTGGGGTTTTCTTGGCAAAGGCACTGGAGTGGTTTGCCTTTTCCTTCTCCAGGTCATTTTACAGGTGAGGAGACTAAGGCAGAATGAAGTGACTTGCCCAGGGTCACACAGCTAGTAAATGCCTGTAGCCAGATTTGAACTCAGGAAGAACCTTCCTCTTTCCAAGCTTAATGTTCTACCAGCTGTATAGCCTGGCCACCTCTGAGGCTATTTCATACTCTCTGGTGAAAGAGTCTTGAACAGGGATCACAGAATCACAGCCTGTCAGAGGTGGTCTTGTCCAGCCTAGGCCTGAAGCAGGACCCCTGGACAGCACTCCCAGCAAGCATCTTTGCATCCTCAGTACCTTTTACACAAAAGTAAGGGCTCACTAAATGTCTACTGAATGCATGTCCAGTGAATTACAGCTTCTTCAAATAAGATAAAGGCATAAAGCACTCTGAAAACCTTGAAATGTTATATAAATTTTGGCTGTCATTATCCCCATGGCCTAAGATTCTCTGGGTGGGGAAAGGGGAAGAAGAAAGAAGGGAACATCCAAGGTATTACCTGGAGAGACCTGGGAGCCCTGTTGAGCCACCTCCACTACCGCAGAGCAGAGCGCCAGCAACACATTTTGGGAAAGGTCATCTAGGAAAGAGACATCAGTTGCCACAAAGGTAAACTTGTTGACAGGATTGCTCACTACCTCCCTGAGCTCAGAAAAAATGGCGCCTGGAAGGCCAATGGTATACAGCAGGACACCTGCCTTCCTGACTGCCTCGGCTGGCCCTTTGATGTCATCCTGTGTGGGCCCATCTGTGATCAGCACAGCAAGCTGGGGGACCCCTTGGTGTATCCGGCTCCCAGCCATTTCCAAGAAGTGGTTTTCTAGCATGAACCGCAAGGCCTGGCCAGTTTGGGCACTGCCATGTTTGAAGGTCAACCTCCGGATATGGCTCAAGACATCTTCCTTGTGTTGATAGGTATTGAGTGAAAACTCTGTGCTGGGCACGTTGCTGTACTGGATCAGGCCTACTCTGATTTTATCTTTGCCAAGGTCAAGGCCCTTCACCAACGTAAACAAGAAGTCTCGAACATGTCGGGATTTTTCTGGGCCTCTGCTGGAATCCACCAGGAACACAACATCTGCTACAGAAGCCTCCCTACAGACTAGAAAAGACATACTTGACTTTAAGGGAAGCCATGCAAAACCAAAACATTTGGATCAAATACAGAGATTTGTTTGACCAAAAAGAGAAAGGGACATGGGTCAACTCACCTGTTTCCCACCTCTTCATCCCTCTTTGACCTTCCCTTCCCACCTTGGTCATGTGTGACCAATTCAGTCAAATCATCTGACAGAGTAAGCAGGAAAAAAATCTTTCCTTCCCTCTATTTTCCCATACCACCCTCCTAACCACCCCATGTCAACTATAGACAGACCACCAAGATGGGTAAAGAAATGTTGCTGACAAGACAAATAGAGAAACTATCCTGGGATGGTTTTAGTCCAAAATCAAAATGCTACCCTCTCACATTAGAGGATCACAGACTAGCATGATGTTTCCAGATGGAGAAACTGAGGCCCAGGGAGGTTATATGACATGCCCAATGTTACACAGGTGGGGATTTGAGCCCATGTCTTTTTATCCCACCACCTTCTCTTTCTACTGCATTAGGCTGCCTACTCAAGACCTTGCCTGATCCTCCAAACCATTGGCACTATTTGTACAGAGACTAGGAACTATAAAACCTCAAGCAGGATCATTGTCAGTGATCTTCTAGGAAAAACTACCTGAGATGGACACTACCAGGAAAAAATGAAAAGATCCAATAAGGTCCAATACTTGCATACTTCAAGAATTCCCAACTCTACTTATGTGGGCACTCCCTCCACTGTAACATAGATCATCACAGATGATCTTCATAGGTTAGTGTCACCTAAAGTTTCATCTCCCTGTGGCCAGCCTGGTGATGGGCCTCTCCGAATTGATCTAGGTGAGTCATCAGACAACAGATACACGTTCCTTCATTCTTCTATACTTGAAATCTTTCCACTCTGAAAAGACTGTTGCATAGGTGGGAAACAAGAAAGAACTCAGTCAGGTGTATTACTCTACTGGATCCAAATGACAAAAATACTAAAGGAAAATAGTAATAAAAGTTGATTCAATCCAATTCAACATTTATTAATTAACTGAATCAGAATTAATTAAATTTAAAATAATTACCCTAATAACTGCCCCTTATGCATCACTTTGGGATAGCTGGGTGGTATAGTAGACAGAATGCCAGGCCTAGAGACAGGAGGACTCCTCTTTCTGAGTTTAAATCTGGCCTCACACACTCTATGACTCTGCTTGCCTCAGTTTCCTCATCTGTAAAATTAGCTGGAGAAGGAAATGGCAAACCTCTCCAGTGTCTTTGCCAAGAAAACCCCAGATGGGGTCATGAAGAATTGGACATGATTGAAACAAAAGTAAATAAAGCATATCACTTGGCAAATTATACCTTACTTGAATCTCAGAACAACCTTCCAGGAACCATCTCCCCATTTTACAGATGAGGAGCCTGAGAGACATTAAACACCTTGCACATAGTCACATACCTCAGAAGTGTCCAAGGAGGGATTCAAACCCAGGCCTCTCCTTGTGTGCCCACGTCTCACTGCCTCCCCCCCAACAGAACCTCATCTTCTGCGAGCTCCTTCCCAGTCACTGCCCTGCCTGCATGCCACGCTCTGGCCTCGGCCATCTGCCAGGGCCCTGAATGCCCTCGGTCTTCACCTCCATTCTGCAGAAATGCCTGACACCCTTCAATGCCCGGATGAGGAGCCACCTCCTGCACTCAGCCTTTGCATGTCCTCTCAGCTGTGACTGTTGGCCACCCTCATCCTAAAGTGACTTAGTAATTTTATAAAGTATTTACCAAATCATATAAATATTGTTTCCCTCTGTAGAAAGTAAGATCCTTGAAGTTGTGGGTTGTTTCCATTTTGTCTATCTGTTCCCGGGGCCTAGGACAGTGCCTAGAACATAGTCAATTTTTAGTAAAGAGCAGCTGAAGTGAACTGAATGGAAGATCAAAGGAATCAAAGGAGAGATGGTGGGATTCCAGATCATCTCTACCAACTCTTTTCATTTTAAAGATAAAGGATCATAAATCTGATAAATCCAATGAATCCAATTCAGCAAGCATTTATTAAGCACCTACTTTATGCCAGGCACAATGCTAAGTGCTGGGGCCACAATGAATAAAAACAAAGGCCTAGAGCTGGACACTGGTCTACATAACTCAAAGGTGACTAGCCCAAGCCCCTCATTTCAAAGAGGAGAAAACTGAGGCCCCTCTCTCTGGGTTTGAATCTCACCTCTGATACCTCAGGAAAGGGAAGTGACTAAATTTGAATGTTTCCTCTGACTCCAAAACCAGGCTCCTTTCCACTAAAGAAATGAAGAAAGTCACTTGCACCAAGTCAGGCAGCGAGTGAGTAAACGCCAGGACCAGACATGTTGGGGTTTTCTGGCTCCATACCAGATTCTCTCTAATCTATCACACTTACAGATATACAGAATAGTTATGATTAAATATTCCTATTAAGAGCAGCCTAAAGATTAAGGGCCCTGGGGAAAAGAGAATGTGAAGAAGAATGTAACCTAGAGAAGTAGAAAGGGTAGCATTAGTTAACAAGGTCATTGAAGGAAGCTTTTTTCAGCAAGATCCCACAGATTTTAGGAGCAGTTCTCAAAGCCAAGTAGTCTCCTTCATAAGGAAACAGAACACGGAAAACAGGAGTCAGGCTAGTGATTACAATTGGAAGCCAATTCTACCTTCTTTCTGCCTAGTGGAAAGAACACTACCCTGCTCACTAGAGAGAATTACAAGCACAGTGACCTTCTAGAATTCTTACAATCCATTTAAAGAGAAATAAAATACAGACTACCAAGCCCTGGGTTCTTATTCTCAGTTATCAGGAAAAAACCCTTGGCTGTATACAGAAAACTTGTTTGGAGAATATTAACTGGTGCAATCTTGCACAAGGATTTAGACAACATCCAAAGATGTGCCTTCAGACATCGTTTCTTTCTCTGCTCTACCCAACAGCTACCCCCTTCTTTATATTTTTTGCCATATTTTTGAATTATAAAAAGCCTATTACTACCAAAGCTCCTGTTCATTGTCATGATGGATATGAAGACAAAATTCAGACAGCTTTAAGTTGGCTTGGACAGAGCTTATTTTTTCCCACAAAGACTCATTACTGTATTCAAATACATAAACCTCCATGAGATATCCATAGAAAACTACAGATGAGCAGACAATCTTTTCTTAATTAGACTTTCATCTTACAAAAGCCCCAACAACCTATTAAAATGAAAATGAAAAAACTGGAAAAGCATCACCAGCTATAGATAAAGCCATCAATCTACTCCTATTCTCCGGGTAGTGCTGCCAAACAAAATAAAACAAAATGCATATTAACATGCCTACAAAATATATTTCTGTATTGATTAAAATCTTCAGACTCATTTGTTGATTTCTGCCTTAATAGTTATCAGTTGTATTTTTTCAAAAATGAAATCACACATCCACAGTTCAGCTGGGGGATACCTAGAGATACGGGAGGAATGCAGCCCAGTAGAAAGAATGTTGGCTTGGGAATCGGAAAGTCTTAGTTTGGAACCCAGCTCTTCTTCTCATTAGCTCTGTGATCTTGGTCTTATTCTGTCTCTCTCTAGACCTTGGTTTTCCCATTTGCAAAATAAGGGATTGGACCCAGATGGCTTCTAAAGTCCTAGCCAGATGTAACTATATGATCCTACCTTTCAAATGACTTTTTTCATGTCTTGGTAATTGTGGGTTCTTCTGCCACCTTTTCAGCTTTACAGTGAGACTATGCCGCTACCACCACATGGTTATCAATGTAATTACTATCATGCAAATAGAATCCGAAGGTATATATTACCATTAATCTGTGGCTTGACCGAGCAGAAGATAGCTGCCAAGAGAATGACCCAAAACTGGGGTTGCGATGCATCCATGTCAGCACCAAACCTAGAAAAAGAAACTAGGATTAAGATGTCTTCTAAAAGAGCAGTAAAACCTTTATAACAATGGAGCAGAAATCAAGCATCACTGCTGTGAGAGTTCTGAGAACAAGTGACCTGCAAGTCCAATGTGGAAAGGATTTTTAAATGCCCCAAACTGGCCCTTCATAACTCAAATCTCTCAAAAAAAAAAAACACCACAAAAGAGGAGAATAATGGGCCAAGGGATAGGATTCTGGTGTCACAGCCTGAAATGAGTGGGCAGAAAATAAATATTTCAAGAGGGTTGTGCTTGTATAAAATCAAAATTCATGAACTAGATAAACATTTGTATCCACTTGTAAATACATTTAACTATCTCAGGAGGACATCTGTCCTTGACTCAGCCTGAAAATATTTTATGTGGTCTCTCTCTGAAGCATCTTGATGTTAAATTTTCTTCCTGACCCTTGACTTCGTCTCCAAAGGACTTCAAGAAAAGCATTCATTTTTCAATTACATCCCCATTTCCAAACTACACATAGTACAAAGAACAGAATGTATGGAAAAGAAACTGTTCTTTAACAGACTCTGCCTCCATCTTTTTTCTGTACACTTCCGGGTTTGAGGTTCCATCATTACTCTTGCCTAGACTACTCCAAAAGCTTCCTGAATGGTCTAGCTCCCAGTCTCTGGTCTCCAATCTGTTCTCCACACAGTTGCAAAATAATCTTTCTACTACTCAGATCTCACGTTGTCATTTCTCTGGGTGAAAATTTGTAATGGCTCCCCATGGCCTACAGAATAAAATACAAACGTCTCTGTTTGACTTTTAGGGCTCCCCACAATTTACCTCTGACCTATCCTTTCAGACTTAGTTCATTCTCTTGCCTTTCATACTAGTTCTTCCTCAAACTTAATCTTTATTTCCCACTATTTACTCATCATTCCCTCTACCAGAAATACACTCACTTCTCACCTTTGGTTTTCTGAATTCTTCTCTTCCATCCAGATCCACCCCTTATTAAAAGCTTGACTACTTTCCTCAGAAGTTAGCAGTGTGAGCTCCCTCCTCAAACCATCTTTCAGTTACTTATCTGTGGACATGTTCTACCTGCCCCATAAAGTGTAATCTCCATGAGGCAGCACCTCTCTGCATGGTAGGCACTTAATGAACAGCTGGCTGAATTTTTACAACCAAGTACAAAGTCAAAATGAGATAATATTTGGAACATGCTTGGAATACAGTAGGTGCTATATAAATGCATGTTCACCATTTTTCTTTAGAGAGACTACACTAGCTTCCCTGTGTGTGAGATGAAAGAGTTCAGAGTCTGAATATGAGGTCAGAAAAGGTCTTTATTCTTTCTCATGAGAAAGGACTCTGTTCCTGTCACTCAAATGGCATCTGTCAGGGAGAGAGCAACAGGTAGAAGCAAGCCCATGGTTATGTAACCTTCCAATGCAGAAACCCAACCCCCCAACTGGCCTTCACTCTCACTGGTAGGGAGGCTGGCCCACAACCTAAGCGGGGAATCTATCTCTGAGACAAAGGACAGAGAAACATGTGGGTTTGTTGCATGGCCATGCAAGGCCAAGAAAGCAGTCCTATCCTTATTTGGCATATCTTGCGCTGAGGTGGCACTGGGGAGGGTCTCCATTGCTCTAAGTCCCAGATTTCTGTAAGGTCAGGTGACCTCTAAACTTAGGCCTAGTGGATGCTGAAGCCACACTAGATCTGATTGTTCAGAATGGGGAGACTTCACTGCAAGTTATCCCTCCCAACTGCCTCTAGGCTGGCCACATTACTCTGCGGTCAGAAGCCTGAGGGACTGCTCCTGACCTCTTCTGCTCATAATTTTCTGTGCTTAAGCCACCTGGAAGCTACTTTGGCCCAAATCTTAGTCGCCTGAGCCAATAATGTTTTGAGGATATTTTCAACTCCTTTTAAGAAAAAAACACTAGCCTACCTGGCAGGTACTCCTCTTACTACATCCCTTCACCTACCTCGTATGCATTTTGTATATACTTATTTGTATACAAGTGGCATCCCTGAAAAAATGTAACCTTCAGGGCAATGCTTAAATTCTCATTTTCTACTTTGCACTCACGGTACCTAGCACAATACCTGACACACAGCCGTCCCTTAATAAATACTAATTGATTATTTAATTGATTGACCTATTGATTGAATATGAATAGGAAATATTTCTTTCTCTGTTGTTTTCCTAACTGGTCACTCCCACAAATATCTTCAGTACTACACCAATTTCCTCCACATTCAGGGGCGTCCCTACTGAGATACTAACAAGCCTACTCTCTGATCATATCATGCCTCTTGGCTCCATCTCTGCTTCTCACCTGGAGCCCTGGGTTCCCAAGTAGTTAGAATTTCCCACAGGTAGCACAGATCCAGAGCCACCATATTGCTTTCTGGCCATCTTCACATTTGCCTGTGTATTCTTCTTCTTTTTTAATTTTTTTAATTTTTATTTTTTTGCTTTTTGGAGGAGGAAAGGTAGGACAGTTGGGGTTAAATGATTTGCCCAAAGTCACATGGCTAGTTTTTTTGTGTTAATTGTCTGAGGTCGGATTTGAACTCAGGTCCTCCTGACTCCAGGCCCGGTGCTCTATTCACTGCACCATATAGGCACCCCTTGTGTATTCTTCTTAACCTCACACTTCTTCCACTGCTAGCTTGGGAAACAATCAAATAACCATTTCTATTCCTGGAAAGAATGAGTCGATCAATTGCCCCGTGGCACCATTCACCATCCCAATGATTTTCTAGCCAAACACCTCCTGGTGCTAACTCCCCTGACTAGTATTATCTTACACTAGTTTTGGAGGGCAGGGACTATCTTACCTTTTGTATTTGTAACTCCAGTACTTAGCATAGTGTCCAGGGCATAGAGTAAACACTTTATAAATGCTTTTCATTAATTCATTCATTCTGGAGGAACCCCTCCAGGAAGCATTTCCCAACCAGAAATTTTGCCAGTTTTCCCAAGAATCCACTTCCCTAGACATGGAAAACCCATGAAAGGTCTATCTATGAAAGGAATATAAGTTCATGCTCCAAATTATTCTATCAAACCTGTCTTCCTAAAGAGGAGATTACTTCAAAAAGAATCTAGGCAATCATTATTTTAATTATAGCAGGGGATAAGACATTAATATTAAAAATTCTTGGGTTAGCGAGATCAGGTAGAAAATGAGCTAGAACAGGATTTATTCTTCCATCATATTCATGATTAGTATTACCATTATTGTCGCTTTTATTCATGGAAATGAGGAATTAGAAGAGTACAAGCCAATAATTATTATTTTCAGTAATAAATCACAGTACCCAGTAAGGGTAACTACCACAAAGGCCAACAGCTTTTTATAATCACATTGCTACATTCAGTATTTAACAGCGGTGATCTCCTATACCAAATACACTCTATACTGGTCACTGCATATCTGGCAATGACTCCTAGCTTTCACTGTTGAGGCAGTTTTACACTTCACTGTTTATAAGTGAGGATGAAGACGAGAGCCCCAGACTCTATTAGTGGTAGGAGATCCCTCCTGTGGGACAGATTTTAGGTAAAACAGGTTCACAAGGGGCATATGGGTCCCTAATTTTTAACTAGAATCTATCCAGGAGTCTTGAGAAACAAGGAATATTTAAAAAAAAAAAAAACATGTCTCAATGTAGGGTATTGGAGCAGTAAGTAATCTATGGGCTGGGTTGGGAGAGACCTCCCAGGGCATCTAGTCCAAAAAGAGGGGGGTCAGGACACCATTATTTAAGGAGTGCAAAAATTTAACATCCACATTCCTTTTGCAGCAGTTGATACAAAGATGTGATTTGCACTCTTTACCCCAAGCACATTTCTTACCCCTTATCCTAGATGCCAAAATCACTAGTATGACTCTGTTTCCACCTCTGACCATTCATACCAAATCTCAGCCAACTTCATCCTAACCTACTGTCCCTTGGTTGCTCTCTGTCCTCTCATCAACTTTTCCCTCCCCAGTTTCAGCTGACTCCGGAGCTAGCCTTAACTCTAACATGTGCCATTTAAATGATCACCTAGGCACCCTCCTAGGAACCCTTATTCACCCTACCTGCTGCTGCTCTCCACCTAATAATTCTCAACCCAGGAAAACTCTCCCCACCCAGGTCTATCTTCCTAAACTTGGGCTACTCAGCAGCACTGCAGAAAGTCTTCAGATCAAGTACAGCCTCAGCTGAGCCCCATAATCCTTCTGTTGTTTAGTCACATCTGACTCTTTGTGACCCAGTTTGGGGTTTTCTTGGCAGAGATACAGGAGTGGTTTGCCATTTCCTTCTTCAGCTCATTTCATAGATGAAGAAACTGAGGCAAACAGGCTTAAGTGACCTGCCCATGGGCACACAGCTAGTGATCTACTTTGCTCTTACTGACTCTCTATTCCATTTTCCACAGGTATCGATTCAAATATTTCCCTCTAATCTTAAGTCACACACTTTTCTCCCGTACTGAAAGCAGATGATCCAAACACGTAAATCACCAAAAAAGTAGAGCACTTTGAGATTTGCAAAGCTCTTTACAAAGATTATCTCATTTTATATTTGAAACAACCCTGGGAGGGAGGTGCTATTATTATCATCCCCATTCTACATATGAATAAAATGAGACCAACAAGGATTAAGTAACTTGCCCAGAACCCCAAGCCCCCTAAGTGCTGGAGGCCAGATTTGATTTCACCTCCTCCCTACTCCAGGTCTGGTGCTCTAGCCACTGAACCACCGAGATGCCTACATGAAGGTTATCCAAGAGGAGCCCCCCAGCTTCCTTTCTCCTCTTCTCAAAACTCTCCTGCATCTTCTCCTCTATCCTCCTCATTTCAGAGGAGGCAGCCCAGTTCCTCACTAAAACTGATCACAGAACTTGTGCCCTTGACCTCCACCTCCTCTAGGAGCCTGTTTGGGTAACCAACCCCTTGAGTGCAAACACTTTTAACATCTTTTTGTCCTCTAGCTCTGTTTCAGCTACCCACAAATCTTTTCAGGGTTCCAAAAAGTCTTTTTTTCTTAAAGCAAAGATTTCCCTTGACCCCTCTACCACAGCAAGAAATCTGAAAGACTGGTCTCTGCCCAATGTTTCTACTTCCTTACTAACCCATCTTCCTGGTTCCTTGCAGTCTCCATACCATTGGACTAAGGCTGGTTTCTTAAAGGTCACCAATGACATCCCTGGTGGGGATCCTTTGTCCTTTATTTAGTTACAATCAGCCATGACCTCTTAGAATTGTTTGAGACTGTCGACCGCCTAACTCAACTCACTCTGGACAGTCTCTCCTGCTTTGGGTTCCAAGTCACTACCTTCTGCAGGTTTTTTCCCTACATCTTAACTGTTCCTTCTCTGGATAATCTGTCTCTTAGCTTTCCATTAAGGTCAATGTACCCCGAAGGCTTTGTCCTCAGTGTTTTTCCCTTTCCTCTCTAGAGTTTTTACCCCCCTTTGGCCCCCTCAGTCTCTGTACTCAAATGCACCTCCTATGCCATTATCCTGTTAAATTCCTATCCACGATTTAAAACTGAGCTTCACTGCCACTTCCTCCTTGAAGATGTCCTTGACCTTCCCTCTTCCCACACCTAGTCATTTTGTTTATATCTCATAAAACTCCATATTCTAGCTATGACAGTAGTAGTAGAGTGAAAAAGAGGTGGCAGCTAGGTGGCTTAGTTGGGAGAGCACTAAGCCTAGAGTCTTCCTGAGTTCAAATCCGGCCTCAGACACTTCCTAGCTGTGTGACCCTGGGCAAGTCACTTCACCCTGTTTGTGTCAGTTTCCTCATCTATAAAATGAGTTAGAGTAGGAAATGGAAAACCACTCCAATATCTTTGCCAAGAAACCCTCATGAAAAATTTGGTCCACAGGGTCATGAAGAGGCAGACATGACTGAACAACAACAAACAGTAAGGAGAAAAAAAACAGACTGGCAATCTAGAGCCCTGAATTTGATTCTGTCTCGGCCCCTAACTTGCTCTGTGACTTTACCAAGTTACTTTAATCTCTCTGAGTCTCAGTTTCTTCATCTGTGAAATGGTAGTAATACCTACCCCAACCACCTCGCTGGGTTATTGTGAGGATCAAGGGAAATGACCCATGTAAAGTACATTGTAAGTAATGAAACATTATATAAATGTCAGCTCTTATTATTTGTGTATGACACATCCCCCTACTAACCTGTATGTTCCATGAGGGCAGGGACCATATCTTATGCAAACTTTGTTATCACTTCGAACCCAGCAGAGCCAACAGTTCTATGAAAGATCGACCGAATGGAATGCAATGGGGAAAATGATGAAGCTGCTAAGTTCAGGGATAGAGAAGTCCACAGTAAACACATCACTTAGAAACTGGTATTTATCTTCCCCATTTTGTTAGTTCTATATAAAGAAGGAATGCACAATTAATTTGGGAAAGGATGACAAGGGCTATCTCAGCACTACCCTGTGAACTGCTGAATTCATCCAAATCCCTACCAAAAGTTCTCAAGAAAACCAGACAATCCATTAGTCCTTGTGGACTAATACTCACTGCACTCTCTTTCCTAAATAACCATTAAGCCATTATTGATTCAGTGTTTAGAAATCACGGTGTGGAAGTCTCAAGCAAGAGACACATGGTTTCCCCTTATGTCACCCAAAGACATGAACTACTAGCCTCTTTCTGTTTCCTTTTTTTCCATTTCCAAGGCAGGAATAATCACCAACCCAGTAATTGGTCAACCTCACAAAGTCATTCAGAGACCTAGAGTCTTGAGATCCAGTGCCCTTGGGACTCCTCCCACCTTCATACACATTCACACTCACTGAATAGTAGATACCTTGACTCCAAATCTGCCCTTCGCAGTTTCCCAAAACCCAATGCCCCCAGAACAGCCAATACATGGAAGAGTTAGGTCACCCAACTACTGAGGAGCCTTCTGGGATGGGATTAAGGAGCCCAGACAGTACAGTTACTAGGCTGTTTTAATTTTCATTTAATTTTCATTAAAAGGCCAGTCCAGGCCTTCAGGCTGTTTCACTTACACATTTACTTGATATAAAACTTGGAGTTCATAATGACAAGTATCTCCAGCTCTGCCACCTACTTCCTACAGGCCTCTGTTTCCTCATCTGTAGAAGGACAGAATTACTCTAGATGACTTTGAAAATTTCTTCCACCTCTATACACTATCTCAAGGTTCCCATTTTTTGGTCCCCATACCCTATGGTTTTCAGCAAACTTCTCCATACTTACTTTTCAATATGAAAGGAAATAAATTCTAGAGTTTACCATGTATATGTAATTAAGAAATTAAAATAACACAGGTTAATTTTTCATCAAATGGTATTTGTTACATAACTTTTTTCCAGTAACAATACTACTTTTGAAATATTTTAATAAGATTGTAGAGTCATTCCCTGTACTCCTTTGACAAGTTTCTTATCCCCCCAAGAAGTACACGTACTCTAGGATGGGAAATCCTGCCTTTTCACACTTGAGTCTCAAAACAAATTCATGATATAGTTCCTAATTTTATCCTCACTTTTTAGATAAGGAAACAGGATAAGAAATATTAAAGAAATTGCCCGGGGCCACAGAACTACGAAGTATCTAAAGTGGGATTCAAATGCAGGACTTTCTGGCTCCGTGACTAACATATTCTCTGGCCTCCAAAGAACACAATTTTATTGGACAATATTAACTTTGTATAAATATGGTCTCAGTGTACATGAGGCCTTCAAAATCTTAGGGTGAAAGATTCATTACAGATGTGAACAATTCATGTAATGTCATGGTTGGGGGTGTACTTTCTTACAATTCATATGTTATCATCCAGGCCAAGTAGTGAATTGTCCAGTTTTGTTCACACCCCAAATCTTCACCAAGAATATCATTCTTTTAAACATTGGCTTCTTGGCTCTCATACAAAACAACTTTATGGTATAAACATCTGAGAATCAAGATTGAAGATAGTCATATAACACAAACAGCTGAGGAATAGTAATTTATTTTTCTCTGTGTGTAACATTATAGACCACACCGTGTGTTTAACAGAGAGAGCTAAACTTCAATTTGGTTTTTTATCTAAGTATAACCTTTCTCATGAGCTTTCTCTTGTGCAATTTGCAAATATGCTGACTCTATATACATAGATCACTTAATATGTGAAAATATAAGAGAAGTAGAGGTAAATACTTTTAGAAAAATTAACCAGCTTTAGACAGAAAAAAATATATAAGAATATGGAATGGTAGAGAAGCCCTCCATAAGACCACAAGAACTTTTCAAGTGTCAGCCCCTAAGTAGGAGTTCTTAATCATTTTCTTAGAATGGGTCTCCCCATCTCACTCAGGCTGGAAGTACAGGGGCTAATCACAAGTCTGATCCAAATACTGATCAATACAGGAGTTTTAACATGCTCTGTTTCCACTTAGGTCATGCCACCTCTCCTTAAGGAATTTGGTGGTCCTGGGACCAGGAACTTACCATTCTGGTGCCAGACTTACCGCAGACACCCCATCAGCTTAGCCCACTGCATCTGAGAACTCCTGAGCTCAAGACATCCAATAGTTTCATCTTCCCTGGTACCTGAGATTAGAAGTTGGTGCCACTATATCTAGCTTTTGAACCTTTCATATTATGGACCCCTTTGACTCTCTGGTGAAGCCTATGGACCCCTTCTCAAAATAATGCTTTTAAATGCATAAAATAAAATACTTAGGATTACAAAGGAAATGAATTATATTAGAATAAAGATATAATTTTTCTCATCCAAATTCACAGACCGCCCCAAAATCTATCCACTGACCTCCATGAGAATCACATACTTCAAGTAAAGAACCCCTGCCTTAGAATATAATGCTTTGCATGAAGGAAAGGTTTGTTTGATAACAAAAATTGAGAATGCTCACAAGGAAGATAATATAGCAGCTGGAGGCCCCAATTAAGATCTTGGTACTCAATGAGCTTTTTCCTGTGTTTAACTAGTAGCTGATCTAACATAAGGACATATATACATCCATTGAAAGTCCATCCAAACTGTGTGTTCTTTATGTGTTTAATTTATTACTCTCATGTTTCAGGGATATGGTCCAGCCAGTGAGAGAGAAAGTAGTAAATTCATTTTTTTAGAAGTGCAATAGCTTTTGAAAGTAGGTCAACTTGGGCTGCCTCCTCAAAAGAAAAAAGTTTAGGATGTCCAGACTACCTAGGTGGCATGTCATTGCCTACTTATCACCCCAAGCTGCAAAAAGAACAGGGTACTTACACCGACGGAGTTATCAAATACCTAATTGCATGGAGGCCAATTCAATCCTGCTTTCAACCAAAGTATCTTATAGTTCTCTGCAAGAGATCCTTCTGATAACTTTCTAAGCCACACCCTAATACATGAAAGAGATCCCAGAACCATTGACTATACTCTTGTTGAAAGACATAAAGTTGATATTTTTATGTTATTTATCATTTTAATAGCAAATCCAATCTAGAATCACAATATTAACTCCAATTATCACCATTTCTTAGAGAATTTTAGGGATAAGGTTTGGACTTGCAATTCCATTGGTTTAGTGGACTTCCAGGTGAGGAAACTCTGTCAGCCATGCCAGCTGGCATTTTCCTTTTAATCTGGAGCTTTGGTGTCTTAGCACTTAGCCCAGGATAGATGACGTGTCCAGAGCCACACAGGCGGTATATGTCAGAGGGAGATAGGGCTTGAAGCTGGGCCTCCCTGGTTTTGAGACCTGCTCTCCGTCCATGGTGTTGTGTCAGGCGAAAGATGAAATCACTTCAATTTTCTCGAGTGCCTCAATGTCTCCATTGGAATCTGAACCAATGCAAAAGAGTTGTCATAAGAAGGAGAACAAAAGAACCTAGAAACTTCCCCATTTAGCAAACAGTTAACCTTGACAAGAGGAGAGGCACAGCAGCCCAAAATTCTGGTTTGGTATGTGTTTATTCACAAAACATTTAAGAGAATGACAGAAAGCTACTCTTTACAAAACATGGGGGGAAAGAGAGTTGAGAGGAAAATAAGCCTACATGAATCTTGGTGTGAAATCTAGTGAAAAATGAAAGATTTAGAATAAGAAAATTCTTACAAGACACCTAGGTGGCACAATGGATAGAGTACAAGGTTTGGAATCAGGAAGACTCATCTTCATGAGTTCAAATCTGGCCTCAAACAGTGACTAGCTATGTGACCCTTGAAAAGTCACCTAACAGGGGGCGGAGCCAAGATGGTGGAGTAAAAGTAGGAATTTGCTTCAGCCCCCACTCCAACCACTTCCAATACCTATAAAATATAACTCTAAACAAATTTTAGAGCTACAGAACCCACAAAGTGACAGAGAGGAACAAATCTCCCACTGAAGGCAGCCCAGCAGGCTGACAGGAAGGGTCTATCACACCAGGCTGGGAGCTGAACACAGTCCAATGTGAGCTGTGTGGGCCCAGACCCAGGGCGGCCCCAAACAGTGGCACAGATCAGCCAGAACAGACTTCAAGAGAGTGAATCACTGACAGCTGTGGTGGTTTCCAGACTTCTCAACCCATAAACACCAAAGAGAAAATAAAAGGTCAATGAGGAACTCTGTTGGAACCTAGTGACCATAGAGCATGGTCCAGGCCCTGCCCCCAGGGCGAGAGGTGGCAGAGCTGCAGTGGCTGCAGCTGTTGCCATGTGGCTGCCTCTAGAGCTCCTGGCCTGCAGATAATAGGGGAACCAAGCAACCATTCAGAGGGTAATGGCTCTTGCTTTGACCTGCCTGGATCTGGGTCACAGTCTTGGGTGGTGGTTCTGGGGTAAGGAATGCCAGTGTGCCAGAGCTTGTGGTGGCTATAGAGAGGGCACCCTCCCTAGACCTCTGACAACATTTATGAAAACCCCAGCAATTTGGGACACAGTTCTCTCCACTCTGGAAGCAGAGTTCTACTTGGTAAAGAGCTCAAAAGTCAAGTAATTAGCTGGCAAGATAAACAAGCAGAGGAAGTGCAATCAGACCATAGAATCCTTTTTTGGGGACAAAAAGGGTCAAAACATGGAACCAGAAGAAGATAACAAAGTCAAAACTCCTGCATCAAAAGCTTCAAAGAAAAATATGAGCTGGTTAGAGGCCATGGAGAAGCTCAAGAAGGATTTTGAAAATCAAGTAAGAGAAGTGGAAGAAAAATTGGGAAGAGAAATGAGAATGATGCAAGAAAATCATGAAAAGCAAGTCAACAGCCTGCTAAAGGAGACCCAAAAAAATACTGAAGAAAATAGCACCTTAAAAAATAGACTAGGGTGGCTAAGTGGCGCAGTGAATAGAGCATCAGCCCTGGAGTCAAGAGCACCTGAGTTCAAATCCAGCCTCAGACATTTAACACTTACTAGCCATGTGACCTTGGGCAAGTCACTTAACCCCAAGTGCCCCACCTTCCCCTCTCCAAAAAGCAAAAAAAAAAAAAAAAAATTTGACTAACTCAAATGACAAAAGAGGCCCAAAAAAGCTAATGAGGAAAATGCCTTAAAAAGTCGAACTACCCTGATGGAAAAGGAATTTCAAAAACTCACTGAAGAGAATAATTCCTTCAAAATTAGACTGGAGCAAATGGAAGCTAATGACTTTATGAGAAATCAAGATATTATTAAACATATCCAAACAAATGGGAAAATAGAAGCCAATGTGAAATCTCTCATTGGAAAAACCATTGACCTGGAAAATAGATCCAGGAGAGATCATTTAAAAATTATTGGACTACCTGAAAGCCATCAAAAAAAGAGCCTAGACACCATCTTTCAAGAAATTCTCAAGGAAAATTGCCCTGATGTTCTAGAACCAGAGGGCAAAATAGAAATTGAAAGAATTCACCAATCACTTCTTGAAAAAGATGCCAAAAAGAAGTCACCTAACCCTGTCTGCCTCAGTTTCTTCATCTGTAAAATGAGCTGGAGAAGGAAATGGTAAACCATTGCAATATCTTTGGCAAGAAAACCCCAAATGGGGTCACAAAGACTTGGACATGAGTGAAACCAAGAAAGGAGGAGGAGGAGGAAGAAGAAAAGGAGAAGAAGGAGAAGGAAGAAGAGGAAAAGGAGGAGGAAGAGGAGGAGGAGAAGACTCTTTTCTCACAATGCCTTGGAAATATAAAGCATGTGCAAACTGACCATGAAGGAGCATTCTCAGTGGTGAAGGGGAAGGACTGATGGGATCATTTGCCCCAGATGGTGCCAACACACCCAGCCCATACTGTATACATACCTATCCTTTGAAATAGTCTTCAAATAGCTGAAGTGGGTTCACATATATAAGCAGACTTTTCAGAACAGATGCCATTAAACATGGAATTTTGAGCTAGAAGTCAATGGGTCATCTAATACAAACCTTTGTTTTTACTGTTGAGGAAACTGAGATCTCTAGAGAGTAATGCTGAGTCAGAGTCACATAGCAGTAAGCAGCAGAGCCAGGATTTGAACCCAGGTTCTCTGACTGTAGATTCAGCATTCTTTCCACTACACCAGACTCTTCTTCCCTTGAATCATCCAGTCTTGGGTTGGGCATACATGACACTAAAGGAACCAATCAATTCAATGAAGAAAAAAAAACTTGATCATATCTTTTAGATGAGGCACATACAGAACCACACTTCTGACCATGTTTTCCACTCCTCACTTGATGGTATTGTCACTGAGTTGGCACAGTCTCAAAGTAAAAATAACTAGACGTGGCCAACACATCCATTCCCAGATGGCTTCTGGCAGAGTTTCTTTACCAATTAGACATATCAGCCATACTGTGTTATCATATAAAGTCACCAAAACAATGAGATGATGGACTTTGCCAAGAGATGAAAGAATTCTGCAACCCAAATATTTCCCTTATCTCAAATATCGTGGTGTCTAAATTCCTTTTTTCTTCCCAAAACTGAGAAAAGTTACCCTGTTCCCATGGTCAAAAGCTCTGAATATCCTATCCAATGAATAAAAGGAATTTGGGGAATCAGGGGATTCCCACAAGGCACTATTTAGAAGATTAAAGATAATAAAATGGGAATCATGTTTGGTTGGGGTTTTTTTCCTGTAAATTTTAATGGCAGATTTTAAAATTTGCCTATATCAAAAATCCAAAAAACATTAAAGCAAAATTGATAGGACCGATAATTCCAGATGCTAAGCATGGGACATGGATACAGTTCATAGAATTTAGACCTAGAACAAACCTTAGTGAGAATTTCATCCAAAATCCTCAATTTTATAGATAGGAAAATGAAGGCTCACATAAATAAAGCCACCTGACTTTGTAACTGGCAGAGACAGGATTCTCACCCAAGTCTTCTGACTAAATGCATCACTGTTTTCATTACATATACTTCCTTCCAAGACATCTAAAAAATTTAAAATTTAGCTTAAGCTTTTGTTGTTACAAGTTCGTACAGGTGAGCAGGGAAGAGAATGCAATCACAACTCTGACCTTTTCCCAACCCTGGATGCTCTAAAACTTCTCCACCACAAAAATGCAGCTAGAGAAAGAATTAGTGAGAAATGATACCCAGGACTCCTATGGAATGTTTGGGGATAATATTTCCTGTGTGTGCATTTTTAAACAGTTAGCAGTGTTCATAGATATAAAGCATGTGTTCCATTTAATCTTTAACTAAGTAGTCCTGGAACTGTTATTTATCAACGAAATTTACCTCTTAGATTCTACAAAACCCTTCCTCTTTTGATTGGGTTTAGAGTGGTGTGCTTCTGCAAACCTCCAGAAAGGGCTCATTTACTCTTTCTTTTTTGATGCTCCAAAAATGGCCCTAAAAACCTTTCACGACCCTTCCTGGAATTCAGGGTCTCTACTGGTGCCCTCATATTTGCTAAAAATGCAAAGAGGGAAATGAAAAGTGCAGATAATTCCAAGAAGATTTTAATTATCTTTCTCTGAAGGACTTTTTAGCTGGGCTGGCTCCTCCACTTCCCAAAGTCAATAGGGAAATGAGCCAAAATGGAAGTTGCTTCTCTTCCTACAAACTACACAAACCAATTCTCAGGAACTATTTGAGTGTCCCACAGGACAACACTGCTTCCCAATTTTCTTCTGTCTGTGTGTTTGATGGCTCTAAGCACAGGATAATTCTCTTCTCTCTTCCTTGCGGATTAGAAGACAAAAAAATATATTTATTTATTAATAACAAAAAAAAACCTCATCTCATCACGGAATCCGATACTAGTAACTCTGCGTGGCTGTTTCTTGTAGAGCTTTGCAGAAATAAGGATCTTATTTCATCCATTAAAAATGTCACTACAGAATACACTGGCATTTGGGCAGAGCAGGAGAAGTAATCAAATATTGGAGGGGCTAATACAATAGCATTGGAAACTCCAGTGACACGTAGCCTGACGTTCCTCTCCCGCCTCTAAATTGTTACTGAGACAACTGGACAGAGAGAAAAAAAGAAAGAACTGTTCACTGAGAAAATAAAAGTTGAAAAGGAAGGAAACAAGAAAGTACTTTAAAATTTTTTCGTGGTTAGTGATTTTCCCCCTGTGTTTGGTCCTCTGTATTATAGTCTCATTATTCATGAAATCTTTAAAGTTTTTTCTTAATATGGAATGTCGTTTTTCTAATGCAGTCTTCATTTTTTTCCCTAAAGCCAACAGAGCTTTATAAAAATAATAATAATAATGCTTCTAGATCAGGAAACACCAGGTTATCCTTCCCCATCCTTCCCTTTGGTCTCCACCATGCAACAGTTTTGAAGACAGCTCGTCAAGCCCTCCCTGCATAGCCTCCTCACTCTAGGTCCCCCCACCCTCAGCTCACGGGGAAGAGGCCTCCATGTGGAAGGGAAGAAAGATGAAATTGTCATTGGTAGACTCACAGCAAAGAACCCAGCAATGGGTGGCTTTTTAAAATCTCAAAGGGAAAAATGGTTTCCTCTTACCTGGAAACACTTTTCCATTTGGTCCCTTTAATTCCTCCCTATCTTCTTCATAGGGAAGGGAGAGACTTGAGGGGGAAAAAAGTGAAATTCCCTGGAGTAGAAAAAAAAAAAAAAGGCCTAGAGGGAAGAGCCCAGCTAACTCCTCTCTCTGTGTAATTTCCTCCTGGTAGAACAGGAAGGCTGGGTAATGGGAGGATAATGGGTATGTTTAAAGTGCCCAAATGCCCTGCTTGTGCTCAAAATGCTTTGCGGCTGTTAAAAAAACAAGAAACAGCTGGTGTGATAGAAACAGAGATGGCTCCTCTGGTACATCAGCCAGACCTAGTTTCGAATCCTACCTCTGATATTTACTAGCTAATAGTTTAATAGACTAACTAGTCAGGGGATATGTCTTTATCAAGCACCTCCTGAGAGCTAAGTCACTAAGTCACTCACTGTTTCTGAGTCTCAGTCTCCTCCTATGAAATTCAGAAATCATAATTTATAGGACCCACATACAACATGGACTGGACGTGTGAAAGTCAAACAAGATATACATGTAAAGCCCATCTTAAACCCAAGAGAGCGACAATTAAGTGTCAGCTATTACTAGACTGACAGCGAGGTGGCACCAGGCCTGCAGTGAGCAAGACTCCTCTTCCCGAGTTCAAATCCAGCCTCAGACACTTACTAGCTGTGTGACCCTGGGCAAGTCACTTCACCCTGTTTGTCCCAGTTTCCTCATCTGTAAAAAGAGCCAGAGGAGGAAATGGCAAACCACTCCCGTATCTCTGCCAGGAAAACCCAACTGGGGCCACAAAGAGTTGGACAGGAATGAGATGCCAGAACAACAAACTGATTAATTGACAAGGCTTCTCCCTTGGAGCTTGTAAAAATCAGACGTCCAATCACCCTGAACCCTTTCCTCTTCCTTTTACTCTTCTTCCATCTTCATCCTGCCTGCCATGGCTCCACCTCACCACCATAATGAAGCAGAGAAGAAGGGAACCAAGCCTTTATTAAAGACCTCCTCTGCGCCAGAATCACCTCCTCTGATTCTCACAGCAGTCCTGGGAGGTGGGGGCTGTTATCATCCCCATTTCACACTTAAAGAAACTGATGCAGAAATTAACTGACCGTCCCATAGTCACACAGCTGGTAAATGTCTGCAGCAGGATTTGAATCCAGGTCCCCCACATGCCCTATGCACTGTTTCACCAAGCTGCCTCATAACATGCTCTGAAGAGGGTCTAAAATTTACCTTGTATCTATTGACACCAACTTCCCTGCTCCTGCCTTCCAGTCTGCTGGCTTTCTCTCCACTCTTTCTATGCCGTGCGTGTGTCTGTCTGCGTTCACATCCCCACCTCTGACCCGTCCCACCTGGGTGACCCCGAGGAAGCCATCTGACGGCCCCTCTAAGAGTCAAGAGTCAAATCTGCAGAGAAGGTGCTAATCTCCACCAGTGGAGGGATGGTTTCTCACCAGGGAATCCCCTCGAGCAGTCTGACTGTACAGAAGACAAGGAAGAAGGGACTCGGCCTACTTCACAGTGGGGCGCAGCTGTTCACCCTGCGGGGGCCTGTAGCAGTCTCTGAGCCCCTAACCACCAAGGGAGAGTCACTGCCCTGGCATACCTTTCCATGAGCTCCCAAGGCCCTCCAGTTCTTGAAGGTGACAGAGCAAATGGGCTTGGGGTCAAGAAGGCCTGGATTCTGCTCCCTCCATCCTCCTCCTCCCACAGGTATTGTGTTGTAGTCTGGTCATCCTCCAAACTCACAAAGAAGAATTGACCACTAAGCATCTGGCAGCGCTCAGGTCATCATTTATTGCTCACAATCCTGGAGCAGCAGGATCCGGAGTCAGAAGAGCAAGATCACCTGATTCAGTCCCTCCCTCCATCTTACAGATGGGGAAACAGGCCCAAAGAATAAGTGGGTTGGCCAATGAGCCGATCATTTTTTATAGTCATGCCCTTCCTGAGAGTTATGGCCGCTGTTTTCTGTTTTGTTTTTGTTATTTTTTTTTAATTGTTTTGATCCTGGTAGCCCTAGAAGGGATTTGATTCAACTTATGAGTGGGCTCCATTAACCTCCACTGAGGCCACTAGGACCAAAGGATCCACAAGGACAGCTTCTGAGTAGCTCCTCTGGAACCAGCCAGATGCTAAGTAACCTGGATCTGGAGCTGTGGATCCTCTGTCCACCTGAAGACAGGGGCCACCAAAGCATTAAAAAAAAAATCAATAAGCACCTACTATATGCCAAGCACTAGGGATGTGAAAAGAGGTAAAAAGATAGTCCCTGCCCTCAAGGAGCTGACAATCTAAAGGGAGAGACAGCATGCAAACAAATGTATACGCAGGATAAATAGGAAATATTAACAGAGAAAAGGCACTGGAATTAAGGGGGAGGTGAGGGTGAGGAAAACTTCCAGTAAAAAATTGGATTTTAGTTGGTACAGGAAGAAAACCAGGGAGGTCAGTAGTTGAGGAGGGAAGAGATAGTGCTCTAGGCATGGAAGACAGAAAAGATTCCCACAGTCAAGAGATAGAGGGACAGCCAGGGGACCAGGGTCACTGAACTGAAAAGTATATGTAAGGGAATAAGTTGTGAGAAGACTGGAAAGATAGAAAGGGCCTGGGATGTGAAGGGCTTTGAATGCCAAACAGAGCACTTTGTATGTGATCCTAGAGATGATAGGGAGCCATTGGAGTTTATTGAGTAGCAAAGTGACATGATCAGATCTTTGTTTTAGTAAAGTCACTTTGGAGGCTGAATGGAGAATGGACTGGAGTGGGGAGGAGCTTGAGGCAGGCAGACCCCCTCCCCCTGCCAGTGGCTATTGCAGCGTCGAGGCATGAGAAGATGAGCGTCTGTACTAGAGGAGTGGAAGTATCAGAGGAGAGAAGAGGCATATCCGAGAGATGTCGTGAAGGTAAAATCAACAGGTGCTGGTAACAGCTTGGATGTGGAACGTGAGAGAGAATAAGGAACCCAGGACGACTCCTAAGTCATGAGTCTGAGGGTCTGGGAGGAAGGTGATGCTCTCTACAGTAAGAGGGAAGGATTGGGGCAAAGGGGTGGTTGGGGGAAAGATAATGGGTTCAGTTTGGACATTGAGTTTAAGATGTCTGAGGGAGGTCCAGTTTCAGATGTCAGAAAGGCAGTTAGAATTGCAAGATTGGAGGTCAGCAGAGAGGTTGGGGCAAGATAAGTAGATCTGAGAATCATCAGCACAGAGTGTAATTAAATCCATGGAGCTTTTGAGATCACTAAGTAAAGCAGCAGAGAAGGAGAGCAGAAGAGACCCCAGGACAGAATATTCCTTCCCAGTTCCCTTCCCCTCTTTCATCTCCATCTCCATTGGCATCTGGACAAATGTCAAAGACAGAGAGGGAGTGGCCTCAGACAGACATCACTGGGCGCCAAAGGAGTGCTTGTCCAGCATTCAGCGACAGAGAGGAAAGGCACAGAATTTGAGGACTCTATAGATTTTGAGCTTGAAGAGATGTCTGAGATCAGCTAGTTCCTGTTATATGGAAGGACACTGAGATTCAGCTAAACTAAATGACCTGTCTACGTTCAAAGAGTTATTTCAGGCCAGGCGTCTCACCCCCCTACTTCAATCATCTTGCTTCTTCACCAGTGACTCCCCTTTCTGATGGATGGTTTGGATTGCTAATGTTCGTTCAGGCACAGACTCTGGTTCCTCCTCTGCTACTAAATATAGTCTGATGGAAGGAGGGCATTAATTAGCCCCAGGTCTGTGACCAATTGATTCATCATGTGAAGCAAGTAATTAATGTATTAGACAAACTTGGCACAGCAGATGAATCCCTCCCATAGCAAAGCCTACTTTTACCTTAACACAACCCACTGCACCACTGACAGGAAACAGAACGGGATCAGCAACAGTATAGCCATTTCTCATCACTTCTAAATCTGAGGGCTTGTATACAGAACACAGTGCTATTCAGTTTCTCACGTAAATAAGCTGGGAAACAGAGCCAAAAGAAGTTTCTTTGACACAAAGTATAATTAAAGACATAATAGGTCTAATATATTATAGATAATATTTTAACATATGTTTATATATGTTTGATATGTTTGACAGTGTTGTTATACATACATATACATAGTGTGTGTGTTTGTGTGTGCGTGTAGCATAATTTATATAGTTTTGTTCATCCTTTTTCAGTGATTACCCAGATTTATTCAACTTGGCAAAAACAGTCCTGCGCTCTGCTCCCACAGCTAGGACAGCCAGCCAAAATATTAACAGACCAGGAAGTAGCTGTAAATCATCCAGAATTGACTGTAATCTGAGAAAGCCTGAGGGTAAAAGGTGTGGTTCCACTAAGAATAAAACAGATACTTGGTTAAGAAGAATAAAGTCATCCTAGAGAACAGTCCAAATAGGAAGTTCTCCTCCAAACATGACTTTCAATTCCAGTTACACATGTTAAGAGCAAGCAGTCCACAACAGGAAGCCTCAGTGGTCTCAGCCTTCCACAACACTTCTCTCCTTCCCTCACTTTTCTGGCCCCCCAGCCAACAGCCTTGATTCTAGCTCACCCTTGACACATGCCTTTTTAATCCTCTTTCTGCTCAGCAAGATCCCTCTTGAAGACATGGAGACTGACTTTCACAAGCCCAAGGCCGTACCTTCTCATTCTATTTTGTATTGACTCTAGGTGAGAAGCAGTTTCATTCCTCTCTTCAGTCTCCAGTCTTCACCACTTTGCTTTGCTTTGTACCTTTCTCCGGTCAACGTTCTGTCCAATTTGAAGCTGCCGTTCCCTTTAAGACCCTCCCCATTCCTAATCCCTCACGGTCAGAATTATTATTGAAAATTCTGAGCACCTGGGTGTATGCTATCATTACCACAGATCCCAAAAGTCTCCAAACCTAACGATACATAGGTGTTCCTCTCCATTTAGATAGTGTCAGGTTGCGGGGTGAGGCAGTGGAAGCAGACCTGGGGAGAGAGGCGTGACAGCAGTGGAACACTCAGAGGGAAATAACATCCCTGGTCCTCCACTGATCCATGGGGAGAAATGTGTCCCTGTCTTTATCCATGACCATTCTCCATTGGTGCCCGTGAGAGAGGAAGCAGGTCACTATCACCAGCAGGGTGGGTAGGCTAGCTTCCAGTTCTAACTTCTATGATCTTAAGAGAAGGACTAATGGTGAAGATTTCAGACAAGTTCAAATTTAGATTTGCTTAGGCAAAATTTACATCCTAAGTCACTTAAGCCTATTTGCCTGAGTTTCTCATCTGTAAAATGAGCTGGAGAGGGAAATGGAAAACCACTCTGGTATCTTTGCCAAGAAAACCCTAAATGGGGTCACAAAGAGTTGGATATGACTAAAAACAACTAAACAACAAGCAACAATAAAGTAAAAATGTTGCCTCCAGATACACCACCACCACCACTACTACTACTGCTAGTAGTAACTGTAATAATAACAATTAGCATTTATATAATTCCTTGTGGTTTGCAAAGTGCTTTACAAATACTGTCTCATTTGAGCCTCACAACAACACTGTGAGGTAGATGCCCCATTTTACAAGTGAAACTGAGGAAACTGAGGTAAGTAGAGTGAATGATCTGCCCAGAGTCACACTGCTATTAAGGTCTGAGTCTGGACCTGAAATCAGGTCTTACTGACTCCAAGCCCAGAGCTCTGACCACTGCACCAACAGCTGCTTCTATGTGTCTAGCTAAGGAGCTTCCTCTCACTAGATCTCTTCAAACTGACTAGAAGATGGATCACTTGTCAGGAATGTGGAAGAAATGCCTGTTCAGGATTAGGATGCACCCAGTAAACATCCCTTTCAACTCTACTAGTCTGAATTGCAAGATTCACCCTCTCCTCTAGCTGTGTATGACCCCTGTCACCTCACAGTGGTCAGCTTCATCATTTTACAACAGAACAAGAAGCTGGGAGGAGTAGGGGATTGGAAGAGGGCACCAAAGCTAGCCTTCAGAGTGGCAAATGGTTTGGGTAATCCTAATTGGGAGTTTTATTGGAGTCCTCTGTCCTGACAATCAGACACTATTGGTGAAGCTAGAATTATTACAGTAAAACCAAGCCACCAGGCCAGTTTACCCATTGTCAACCTCTGCTACAAACTCCTCAGCTAGGACAGAACTGTGTGGTTTCTATGGGCAGTTTCCCATCTTGCCAGACCCAGTAAGCCTAGAACACAAGGCAATGCTGACATCAGCTGTATTCATCATTTAGAAAATTGGTATTTTGGAAATGGGGTTAGATGGACATTGCAATAGAAGCCTGTGTGTGTGTTTTTAACCAATAACTTTTTCTGCTAGCAGCAGAAGTGAGCAAAAGGTAGGTTTTGGCAATGTCAGAAAAAAAATCCTTCCCATTACAGCTGTCCAAAAATGGAACGCACTGCTTTGGAAAGTAGTAGAATTCCCCCTTCTAGTCCTCAAAAGGCTGGATCCACCTGTTGGGGATATTTAAAAGGTATTTTTATTTGGGTAGGCACTGGACTAAAAAGCCTCTGAGATCCTTTCCAACTCTGGGCTTCTGTGAGTGCTTCTCAGTACAAAAAGACCAATGTTGATAGAACTATATCATGGGATTTTTTTCTGAATTGATGCTGTACAGCTTCATGTGTGCTAGTGGTGATAAACCCAGGAAGGAGTTTTGATCCTTAAAAATCATTGGGTTTCCAAGCAACCAATTTGTCTGTCAACTTCCAACAGGAACAGAAATTGATAAGCAAATCCCTCTTATTTCCCACCAGAGCAACTACAATTTGCCAAGATTCATTAGACATTTGATTTCTCCTGGAATTTCAGACACAGCTGGCTCTTGCCCAAAAGTTATCTCATTTGAACTGAACCATTTAGGTGAACAGTAGGAGGCAAAGGAATGTGCCATATTTTATTCTAGGTTTTCAGAAGGAGTTCTGAGAAGAGCAAGGTTGATGGTACTGGGAATCTGGTTTGTTCTTAACAGGAACAGTTTTCCTTTAAGGGGGCCCAAATTCAACTAATTTTGGGCAGCACTGCACCTCCCTGACTCCGTCTGCCCTACTCAGACTAGCTCCTTTAAAAAAATATTATAAACTTACCTACTAACAAAAACAAATGATCGAAAAGGATACAAAAATTAAAATCTTACCCAAAACACCTTTAGCGTTTAATTATCACTGAATTTCCAAGTTGGAAGAGATCTTAGATGCCATCTAGTCCAACCAGTACCTGAACAAGAATCCCTTCCACAAAGCAGAACAAAGCAACTTAACCAGTAACAAACCAACAAAAATTAGTTTGCTCTGTGTCTCCTTCCAAGTCCAGAAAGAAGTTGTGCTCCCTTTGTCTTCTTTTTGTGCATGTGGTTCTGGTTTTATTGAGCTCGATCAGCATCCTTTCATATGGATGTAACCTATGGGGGCACACTCACTGGACCCAAATAAACTCAGGTTTGATTAGGTGGAGCATATAACGGTAATAGGTACTACTCTGTCCCTACCTAGCCCAAAATCTGAGAACTTTTGGTTAACAGTGGCTTAGGTTTTCAATTGTTCCTCATGCTATCAAACCCAGGCAAAGAACTACAGTGTCAACGATAACATGGCACTGTTGACTATGGTCCTGCTCAACATGTAGGATCCAACTTTGGACTATTCTTCATTGATACTGACAGACATGTGCATCTGAGATAAAAGCCTCAGGAAGTTCTGCATGGTTCTCCCACCCTCTAGTACTTTAGGGAGTGTGGATAACTGTGAATTTACCCAGTACAATCAATGGGTAAGAAAGGGAGAGGTCTCTTTCTCTGTCAAACTCTACTTTTCTCTGAATTTGCTCTATTTCATGGAAATCTACACGTGATTGGCATTATGAAGCCAATTCCCTGCATGAATAGACAAAACATGCTTAAGTGAACTGAATACTTTTCTCTTGGCATAGAACCAATAACATCAAATAAACAACACATATATAAACAGGAGTTTACCAATGTTTATCTGAGCCTTAGAAAGCCTGGAACTGAAAGCTCAGACCCTCCTGAAACTAGGAGACATCTCATGAGAAGTGATGACATCAGAGAAATTTGCAAGTTTAAGATGAACCAAAGAGATTTTTGTGATACATATTTATTATAGCTCCCCCAAAGCAGGGCAAAGATTAAGAGACTCTGCTTCAATTACCTTAGGCAAAACCTGAACCATCAATAAGCAGTCTTAAGTAACTGGAAGAGGTTTGGAAAATAGAAGGAGAAAGCAGCCCCTTGGAGACAGAGACCTTCAAACAAATCTTTCCGTTTTCTCCTAATCTACAAGCAGGCTAAAGATCCCATTCTCTCCCTATCTTGATGGGAGAAAAAAGAGGCTTGATCAAAAGAAAAGGCATGTCTGAGACACATCTAAAGGGAGAAGCTGGGAAATAGTGGTTCCTCCCAAATGAGGGTGAGAGTCAGAGAGGAAAAGTATGTCGTTCCCCTCCTTGGCCAATCATGACTTATCCTTTAACCATTGTAAGACATAATCACAATACTATCAGCTGAGCCCCTGAAGCCGTTACCAGACCCTTGCCACATCTAGAGTAAATAAATGGCTCTATACCCAGAAGTTCTAAGGAAGATATAATGTGGGTTCGCTGAGTTCCCAATGGCTCTTATGAGTGGGTCAGGGAGGGTAGACAATACAGTACAGTTTCCTTCCCACAACCAAATATGTGAAACTCATATAATGAGGAGGGACCACCAATATACTGAGGAACACAGAAAGTCTGGATCCAAGATTGAACGTGGCAAAAGGAGGGCCTGGAAGCCAGTGATTTTCTTCACCTTAGATATCTTGTCACCAACTGTTTCTTTCTGAGACTAGTCTATAGCAGAGCAAGATGAGAGGATCAGTGGATTTATTAATAATAACAGGCTCAATATGGGACAGAACTGTGATTCCAACCTGGGGAAGGAGAATTATTCAGCCCCAGGTATTCATTCTAAGTGACTGGCTAATCCAAAAGTGTCACATGCAGCTAGCAACAAACACCTGGAAGACTTTTTCTTTTCTTTTAATTAGATGAAGGGGGTCAGCAATGTGGGCATGAACCAGATGAAAATGCAATTGGGAAATATTTAGAAAAATAAATAAAAATACAATAGAACACAGATAATGTCTATCTGTAGTTTTCTAAGTCAACATGCAGGGTGTTTCTATTTGAGTGTGCCACCACAGGGCTAAGATACAAACATCTTCAATCGCTGGCAAACGCAAGTCACAGGTTTAGAGTTAGAAGGAAGCTTAGATAAGTCATTTAATCTAGTCCTTTGTTTTGCAGCTGTGGAAACTGAGGGCCCAGGACGTGTGATTCTTGATAGAATGCAATCTCCTCAAGGGCAGGTACGGTTTCATTTTTTTGTCTTTGCAACCCCAGCATGTAGCCTAGTGCCTGGCACATAGTATGTGCTTTATAATATCTTGCTGATTTATGGACTGATTGTCCAAAGTCACACAGAGTCAGACCGAGGGTCCTCTGATTCCAGATCACCCACTTTCCATGACACCAAACTGCCTCTGCCAAGTTCAAGTTAAACTCCTTACCAATAGGAATTGTTTCATTCTTTGTCTTTTATCTCCACTGCCCAGTATGGAGCCTAACACACAAGAGGGACTTAATAAAAGCTTGATGATTGATCGATTGATTTCCTCTGGATCACTCAATTCAACAGGCATTTTATTAAATATCTATTATATCCCAGACACTGAGCTAGGCTCTATGAAATCAAAGACAAGAAAGAAACACTTCCTTTTGGTGGGCCCTGATCTTTCATCCACCGTCTTAATTTCCTTTTATGACTCTAGATTATTTTTCCTTAGAATCACATCAATGATTTGAAGGATGATTTTTGTTTCTGAATCATCCACAAATCTCTTCTATCCCTTAGGACAATGGTTCTCAACCTTACTAATGCTGTGACACTTTAATACTTGTATGTGGACATATCTGTGTTGAGCCGTGTCTCAGTTCCTAAGACCATCGGAAATATTTTCCAACCTCACTAAGTACTACTGCCACAATCCCTGGCTTCTTCAAAATAATCACAACTTTTGCTGACCCCCTTCATCTAATTAAAGGAAAAGAAAAAAAACTTAACACACACACACACACACACCCCTCTCTTCCACCCCAGGAAAACAAAAGGAATTATTGTTGTTCCATGGTTAGTCCTATACAGCTGTGCATTGGTGTGATAACGAGCTAATTTTTTATGCCATTGACAGATTGGGGACATTGCTGCGGGAGCTTGTTCTGCAGAAAAGCAGAGAAGTTTGATTTATAGCAGATGCACTGCCGGTTCCTTCTGCATAACAGACCCCAAAAGGATCCTGGTGGACCTGAAACTCTAGTTTTCCCGATCCTGGAAATCAGGAAAAGGCTCATTTGTGCCCCAAACTGTGTTGATTCTGCACCTTTACAGATGCAAAAGGCTACTCTATTTCTAGTATTAATGAATTATTCAACATAGACAAGAAAAACCTCAAAGGAAACGCGGCCCCCACCCCTGGGTGTTTCTGAGAACACAGCACCACTTTGTGCCTATATTCAGAACTACATGATAACTATCACAAACTGATTTTTTATTAAATTTTTAAAATTTTTTAGATGTTTAAAATATTTTTTAAAGTTTTTTAAAAGAAAATGGTGTGTTTCAGATATGCCAGTTTTTCCTTCAGCCTCTTCAACATGTCATTTTCTTTTTTTGTCATTTTTGCCAATCTGATGGACATAAGCTGATTAATTTGTTTTTCTTTAATCATTAATGATTTTTTATATGGTTGTCAACAGCTTGGGTTTCTTCAATTGAGAAATGCCAAGTAATATCCTTTGACCATTTATCTATCGGGTAATGATTCTCATTCTTCTATGGGGTGGGGGAGGTATCCCAAAAGTTTTAGTGCCGCTGATAGCTAAAGAAGCAGGCTGGAATCTAATCCTCTATCTAATGCCCCACCTTGCAGTGCCTGACAGTCAGTCAGCAGGTATGGTAACCTGGCTGCTCAGCCCAGCCCAAAACAAACCCAGCCTTTATCACCTTACTGTCAAATGGTGGGCCAAAAGTAACCAGCTAAGATTTAACAGGCACCAGAGTCCCTCTGCCTCTGAGAAGAAATACTCTCAATAAACTGACATTCAGTCACTCAACAAGCATGTGTTAAGCACCTACTACATGCCAAGCACTGGTTTAAGTGCTGAAAATACAAAGAAAGGCAAAATCAGGGACCCTGCCCTCCAGGAGCTCATATTCCAATGGAAAAACAACACATACCTAACCAATACATACAAGCTGTGTACAGAGTAGTTCTAAGAGGGAACGGCCCTGGAAAGCAGCAGGAGCTATCAGGAAAGGCCTGCTGAGGGTGGGATTTCAGCTGAATCATGTGAAGAAGGCCCCAGAACCTCAGAGTTTAAGGTGAGGAGAGCAGAGAACCTTTCAGTGTCCTCCGGTTCTAGAAACTAAAGGTCTGGACCTCCTCCCTCCTTTTTCCATCAAGTTCCAGAGTTTGAAGGGACCTCAGCAGTCCCCTCACCCAACTCCCCCCTGAAAAAGAATCCCTCTCCAGTAGACCCAACATGGAGAAGCCTAGCCTTCAAGGCCACTCACCACCTGTAGAGGAGCCCACTGCACTTGGGGATAACTCACTGTTCAGCAGTTTTTTCCCAAGTCAAGCAAGATTTGCTTTCAGATCACTTCTATCCAAGGCTCCTAGCTCTGTCCTCTGGGGCCAAAGAGAATGAGTCTGACCCCTCTTCCTATGCTTCAGTCCTTCAAACACTGCCAGGGAGCAATCATCTCCCCACTAGCATAAAGATATTTGGGAATCTGTTGATAGGTGCTGCCAATCATACTTGTCAATATGGAGAGACATTTTAATAACCTCTCTATTACACGCTCAGAGCACAGTCCCATGGTCCACAAAAACCAATGGGCCCCAAGTAGCATTTCCAAAAATTTTGTATGAGACAACACAGGATGGATTCATGGAGGATAAAGAGGAAGGCAAAGATTTACCCAATAAAGAACTGATAGCAGAAGAGATATACCTACATCTGGTGGATCACCAAATACTAGAGGATTATTTGAAATATTCAAACCAACCAAGAAATGCTCATCATAAGTAAATAGAAAAAGTCTTTTGTTATTAACCAGTTAAACATCTGAGTTAATTGAAGTCTCAACTAAATTTTTTTAAAAAACAAGCTTCCGCTGGTTGTATGACTTGCTTTTAAAATTAAAAGACTATACTGTATGCAATTTAAAAAATTAAAAATTCTCTTATGACCCAACCATGTCTTCACTTGTCCAGGATGACCATTTCCTTAAACTAATCCTCATAAAGCATGGCTTTTCAGTCCTTCAAAAATCATTCAATTGGCATTTATTGTGCCAGGCACTGTGTTAAGTTAAGCCCTGGTGATACAAAAAGAAACAAAAAGTCCCTGCCCTCAAGGAGTTTACAATCCAATGGGGGACATGATCTATGCAAAGCAAGCTATAGACAGAATAAAAAGAAAATGATTGAAAGAGAGAAAGCACTGGAATTAAAAGGTGCTGGGGAAAGCTTCCTGTGGAAGGCTCTGCTCTGGACACTCTCCAGGTATCAGTGTTCTTAAAGTGTGAAGCCCAGAACTGGATACAATGCTCCAGGTGTGGTCATGCCAGGGAGGGGATTTGTGTTTGCCTAAAAGGTTTACATTGGTGTACATTACTTTTAGAGAGTAGGCATTATGCCTACTAAAGAGTGGACAGCCACCTATAAAAGGTGGCTGGAGAGTAGGAAACTCATCCCTAGCCCTCACTCCCTGCAAATATCAAACAAAATCTCCTCCACCAACCTATCAATTATGCTTGACATTTATTCTTTCAAATTAAATAATGTTCCCTCTAAAAATACAAACAGTTTGGGAGGACTAACACCTGAATTTATGAGCTATTAGCACTTTAGTGACAATTTTGATCCCTTCCTATGGCAACCATGACTTCATAGGAGAAAATGAGTGCTTTGGAAATAGATCTGGAATATGAGACCCTGCCTCAAGAGGACAGACCTGGATGAGGAAAGCCCTGGGTAGCCAGAGCTACAGGAGAGGGACAGGAATGCTTTTGAGTTGAGAAAATGTTATGATAACAGACTTAGAGCTAGCCCAGAGGAGTGAACCAAGCTGCCTGTGGCCATACAGGGAGTGAGAAGCAAAGATGGGCCTGGAATCAAAATCTTCCTACTGGAAAGCCAGTACCTGCCTCCCCAGACAACTTGCCAAAATCATCAGGTAGGGCCAGCCCTCACAGCCCCCCAAGTTTTCATGAAGGACACTTCTCTCTTTTCACTGATAAAGAAAATCAGTAGAGGCTGGGGTCACAAAGAACTACCCTTGTCAGATGACCAACGATGGTGGAGAGAAGGGTGGTAATGGGCACGGACATGGAGGGGAGAGGATTTAGACCGAACATCTGAGAACTGCTCTGTTAGACTGCATCACAAAATGGAAAGGGGGAAGACAGTGAGAGAGCTTCAGAAATTCACTGGGCAAGAACCTCTTCCTTCCCTTGAAAGGTATCTCAGTGTAGACTCTGCAGATCATTTGATAATCCTCACTTTCAGACAATGGGCTTCTTTGTTCCCACAACAGGCTCCTTTTTCTCAGCAGCTAGCTCTTCCCCACCTATACACATATCAAAATTCAGTCATCCCCACAGAGCCCTAATCAGCATTTTATACCTTGGCAAAGTTTTCCCACATTTAAAGCTCTAGCTCTTTTAAAAATAAAATAAGATAAAAACACTGGCAGTTTTTGTGACCTGAGACAGATTCTTGTGTGCTCCTCTTCTTTAGGGGCTGCATAGACTATAATCATAGCCATTCTCAATGTCAGTAAGTCAGGGTATTGGGGCTAGCTTTGCCTAGTGCCCTTGGTATTTTTGTCCTGCTTCACTGGAAAAAAGCAAAATTCAACTGAGGTGGCGTGGGGCAGGGAATAAGGATGGACCTGGAGACAAGAAGAGCTGGGGTCAACTCTCACCTCTCTGACCCCCACCGTCTTTATCAGAGGTGTTAAACACCAGCCAGCACTCAGAACCAGATTAAAATGTCACTGAGAAAGATTTCACGAAATAGACAAGAATTCAGCAGAACACAGGTAGTGTTAGGATGTGGCTTTCTAAGTCAATGAACAGCCTGACAGGATCTTTGTTTAAGGTTTAGTGACCCCAATTCTATTTGAGTTTGATACCAGTGAGCCATTCAGTCATGTCACTTGAAGCCTCTTTACAATGAGGGTCATGCCTACAAGGCTGCTCTAAGTCCCCAGACTGCTTTCTTAGTCATCTACCAGATCTTTAGGACTTGGCTCCCAGTCAGCTTTCTGTACACCAGCCCTCTTCCCCAAAGCCTACATGAGATTATCCACATAAAATGCTTCGCCCACCCTAAAGTGCTACAGAAATGTCATTTGTTGGTGCCTAGTAACACCTACCTCCTCCACCTACTTACTCTCTCACTTGGCCTTCTCCCTGGATGGCTCCCTTTTCTGGGAGTTAAATTAGCCTCCTGCTGCTGGAAGTCACTTCTTAAGGCCTCAACTCATCCTTTTGCTGGGTGATTTGTGAAGAGAGCAAAGCCTCGTCAGAAACCCTGGGGGATATTTCAAAGTTCCTTTGTAAAGGTCATGCTGATGGCCTGGTCTTGTTTTTTGCTTGCCCAGCAAAGTGTAGAAAATTCTAATAACAGCAGCTCAACAGAGTGTCAAAAACACCTTGGATTTAAAGAGAGATATTTGTTACTTCTTCTCAGTACCTGGCATGGTGCCTCACAGACAGCAGGTGCACAATAAGTATGTTTTGAATGAATAAGTCCCTGCTAGGGTAGCAGAGCACTTATGGACACAGGATGAAGAGGATAGTTGGTTTGGAAGAAGCAATCAATCTCTGAGATTACGGAGTCATTGAAGTATTTAAAGAATGAGTTTCTAGGTTAGTTATTTGTTTAGAGAAGAAGGGTGATATTGGAGGGAACTTCCAGGGGAGGAAAAGTCTTCTACCAAAGCAGATCAACAACTGTTTCTACAACTGACAGTCTTGGAGCATTCCCTGGAGCACTGGGACATTAAATGACTTGCCCAGAGTCTCTCAGTCAGTTTATAGCAAAGTAGGACTTCTTCCAGTGCCGTTCTCCAGCAAATTACCTTGCACTCCTGCATATTCTCAAAGTCATCTTCTCCAACTCATTCAATTTATAGGTGAGTAAACTGAGGACAGGAGAGGTTAAGTGATTGTCCAAGATCCCATATCTAACAAGGAGCAAAGCTGGAATGACAAAGATTCATAATTATAGTTGTATCTATTGCTTTTCATTACAAACCCAGTGGTCCTTCCACCACCTCCAAGTCCTCACCAAAATGGTGGTTTGTCTGGAAGACATTTTTGATGTCAGGAAGGTGCAGGACTTCCAGGGTTAAGTTTTTGGAAAGGTCATAAAACAGAACATTTTCTACCTCCATTCCCTTTGGCAGGACATTCAAAGAGAGCCCAGTATTGGCAGGGCTGAAAGAGAAAACAAAGGATGAGATAATGTGACTCAATGACCCTAATTAATTCCTGGTAGCCTTGCTTTTGTCTGATACAACACAGCTGTGTCTGCAGCATCATGCCTAAAGGATCTTTCCAATGGGCTAGATGCCTGTGTTTTTAATAGGTCAAGTCCCTTAATCCCCCACTGGACTGTTGGGTTCCAAGAATATCCTAAACTGGGGTGTCAGACTCCTGGCCCTTACAGCTGCAAAAGCCTCCAGCGCCAAACCAGATCAAAATGTAATTGGGAAATGTTTAACAAAATAAATAAAAATGCAATACAATATGTGTTCGTTTGTGTTTTCCTAAGTGGACTTTGTTTCTATCTGAGCTTGATACCACTGCCCTAGAGAACAAGAAAGCACTCAGAAGGGCTTCCAAGGTCACAGCCATCAATTGCTTTGTGATAAAGCACCATCACTACCCAATCCAGTAAGGGTTTGTGTGTTTCTGTTTGTGGGGGAGGGTGCCTGGAGACCACCAAAAGCTTACAGGACAGACTACTGAACAAGACTCTCATAAAGGGAGCCTACAACACAGGGCAGCGTAGAAAGACAAAGAAAGCCACTTGTGTGGCTTTATTCCCCAGAGACACATTTCTCTGCGATACTGAGATGTCCACTGGCCCTCCTGACAGTACAGTCAATTCTATATACAGCAAAATGACCATCTTGGAAAGCTCGGTCCGGAAGCATGAGCCATAAAAGGTGTCTTTGCTTGTACAGGCTAGCAGCTGGCAGCTATCATGGGTGGCACAGACTGGTGCCCTCACTAGAGCTGTGGCAAATAGCTACTACCTTTCCATTACATTTGCCAATTGCTATGCCTTCATTTCAAGTCAGTTGTTAAAAACATTTATTAAGCACCTACTTTGTGCTAGGCTTTGCACTGGGAATACAAATAAGAAAAAGAAAGACAATCCCTGCCCTCAAGGGGCTTACAATCTAGATGAGGAAGACCATGCATAAAAGGAAGCTGAAAGTGGCGGAAGCAGCACACTGGGGGCTTGACGTTCTGGGAAGTCCAAACCAAGCATGGTTGCTGATGGAAAATAGAGAGTTCCCTGGAGTTATTTATCTTTATGATTGTGGCAGCACTGAGACAGCAGGACCTCATCTCTCCATCTCATTTTTATGTATAACCCATTCCTGTCACTCATGTCCTCAGCAGTATACTGAACCAGTGATCACTGGTAACATACTACAGGCCTATTTGTACGTACACATATCAAACCTAACGCTATAACATTTCAAAGGGAGCCAACATTCATTAAGAATATTGAAACTCTAGGTATTTTCTTGTTCAGTAAAGACATTCACTTTTTATTTCTTACAACTATGACGGAAAAGCCAGATTACAGATGCCCGAATGAGTGCCACAGGCAAGCTGATCAAAAGACATATTTTTAATAGTCTTTCAGAAAGCAAAGAACACATGAGGTAGTAGAGAACTGAAAGACAAATGGCATATGAAAGAAAACAAGAATTTACTAAGCACCTACTATACGCTAGGCACTGTGCTAAGTGTTTAACAAGTGTTATTTCTCTTGACACTCAAGGTAGGTACTGTTATTATGCCCACTTTACTGTTGAAGAAACTGAGGCAGACAGAGGTTAAATGACTTTGTCCAGGATGGTTCAGCCAATAAATGGTGAATTAGCAGGGCACAGTCACGGAGTTATGATTGGGACATTTTGGGGAACAAGTATCACATTAAGAGGATATAGCTACAGCATGGTAAGTAGGATATTCCCACTGTTTCACCTAGAGAAAGAAAAGTTTCCCAGGGGAAAGACAATTTCCCAAAATCCTTCCATGTCGCAACATCCAGGTTACCCAAAGTCCTTTGCAGTAATGTCAAGTTTCTACAAGTACAGCAACATCAGATGAGGCTAGGATTCTGATTTCACAGACTCACCTGAGATGGTTAATGCTGAAGGTACCTATCATTAAAAAGATGGCTCAAATGTGATCATATTTATTATGTGAAGCCTCCAGTGCAAAAAAAAAAAAAAGAGTTTGCATCTATGGGGCGGCAGGGTGGCGTGGTGAATAGAGCACCTACCCTGGACCTGAGTTCAAATCTGGCCTTAGACACTTCACATAAAACTAGCCGTGTCACCTCGGCCAAGTCACTTAACCCCAATTACCCCTCCAAAAAAAAAACACACACAAAAAAGAGTTTACATCTACATAAACAAAGTAGCAAAGGGTGTCTGCTGAGACCTCAACGTAAGGATGTTATTTGTTAATGTGAATCTACCTATATATTTATATAGATAGTATAAAAATAGTGTTCTAAGGCACCAAAGGTAAATACTCAACCAAAGTTTCTTTATCTGCTAATTAGAGACTGATAGGTTTGTCTGTAATTCAAGGATTGAGAGTTATTCATGAAAAATTGCAAATTACTAATTACATGTCTCCTTCAGTGTCCAGCATCGTGCTCTAAACATAGTTGACAAATAGTTATTGAATTTAATTTTTAACTGAAATTATGGGGGGGCGGAGCCAAGATGGCGGCGTAGCAGCAGCGACACATCACAGCTCTCACATAGCTACCCCAAAATACCCATAAAATAGGACTCTAAACCAAACCTACAATCCCAAAGCGCACACAAGGTTACTTCCCACTAAAGTCAGCTCGGCTCCGAGGAACCATATCAGCGCTGGGATCCGAAACCAGCCTGGCCTGAAGCCGAGGCTGTGCCCCGGGGCAGCTGGGCAGAAGAAGCAGAAAAAGCTCTCAGGTGAGGGATTACACAGCTGCGAGTGGGGATTGCCAAAGGGGGAGATAAGCCTCCGGCCCAAAGGTCTCCAGAGCGGAAAAGCGAAAGGCAGAGGTTTTGCACCCGCCTCCGCATTGTAGCTTCCCCGCTGCAGCCTGCAGACAGCAGGGAGACTGAGCGATTGTTTTCAGGCCAGGGCTCTTCCGTTGAGCGGCCTGGATCCAGATCGTCGTCTTGGGCCTCAGTCTTGGAGTCTTCATTA
>CM053585.1:521726977-521825238 GCA_028646515.1 Pseudochirops corinnae
CGGGGCGGTGGGTGGGGGAAAGAGGGGGAGAAAATATGTAAATCAAAATCTTGTGGAAATTAATAATGCAAACTATAATAAAATTTAATTAAAAAAAAAGAAATTATGGTAAAAAGTGATAGATGGTAAGAAAAAAGAGGAAATTAAAGATGATCACTGAAGCAGTTTTTAAATTTACAGAAAAGAACAGAAGGAAGGTCAGAAAAAATTAGAGACAAGCAGGACAGCTTTAGAAGTTACTTATTGAATTTATTGTATATTTTTAAAGAAAAGCAAGCTCTACATAATAGAGATTTGCAATTTAGTGTACATTCTTTTCCTGTTCAACTATGAAAATGGAAATACTCATTTTATTTGGCGTTTGTTAAGTTCAGAATAAAAAAATAAAATTCTCTTTTTAGTTTAATTTTTTTCCAATTAACAAAAAAATCTAGTTTCTCTTCCTCCTATCTTCTCCTCCTTTGGAAAAAGATATAAGAAAAAGAAAATCCTTATAACAAATATGCATATTCATGCAAAATAAATTCCCACATTGGCTATGTCCAAAAAATAGATGTCTCATTCTATGTCTTCAGTCTCTTTCCTCTCTACAGATAGGCAGGTAAGCATCCTTCCTTACAAGTTTCCTGGAATTGTGGTTGACCAAAAAAGAAAAAAAAAAATCTATTAAAATGATAGGCAGTGAATTTTAGCGTCTCTGAAAAACCAATCTCGAAACCTCTCATTCAAGTTTCCTAGGAAATCCAACAAAATCTGTTAAATTAGGGCTTTCAAAAAACATGTGGCCTATCTGGGGCTGGAGTTTATATGAGAAAACTTGACTTGGAAAGCATGGACTGAGAGGGAAAAATAAAGATAAGAAGGAAAATTAAACAGTGCTGTCCGTACGTGAGCCAGAGCTGGGACATCAAAGGAAAACGATCCTCTGGAGAGCTGTTTGCAATTAGATTGTAGATGCACTAAACTTGGAAATGTTATCAATTAGTCTGTTTAAATAAACTGACCCATTATCACAAGATTAAGTCCTCATTTATTGGCCTAACATTTTTTCCATCCGTGCTCATCCATATGCTTTACATATGTGCATTCAAAAATGCGATTGAAGGCCTTCCCTAATCTGCTCAAAGCCTCCCTTCCTGACCTCATATGGAGATAATGACCAGTGAAATGCGGGAAACAGTTCGAAAAGAGCCAAAGGTGATCATTTTCAGTGTAACCATTTACACCGCAGAAATCAGCAAATGCTACAAATCAGAACTCAATTTGTTATTTCATTGATTAAGAAAGTGATGGAGAAAAATGTTAATAAATTAGATTAATGAGCACATTGCTTTTTTTTTCCTGAGAGCTACCTGCACAGCACAATCACCAACACATCACTAAACATAACATTAACTATAACAGTGTAAATGAAAAGATATCTAAAAGGCAGATAAACTCTGATCTCAGAGTGTGGAATGTTGGAAAGCAGAACAAGCAACATTCGAGTATAAAAGGACCAGGAAGAGAATCCTGTCTATTCCAGTCTTCCTTATGCAGATGAAAGGGACCCAGAGAGATGCAATAGCTTTTCCAAAGCCAAACGAAAAGGAATGTCAGGCCCAAAGTGCAATCTAGTCCTCACCCAGATCTCTTTTCATTGCGTTTCCAAAATGGAAAAGTGCTGTCAGTCATCTTTTGGTCATTGTTCAAAAGTTATAAATCCCTAGGACCAGCGGGTGAGCCATCAACATTTTAGTTAAACTGGTCAAGCTGCAACTAACTACTAATTGCATCACAGAGGCTTTGTTACTTAAGATCTCTGAGGAGTAAAAGTTTGGAGTGGAGGATTGTTTTCATCGCTGTAAAGGATATTCAGTAACTCGTGGTGAAATAAGCACCTGTAGGCCGCTGAGTGTGAAAGAAAGAACTCAGGTGTAAGTGAACCAGGTTCCAGCGCTGACCATGTCCCCAGCTGTCTCTGCATAGTGTAGGACAAAAAGCCCTGAACTTAAGAGTCCAAGGACCCCAACTCTGTTACTTACTAGCTTGGAAATGCATCTGAAATGCTCTGTCTAGGCATCAGTTTGCACATCTGAGAAGGGAGAGAGTTGGACTGAAGGATATCCAAAATATCCTTCCAACTGTAAATCTAAGACCCTAGGACTGTGGGTCCTTGAAGTCTGGTACGATGGGACGTCATCAAGGAATCACAGATGGTACGTAAGGGACCCTTCCAGTGCTAGCATCCTCTGTGGAAATGGTTTCCAACATTATTTGTGAAGCGCTTATTAGCATAGTGCCTGTCATGTGGCAGGTACTTAATGCATGCTTCCTTCCTTCCTTCTTTCCCTCCTTGCAGGAATAACATTCTTTTCTCTTCCCATTTCATGTGTTTTTGAAAAAGCATTTTTTTGGAACAAATGGGATCTTAACAACTGTAATGATGATGATGGCATTATTTTTTACTGATATGCATTAAAAAATAAAGTATTCAAATCACGGAAGGAGAATCTGCACTTGGGACCCATTGCACACTCAGGTTCAGAGTTCCAATCATTAACATCCTCCATCTAGCTCCAGGAATCCACACCTCAAGGCCTGAAATGAACCTGCAAATTGCCCTGGGATCCATACCCAAACACACAGCCATACTCACCATCATTGATTAACATTTATTTCCTCAGTTTACATATAATCCCTTGACTGAAATCCTCTCTCCCAAACTCGTAACTCTGATAATATACTCCCTCAACAAACTCAAAAGCTCTTTGGAAGATATCTTCCAACAAGAGCCCCACCACCATTACCAATGTCAGGAGAGTATCTTAAACTCTTTTATAATTTGAATGGTAATTCATTCCTGCAGGCAGCTGTGACCCCTCCTCCTCCCTTCTCCTGATCACACAGCTATCACCTTCTCAAAGTATATTATTCATTAAAATGTGAGTTGGTCTTTCACAAACCTAATCACAAAAAAGGTACTTGATGTCACAGATGTTAAACTAACTGTAAAAATTCAGGCACTGCCACCTTTCTTAGGTATAAATTAGTCCCTTGAATGAATAATGAAGGAAACCATGGGATGGGATGAAGAATGGTAAGTCACACTTCTGGGAGACCTTCAAAAGTCTAAATCTCAGAAGATCCTGAGAAAAGAAGTAGTAGCTGCCCTCTGAGGATCCAGGAATCTAGAATAGAGATTCAAAGAGGAACAATGCTCTTCCTGGGATGAGAAGACCATGGAGTTGGAAGAAAAAAGGCATAGGCAGATGCAACCACCAAAAAAGAAAGGGGACAGACCTCTGGGAGTGAGGTCACTCAAGCAAACCAGGCATAAGGTGTGTTGGGACAGAAGCTACTGTTGCTGAAATCCTCCCACCCCCTACTTCAGACCCCCTGTATCTCCTTTAGAAGTGGAGATCTTTTCTCTCTAGGCACAAGACAATCTGTATACTTTTCTTCCTTTTAAGTGTTTCCTTGGTCTTAAAAAAACTTAAAGCAAGCAGCCATAAGGAAACAATTCAAATATTGTGGAGCCACAGTCAAGAGAAAACAAGATTTAGTGGTTTCTACATTAACAGATTTAGTTAAACTATTTACATTCCTATTTGGGAAGATGATACAAGTAACTCCTAAGAATTTTATTATTATTAGGGCTGTTAGAAAGAATCTACATAGACAGAGGGCATGCATATGAGCTGATTAGGATGGGATGATCACAAAAAAAAATGAAGGGGTAGGAAAGAGGGATGCTTTGGGAGAAGAAGGAAGTGAGAGGTAGAATGGGAACATTTTTCTCACAAAAAGAAGCATACAAGGCAGAACTTTTATAGTGGAAGGGGAAATTGGGGAGGAAATAGCAAGCAATGTTTGAACTTCACTCTCATCAGAACTGGTTCAAGGAGGAAAAAAAAGAAATATATATATATATATACATATATATATATATATATATATATATATATATATATATGGACACTCAGTTGGGTATAGAAATCTATCTTACCCAATAGGAAAATAGGATTGGAAGGGGAAAAGAGATATGGGGGTTGGGATGTCATAAAAAAAAAAAACATGGTGAATTAAGGGAGGTAGTGGTCAGAAGAAAAACTTCTGAGGAGGGACAAGATAAGAGAGAGAAGGATGAAAAGAAGAAAACAGGATGAAAGAAAATACACAGTTAGTAATCATAACTGTGAATGCAAATGGGATGAGCTCACTCATAAAATAGAAGCAGACAGCAGAACGAATTAGAAAACCAAATCCAACAATATGTTGTTTGCACAAGACATACCTGAAACAGAAAGATTACATACAGAGTTAAAATAAAGGGCTAATGCAAAAGCTAATATGCTTCAGCTGAAATTAAAAAAAAAAAACAAACAAGGGTAGCAATCATGATCTCAAAGCAAAAGCAAAAATGACCTAATTAAAAGGGATAAGCTGGGAAACTACATTTTGCTAAAAAAAACAAAAACAAAAACAAAAAACCATAGACAAAGAAGTAATATCAAAAGTTTTACAGCCTCTGATAAAGGCCTCATTTCTCAAATACACAGGTAATAGAATTAAATTGATTAAAATAAGAGCCATTACCCAATAGATAAATGGTCAAAGGATGTGAACAGGTAGTTTGTGGAAGAGTGTCTGATTAAGGAGGTTCAGGATTCGCATGAATGGGACACTCGGCACTTCAAAAGATCCAATATAATTTATTTAGAATATAGGCAAGAGGGAAGGAAGCCAGAGACAACAGAATAAAGGCTTAGGAATAGTAAGATAAGAGCAACTATGATATATACACACACACACACACACACACACACACACACACACACATATCCACGATCATCACCAATGCGGGCAAGCACCAACACCTGACCACCTGGCAGGGTCCCACTCGGGACAGGCAGGGCTCCCACTGCATAGTAGAATATATCTATACATATTTACAGTCATCACTGATGCAAAGAAACACCAACACCTGACCACACAAGCTGGGGAATCCCGGGTACAGCCATCAGGGTTCCACTCGGGAGGGTCCCAGGCAGGATATCTCCTCCATGGGTGAGATTCCTATTTGGGGTCTGAATCTTATGGTTTAAGTAGTGCTGAGAACAAAGAAGGCATACTGCCAGGTGTTTTTTAGCAAGCATTATCTTGTGTGAGTCTGGGGAGGGAGGCCAATCCCTCCAAGGCACCCCCCCCAAGAACAATGTTTCCTTGGAATGGCTAGTTCTAGGAGATGGGCAGTTAACCATATCTCTTCTCAAGGTCCTGGCCAGGGTCCCAGGAGAAGCGAAGCCCTCATGTTCCCAGGATTTTCTGTTCCAAAACAACTCAGGGTAATAGAAAGGTCTTATTGAGTTAGGGCCTTGGTTTGTATAATCTTATTCCTTACAGAGGGGCTTACCTTGCCCCTTCAAAGAGGAAATCAAAACTATCCATAGTCATATAGGAAAAAATGCTCTAAATCACTATTGATTAGAAAAATGCAAATTAAAACAACTCTAAGGTACCACCTCACACCTATCAGAACGGACAAATTGTTGGTAGAGTTATGAAATGGTCCAACCATTCTACAGAACAATCTGGGACTATGTCCAAAGGATGTAAAACCATGCATACCCATTGACCCTGCAATATCACTACTAGGTCAGTCACACCAAAGAGATCAAAGGAAAAGGAAAAGGACTTTCGTATACAAAAATATTGAAATAAGCTCTTTCTATGGTGGCAAAAGATTGGAAATTGAATGAATGTCCATTAATCAGGAAATGGCTAAACAAGTTGGGGCTACTCTACTATAAGAAATGACAAGGTTGGGGTGTGGTTTCAAAAAAAAAAACATGGGAAGATTTGTATGAAATGATGCAGAGTGAGGTGAGATGAGCCCAGAGATCATTGGGCATAGTGAAAGCAATGTTGTAATGATGATGAGCTGTGAAAGACATGATTACTCTGGCCAGAGCAGTGACACTGGACAGTTCCAAAGGGCTCATGATAAGAGGGTGCTGTCCACCTCCAGGGAGAGAACTGGGGAACTCTGAGTGCAAATTGAATTGTGACTTTCTTGTTTTTTATTATTATTATTACTGTTGTTTTTGCTGTATGGTTGATATGGAAATGGGTTTTCATGATTTTGCAGATAAGGTGGATATCATTTTGCTTGCCTTATCACTGTTTTGTGGAGAAGGGAGCAGAGGGAGGATGAGAATTTGGAACTTAAAATTTAAAAAGAAGATAATATTTTAAATAAATAAATAATAACATTTTTAAAATAAGTGAAATGATACTGTGCAGGAGGTGTATTGATATTGCCTGAGGAGATTCAGTCACACTCTGTGAGGTCTGTATAAAATAGCAGGCAAGTACCCCAGTACCCTAATGTCTATCTAGTAAGTGGTGGAAGCAGTCCCAGACAAGACCTTGAGAGAAATTGCTTGGGGAAGAGATCCAAAGAATAGTTCTATCTCTTTCTCCTCAATCTGAACAATGATGGAAGGTTGGAGGACTTGACCTTCTCATCTGCATCCTGGCCACTGAAGACAGAGTCTACTAAGGACTGAAGCTGAGGGTGACTTATACATAGCAAAGAAATGTCACTTCAGGACTCTAAAGGAGCCAGTAGAAAGTTAAATGATGCCTAAGGGAAACTTCCTGAGGGCTCCAGGAATCAGAGAAAAGGACAACTAGCAAAAGAATTTCCACAAGCTAAATTATACACCCCTGTCCTTCTCCCCTGCCCAACCCCTTTGCTACATGTTCTCTCTATGCTTGATCCCACCTTCCCTCTGACTTTGAAAATACTTGTGAAAGCATATGCCCCCATTTTTGAGGGATGTTTTGTACCAACTGCTCTTATTATACCACCTTGGTAAACCCAAATTGGCTAGCTGGCTAATTGATATCAACTGACAATCAATAAGAGAAGCATATCAATAGGGGCTCATGAGTGCAAGCATTAGAAAGGTAATCCCAACGCCTTAGTTTTCCTAGAACTCTGAGTGGCTGCCCAGCCTGCCAGTAACAGTACAGGTTGGAGCAGTGGTTCCAGAACGTTTGCTACAGAAACAAATGTTAACCACATGGAGTATTTATTGTGAATACAGTTGGGAAGAGATAAGTGAGGATAGAAACAGACCAAGAAAAGAGAGAGAAAAATCTAACACGGAGAAGTGCTGTCATTGGCTGAGAGCTTAGTAGTAACAAAAAGATAGAATGAGGAAACCCATCTGGGCAACAAGTCCCAGTAGGATGAGGGCCAGATAGGAATGGTTGAACAGCCCTAATGATCACTGCTACAAAATGATAAACAGCAAGCGTAGATCTCATCTTAGGGGAAAAAATAGGCATTAGATGCAATTGCTCATTGTGGCTTCCAAGTTTAAAATAAGATTTTTTTTTGGCGGCATAGTGGTGAGAAAAGCATGACAAACGTGTGTGTGTGTGTGTGTGTGTGTGTGCTTATTCACTGGAGAATCATGTTAAACACTACAGATGACATACATTAATTCTTAGGAGCTCTGGAGATAAAATGGTCTATTAAAATTGACTCATTAAATTCAAAAGTTAATACCCCTCTTCATGTTCTCCTTCTGGTAGTGATACTAAAAAGCAAACAAAGAGGTCAAAATATGATGGTAGAAGGGGGAAGGAGAGAAATTAAAACCCTGGATAATCTACAAACCAAGTCATCATTTTCTGAATATTCTAAAGGTGACTCCACCATAATTTAAAGAGTGTTAATGAAGTCATAAATTTTCAAACTTAGTTTAATGTTTTAGGGCAAAGAATTTTTTTAAGTCCATTTTCAATTTCATAAAAGCAAATCATCCTATACATCTTGCTCTTAAAATTGGCCAACGAATGTCACAAAGCATAGGAACAACTATACATCCTTGAAATGGTTTACATATATTTCATTCTATTGGCTGTGACATTAGATTCTGGGGAGTTCATCACACCGACCTTTAAGGGAAAAATAAAAAATCATTCTCTGCCCTTATATAATTGCTCAGTTGTTTAAGAATACTTGGGCATTCATCAATGTGTCCATGAATGAGCTAATGTTCCTTTTTGGCATTTTCTCAAACTGTTTAAAGTGAAACTAATAAAATTAGAACTTATGATCTCTACTAATGTACTTAGAATAGTTTGTAAAACAAGAAAAAAAAACACAGATGTTTAAAAAAAAATAGTCTGCATTGCTGATATTTCCCTCTAAAAGCTGTTACTGAATAGAAAGTCACTTAAAACGGTTCCTTAAAGCTGATGGGTGGATTTTGCTAGAAATTAGCAACAAAAAAAATATGATTTAACTGGCCGATAACTAAAAGAAAAGACGTTTTCCATTAAACCAGAGAAACAAGATAAATGCCCTGGGTTCCACACTGGATAGGAAGTTAATTTGCCCTCAATGAGCTTACAATCTAAACGGGGAAAACAACAAGCACAAATATACACAAAGCAAGCTGTTTACAGGAGGAATAGGAAATTAATTAATAAGGATTTAAAGTCATGTTCTCTTTGTAACCCCTGTGCAGACTTGTACAGGTCACTTTTGTTTTCTAGGGCTATTTGCTCGTCTGTAAAAAGGAAGGGGCTCAGAGGAGACAGTGTCTAAGAGCCCTTCCAAATCTAACGCCAGGATCCTATGAAAAGTGCATCTATAAATTCTCATTCTTTTTCCAAGTGCCATTAAAAGAGATAAACAGCTCTCACAAATACAGTCAGTTCTGCTATCAGGACAAATGGGTTCCTTAACATTGCCTTACTATGCAAAATTGCTCAATTAGCTTTTATAGGAAAAATGGGAAGAGGGGCATGATACTCAAAAACTTCTTTGGTGATGCATTTTTTTAAAAACAGGCACCTAATCAATACAGCACAGTTTTATAGATAGTAAAAGGTTAAGACATACATAAATATGTAATAAGTAGAGGGTACTCTTCTGTCTACAGCTGCGGCTGGGGGTTAAGGACCAGTCCTCTACCCCCAGCTCCAATGCACCAGAAAACATCAATAAATAGGGCTCATACCTTGGGAAAGACCTGAAATCTGCTTGTGCAAGTGGGCACTATAAGGGTTGCAGCTTGTGAGTTATTCTGAAACCAGCTGTTTTCTACATTCTTGCTGTTTCTGTCAGATGAAATTGTGCATAAGCAAACTCAAAAATAACTGAGTTATGTTTAAATCTTCCCTTAGCATATATAATTGCATTGTAACGAAGTCCAGTTCTCCAGGCAAGTTTGTAGTCAAACCACACAAATTGGTGGGGTAAGTTACTGAACTCTGTGATGGATCATATTGAGGCACCTAGGTGGCTCAGTGCATGGGGCCGGGACCACCAGCATTAAAATTCTGCCTCCCTTACAATTTGTGCAACCCAGGGCAATCCCCTTAGCCCTGCCTGCCTCAGTTTCCTCAGCTGTCAAATGAGGTAACTATGGCACCCAGCTCGTCCTGAACATTAATGCTTTGCAAACCCTAATGCCTGCATAAATAACGCACTGATATCTCAAAACAGGGTTTTTTTTGCGTCTTCCTTTGAAGGCTTGGGGAAGCACCTCTGCGGTGGGCGGAAACTGCTCTCATTTGACTTTCCCTGCAGTCCCAGTTAATAATTGAGGGAGGTCGGGGCACCAGCCTTACACGACTCCTCCTTTCTCTCCTCATTTCCTGGGAGCTGTTTTTCATTTTTGAATTCCAGTTTCAGAGGCAAGGGCCTAAGACAGTGGTTCTCAACCTTCCTAATGCGGAGACCCTTTAATACAGTTCCTCATGTTGTGGGGACCCCCAACCATAAAATTATTTTCGTTGCTACTTCATAACTGTAATTTTGCTACTGTTATGAATCGTAATGTAAATATCTGATATGTAGGATGTATTTAAATTGAACATAACCCACAGGTTGAGCATTGCTGTCCTAAGAGATAAAGTGGGAGTACAGGGGCCAGGGAAAACCTGGGTTCTAAAACCCAGTCCTCAGGCCTTAGTTACGGCGGGAGAGGGGCGGTCACTCAGCAAGCATTAATTAGGCGCCCCCTGGGTAGCACGTGGGGCTTTCCACGACGCTCTACTACTGCCTTACTCACTCTTGGGGACAAGGGTCACATGTGGGAACTTCTACTCTACAGATGGGAAACCGGCGCTCGGAGCACGCGGGTCCCTCGCCTCCCCGCCTTTGCGCCTGCGCGGTACAACAGGTGGCTTATTCCTAAGGGCGGGGACCGCAACACCACTCCCCCTCCGCTGACGCTGCGCCTGCGCGTGCGCTTACGCGAGCGGCGTGACAGGTGAGCGCGAGGCGCGGCTGGCGTCGCCAAGAGGAAGTAGTGAGGCAGCGCTTGGCCTGGCCCTGGCTAGCCGAGGCGGGGCCCGGGGGTGGCGCTGCCGCTGCCTCGTCATCGTCGGGAGATGACCGGCAAGCGACGTCCGGAAGGAGGCGGAGGGGAGCCGGCTCTCGGGCGGGAGCCAAAAGTGAACTCGGCAGCTTCCTAGGGCTCGGCGGGGGCCGTCTCTGAGCGCGAGGCGCGGCGGGGGGCCGAGCCGGAAGTCCCGTCCTGCCCCCTCCCCGGGGGCCCGCGGGGCCATGGACGCCGCGACGCTGGAGCGGGACGCGGTGCACTTCGCTCAGCTGGCAGTGCAGAGGGACCAGGGAGGCCGCTACCAGGAAGCGGTGTTCTACTACAAGGTGCGGCCAGGTCCCCGAAGTGGCCCCCCAGTCCCGAGAGCCCCGAGGCGGGGCATCCCCTGCTCCCTGGTGCGGCTCAGGACCTCCCAAGTTTGCCAGAGTTGGCCGGGACCGTGTTAGATTCAGGAGGCAGAGGCGGCCCAGCCACGTTTCGGGGGGCTGAGATTTGAGCTGTGGGATATCTCCGCAGACTTCAGGCCGGAGGCGGCCCATGCTCCAGATACCTGCCCCGGCATGGGGGCCTCGGCGGCGTCCTCTGTAAAACGGATAGACCCCGCGGGGAACCCCGGGCGTCGCTCTGTCCCCATATAGCGGCCTGGAAGCGCAAAGTGCCGCCCCCCCGGGAGGGACCGAAGGAATGAGGGCCTGGAGTAAATGGGACGGGCGGCCTGGGCTGCCGTCGTTGCCGTCGTCCAGAAAACGCTCATCTAAGCTGAGTAGCTAATGATAAAAAAATAAATAAACTGAAATATCCAGTCATCAGTGACGTAGCAATTTGAGGAAAGAGCTTTAAGTATGCTGTGCTTATTAATCAATGACTGAAGTTACATTTTTTTAAGTGTAGATGCGCCTTAATTTTAAAGCACATTTCAAGTAATTGATTCTCTCTCCTCGTCCTGTGTGTTCAGTGATGCAATGCCCAGCCTTTGGTGGTATCGTAATTTCCACACTATTGAGAAATTAGAATTATTAGATCGCCTAAAAATGCCGTGTTCAACACCAAGAGAATCTCCCAGTTCACATGCCTCTTTTTTTGCACTAAGCTTCTGCTGTAGTTGTCACCTGTAGCAACTCTTATTGTACTGGATAGGCTCCTCTCTCAGACTTGTCTAAGGAAACTTGTCAGCTCCCCTCTGCCTTTTCCATGCTTAACAGCAGAACTAGTGGCAGAATCGAGTTTCAGTGAGTATGTATGCCCCCAATATTCATGTTGTGTTATGTTTATATATGTATGTACACATATATATAATATAATTAACCACTTAATTCATTCAATTCCCACTGTAGTCATAAATTATATCAGTGTTCTATTTAAAATACATTTATTTAATATAAAAAAAGTCCTCTAACATGAACTACCCTTTTGCTTGGGAAGAAATATAAAAATTTATCAACTGAGGAAGAATATAATTTCTTGTCATCTAAATATAGTCAATTTAGGCTGTATTTTTAATAATATTTTGGTTCTGTGGTTTGTAATAATTATGCTTAGTTTCCCCATAATTTGAAAAAAATATATAATATCAGGTTAGGGGTATTGCTTAAGACAAATGATTAAAGATATACATTTCTATCACTTTAAGAAAACTTATCACGTACAATCCCACACAGTTAATGTATGTACTTTGATGAGAGAGAAAAATTGAAGTTATTAGAAAGTGAGCAAAAAACGTTAGTTGACCAGATTTATAATTTACTTCCTATTGGGAAAGAAGTACTAATTTGAAATGTTTATTCAAATAATTTAATTTTGGTATTTTCATTAGAATGATGAATATGGAAACATTTAAAGATAATTCAAATTGTGAGCTGTGGTATTTTTTGTTTGTTCTTTTAAAAATGTTTTGTTTTTAGGAAGCTGCACAAGCCTTAATTTATGCTGGGATGGCAGGATCAAGCCTAGAAAATATACAAGATAAAATAAATGAGTATTTGGAAAGAGTTCAAGCTCTTTATTCAGCAGGTAAGTGAAGGACTTTATGATTATCAATGAAATTACACATCTGCTGTTAGAGGAAACATTTTTTAAGCTCAGTAGTTTATAATAAAGATCACATTTCTATAGCACTTTCCTTTCTACAAATATTTCTATGGGGAGGCAGGTGATATGGATGTTATCTTCATTATATAAGTGAAGACTGAGGCCTGGGAGAAGTGGCTGCCCATAGTCCCATGGCTGGTGAGGAGCCACTAAAACACAGTACAGAGTTTTATTTCTTTCTCCTACTCATCACTACTTTTTTCAGAAGCATCTATTTATGGTATGTAAGATTTCTACTTTTGGAGTAATTTAACCTGCCTATAAGTTATTTTTTCTGTACTATATATAAATTCTACTTTTTTTAGTCATTACACTTTTCATATAGATGTGAGTTGGTTATTAAGAGAATTGTAACTAGTCAAAATAAGGCGTTATGATTTTTTACATAATTTACATAATTTTACATAATTTAAGTTAAATGTTAACAGCCTTATCAAAACCATGTTCATTTTCAGATTAAACCTTCAAGAGATATTTCTTCTTTGTAAATTCCAACCAGTGCAGGAACATAGAACCTTTTGTCAGTCAGATCATAGAAAAAAATTAGTTGGGAGTTACACTGCAGAAGCAGTGATGAGTCTACAGTACCACATGTTATTTTGTAGTTTTCTTGGTTTCATGGGTTGCCATGACCAAAAGACCACATGTCCAGTCTATGGTACTTTGCAAGACTATAAATATAAGACTTGATCTGTTGCTGGAACCATAAACGAAGCCTTTGACAATAAAGTAGAACCTACCAGAACTTGTGCTCTCCTGATTATTTGGAGGCTGTGACATGATAAAGGATCCATGGAAGACAGTAGGGCAACAAAGATGGGAAAACACCTGAACTAAACCCGTTGTGCCCAGAGGAGCTTCTGGAGACATTAATGGTGAAAGGGTTAAGGAATTGATTCGCAGGGTATCCAAAGAAGTACCAAAGGTGTGGAAAAGATCTGAGACCTTATTACAACTGAAAAAAAGAGGATGACCAAAAAAAGATTAATGATTCCAACATAGAAACCTAAATTTCCATCTTTATATATAAAATCTTTATGAGATTAATTTGTGTGCATATTGACAGTATCATTGATGAGGATTTTACAAGGGAAACAGCAAAATTTTGCAAGTGATTTTCCACCATAGCCCACATCTTAACCATCATACAAATTCTCTAAAAGATATAGAGAATATAAGACCACTTTATATATATATATATGTATATATATATAGCCACTTTAAAGTCCTTCCTCCAACCAGGTGATACATGTATTTCATACACGGAAATGTATATACATTATATAAACATTTTGTTTTGAAGAAATTTTGCTACGTTAAGAGAGAGAGAAACCTTTTACTCTACCAAGTAAAGTGTTTATGTAATTTAATTCTTATAGTTATGTTATTTTTTAATACGTTTTATATATTGTTACATATATTTTATTTATGTATTTTTATGCGTACTGTAAAATTCCCTTAAAAATACTGTAACGACAGGAATAACTTTGTTTAACTCTTGGATCATTAATACTAGATGAGACATAAAAGCGAGACATACTATATGTTTGCCAGAGGTATTCCAAAGGAGATCCAACACTGAGTCCAAGTTGAATTCCCTGTAGATCAGGGGTTCTTAACCTTTTGTCTTGGAACCCTTTAGAAGTCTAATGAAGCCTATGGATGCTGTTTCAGAATAATGGTTTGTGGTCTACATTTAAAATTGGAAGAAATGCTAAATTTCTTCTATAGAAATTAGGGAAAATAATGTCATTTTTTTCCCATCCCAAGTTCATGGACCCCCTGAAATCTATCCACGGATTAAGAACCCCTGCTGTAAATGGTGAGGTGCTTCTATTAGCAGTCACTGCATCAGGCCCTAGAACATTGCAGTTTCTTGGATAAGATCCATAACCACTCAAAGAGTTTGGCCCAATGCTGGAGAAACCAAATGAATGAAGAATAAAGGTTGAAATAACAACCTTTAGAATTCATCCCAAGAAATCTTGGGCGAGAGACTGCAAAGATTGGAGAGGTTTTGGCCCAAAATTTAAAAAGAGATGAGTGGGCTGGATTGCCTGTGGGCAGGTCGTCTTTATGGCCCCAAACTTTCCTATGGAACAAATGTTTGTCTTTATTGATACCACTATTCTACCAATGTTGTCATATAATTACATATTATGGAATACCAGTCTCCAGAGAATCACCAGAGGGCAATAGAAAGGCAACTGGTAATATAAATAGGTTAACGAGGCCCTGCAAAGACCTGAAGAAAAGGATGTCATCAGAAAAATGTGAGATAAAACATTGGATGTCCTCATGGTAAGAGCGAGATAGAACCATCAGAAAATCCCTGGGTTTTGTTATCCTCGGGTTGTCTGAAGAAAACTACTCCCAGCATATTGTTGGGTGAACCTTTTATAGCTGTGGATAGACATGGATGAGAATTACATGGGATAGGCAGACATAGGTTACAATCTGTCAGTGGACACAGACCTGCATCAGTAAAACCATAGATGCATTTGAGTGTGTGCTTTATTCCTTTATATGTAAACATGCATGCATGCCTTCAAAAGGGAGCTAGTTCAGCCATGATAGGCACTGATCTTTGAGTTCCATCTGGGCTTGCTTCTGGTAAACAGTCTAGAAAAAGCTGTTTCAGTGGATATTATGGCCTGAGGGAGGCTACTTTATTTTCTAGGTTGGCCCAACTTTTGGGGGAGTGTGAGATTACTTTTAACCATAAATGTATTTATCAGTTATACTTTGCTAGTATTCGCAATCAAGAATTGGTTATGTATATGTTTCTGTGCAACTATACAGATAACGTATGATCTAAAGGAACTACAGTTATACAAATACAAAATGACAGATAATCAGGAACCTTATTTCATAGTTTGTTTTTGTCTTTATAGTCCCTCTGCTTCTGGAATTAGCAAGGCTTTATTGTAACAAATAAAATTCTGCTTGCACAGTGGAAAATGGGATAGTGTATTTCCCCCCATGATTTCTCTTTTTTTCCTCAGAAAGGTTGTGTGAGAGTAAAGATAATGCATTAATACTGTGGCAGTAGCAGTGAGCATGCTCTGCCCAGGGCATAATTTGATACCTCCCCCAACACCTATGAGGGTAGCACTGTGCACAAAGCTCTAATAATCCTCACATTTTTTGTGTCAGGGACCCTTTTGATAGTCTGTGGACCCCTTCTCAGAATGTTTCTAAACAATTGAAGAAATTGTTAGATTTCAGTTATTGATTAGGAAAAATTAGATGTTGTTTTTTTTTCCCATCCAAGTTCCATCAAGCAGTCTTTGGACCCCAGGTTAAGAACCCCTGCTTTAAAAATGTCAGTAAAAGCAGTTAAATAGGTGTGAAAAGGGAAAATCTATTATTCCTGAAGAGCACTTTTTTTCCCAACTAGGCAAAAAAATTGAGTTTGATTTGGGAGCAAAGAGGAGCTTGGGTAGCTCGATGTTGTCAACAAATACATCTAGGACCAGGCAGTCCCACAACATTTTTCTTCCTCTAGAGGGCTTAGGGGCTTGTTGTCTTAGGGCAGACGCCTTTGAAAGGCTTGCCAGCTTTCTGCCCGGTCTCTTCCAACTAATTCAGAATCTCAGTCTGAATGAGGTGACTTGATTGCCCTGTGGCTGTGCTTTCGGAACTACGTGGAGGCAAAAGGGTGCCTGGTATCCAGAAGGAAAAAGCGGTGTGTTTATACTCTGCCCTGCCCAGAGGAGGAGGTCCTGTGACCAGCTACCAAAAATGTAACATAGGTACTCAATAAAAGGAGACAAGTGTGCCCTCATGGCCCAAAAGTAAAATCTGAAACCTAAATTATTCTTTAGGAACATTACATGCATCAAAAAAAGGACCCGCCCTGGTGCTCCACTAATCTAATCTAGTTAAGCAGTCAGTGAACTTTAAGCATTTACTGTTTGCCTAACACTGGGATTCAAAGAAAGGCAGAAGGCAGGTCTTGCCCCTAAGGACCTCACAGTCTGGTGGGTGAGGCAGCATGCAGATAAGATGTATGGAGAAGCTAGAAACGGGATAATCTGGAGATCACCTCAGAGGGAAGGCAGGAGGATTAAAGAGAACAGGAAAGGCCTCCTGTAGAAGGGGGACATTTGGCTGGAACTTGAAGGAAGCCAGGAGGTAGATATAAGGAGGGAGAGGATGCCAGGCATAAGGAACAAGCAGTGTAAATGCCCGTAGTTAGGAGTTGGCATGTCTTGTGTGAGAAACAGTAATGAGTCCAGTGTCACTGGATCTCCAAGTAAGGGCAGTGGGGGAATAGGAGGCCAGACTGCGAAGGGCTTCAAACACCAAACAGAAACGCAGAAATTTCAGTGCTACTGTTTACTTATTACTGCTAAAAGCACCCCTTCAGAGGGGGAAATTCTGTGGGAAGAGAAAAAAATTACTGTTTGCAAAATTTAGGATCAGAATTGAGTACTCAGAAGCAGGGAACTTGAGAAGAAAATTATGAAAGTGCTTTTTTAGTACATGTATCACAAATAAAATGGGAAAATTGGAATTTGCTATGTAGAATAAAAAAGGAGTTTTTTGTTTTCCTCCCAAGCCTTAAACTTAAAATTGAACCAAAAAAACAAATTTAAGCTCTGTTATTAAAGTATGACTTAAATGAGTGCCCAACTTTTTTTTTAAATAAGAGTAATTGAGAAATTTATAATAAAGAATGTCTTAACTTATTACAGATGTGTAGTGTTCTTAGTAGCCATGCTTCCAGTATCCCCTTAATAACGCCTACTTTATTTGGTCCTAGTTCAGTCACAAAACTGTGACCCTTTGAAGCCAAAACAGCAATTGGATTTGGAACGTGCCCGTTTCCTGGTGACACAGGCTTTTGATGAAGACGAGAAAGGCAATGCTGAAGAAGCTATAGAACTATACACAGAAGCAGTGGATCTCTGTCTGAAAACAGTATGTTAAGCTAGCAGTTAATTTGGTGGAATTATGTTAGGGTAAGAAATTCTTCCACTTACAAGTGAATCACACTTAGAAATTGGCTGGAAAAAATGTAGTACCTGTACCATCAGTTGCAGAATACATCGTTTCTTATTAGCTTTCTACTTTATGTCCTGTTAATAGTTTCTTAGCCTGTATCAACTGTTACATAATTATTGGCAGTGATACTTAATAGATGTTCATTTTTGCCCCAGTTTCCTTGTCTATAAAATGGGGATAATTTTTGCTACTTCATGAAAGCCTTAGTCTTAGCCTTAATGATGGCTTGAAAGTGTTTTTAGGGTCTTGGAATCTGTGCCAGTGGAGAGACACCTGGCACATCTCACCAAACTGGAAAGTTGTCTGTGTGAGCCAAGCAAAGGACAAGATATCTGTTGTCAGAGGACCAGCTTAACTAAGTATAGACTCACTCATGGGGGGTTGACTCTTGGTGTTAAATATTTCAGTAACTCCTAAGGAGTTATGATCTGTACGAGTGGAAAGAGTACCTACATCAGTTAAATCACAGCTCTTTCAAAGTAATATTTGCTCTACTTGTCTTACGGATTTGTTCTCAGAATCTGTTACATTATTGTATGTGTAAAAGCATGCTTTGTGAAAGTGAAAGCACTTTGCAGACCATAAAGTACTATGTAAATAGAAACTTTTCAGAATTTTATGAAAAACTCCTTATATACAAGTTTTTTCACCTGATTACTCCTATTTGTGGTCTGTAAATTTGTACTAAATCCAGATGTAAATCCTTCAAAATCAGGGACTTCTGATTGATCGCAGGTAGTGATTGGACAGTCAGCTTGGTCAAATGATTTTTTTTTTTTGCTCAGCTTTATAAGTTTTATAACTTAAAAGTTTTATGAGCTTTATAACTGTTATGGATGGTTGTTCATTTAAATTAGTGTAGAAGCCTAATAATGTTACTTAATATGTTGTTAAATGTTTAGAAGCATTAAGGAGTCATTAGGCAGCTGTTTTTAAGTACTTTTAAAATGAATGAATGAACTACAGGTACTACTTTTTCAAAACTTCTGAATCCTGGTAGCTGAAATTAATTCAGTAGGGCAAGAGCTCATCATCATGATGTAACTCCACCAAGTGCAATTATATTTCTTCTGTTTGTCACACACTGAAATAGCAGGTGTAGCTTAGGAGAGCCTTAATAGTTTATGAAGTTATCTGTCGTGAATTACTTAATATTTATATAGTGGCACTTAATAATCAATCCAACTTTTAGGTGTTGTTTATTTCTCAGTGGACAGGGGCTCCTAAAATGAGGTAAATTGATAGGAGTGGGTTAGGCAGTGGAGATTAGGGAACAACGGGGAGAACTTCCAGGATTAACTGTCTTATAGGAGGCATTTCTTGTGTCTGCAGTGGCACTGTTCATATTGGAAAGAAGTTCTCATAAGGGACAGCTAGGTGGCACAGTGAATAAAGCCCAGGCCCTGGAGTCAGGAGGACCTGAGTTCAAATCCAGCCTCACTTAACAGTAGCCGTATGACCTTGGGCAAGTCACTTAACCCCAATTGCTCTACCTTCCCCCCTCCTAAAAGCAAAAAAAAAAAAAAAAACAGCAAAGCTCTCATAGGAGCCCTCCAGCCTAGGTAGGTAATTTGGAGTATTAAGACTGAGGGTAACGGTGCTTGATGATAACTTTTACAGTGCCTACCATACTGTCTTTGCTTTCTAGAAATTTTGTAGTCCTCTAGCCACATTAGCATGGTTCCAAGTTAAGTGGTCTTAAATGCAAGTAGACAAACTTAAAGTATCCTAAAATAGCAACTTTAATATTCCTTTCTTGTTTTATTCCTGCTTATAATTAAAATATTAAATAAGAATCAAATTTATTGTAAACTGCACGTACAAGTCAGGTCATTGCAGTATATTAACTTAGAAGTGTCTCAGACCAAGTAGTTTCTCTGGAAAGAAGGTTTTTCATACAACCTTAATTGTCTCATCAGCAACTTATCCATTTTTCCTCCTCAAGTCTAATGAAACTTCTGATCAGTCCTTGCAAAGTAAGCTGAAACAGTTGGCTCGACAGGCACTGGATAGGTAAGTTGTTAAATGGCCTTGTAAATTCTTGTTTATTATTTTATAGTGGATGGAGTGTTTTATCTGATTGCATTTTTCTGATGCACTTTGCTCTTTTTTTGTAGTCCTGAAATTACAGTGTTCACAAAGTTGGGATTTGAAACAAAAACTTAATTTTTGTATATTGTGACTCAGCTGCTAGAATGTGACTGCCATTAGTAGTCCTGTGAGCAGTTCATCTTCACTCCCATCCCATCCCTATGTCATTGTCTTTGTTAGTGCTCCTGGGATGCTTAGTTTCTATTTCTGTTGCATTCTGTGTTTCGTAAAAAACACCATGCCAGCCAGTATTTATGGAGTTTAACAGAAGCATCTGTGATAACTAGGCTGCTAGTCCTGCCCTCTTTTTTATTCCTCCTTGTCTTATAAAATTTTTAAATTAAAAAAAAAAAAGGAGTTCAGGGCTATTACCAAAACTTGAGAAATTGAGTGTGAGGCTGCTCAGAACTAGTTCTGATCAAGTAACAGATATGGATGTTAGATGGAAACATGGTGCCTGTTGAAGAGGAGTCAAAAAGGAAAAATGAAGAGGAAGGGAATTAATTGCATCTCCAATTTCTGGAAATTCTCAAAACCTCCATGCATAGCTTATGGTGGGAGAATCTGGGTAATGATAGAAAGTGTTACATGATCATAATGGTTTTAAGAGATTTAGAACCTAGAGTTAATGTTCTTTCTAGAAAGGCATGATGGAGAGAAATTATTTATAACAGAATTTTCTGATTTTAACTCCTATTTTAGAGCAGAAGCATTGAAAGAATCTATGTCAAAGCCATCCCAAAAGGACAGACCAGCTGTAGTTAAATCAAATCAGCCAGTCAGAACATTTTTTCCATTGGGACCTGATTTTTCCTTGAGTGATAAACCTCAAACGGTTAGAACTGTGCAGTCAAGTGAACCACAGGGGCAGAGATACACAGCAGAAGAAATAGAAGTGCTCAGGTGCGTCAAGAAATGTTTTGTCACTGTTGTTATTTTGCTTAAATTGAATGTGTATATATTTGATTATTAGATATTTTATGCTCAGAATTTAATTTGAGACTCTAGAACTTCAAGAAAAAAGTTGTACGGCATTATCGGTTCTGCCATCCTCAGCTAGTTCCAGTCTATTTCACTTTAGGGAGTACCATCCTCAGGGTAATCACAAATCTATCAAAACATGAAGTAGCTTGCAATAATGATCAAATCTGTTTCTAAAAAAGAGGTAAAAGCATGTTTGTAAAAGGGGAAAAGAGCCTACTTATTTTATGTCTTCAAATTTTTCCATGATAGAATATGTTGATAATTTTTCATTGTTTGAGAAACAATAAAAGTTATTTAGTGTCACCTCTTGATTTGATATTTAATACTTTTAGTTCATCATACAAGTAACACCTTCTCTAGACTGTGCTGACAAAACTAGGATATATGAGGCTATTTGAGTTGGAGCCTTCAGCATAGTTCTGGTAGTGATTCTGCCTATTAACCCTAAAAACCATAAATTGCTGAAAATATTATTTTCATTTCCACTTTGCTGCATAGGATATGTATTGTAATAGTTTTTAAAAATAGTTCTAAGTAGTTTCTTTGCTTGATTAATTGAATTCATTAGTGTTTATACAATATTTTAAAAGACTATAATATAAAAGATTCCTTAAGTATTTAAGTATGCTAGCAGTGCTGTAGGATACAGAGGCAGTAATGGAATGTTTATAACCAGAAATCAAGCTGATTAATTACCCTTGTACTCTTCATAAACTGTTTTGTGAAATTTTGATCCAGCTATAAGAACAAACGTAACATGGGGTCTCGTAGTTATTTAAGAAACTAAAAAATATATGTTATTGTTACTTAACCTTATGTTACTCCCAAGTTTTCATATGCTTATCAATGTTATATAATAAAATTAACTTTACAATTTTAAACTTTTTTAGTCTAACAGAACTTTTGTTTTCCTATAGAAAGACATCTAAAATAAATGGTATTGAGTATGTTCCTTTCATGAATGTTGACTTGAGAGAACGCTTTGCCTTTCCTGTGCCATTTTCGTAAGTACTTTTTACTGATTTTTTTACTCCAAGGTTATTTTATCAGTAACATATTTTTCCTAGTGCTCTGAACTGCCAGTTTGTTTAATTCATAGAGTTAAAACTTAAAATTCAAAAGAATAATTTCACAGGAAAGGGAATTTGATTTAAAAATTGGGGCAGAAGAACAGGAGAAAATTGAAGACATACGAGAGGTTGCCGAAGGTTCACTTCTAACTCTCTCAGGGTCTTGTTCTCCTCCTTATGTGGTCTCCCCAAAACAACTGGGAGATTGAGCTGGTCGCATGATTGTAGAACCTGAATTGGAACAGACCTCAGAGTATTTTTTCTTGTCTGGCTCATCCCTGAACAAGCATCTCCTCTATAGCATTCCCTGATCATCCAGCCTTCACTTGAAGACCTCCAGTGAGGAGGAAGCCACTATCACCCACGGCAGCCCTTTTCACCTTGGGATAACTCTCGTTGTTAGAAAGTTTTTCCTAATGTGAATCGTACATTTTCTTTGCAGTGTTCGAGATTCTTCCTGGTTTTGTTCTCTGGGGCTAGGCAGAACAAGTCTTTTCCATTTCCGTAACAGTCTTTCAGATACTTGAAATAACTGTCATGACCCTCTCATGTCCCTAGGCTAAACATTCCCAGTGCCTCCTTCTGATATATACTGCATATAGCAATACTATCAACTCCTTTGTCCTAGGTACAGTGCCCTTCAGTGCCTACTAAAAACATGTCATCTCTTTGGCTGCCATCTTACACATGTTACTCATTGAGAACTTAAAGATTAAAGGCCAGAAATCTTTTTCAGAAATTCACCAGACCTCTTTCATCATCTTATGAAATTTATCTTTATTTTGACCCCAGTATAGGACTTCCTCATTACTCTTGTGAAATAGTATTACAGGAGCATCAGTTTCTCAGTCAGCTTTTTTACTCATTTACTAAATGATACTTTTATGGGCACAGTACTATGCTGAAATCTATGGAGCAGAGGTGTCAGACACAAGAACCACAACACTGCCGAGTGTGCCCTAAACCAGATTAAAATGTAGTTCTGTCTGATTGTATGTGGGATTTTGAAGTCAATATGCGGCCCATAGGCATCCTCAAGGGTGGCTTAGTGGCCCCAATTTCTCTTTGTTTGCCCCCTCTCCTGTGGAGGATAATAGTAGACAATTAGCTGGCACCTATTGGGGCAGAAGGGAACATCTTCATGGAGAAAGAGGGCCTTAAAAATAGGTAGAATTTGTAAGTTGAGAGAGGAAAGACAGGAAATAGATGAACAAAAGGGAGAAGGGTATGTGTTGAGAGCTGTGAGGTGATGTGTGCCTCATGAAGGGTTTGTGTTGGCTAGAAATAAAGTTGGATGGGTTTCAGTGGGTTCAAATCATGGCATCCTTTGAAAGTCAGACAGAACTCTTTGGCCAGATGAGGTATTGAATAGGGAGCCATTGAAGTGACACAATAAAAGGGTTCTGTTAGAAAGACTCATGGTGACATTACGTACCTTGGATTATGGAAGAAAGAGGAGAGAGCTAAGAGACAGGCCTGATTATGAAGGTGAGTATCTAGAATAAAGTGGGAGCAGTGGCAAGCAAGAAAGAATGGATAGAACTTAGTGGTAGATTTGTTGTGGCAAATTGAAAGAAAGGGAAAAGTCAGAAATGGAGTTGACTTTATAGCCTGGAAATCTTTGCTGTCTCTGAGATATTTCTGTTTCATCATAATATACGTGTAGCTGGAACTTCAGGAAGTAATGTGACCACTGCCTCTGCTTTAGAGAGGCCTTGAGAAGGCAGATGAAAACACAGTCCATGGGAATTGCATTCATTGCCTTCTGAATCAGGCTTTCACATTGTAAATTCATTCAAACAACAGATACACTTCATCAAAAACAAAAGCATGTGTACTTCAAATATAGATGAGTCTTTGCTTGTCCATACCTTTATTACTGTGACTCCATCATAGTGCATCATCAGGTTTGATAGGACTAGATTTTGGATCTCAGAGTTACAATTGACCAAGTCAGTTTGTCAGGGACATCAGCTTGGTTAGGAGTTGGTAGAGGTATAGTGGAGAGGGGGGTATTGCTTATTTTGATTACTTTGGGTATTTTTTGGTATCTGACTCTGCAGTTGTACTGACATAATCCTTCTGCCCATGCTCTTCAGCACCTGCCTAGAGCCTTAAGGAAATAAATAAGTGTCCTCGAGGGCACTGGGACTTGCCCAGGGTCCCATGGCCAGGATGTGTCCAAAGCAGGACTTGAACCCAGTCTCTACCCACAGTGCCACTCCATTTCTCAGGGCTCATTTCAGTAGTTACGATTGCCTAATTTAAAAAAAACCTTTTGGTTAAGAATATTATGAGTTCCATAATACTAACTTTATTTTTTTCTATACCTCAGTGATAAATGTGGTAAGCTACCATTATCACCGAAACAAAAGGCAATATTTTCTAGATGGGTACGGCCAGATGATCTCACCAACAATCCTACAATGATCTATACTGTATCCAGCTTCAGCATAAAGCAGGTATGCATTTATTTTTTGCACAAAGTTAGATTCAGTTAGAAACTTAAACTGATAACTTCTGTTTTATTTAAAGTTTTCTTAGTATTTCATTGCGTGTTCAGCTTTGGGGGGCCCAGGGACACCTGCTATTTCATCAGTGTGGGGAACTTTGTGAAAGCTTTGTTTCTCAGTTCATATCAGCAAGTCGTGTATAACTTATATTCTTAAAGAGTTACCTGGAGGCATTGAGAATTTAGGGACTTGTCCAGGGTCACACTGTGTATAGAAGCTGATGTCCTAAAATAAACTGCCTCCAGCCCACTTTTGCAGGATGAGAACCCCACTGTCTCGGAAAGTTCTGTGACACAAGTTCTGAGATACTGAAAACATACTTTCTTTGAAAATTTTGTTTTCATTAAAACATATTAGTTTTATAGCAGATTTTAGGCCATAAACTTTTCAATTTGTCAGTTTAACTTTTTCTTTGTTTTCTTATTCACATACCCTATTAAGATTGAGTTATCTGAGAATTTGCAGCAGCTTTGAGTTAGAAAAGATGAAAAAAATAACAGGTTTGCCTAAATTAGTATTTCGGTAGCACATTGCATTGCTTTAATGGTGTTGAGCGTTTAGCATGCTGATGTAGGTGTGGTTTCTACTACAGTATTGAAGATTTAGTAATGTCACGTTATGCCATCTATTTGTAATTGTTCTGAAATAACTTTCATGAAGCATTTGAGGATTGGTTTTAGCCTGCTTTTGATGGAGCTATGTTGTTTTCTCTTACAACTTTCATTAATGCCCTTTACAGGAAAAAAGATTAATGGGTATTGCAAGTAGGTTTGTTATAGAATTGTTTTTGAGTTGGACAAATACATACATATGTTTAATACTTTTCTTTTATCACTAGACAATAGTATCAGATTGTTCCTTCGTGGCATCGCTAGCCATCAGCGCAGCTTATGAGAGACGGTATAATAAAAAATTAATTACAAGGTAATTAATGCTCCTTCTACTTTAAGAGTTATTATTTGTAAGTCTTGCTTCAAAATAGTTAACTTAGGGAGTGTCTACTCTGAGAAAGTGGCTGTCATAAATGATAATGTTATGATCCTTTTCTAGAAGTCTGGTGGATTCTTTTTAAATTGGAAAATAAGGTAAATTATCTTGAGACATGATAATTATGTAAATAAATGTATACATGCCAAAAAATTAATGTTACACATGTAACATTACACATGTAATTTTCATTTTTTTTTCTTGTAATGACATTGTGAACTTGGCCAGAGAAAGCAAGATTGTTATACAGTGTTAAATTTTACCACAAGATATTTTTTAGATTCCTGCTGTGTACAACATGAGACAGACAAAAAATAGCCTCTGTCTTTAAGAGTCATACCTTCTGTCATGGAAATATAGCTTATATACCAAGTAACTTCAGAATGGAGAGAACTTTAACAACTGAGAGGAACCAAGAAAGGCTTCACTTAGCAGATGGCCCCTGAGCTGACCTTTGAAGGGACAGTGGGAGGGCTGAGATGAAGAAAGGTATTCTAAGGATGAGGCAGGCACAGAAGCAGGAGATGGCCTATGAAAGATAGGGACAACTAGTAGTCCAGTTTGGTTGGAATGTATTTAAGAAGGAGCAGTATGAACTAAGCCTGGAAAAGTGGGTTGGAGCCAGGTTGGTAGGGCTTTAAAGGCTAAACCTTAGCCTGCATTTTATCCTAGAGGCAATAGGAAGCCAGTGGAGCTTCTTGATCAGACTTAACGTTTTAAGAATATCAGTTTGGCAGCTTTGTAGAGGATAACTTGGAGACAGGCTACTAGAAGCTGGGAGGCCAGTTGGAGGGCTCTTGCAATAGCTCATATGAGACGTAAAGACCTAAAGTAGGGTAACACACTTATTGGAGAGAACAGAATGGACATTTTTGATGTTATGGAAGGAGAAAAGACAAGACTTTACAGCTGATCAGGTATGGACAGTGAATGATTTAGTAATTGGTATTGGTAGCTATGAAAAGAATAGTTTTAAGTATTGTCACTGGAAGCCAGATTACAAGTTCAGAACTGAATCTGTTGGGGAAATGGAGGCAATCAACATAGATGATTTTTTTTCCCCAAGGAGTTTGTTGTAAAAGGGAAACAAGATATGGGTTGATAACTTAAGGAGTACAAGCTCAAGTGAGTGTTCTTAAGGAGGCACAGGGAGACTCAAGTATATTTTTAGGCATCAAGTAAGGATCCAGTGAAAAAGGAAATACTGAAAGTAAGTGTGTGAGAGACAGAAAAAAGAGAGAGAGAAAAATTGAGGAGCCGGGAGAGAAATGACATCCAGGGATCCAAAGAGAAGAGTTGGCATTAATGAGAGAAATGGGGCCAATTCTTCCTCCTAGAATAGAGCAGATGAGGATGGAATGGGGGATGATGTAGAGGGGTTTTGAGCTATGGAATAGAGGAGAAGAGGAAGCTCTTAATTGAGGAAGCTGACAGGGAATAGAGAACAGAAAGAAAAAAGATTTGGAGAATGTGATAGTGTCAGGTAAGTGTACAGTGGGTAGGTGCCAGCTAAGGTAAGATCATGTAAACTTGTATAAGAACCATCAGGCATAGTCATATTTACTTTTGTCCAGCATAATTCAGCAGTGCTCAAGTAGAATTCAAGAAGGTAGATTCTGAGGAAACTAGAGGTTGGAGTTTGTTGATAGGGAGAACAAGAGGAGGTAGAGGGACTAAAGGTCCTAATGAGGATGAAGAGCAAGTTTGGGGAGAGCTTACGATTAGTGAGAAGAATTTCATAATTGTGGCTCATGGAGATAGGCATGAGGTAAAGGATGCTGAGGTAGAGAAGAGATGTAGGTCATGGAAGTTGAGGTCAGGACATTTGTATATTGAAGTCAGTATGAGAGCAAGAATTGTAATGAAGAAGATGGTTGTGAGGCAAGTATTGAACTCGTTGAAAGAGAAGGGAGAATAATCTGGTGGATTACAACAGCAAAGATTTGGACTGGGTGATCTAGATGAGCAGAATAAATTTCCAGCAATGGGACATTGCTAAGTAATAGTGTCAAAGGGACAGTCTAGACTTGGCAGTGAAGAACAAGGAATGTATTGGCTCCTCTTGGCCTTGGTTTTCACCCAGGGCTGGAGAGATAGCCAGATTTCCATTATTGCATGAAAGATACATTAGATAATGAAGATGAAAAAGTTTCAAGTGAAAAGATTAAGGATGAAGGGGAGCAGGAAGATTATCAGTTGAATGAAATAGAATGAAAATAGTTGAGGATGGCACAAAGGAATGGGAAGGACTATAGTGGGGTAGACCTGTGATGGATAAGAATGAGAGGAAAGACTTTAGTATACATCAACACCAAATCACAAAAGAAGTGGAGCAGGAGTTAGGTATTTGCCCAACATTGAATGAAGAACCAGTTGAGGGGGCCTCATCCTGCAGGATTCTATGATGAATGGACACAGACTAAAGGCAAGAGTGGTAGACAGCTTCCTTAGCCAGTCACTCCAGATGCAGAGGAATTAAGGGTACAAGCAAGAGTGGATCTATCTGGATAAGGGGATCAAGAAATAACTGGTGTTCTAGTATCCCTTTGAGATTAAACTCCTGCCCTGAAGCCTCCTCTGAAAGAGGTGGGAAATGTCGCAGAAAACAGCCCACACTTCCATAACCCCTCTGATTCCCCAGACCCATAAGCCACTTGTCTGTGATGAATGTCAATCCCCTTCAGAGCAGGTGTAAGTCCAAACACTTAGGACCTGTGGTGAATTTAAAATAAAATATAAAACCACTTATGAAAATAATAAGTTTTTTTTTTATTTTAAGCCTGACAATCAATTTTGCCTAAAATTGATAAAAACCACTTTATGGTAGCCATGCATGTCCCTGTCAGAGAAGATAAAAAACAATGGAAAGCTAATAGATACAAACTTTACTATAAATTTAATTTCCTAAAATAGAATTTGAAATCACATGGAAATTATTAAATAATTTAAATATCCTTTTCTAGATTATTTTGCTTTATCAGTGTTACTTAAAACTCCTAAACTCTTTACTTAAAGTTGGAAGTCATGGTGAAGATAATAGAATTAGTCTAAATTTAGTTTTAATAGAATGCAAACAACATTTAGTTCTCCAAGCATTTATTAAGCACCTGCTGTATGCAAAACCCTATAATAGGTTCTAGGGGTACAAAGATAGAAAAAAGTCACCCCTCCTCTAGAGAAAGTTGGGAGGGAGGGGGCAGAGTTGGGAGAGCAAAGATTACAGCATTGACACAGATCAGTGAACACAAGGTATTTGGGGGAGGAAAAGAATAGCAGCCCAGAGGAGGTGACACCTGAATTGATCCACAAAGGAAGCTAGAGATTCAAGTTAAGGGAGTATATGCCAGATGTTTCAGACAGCCCATGCCAAGGTGCAGAAGCAGGAGGTGGTGGTCCAGTTTAGTTGGAATCTGTAGTGTGTGAAAAGAGGGAAATGAGAAGCGAAACTGGGAAGCCTGGCTAGATAGAGCTGGATTGTAGGGGACTTTAAATGCCAACTGAGGGACCTGCTGGAGTATCTGAAAATAAGGACTGCCCTGCGACCTTACAGAAATGGATTTTTCACAGCTGGAGCCTTTTCATGTCTAGGACTCAGTTGTGATTGTTCTCCCATTCCTTCCTGATTGGAATAGGGAGGAGATTTCCCTTTAAGGCTGGGAAATTTTATTACTTTTCATGCTTTCTTGGACAGTGTCTGAAAAAAACCTGCTATGCAGTTTTCAGAGTACTGTGAAACATACACTTCTTGGATGCTTATTTCTCCTATGGATTTATATTGATTCTAATTAACACATATTAATCAAAAGACACTATTTCCTGGAGTTCAGACCTTACCCAGGTCTGCAACCTCAATATTATACTCATTTCCTCATTCTTGGCCTACACAACCAAATCTTGTCATTTCTACTGTCACAACACTTCTATCTGTCCCCTTCTCTCCACTACCAGTGCCATCATTCAGGTACCTTGTCACCTTTTACCTGGATTTTGTCAGTAACCTCCTAACAAATCTCCCTACCTCATTTCCCCATTCCAAGGCAAATAGCTGTTAAATTGATTTTCCTAAAGTTCAAGTCTGACTACGCCATGCCCTCCTTCCACCAAACTCCTGTGGCTAACTGTTAACTTCAGGGTCAAATAGAAAGTTCTTTGGCATACACATTCCACTACAAGCAAGCAATACCAGCCTTCTTGTTGTTGCTCACATATGACCCATCAAAATTTTACACCAGCTGTCTCCCATGTCTGAAATGCTCCCTGCTTCTTAGACCCTCTAACTTTCTTCAAGAATCAGCCCAAATACAGCCTTCTGTAGAAAGCTGTTCTCAGTCCCTCTAGATCAGTGGTTCTCAACCTTCCTAATGCCACGACCCTTTAATTCTCGTATGTGGGCATATCTGCATGTGGGCGGACCCGCCTGGAGACAGAAAGAGGAGCTGGAAGGAGGAGTGGTGTCTCAGTTCCTAAGACCATTGGAAGTATGTGTTTTCCATGGGCTTAGGCGACTCCTGGGAAAGGGTCGTTCAACCCCCAAAGGCGTTGCGGTGCGGCCCACAGGTTGAGAACCACTGCTCTAGATTACGGGTGGGGAACCTGCTGCCTTAAGGACACAGGTTCCTCACCTCTTTTCTGTATCTCGTGTGTACATAATTATTTGCATATTTCCCCAGCTGGAACGTAAGCCCCTTATGAATAGAGACTATTTTCCCTTTCTTTCTACACAGTTCTTGGCACCTAGTAAGCACTTAACAGGTTTTCATTGACCAATTGATAAATCTGAAATTAGCTTTTTGTGTGCTTAAATGAAACCACTTACAGTATGTTTTAAATTTATAAAAATGCCAAAGGAAATTGACTTCGAGGTCTATAAAATACTGTATAATATACTAGAGCATGTTATACTGTTTATGTCAAATTTCAATATATAAATGTTTTTGTCTTTGTAAAAGCATAATTTATCCTCAAAATAAGAAAGGTGAACCAGAGTATAATCCATGTGGAAAATATATGGTAAAACTTCACATTAACGGTGTTCCAAGAAAAGTAAGTATACTTTTCTTATACTTAAAATTCTTAAAGTGATTTAAAAAAAAAAAGAATTTTGAATGAGGCTTCTAAAATATTACATCGACTACAACAACTTAAGTTGTGGGTAGGATATAAGTTCTTGACACTAACTTTGATCTGTATATAGGTCACTAAAAATAAAGTTAAGATAGTTTAAATCCATTTTTAAAGATGTTTATAGAAAAAAAGTTACAGTTAATTACAGAAATATAAGAAGTATTCGAAAGAATATTTGAGTAATAATATTAATGTTCTGATATATTAGTGCTTAAATGAACTTTCAGACTACATGTAAACTTATTTTCAAAATATCTGTTGAACTAAAAAGAAGTGGAACACTGAGCAATTGTGACAACCCATTGTGTTCGTGGAGAAAAGACTGAAATAAACCTCCTCCTTTCCCTTTTAACCAAGAGGCAAGGACCTCCCAGGGCAGAGTTTTGGATACCATGGCAGGCAACAATCACTGTGGCCCTTGTTTTGACTTACTGTTTTTCTTTGGTACAAGGAATGTTCACTTGTATGGGAAAGGGAAATTACTGTGAAGTATGAACAGAAGGCATTAATTAAGAATATATTTTTTCTATTTACATTTGTTGCTGGCTGGATCATTCTGTCTTACTAGCACCACAAATCTTTTTGGCAGTTTGGAAAGACTAGTTTGTTTATAGACAAACACTGGTTTTAGACATCTCTAAAGCTCTGGGGTTTTTTTGTTGTTGTTTTTTAAATAGACCATAAGTGCTAAATTACTACTGTTAGGCCTATACCTAAAGGAGACAAAAGAAAGAAAAGATCCTATATGTAAATATAATTTAAAAATATATATAGCAGCTATTTTTGTGATGGCAAAAAAAAATGGAAATTAAGGGGATGCCCATCAGTTGGGGAGTGGCAAAACAAACCTGGTATTTAAATGTGATAGAGTATTTTTATGCTATCAGACATGGAGAGACTAGGTATGAGCTCATGCAGAGAGAAGTGAGCAGAACCAGGAGAACAATGTATACTCCAATGTCAGTTGCTAAACTGATGAAGGAGGAAATAACAGTATTTACAGTCACAGCAACACTATAAAGACAGCTTGGAAAGCTGTCAGAACTACGTTCGATGCATTGGCCATCCCTGATGCCAGAGGACTGGCGTAAAGCAGTCTGCCTGCCTGCTCACAGAGTAGTGGTGGGTTCAGGGTACAGAAGGAGACGCATGTTTTTGAACATGGAATTTGTTTTGCTTGCCTTGTGTATTTGTTATGAGGAATTTGTTTTTCTTCCTAAATCCCTTCCTTACCTTGGGGAAGGAATAGGGGATGAGAGGGAAAGAATAAATGTCTATGATTATTTTTTAATTTTATTTCATTCAGAGACTTTGAGGTATGTATTATACAGGACTTGCTTTCTTAAGATGCTACAGGTAGCTAGTTACTTAAAAACTTATTAAGAACAGTTTCTATATTTGGATTAGATAAGTTGTTGATGACAGATTTCTTAGAAGCATCTTACTGCATAACATTATATAACATATCATATTAAAGTAATTTTTACATCAGTGCTTTTTACATTATTTTACAAACTAAACTAGAAATGAGGCTGAATAGAGATTCTGACCTCCTGGTTAAATGTATCTTCTAGAAAGAATGTTACTAGTTTTTCAACCTTGAGTAACATGTTTCTTTCATTTAATTTGTGTAAAAAATAAAGGTTTATTTTTTATCATTGATGAAATGGAGTAGTTATTGATTATTCAAATAGTAAGGTCTTTTTCTCTATTTCACATAAAATGCTATTTCCAGAAGTCCATTACTGTGATAATAGCTCTGGACATTTAACTGATTGAGATGACCAAATCTCTTTTGCTTTGCTTAGCTTTTGGGATCAAGTGAGACATTATCTAAGATTATATTACTGTTTAGACCTAAAGAAAATGAAATTACCAATGTCTAATTTCATCACTGGACAATTATATCCTTTTTCTTTTTTAATAAACAGCCTTTCTTGATATATAAGTTTTCTTGATGAGATAGATTTTAAAAAATCTTTTATCCAACTGTAACTCTAAAATGAATTTTAATTGTTTTTTCTTCCAAGGTGATAATAGATGACCAGTTACCAGTTGATCGAAATGGAGAACTACTGTGCTCTTATTCCAACAACAAAAGTGAACTGTGGGTGTCTCTCATAGAAAAGGCATACATGAAAGTCATGGGAGGATATGATTTTCCAGGATCCAATTCAGTAAGCATCAAATGGTTTGGAAGCATAATTATAAAGGCAGAATATCTAAGTATAATTTTCTTCCAATTTGGAAAGCTTTAACGGAAATTTTTCATTTAAAGAAGAACTGGAAGTAAAACACTATTTAACCATAGAAAAAATAGCATGAATTATTTTAAGAATTCAAATTTCCTTGTATTATAGTGGCTTATGGATGTGGATCCAGAATTGAAAAGAAAAACTTTTGTAATTTTGTTTTCTTTGCTCTTTAGGCAAGTCTCTGATTGGCTTCAAGTAAATTGGAGGGCCAGATTAGTTCATCTTTCTAGTCCTCTTCAACTCTAAATCTTTGATCTATAATTGATGATCAGTTATCCCTCAACATAATCCTAGTTTCTCCCTAGAGAGAAAAAAGGAGCCCCTTAACTCCATCTTTGTGCTGAGAACATGAAACCTGCCTGCCTTCCTAATTGGAAGAGAGTAATTTTCTGTCAGATTTTCTGTTTTTCTGTCGTTTCAGTCATGTCTGACTCTTCATGACCCCATTTGGGGGTTTTCTTGGCAAAGATACTGGAGTGGTTTTCCATTTCCTTCTCCAGCTCATTTTACAGATGAGGAAACTGAAACAAACAAGGTTTAAGTGACTTGCCCAGCATCACACAGCTAGTAAGTAGCTGAGACCAGATTTGAATTCAGCAAGATGAGTCTGATTGACTACAGGCTAGGCACTCTGTCCACTAGATGCCCAAGTGATGCAGTGAATAGAGCACCAAGCTTGGAGTCAGGCAGACCAGAGTTCAAATTTGACCTCAGACACTTACTAGCTTGTGACCCTGTTTGCCTCAGCTTCCTCATCTGTAAAATGAGCTGAAGGAAATGGACAATCACTGTGTATCTTTGCCAGGAAAGCCCCCCTGATGGAGTCACAAAAAGTTGAACATAACTGAAAAAAAATTTCCCACTTAATAATTAGAACAACAAAGTTGACCTTTGCCATTGGGAATCTCTGCCTGTACTCGTGCATTAGTTGATGCTCAAAATTCAGGTGCCATGACACTTCTCTTAGCAGCTGAGTCTCCAATTCTCACAGATTGCTTCAGTTAAAGAGATCATTGCCTTTCTATACAAAAAATAATTTTTTAAATTTTTTTTTTTTTTGCTTTTTGGAGGGGGGAAGGTAGGGCAATTGGGGTTAAGTGACTTGCCCAAGGTAACACAGCTAGTTTTGTGTTAAGTGTCTTGAGGCCAGATTTGAACTCAGGTCCTCCTGACTCCAGGGCCCAGTGCTCTATTCACTGCACCACCTAGCCACCCCCAAAACATAATTTTTAAATATCTTTTTAAAATATAAGATTTTAACATGGCCATTTAAAGTGGCTCAGTCACAGGGTCTGTCATCTCTGTACTGTAGATTTGGCAGAAAGGAATCTCAAAGATCAGTAGCACTTATTGAAAGAGTCAAATATGAAATTAAACTGAAAGGTTCCTGGCTAATCCTTTTATAAGAGGTATTCATTTAATTCTTATTCATGATGCCTTCTGGTGTTGTGGATGAGACCATGGATTCTGGAAAGTTATGGGAACAGAAAACCAGCTCTCACTGGTGGCCTGCCAAGCTCAGAAGAGTTTGGGCATGGCCTGGGGGCAGACTGTCTCTCATGCATTAGCCAGTCTGAATAAGTTCAGAGAAGCTAATCATCACCAGTGGCCACAGGATAAGGTATCCAGTGGGACAAAGCCATTCATATTCTAAATGAGAATAACATCTAGCTTGTGTCCTTGCCTGTTTGCCTTCTCTTTAATATGCAGTCACTTGAATAAACATTTACTGGTTACCTGGTATGTGCTTAGTACATTGATCAGCAATATGGAGCATTGCCACAAGGATGTCCAATAGTGAAATTGGGGAGATGAGATCTATGTATATGAATATGTATTGAGCAAAATTCTATACATGTGTCAGCATTGTATATAAATCTTTAGAAGTTTTAAATTGTGCAGTACAGTTAAAGGAGAAAGTATTATGGTTCTAATTACACATTTCAGACATTAAGTGCAAAAAGGAGCTAGAAAAAAAATTGTATTCTGGAATCATTAGGTAATCCTCAGTAGAGGCAGAATGTAACATGGGCCTCGAAGGGTAGGTGGCTATGGTTAGGAGGAAGGGCATAAGTGAGGGGAAATGCAGGACTAAATACATAGGTATATTAACAACCATAGTATAATTCAGTTGGGTGGGACAGGAAGGAGACTTAACTTGAATAGAGTGTTGGTATACTTTGTGATCCAGTGATCCTGGCCTCCTATCAGTTCCTCAAAAAAGGCCCTTCATCTCCTGACTCCAGGCATTTTCACTGTCCTTCATGTATGGAACTTTTATCCCTCCTCATCTCTACCTACTGGTTTCTGTGGCCTCCTTCAGTCCCAGCTAATGCCCTTGTTTCAACAAGCATTTCTTTTATGATCCCCTGAATACTCCTGCTTTCTTTCTGTGATTATCTTCAGTTTATCCTATGTTTACCTAGTTTGTACATACTTGTTTGCATATTGTCTCTTCCATTAGAAAGTGGGCTCCTGGAGAGCAAGTAGTGTTTTTTGCCTTTCTTTGTGTCCTCATGTAAGCCCTGGCACTTTACCCCAGGTAAGCATAATGTGAGGCACATAATAAACACTTAGCAAATGCTTCCTGAGTTGTAGGATATTGAGATTTCGTAGGTGAGCCTATCTTACCAAATAACGCTAACGCCCCACTCTTAGTATGACCTCGTAATCACCAGATCCAGGTAAGAGAACATGCATTTAAGGACATTTCTTTTTTTTTAAAGACATTTCTAAAAAATACTTGTAAGGGGAGAATATTTGTTGCTACATGAAAGAAATCATTCTTGGCCTTTTACTGCGTAGTAAAATGGGCGTTTTTTACCCCCTCATAGATCCGTAATTATTTACATATATGAGTTCTTTCATTTAATAACCAGTCTTCCTTTCATGGTTGCTTTCCATTCTTAAGAGTTCTATGGCACAGTATGTGAAAGGCTCCCATTCTGCCCCAGTCAAGCCTTGCATGATTCCATAGGCCCTTCTGTGCCATCATGACTCAGCTGTTAAGCTTAGACAGCGTGTCAGCAAACTGACTATTTCATGGAATCAGGGACCTTCTAAACCCACCGAGTCCAGCCCACTCCAGATACCCAGAAAGGTGCCTGTTTCTCTACCACAAAGAAGGTTCAGCTAAGTTCATGCAAGTACCTCAATAAAATTTACTAATCCAGTTTGTCTGAAACAGCTTATTAATTTATTTTTTTAAACATTTACCTATACAGTCATTCCCACTTTCATTCAGAGTCAGGAGGGGCAGTGTGGAGTGAGACAAGAAAGTGAGACTAAACGTAATTAATTTCAGGTTTGAATTGAGTTCAAGGGTTTTTGAAGTAAGTTAAAGAATGAAATACTGTAGTCATTAATAACATTTACCTTTCTCTTCAATGTTTAAAAACCGGATTAATAAACTACCTTTCAAATTTACTAAGGACTTTGTTGCATCTTTAACAGTCCCTGAAATATGCTTATTTTACAGAACATTGATCTCCATGCACTCACTGGGTGGATACCAGAAAGGATTGCTATGCATTCAGATAGTCAAAATTTCAGTAAAGAGAACTCTTTCAGAATGCTTTACCAAAGGTTAGTTATTTTTTCCTTTTTTTCATGGTAATGAAAGCTTCTTAAATTGTCACTGGAACAAGCTAAAAGTAGTAAGATAAAAGGCAAGAGGCAAATAGTGGTTTTTTTTATTCATTTACTAGTCATTTTTTAAATTGTGTGTGAAGATTCTGTGGTTAAATTTTTTTTCTCTTTTTTGGAGGGGGGAAGGCAATTGGAGTTGAATGACTTGCCCAAGGTCACATGGCTAGTAAGTGTGTCAAGTGTCTGAGGTCAGACTTGAACTCAGGTCCTCCTGACTCCAAGGCTGGTACTCTATTGGCTGTGCCACCTAACTTCTGCAATTAAATAGTACTTACCCTCCCATATAGGAGGACAGAGTAGCACAAATATAGAGGTCGTCTTTTTAGTGTGATATACTTTAATTTTTTTTCTTCTGCGTGTTTTCCTTCAAAATTGTTTTTCTGAGCATACTAATATTTAAAATAATAGTAAAATCATTATAAATACATATGGGTTTTTTGAGGGGAAGAGTAGGTTGAGAAGACAAGATCTAAAGCACATTAATACCAGAAGGAATACACAGTGTGATTTTAAAGTTGCTGTGAACTATTCCCCAAATTCATCATCTCCATGTGGATAACTGAGAACTGACTAGAGTGGTGTGCATTCAGAATAGAAATCTAAGAAAGTAAGAAATCAGTATGAAATATCAGCATTTCTTTTGAGTTATATTTAATATTGATACCTTCATCCTTAAATGCAAGACTTTGGAATATTTGGCATTCAGGTTTGACTTTCCTTCTTAAAGATCACAGTTCTTTGTAATTCTTAACAAGCAGTTAAAATTATAGAACAGACAGTGTACTATAAAGGAAAGGTGTTAGTGTTAGAAAACATGTTAGGCCATGGGGCACATCACTTCACCCTTAACCTTGGGTTTTCTTTTTTTTTTTCTTTTTTCTTTTTTTTTTAACCTTGGGTTTTCATTTGTGAAAAAAGAGATTAGATGATTTCTAAGACCCCCTTCTGCTCTCAGTGACAATAATAATTCCTGTGTACATCTTGCTTTAAGATTAATGGAAGACTTCCCTCTCACTGAGCCAATATAGGGATGCAAATATGAGTTCTGTTTTAGAAACAAGGAAACACTGACTCAAACTTTGTGTGTTGTTTCCCCATTAAGTGTTAGAGCTAGGATTCAACTCAAGCTTTCTGATAGCAAGAACAGCATTCTTTCTACTTCATCACAATGCTTATCTGAAGTGAGGCCTTGTTTAAAGTTTGTTGAATCGAACTTTGAGGATTTCATTCTGTCTGATGTTACATAAGAAGTGCTCGCCTCTAGAGACATCTTTCCTTTGTGTGTGTGTGTTTTTAGAGAATATTTTGTGGCAGTTCTAAATTTGTGAGAATTTCTTGTCCTTAGACAGGTAAGATAGACTTTGATTTTTGTGTAATTTCCTTTGATCACTTCCCTTTTTGATGCTCTTCCAGATTTCACAAAGGGGATGTTCTCATCACCACAGCTACTGGAGTGATGTCTGAAGAAGAAGGAGAGAAGTGGGGCTTGGTTCCTACACATGCATATGCTGTTTTGGATATTAGAGAATACAAGGTTTTGAGTTTGAGATATTTGTCTCTTTCCATTCATAAATGTCCTATTGAATATAAAAGGACAATCAAGTGGTATATTGAAAACTTTTAGACCATAATATTGACAGGAGAGGCAGATGAGAATGGCAGGAGGCTGGATTCGGAGTTGGGGAACCTGTGTGGTCTTGGGCAAGTTACCCCTCTGAACCTCTGTTTTCTTAATCTGTAAAATTGGAGTATAGAAAATCTTTTAAAATCCCTTCCAGTTGTCAGTTATGAGCATTTGACAGAGTTGAAGAAGAACTTGCCTACCTTTCATGTCTTGACTAGAGACCTCCTCACACTGGAGATTGTTAAGGGAAAGAAGGAGGAGGAAATAAAACGGCATTGCAGAAAGTTGAGAGCCTGGCACCCGAATTCAGACCAGTTCATTAAATGTTTAAGTGCCTGTTGGGTGCTAGAGATAGAAAAACACAAAGTGCTTGTTGCCGTTAAGAAGCTTGTGTTCTATTGGAACATAACTTGCCCAGAGGAGTCCCATAAATACGAAATGATTGGAGGAGGAATGCTTAAGGACATAGCGAAAACCTCCATGAAAGCCAGGACATTTTCACAGATGTGAAGGGAGAATAAAAAATAGTACGGCCAAGCTTTCATTAACCATCTGCTCTATTCTAGAAAGACAATACCCTGGCTTAGTTGGCTCTCTTTGTCCCCCTCTTGTCCTTGGTTTTTGGAGTTGCGTAGTTCATGGCGGCCCGCCGCTCTCTTCCATAGGTTCTGGCATAGGGGGGCGTATTCTAAGTCAGCATTACCTTGGCTGACACGTTTTTCTCCTTATTGTTTTTTTCAGCCTCTTTGTTGATTTCCTTACATCAATTAAACTTTTTGGGAGAATGTGATAGCATGTGCCTAATTGGTATTTTTATTCTACATCCCAGTTTTTAGCCTCAGTAGCTTGCTTGAATAGATCAGGTTAGAGCTATTTTAGTTGCATACCTTATCACTTCATTTTTATTTTTCTTCTAATTTAGTATTGATTTTGATCTTTGTTCTAATTTATTGTCTTTATACAAACAGCGGATTCAGAAATGATTTCCACTTCAATAATCAGTCATTTCTTATCAATTTAATGTTGTATGCTGTTTGGGGCACTCACTATGTCTAGTGCTTCCCAACTCTTTTATTGAAGACAGTATTGTTATAAAAGGATGAAGCTTCTGTGTGTCAGTGTACAAACCTTTGGGCTCTTTCATTTCATTTCCTAATCCTTTGCCATATTTCCCAACATATTTTTCAACATTTTTTTCAACATACTTCCTTTTGTACACCTTTGCATTGAAGCCTGTGAATATTAAAATATATATTGATTTAATGTGGTGGGTATTATTGACTTTGCAGAATTTTTCTACTCTCATCTTCCTCACTCAGTGTTGACATAGAAACTTTGATAATTATCATGGTGATCTTTTTTGAAAGTATCTTGAGCGCTGCAAGGCAAAGATGAATATGTTCCATGAAATGTTTCTTATTGCCTTTTGTGCCACAGTAAAATCAACTCTCTAGTCTTTCAAGAGAGAACCTGTGAGTTGTATTTCCATTTAGCTGCAACCTCCTTTCTGTCTTCTGGCATCATTTATTTCCAAGTAATCCCAGATTACTTCCTCCAATTATATGTCAGTGTGATGATTGAACAAGCATCTCACATTTAGAGTACTGACAGTTAAGTTAGATAGAATATAGATATTCTAAAAATTAGGTGATGCTTAATCCCCATTTGGCTTCCTTTTCTGAAGGGCAAGACCGAGGAGGACCACTTTGTACTTTGCTTTTTTTTATGAATTGCCTTGGCCAAAGACTTAAAATGACGACTGGAGATGAGTCTTTCCTTTCATACCCTCGTTCTTGGAAAACAGACATAAGCTGTTAGTGGGATAATACTGGAAACATTTCCAGCATAGTGGAACCTGCCAGAACACGCTACTGGCATAAGTTGCTAGAATTCTGTGGCACTTCTGTTCTGGGATTACGTAACAAAAGATAACTATTCAATGAAGCACCCTCTAGCTGTGAAGGATATAGAATAAATGGCCTAGGTCTGTGCCCTAGCATACAGAGCATTTAGTCTACATTGGAGAGAGAAGATTGATACATATGAAACAGTAGCAGATTGCTCAATAATAAAGTGTTAAATCCCATAGTACAAATTATTAATACTGTATAATCATAGTGGAGAGAGATCAGTGAAAGCTGGAGTGGTCAGAAAAGAGTTAATGAAGGAAGTAAGACTAGAACAGCTTAGTAGATAAGTAGAGTAAGCTGTTTTGAGTAGATGAAGACGGTGTGTCAAACAGAACAGAAGCACAAAGGTAGAAATAAGATTGACTTGCCCGGTAAAAAGCTAAGTATTTTAAAATGGTGAAAAATACAGGCAAGATAATGAAACACCTTGGATGCTAGGCTGACTAGACGTGAATGCAGTAGGAAGTCATTGGAGATTTAGGGGCTGGATTTTGCCGTGACAGAGCCTCTAAAAGATTGGTTTGATAGACATATTCAGAGCATGGCTTGGAAGAAAGAAGCTTTAAAACTGAGCCCTTGAAAAAATTGACTTTGAATAAGCAGCTGGTGGGCAGTTTTTTAAATGAGCTTGAATAAATGTGTCTGAGCTTACTGTTAACTTTGAAAATGAATCCTTGTGTTCCATTCTGTAGGGTCTGCAATTTATCCAGTTGAAAAACCCCTGGAGTCATTTACGTTGGAAAGGAAGATACAGTGAAAATGATTTGAGAAACTGGACTCCTGAGCTACAAAAATACTTAAATTTTGATCCAAGAACAGCCCAGAAAATAGACAATGGTAGTAATAATAAGAGCAATGAATCATCATTTTGAAATGTAGTTATTCACACTTTAGACAGCTTAACCAGTGTGTGAAAACATAATCAGTATTTTTTCACAAAATTAACTCTAAGCAACATTTAATTTTCAGGTATTTTCTGGATCTCTTGGGAGGATCTTTGCCAATATTTTGATGTGATTTATTTGAGTTGGAACCCAAGTCTTTTTAGAGAATCAACATGTATTCACAGGTTTGTTAATTTTTTTAATCAGTATTTTGTTTTTTTCCCAATTATATGTAAAAACTATTTCTAGCATTCCTTTTTTTAAAAAAAGTTTGAGTTCCAAATTCTCTCCCTCCCTTTCCTTCCCCTTCATTGAGAAGACAAGCAACTTGATATTGGTTATACTTCCATGTTAGTCATGTTGTTAAAGAAAACACAGACCAAAAAAACCCAAGAAAAATAAAAGAAAGTAAAAAAGGATGTTTCCATCTGCATTTAGACTCCCATCAGTTCTTTCTCTGGAACTCTTTCTGACCTCTTTCTCTGGAGGTAGATAACATTTTTCATCTTGAGACCTTCATAATTGTCTGAAATCATTGTCTTACTGAGAGTAGTTAAGTCATTCACAATTGATTATATTGCTGTTGCTGTGTACACTGTTCTCCTGGTCCTGCTCACTTCCCTTTGTGTCAGTTCATCTGAGTCTTTGCAGGTTTTTCTGAAAGCATCCTGCTTATTTCATATAGCACAGTAGTATTCTATCATAATCATATATTGCAGCTTGTTCAGCCATTCTACAATTGATGAGCATCCCCTCAATTTCCACTTTTTTTTTTGCTACCACAAACAGAGCTGCTATAAATATTTTTGTACATGTGGGTCCTTTTCCTTTTTAAAAAATTTCTTTGGAATACAGGCCTAGTAGTGGTACTTCTGGATCAAAGGGTATAAATTTTTATAACATTTTCAGTATCTAAATTGCCCTCCAGAATGGTTGGATCAGTTCACAACCCCACCAGCAATGCATTAGTGTCCCATTTTTCCTACATCCCCTTCAGCATTTGTCATTTTTTCCTTTTCTCTGGTATTAGCCGATCTTGATAGGTGTGAAGTGGTACCTCAGAGTTGTTTATCTTGATAGGTGTGAAGTAGTACCTCAGAGTTGTTTTAAGTTGCATTTCTCTAATAAATAGTGATTTAGAGCATTTTTTCATATAACCGTAGTTTTGATTTCTTCATGAGAAAACTGCCTGTTCATATCCTTGGACTATTTGGGGGGATAACTTGAATTCTTATAAATTTAACTCAGTTCTCTATATAGTTGAGAAATGTTTTTATCAGAGAAACTTGCTATAAAACTTTTTTCTCTTTTCTGTTTTTCTTTCTAATTTTGGATGCTTAGGTTTTCTTTGTAAAAACTTTAACTTAAGTGATCAATATTATCCATTTTGTGTCCAATTTTGCTATCTCTTACTCAGTCTTATCCATAGATCTGTCAGGATACTATTTATTCCACAGCTCCCTAATTGTCTTGCGGTATCACCCGTTATGTCAAAATCACGTACCCATTTTGACCTTATCTTGATATATGGTGCGAGGTGTCGGTCTACCCAGTTATACGCCAGATAGCTTTCCATTTGTCCCAGCAGTTTTTGTTATTTTGTGCATTCTTGACCCAGAAGCCTGAATCTTTGTGTTTATCAAACACTAGATTAGTAACTAACCATGGTTATTTACTATTGTGTATGGTGTGCCTAATCTGTTCCACTGATCCGCAATTCCATTTCTTAACCAGTGCCAGATTGTTTCGATGGCTTTGTAGTACAGTTTGACGTCTGGTACAGCCAGGCCAGCTTCTTTCACGTTTTTTAAAATTAATTCCCTTGGGCGTTTTTACCTTTTGTTCTTCTAAATGAATTGTAATTTTTTCTAGCTCTAAAAAATAATTTTTTGGTTGCTTGATTGTCATAGCACTGAATAAGTGAAGTAGTTTAGATAGAATTGCCATTTTTGTTGTACTGACTTGGCCTGCCTATGAAGAAATTAATATTTTTCCACTTGTTTAGATCCAGCTTTATTTGTGTGAAAAATGTTTTGTAATTGTGTTCTTATAGTTCCTGGGTTTTTCTTGGCAGGTAAACTCCAGGTATTTTATACCACAGTTGTTTTAAATGGAATTTCTCTCTTCTTTTGCTATTGAATTTTATTGATAATACATAGAAAAGCTGATGATTTATGTGGGTTCATTTTATAACCTGCAACTCTGCTAAAGTTTTTTAGTTGATTCTCTAGGATGCTCCAAGTATGCCGTCCCCAGGTTTGTCATTAGAGATTTTTTACAGCTGGGAGTTGAGGGAAAACAGCTTTCCTTCTGTACAGCCAGCGGCTGCGCTCTTTGCCACATGCCTGCCACTTGGTTTTTCATTTCCTCTGCTTTGTTGTGCTTTGTTCCTTCATGTTGCTTTGTAGTTGAAGTTTAACGTTGTCTTCTCAGTTCCATCTCATTCTTTTCCGAAATCCCTTTTTCAGCACCTGGGATGCTAAGCACGGCCCTGTGAAAGATGTGTACAGCCTGGCAAACAATCCCCAATATAAGCTGGAAGTCCACTGTCCACAAGGGGGCGCTGCTGTCTGGGTTCTGCTTAGCAGACACATAACCGACAAGGTACCCGCAGCCTTGCTCCGTCATCCAAGAAGTAGTGTATTGAAGAGTAAGATTGTATTGTCTTGATAAAGATACAGTTTATTCTAATTCTCTTTAGTTACTGCCTTAAATGTCTGTAAGTGGAGCCATTTATCTTGATCACAAGTAATTTAATTTCTGTTTGTGCCTTAAAAGGATTTTATTCTTTGAACAAATTAATATTTTTCTCTAAGTTTACCGAGTTTTCTTACAGTTTACTGAGATATTAACTCTTAAATTTTGTATAAAGTCTCTGAAGAGTAGAGTGTAGGATTTTTTTCTTCTCTCTGGTGACTTGTTATATTGCATTGTTTATTAGACCTGAAGTTGGTAAAAAGTGAAGTGTTTTAAAGTCGGCTTGGAAATAGTGAATTATTCTGATTCTGTGGAGAATAAATTCTCTGAAGTAAGCTTATTCTTTTTTTTAGGATAGTGATTTTTATGAAATAATCAGCAGTTTATCTCTAAATGTACTTTATTTACTGAGGGGCCAGGCATTATGTTAAATATATAAATTTTAACCATTGTTAAGATTTTGTGATTTAAAATTTAGGTTTTTTTATAAGTATCTTGTTCATGTTTTTTTGCCACACTATAGTAAAACACTTTGTTTTTTAGGATGATTTTGCAAACAATCGGGAATTTATCACAATGGTAGTCTATAAGAGTGATGGGAAAAGAATTTACTACCCAGGTATGTTTGTTGAGATACTTTGTCAGTAAAAAGACATGCTAAATTTTTATCTATGGTTTTGCATCGGAGAAAAATAACATCATTTTGTTCCGTAAAGGGAAAAGTAAAAATCAACACTATTAATTTGGCCAAGATATTAAGAGATATCCTAGTTTTGTTTTATTTTTTTAACCTCCTGTGATTATTCCCTATCCCTGAGAAATCATGGAATACCATCTTGAGTTTTGACCATCATCACTTGTAATAGCAATTATCTTCTGCCTCCTTTTACAACTAGCCAATATTTCCGTTTTCCATACTCTGCTCATTATAATGCTATATACATTGATAGTTTAAAAGGAAATGGAGAATAGTTACCTCAGAAGTAGAGAGAAAGGCAAAGCCCTACTCTTTAAAAAAGTAGTAGTAGTAGTAGTAGTAGCAGCAGCAGTAATGAGAATAGAGTCTTTAAACTATAGGCCAGTATACTCTGATTACTATATTGCTAAAGGAATGGTTCACAAACATCTGAAACAGAAGTGGTATCCAGAGCTAGCCTAATGTCCTCAGGAGCATGTCATGCCTGGGCTTATTTCCTTTCTTGACTGTTAGTGGATTGATGAATCTGGAAATGCTGGCCATACAGGTTACCTAGATTTTAGGAATCATTTGGCAGAATCTCTCATTCTGTGAAGCATAGTTAGATGGATTTGAGCTGATGAATACCTGGGCACAAGTGTGCTGTCAGCTGAGAGGACCCAGAGTCGGGTACCCCAGGGATCGTTGCTTGACCTTGTATTATTTAACATTTTTGTCAACGACTTGGATAAATCCAGTCAACAAGCATTTATCTGGGGGTTGACTACGTGCAAGAAACTGTCCTTGGTGCTGGATCTGTATTTACAGAAATGAATGTCTGCTCTCAAGCTTCTTTTCTACTGGGAGAATACAACATGCACCACAAGTAATAGAAAGTAAGTTCAAGAGAGAAAGAATATAAAAATAAATTTAAAAATATAAATAAAAAGAATATCAGCAGGAACTAAAAGGTAGCACCTGAGCTGTGCTTTAAAGGCAGCTGGGGTTGTATCCTCAGTGTCTACTGCAGGCTCATCGTCCATGCATGTCCCACCCCCTAACTGAATGGACTCCGAGGCATGGGACCTCTTCTCTTTTCTGTCTCTACTCTTGGTGCCTCATCACCTCCCATGAGTTAAATTATCACCCATTTAATGATGACTTCTGGATCTGTATAGAGAACCCCAGTCTTTCTCCTGAGCTCTGTTGCTATATTAGACATTTCCCAGTGGATGTCTTGTAGCATCTCAAACTTGCTATGTCCAGAATTCATTCTTCCTAAATTCCTTATCTGTGTCAGTGGCACCACTATCCTTCTTTTATCCAGATTCACAAGCTTGGAGCCATCTGTGACTCCTCAGTCTCCCTCTCCCCCTCCCCAGGCCAGCCCCCTGGATCAAGTCATGTACCAGAGCTTGTCTGTTCTACCTCCTCTCTACTCACAGGGCTCTCCTTAGTTCAGATACTCATCACCTTGTGCCTGGACTATTTCAGTAACCTCCTAATTGGTCTCCTTGCTTTCCATCTCTTCTCCCTGTAATCCACTCTCCATACAGCTGCCAAGATGATATTTTTCAGACGCAGGTATGACCTTGTCATTCCTCTGGTCAGAAAGTTCCAAGGACTTCTTGTCACCTCTTAAGATAAAAGACAAATGTTTCTGATATTTAAAAATCTTCATATTCTAGTCCACGTTTCCAGACTTTATACATTTTGCCCATCACATATTCTCCATTCTATTCAGACTGAGCCTTTGACTGTTGCATCACCAATAGCATTTCATTTTCCTTTGAACAAGATTCAAGCCTCAGCCCTGAATGGATCTGTTCTGATGAGGATTCTAATCGGGATCCCTTACACACACACACACACACACACACACACACACTCACACACCACTCACACACACACACACACACACACACACACACACACATCCCTCCCCAAAGTACCTTAGAGAGAGAGAGGGTGGGGTTGCTCGAGGGCAAGGACTGTTTAGTTTTTGCCTTTATAGCACGGTACCTGCCCAGTCTTTGGCATTTAGTAGGCATTAAATTAATGCTTATGAATTCTTAGGAGTCGAGGTTGAAGAAACATTTCAGATACATCTCCCAGTCCAACTGTCATAGTTGGTCACTGTGGGACAGGGAGCAAGGTACCTTATTTCTCCAACCCTCAATTTCCTCATCTTTGAAATGGAGATAAAACCTCAGACAGGTCATGGAGTTGTTGTGATGCTCAAAAAGAAAATGCTTATGAAAGAGTTTTACAAATCTTTAAAGTGCTGTATAAAATGTTGGTTGTTTTGCTTATTGACATAAGCCAGGACTATATCCCAGGCTTCCTGGTACCTGGTTCCAGGCTCTTTTAATAGATCGCACTGTCTTTAAACTGAACCCTTAGAAGGGAGTAGAACTTGTGGGGCTAGTAGAATGATTTACATCGAATGGACCTGGAAGAGCTTGTATGGAGTCAACTACGCATGTTAAAGGTTTTTTACCTCATAAAGCAACATTGATAAATTACATCGGATGGACCTGGAAGAGCGTGTATGGAGTCAACTACACATGTTAAAGGTTTTTTACCTCATAAAGCAACATTGATAAATTACTGCTGTCAGAATTCACTAATTACAGCTATTATTTGTCTTTAAATGTATTTCAAAATAATTACTTTGTACTGCCACAGTTTGAACTAGTTGATTTCAATACAACTATTGTATAAAACCACAAAATTTTTTAATAGAATTGATCCTGTTTTAAGTGGACATCTGACTGAACATCAAACTGACTATAAAAGTAAACCTGAAGTTAAATGTGTCTGTTTCTAAGTATGTCTTTTTTTTTTCCCCCAGCTGACCCACCTCCATATATTGATGGAATTCGCATCAATAGCCCCCACTATCTAACCAAGATAAAGCTGACAACTCCAGGGGCTCACACCTTTACACTGGTGGTGTCTCAGTACGAGAAACAGAACACCATCCACTACACAGTCAGGGTATGTTTGGTCTGTGTTGTCACAACAGAACAGGATACAGGAATGTTAACCAGGTGGCATATTATTGTTTTCATTGGGAAAAACGCTGTGCTTTTTGTAAGCAGGTGATTGGGAGAAATGCAGGCACTGAAGGGTCTGTGATTTCACAGAGGTGTGTTGGTGTGTTTCTTCCACTGAAGCAGATTGCAGTCTCTCTTAGTGATGTCGTTCTTAGTTAGACAGGCCAGCAAGTTCACCCTCCAACAGCTCCCCAGTGCTTAGCACAGTGCCCAGCACCTAGTAGGTGCTAAATCATTCGTAGCTGTTACTGTCAGATGAAGGATGCACAGCTCATTGCCATACCCATATGGATTGGGGGAATTAATTTCTAAAAATTAAGCAGCAATACCTCCTTTAGAAAGAAAAATCATAAATTAAAATATTGTGCTTTATTTTGATGGATTTTTTATTTCTCAGAACAAATTCATCTACATTCAGTTCTGTGAGAGCCTTCATAAGTTAAATCAGCAGTGATTACATTACACTCCCTCACAGTTGCAAAGCACATTTCTTGTTATCTCACAATTCTTGTAACAGCTGTTTAAAGTTTCAACACAAATATTGTCATGGATGAAGAAACGGATGTTCAGAGAGGTTAATGTTGTGCTCAAGGCTAGTTAAGTGGCAGGTTCTAGATCTGAACCCAGGTCTCTTGCAGCGGTCTGGCTGTCCTGCCCAGGTCAGCCTGTGTCTGGCATACACTGCGTTTGAGTAGAAGTGGTGAGCTAGAGTCCATCCAGAGGAAGGGTCTCAGAGTAGTGAAGAGCCTGGAGTTTGTGCCACATGAAGATGAATTGAAGGAACTCGGGCTTTTTAACTTCAAGAAGATTTGGAGGAGATTAAGGGAGGGGATACATGATAGCTTTCCTCAAGAATTTGAAGAGCTGTCTTACAAAGATGGGCTAGAACTTGTTTTGCTCACCTCCAGAACGTAGGACTATAAGAGCAATGGGGAGAAAGTACAAAGACCCAAATTTAGGCTTAATGTAAGGGGAAAACTTTGTGACAATTAGAGCTGTCCCAGTGTGGAAGGAACTACCCCCAGAAATGAGTTTCCCTTTATTGGAATTTTTTAAGCAAAGCCTGGATAGTCACAAGTAGGAGTGTGTTTTAGAGGGATTTTGTCTGGTCCCGACCTTTGAGGTCCCTGCTGACTTGGAGGCTGGGTGAATCCAAGTCTTTTTAGCTTTTAGGCATTGAGAAGATCAAGCATAAGGAATGGTAAGAGTCTGCTGGAGGTCTACATGTCACCATAGCCTTATTGATGCAGCCAGTCCTCTGTGAACCTGTCACAGGCCTGGTATTAACCTAAAATGAGGCAACAGTGACCAGTTAATAGAAACTATTTCTTCTAGATTGTGACACTCCTCACAGGGAATTCAATTTAAATTTTTAAAAAATTTTATAAGTAAAAAGTTTATTTGTGCCGCAGAGTTTTATGTAACTTTTCTTTTTTCAACCTAGGTGTATTCAGCTTGTAAATTTACTTTTTCAAAGATTCCTACACCATATATTGTATCAAAAAGGGTAAGTAAAATGCTTCTTTGGGTCAATGTGATTGTATCTTACAACATTGTTAGTCCAGGTGGTACACCTGAATTAGGGTGGTAGCTGTGAAAATGAAAAGGAAAAAATAAACACAAAAGACATCTCAAAAGAGCTCCTCATCTGTTCCAGTTGTGTTGAATTTTATGTATTCAGCATGTGTTGCTTAAGCATCTACTTTGCATAACTTACTAGAGGAAATGAAAAGATGCATAAGACTTACCCTCAAAACATTATCTCCCCCCCCAAAAAAAAAAACCATTATCCAGTCAGAAAGATAAAACATGTGCCCAGATAAATTTGACTCATGGTAAATGTGATGAGATACAAAACATGTAACACTTTAGAGAAGGAATGATGCCTTTTGTCTGGGTAAGGCAGGAAAATCTTTGTGGAGGAACCTGTGTCTGAGCTGGGCTTAGGCAGCTGGTGTCACTGAGGCAGAGAACCCTTACTAGCTTCCCCTCTCATTTCCCTGAGCTTAGATAGGAATCATTTTCAAAGAGAAATTTGGAAATACAGGAAAGTCTCATACATATTCAACAAACTTTATTAATAAAATTTATACTAAAGCATTTTATGGTTTGGTTTTGTTTTGTTTTTAAGATTAATGGACAGTGGAAAGGTCAGAGTGCTGGAGGATGTGGGAACTTCAGGGATTCCCACAGAAATAACCCCATCTACCAATTCCAGCTAGAAAAGGCTGGGCCACTACTGGTTGAGCTCAGAGGACCAAGGTTTGTTTAGAGGACTTTGCAGTGCATTAATAAAATTGGGGTATTGACATCAGTGCAGTTGAGGGTATACCTGGCTTAAGAAATAATTCAAAAGAAGTTGCTGATATTCTGTTTTAAAATTATTAAACAATAAGACATTGTTTATATGTAACTGAGAATGTAAAGTCTTTGGGATTTATCTAGTTCTTGTCTTTGTATCCCCCGTGCCCAGCCTAGTACTCATTTCGTAAAAAGCTCTTGATAAGTGAATTGAATTAAATGGATTGTTGTGGATTAAGCTCAGATCTTCAGGGACTTGTAGATTTCATTCACGACATTAGGTAGGTAGTTTGAACACAGAAAAGTAGACAGGGTCCCTAACTCTTCAAAAGCTTATCACATAATTAGTTACTTTTAAGTTTGGTTGTGGCTGGTCTTGTTACATTTTCAGTTAAGGTTTTTTGAAAAGACAATCCAAATAGACTATTATGCGTTATTTATTTTTTATTTTTCAAATAGTCAGCCATGTTCTCATCCTTTTGATAACTTAATCAACATTCATATACTTAAAGGGCACAAAAGCAGTATCTCATAAAGTGAATTGAATAATGTTAATTCTGACAGCCTTATATGGTATAAATGACATTTGTGTAATTAAATACAAAAATAGTATGCAGGTGTTTCTGACTCATAGCTGTCTCATAGCTTTTGATTGCTTAACAGTACATCTATACTGTAAATGTAGCCATATTGCAAGTTTGTATTTATTTTGAGGATATATAATAATGGAAATAATTTCACTCTTTTTTAAAATAATAGGCAATATAGTGTTGGGTTTGAACTTATCACAGTGTCAGTGGTAGGAGATCCTGGCTCTTCAAGCTTTCAGAAGAAGAGCAGTGGTGATTATAGGTAATGTTTACATTTTAAATCTAGTTTTCTTTGGCTTTACTTACTCTTCTATCTTGTGAACCTTATGTTTGTCGTTTCTTGATTACAGATGTGGATTTTGTTACCTTGAAGTAGAAAACATCCCTGCTGGAATCTATAATATTATCCCTAGTACCTTTTTGCCTAAACAAGAAGGTCCCTTTTTCTTGGACTTCAGTAGTGTTATCCCTATCAAGGTAACACCACTTCAGTGACTGAGAAATCACTACAGCATATACTGCACTTGACTCAGTGGCATCCACCAAATATGAACTGTTCTATTCCTACAAGAATGTAAGTTTACAGATGAACTTGTCGTGTCAGACTGCGTGTCTTGGGGTACTATTTACTAAAATGAATCATGTCTCCATCTCTAGACTTGTAATTATTTACTTTATTTATGACTCTGGGGGGTTTGTCACTCAGGTAATTATCAAGGAATAAACTGCTTTGGAGGCTTTAAAAGATGTTGGTAAACTTAACATGAAAATGCCTGACAGTGGAAATTCTTTAAGTTAGGGACATATCTCATATGAATTCATGTAGATAGAAAAATGGCAATAGTTTGCCTATTGCAACTATTTGGTTCATCTTGTATCAAGTTTGAAATGTCAGAATCCTTTGAGGCAATAACAATATTACAGTTTAATTTTTTATACTCTTTCTACTCACTTTGACGCTTTTTAGTTCTGTTTCTTATGGAAAACAGCACTTTGAAGAAAACACAATTGAGAGCTTAAATAAAAGTTGATGTGATTATTTTGATTTAGGAAGAATGAATTTTCCAGTCACTGATGTCATTTTTAAAATTCCCAAGTGTTACCCAGGCATCACTTTGGGAAGATTTATAGATTTTAAAGAATTTGACATTTTGATATTTGATCAGATTTTCTCTGCCTTACTAGTAAGAACATTTTAATTTGGCATTAACTTGGCTTTTTATTTCAGTAAAAGGTGTTTATTATGGCCCTCAGTATAATTGCACAATTTAACTTAAAACCTGGAGAAACCAATTGCAAAATAAAATGGTTCTTGCATGTACTCTCTTGTTAAATCTAAAAGAGAGTCAGTCCCATGGGTCATGTTTGAATCAACTTTGATCATGCTTTAAGTTAAAAAGGTATCCTAAAACTCTTGTTCTAAAATTTAAGAGTACAGATTTACTCTGTTAATGGACTTGTACCTGGGGAATTGGGTGTTCTTCATTTTAGTAGATTAATGAAGCAAGTTTGGTGTGACCTTGTTCTGTGTATGGAGTTCAGGAAGGCGCTAAGCATATGTCTTGTCTTGCAGTTCTAGTGCTGCTCTGTCCGAAAGCCTAGCTGCCCCACATATCCTTACCCTATTCCCCAGCCTATGCCTCATCCTGTGTACACATACATAGATACGTAAGGTGCCATGTAGACACATCTTTTTCATTTATTTCAAATCTGAACTGCCTATTTTATGGACCTTTCTTATGCATCTTTTTTCCATTCTTATTGCTCATTTGTCTCCTTGGCATTTCTTTTACTTACCTCCCATACTCAAAATGAAGTGACTCTCAACCTGACCCTCTTTGCTGTGTGTCTTCTTTCTCTGTATCTCTCTTTTCACCATTTGTAAACTTTCTTTGGTCTTTGTATTTAAGTGGCAAATTCTCCTTACCTCAACTATTCCATTCTACATGTGACAGTTCTGGCACTGACTTCTTACAGCATTAAACAGAGAGAACCAAGGTTAGATTAGGAATCCAGACAGGACCAAGACTTTGGAGAGAAAGGCAAGGTAGCTTAGGAAGAACTGATGATGACAGGACATTTGTGGGTGCCCAACTGCTAAGAAGTGGCATTCCTTGGGCACTGAGCCAGTCTGATGGACAGACTGTTAATTAGCCCATCCATGGGACAGAATGTGCCAAAAATAAAGTAAGGAAGTCACCTTGAGGAACTAGGATTGTAGCGGCCTTCAGTTTTCTCACCATTCTGAATTCTATTCTGGTATTCTGGATTCTAATGGGTATACATGACTACAGTATGCACATTAATTTGGTACCCAGCCAGAAAATGGACCATCTGAGTTGAATCAGGATAGAGTTGGCCCCTCTGACTTGGCTGGTGTAGGGGGCTCCTGGGGCACCCCTTTCTTTGGTCAGTGATTTATCTGAAACTTTGTATTAGGATTCATGAGTCACTTCAGTTTAGCAAGCACTTCCAAGTAGTTACAAGCCATCTACAAAATTATAGGGTCAGATAAGATGATCACATATTACCTCCCAACTCTGCTGTCCTGGCATTCTATGAAATTGCCATAAGAAGAGCGGGGTCAGCCCATTGTTTTGCATGCAGGATCATCTGCTTCACAAGCCATAGGCTTAACTCTGCACAAGGGAGGGTGATCTGACTCTTTGTTCCGTGGTTGTAATAGTTCTTGGTCACTTACCTAACAAATTGTTCCCTGATAGGTTCTTCCCCAAGAAGTATTACATACTTGTAAACTAATTACATTGATTGAATACTAGCTGTGTGATTTAATAAGCTGTGGAATTGTTTCCCTACCTGTCAAATGAAGACACTCCCACAGAAGCTCAGTGTGTGTGGCAGTGGGAGCCTGAGAGTCTAGCCTGAGTCCTGTCTGCACTTTTAGCTATTGCTTCTAATCAGCTCATAGGGCTGGCAAAGACCTAAGGAACATTCAGCCCAACCCCTCACTCAGCAGAGGAGGAAACAGAGTCCCAGGAAATCCTGAGCACGCCCAAGCAGTCCTTGGGGCTGTCAGCATTGAGATCCAGCCCTTTAAAAGTTACACGGCGTCCCTCTGTCAGAAGGTAGAGCACGTCTAGCACGTCTCTCCTAGCATTCTCCCACTCTCCTTTACTTCAGCTGCGGTCATTACTAAGCTGTCAGAACTTGAGTGATCTTTTAGATTTGATAACTATTTCACCTCAATTGGTTTCTTGTATAACCCTCTGTATTTGAAGAATTTAACAACCTTTTTCTGAGAAAGGCATCCATTGGGCTTCCCTGGGCTGCCAGAGGGGTCCCTGACACAAAACTGGTTAAGAAGGGTGATTTATGCCTGGGAAACGTCCTTGTAGCCAGTCTTGCGATGTGCCGCCCTGCCTGAGTGTTCACAGACTGCATCCTATTCCATAACTGATGAGCTTCATGCTTATGGTTGTACTAACCCTCGCTTGTCATCTTGTACCCTTTTTTTCTGCCCCCTCGTAACTGGCGCTCCGTGCTTGAGCCAGCTGCTGCCGCTTGCTCAGTTAGCCAGAGCTGATCCCATTCCCCAAAGAAGTCATGAATGGAGTCTCCTCACAGGCTCGGGTGGTGCCCCCCATTCATCTGCACCTTGGAGCAGGGAGGTTGTTTGGTGGAAGAATTTCCTCATAACTGGAGTGACCACAGACAAGTCCCTTAACTTGCCAGTGCCTTTGTCCCTTCTCCTGCCGAGACAGCCAGGGCCCTAGGAAGCACCAAAACTGGAAAGCACCAAACACTTTTTTAAACTCATTTTTAAAGAAAATATTTGCAAGATGGATTCTCTGCACCCTGCTGTCTTTTAAACCTTTCGTCTTTTCTGGTTAACTCCAAGGTCATCATTATGAATGTGAATCAGAGGACTGTGTCCCTGGTTCAGACCCTACTTTGGGGTGATGAGGCAGGACCATTTGTCCCAGCTACACTGCCTGAGGCTCCTGTGATTTTTTTGTCACTTTGCTCACCATCGGCTGATGTGTCTTGCCGTTGTCAGTGGGCCACCTTTGGCACTTCCTCTTGACCACTTCTGATTTGCTGGGAACTTGTTATAAATATTTGTGAACTGAGAGTAAGTAATCTCTAAGCAAGCACCTGAAGGTTTCTCCTCTGAACAGTTTATGGACTTTCTGCACTGGACTTGCTATTTATTCCTTGATTCTTGACTGTCTTATATGGTAAGTGACCTCCTGTCAGTGTGGTTACTGTACCCCGATTCTCCACAGAGATCTCATGCAAAGAGGAACTCCCCTCCTCGCCAGCTCTTAACTTTGAATGATGTTAATGTCAAATGAGTTAATGTCAAAACTGGAAGCCCTTATAGAGAAGTGGCCCTTTTCCCTTTTCAGCTGTAAGGAGGGATTAAGGTGCTGCGGTAATCATTGGCTTCACAGCACTTTGAGGGTGGTTTATGCTGACTCCTCGGACCTGGAGAAAAGGGCACAGTCACTGAAAGGCAATCACTTAGTGGGTAGAGAACCATCCTTGAGACAGGAAAGCCTGGGTTCGGGTCCTGCCTCTGTGTGGTCCCAGGCCAGGCACATCCCCTCATGGGGCCTTAGCACATCTCTGAGACTAGAAGCTGGTGTCACCTGCAGGGGAGATGCCCTTGGAGCTCCCATAAATGGTGTCATAGGTCTCTCTTCCATCTATAAACCTTGTCACCTTCCTTCCTGGAGGTCATGACATGGCACAGTGCACAGCTGTAGCATTACAGAGCAGAAGGCTCAGCAGTCTTTGGCTCTAATCCTGGCATGGCCACCAGTGTGACCTTGGGCAAGTCCCTTTCCTTCTCTGGACCTCAGTGTGCTGGGCTTGGGACACTCTGGGGAACGGGGGGCCACAGGAGCGGGGAGCAGCATTGGACTCTGTGACTTTAAAAGCCTTTACCAGCTTCAGTCTGTGACTTTATGTGCACAGAGAGTCACAAGAGCTGGCTTTGAGCCCCAGCTGTGCCACCTTAAGACAAGTCATTTCCATTCCCTGGGTCTCGGTTTACACGTGTATGAACCAAGAAGGTTGGTCTGAGTGATGTGAGGAGTCCTTCTGTCCCTTATCTTTGGCGCCTATGTCGTTATTCCAGTCTGTTTGCAGAGCCTCTTTCTTTCTGGTGTGCAGAAAGGGAACTCGTTTTCCCCTCAGACTCAGAGCAGTCCCACTAAGCACAACTGAGCTTTTGTAGAGCATAGCCTGGCAGGGCATGGGGTAGGGTTTAACAAGTGCCCCTCAGGAGGCTGTGCCCACTTGGCACAATCGTTTGCTTTCAGCTGCTGGAGGAGAGGAGGATCCCGGGCAACACTAGTGGAAGGGGCAGAGTGCGCGGGGGGGTACACATACCAGCGGGACTGACATTGAGGGTTCTGGGCCTTGGATCGGTAGAGGACCTGCTCAGCTTCCTGAGAAGGGCCCACAGAGTCTTGAAATGCTGCAGCAGGAAGTGGCCTCTGAGGTCCTCACTTAAGAGTTGAAAGGCCGTCTGAGGTTGGCAGTGTCACTGAACGCAGAGCTTTGGTACCTGACAGCTGCTTTTTAAACTTGGCCAGAGTTGGAAAGGCTCTCCGGTCAGCTCTCATTCTGCAAATGAGGAAGCTGAGGCCAGCAGAGGGGAAGTGACCCATGTGAAAGCTTGTCCTATACGGCACTGCTCTGGGCCTCGGGTCCCTCACCCGTGACATGAAGGTGTTGGACTCAGTGACCTTTAGGTCACTTCCAGCTCTAAATCCACATCTAAGGGGTACTACATTGTGTTCGTCTTTAAGGTGGACCCTTGTCCAACAGGTCCGTGCTGAGCTTCATTATTTCTCTGTAGCTTGTCATTTTGCGATGAAATGCACACGATTTGGTCCTGCAATGTTGTTTCCAACTCGGTGTAAAATGAACAAAGGGATCCGTGTGAGCTTTGTATATAACTCATCTTTTGGGTTTGTTTTTTTTTTTTGCTTTGGGGGGGATAGGAAGGCAGGGCAATTGGGGTTAAGTGACTTGCCCAAGGTCACACGGCTAGTACGTGTTAAGTGAGGCCGGATCTGAACTCAGGTCCTCCTGACTCCAGGACTGGTGCTCTTCACTGCACCACCCCTGTATATAACCCATCTTGATTGCCATGCAATTAATGATTTTTTTAAAACTGCTTTGGGATTCCAGTTTAAAGGAAGCAAATGTAGGATTTAAGATCTTAACTGAAAGCAAGGATAAAGGGACAGCTGTGCAATCACACAAATTATGTATCTTAATGTTGCTTCTTTGGGCAGATCAATCCTCAAGGGTGATCATAGACAGTCCCAGAGACTCAGAGATTGGACACAAAATCGTTCTCCCCCTCCTAGAGCCAACAGAGACTGGAAGTGTAACCGATTCATTATCTCAGACTTGGTTACTTTTTCTTAACTGCCTTTTTTTTTTTTTTTTTTTTTTTTTTTTAAGTGAGGGATCCAGTTGTGTATGGAGAGCAGATGATCATGAATCAGTATCTGTTTGGGATATAAAAAGGGAGGGGAAGGAAGAAAGTGTGCCATTTAGGGAAGGTGGTACCTTCTTGACAGTATGTGAAGTCACAGAGGCTTAGCCACTGTCTTGAAATTTTGTTTTTATTACATTCAAGGTATTAAGACAAGTACAAAATAATTTTGAATTCAGGATACCATCAGTCCATAAAAAATAGGAAAAATTGAAGGTTTACCAGTGTGAAGAAGTACAAACATGACTAGATATTCAAGCTAGGGCAGGAATAATAAAAAACAAACCAAGACCTCATCACATAAAATAGATGGAGAGTTTATGTGGTTGGTGCGTGTGTGATGGGTGTTTTCCCCCTCCCCACCCCTCAGACTAACCCAAGAGGGACAGCTACAGTGCTTTATTTAACTTCAAACCACCAAAACTTTAAAGAAAAAGAATCCTACACTTACTACTATGAGCATAACTACTAGGCCTTGCTGCTTCTATGGGACAGCCTTTGCCAAGACATGCCTAACTCTCTTTTTCTAGGCTGGAAGGAACAGTGTCTATAATGTATGCTAGAGCAGCATAATTCTTAAATAATTGCTTTTTTAAAAGAGAAGGAAAAAGTTACAACCCACAGATAAATGGACACTTTTGTCAGTCTAGATAATACGAAGGCCAGCTGCTCTGGCCCATGCATCTCATGAAGAACAAACCGTGGATCTCCCCCCTCCCCCCACCACTCCCTTTGGCTGGCAACACAAGGTCTATGCTACACTGTCTGCTCCAGCCAGGAATCCCCCTCTACAGTAAGCTACCTGGACCCAGGTGAACCCCAGCCTCCCCTGGCCCACAAAGTGCTGATCTCCAGGAATCTCACTAGAAGCCACTGAACAAGCTTCTAGGTGGGTGCCCCATATTGAGCACCATTTATCTTTTTCACAGGTCCACCTCTATGGATGAGAGGCAAATAGTAAGTCTGGGGCTTGCCTCTGTGACCCAGAGATAACAGCTTTGTCAGAGGTCATTTTGTTAATGCCTTACAATACTAAAAGTGATTTAATTACTGTATTTTCAGTTTATTTCATTTGGGAGGCCACCAGTCCCAGATTATTAGGGAGCAGAAGCTTCATCTTTCAAAAAACAAAAACAGAGGAAGAAAAAGGAGCAAAATGCCCAAATCACCAAGGTCAAGCCTAGTTTTCCCACCATTCTCTTGTTTCATGCTGTATTCCTGGGAAGTTGTTTATTGCTCCTAACAAGGATACTAGGGGAGGGGGGAGATGTATTTTACAAACGCTGGAGGAATGTGAGGACAGCCTGTCCCGCCCACAACTTCTCCACTCCCCAGTGCCGTCCCACCCAAGACATTTTGCTGGGCAGAAAACCAGAGCTGAATCCAGCCCTCTGGGTCACAAATTTCCTTAGTGCAGTTCAGAGTAAATGCTTAAGATTTGGCATATAGTAAAGAAATATTGGCACAACAACTCTGTCCATATGTTTAGTTTCACATATAAATATTCAGATCTTTGGCCACTGGCCTCTTCAGATCCTTCAGCCGATCTGCACCACTTTTCTGTCTCCAAGAATCCCATCTTTTCCCTTTGGATAGTGAAGGGAGAGCTGCTTGATCTCATTGTCCAGGTTTCGGTCTGCAGGGGAAGAGCGGCTGCTGTCTCCGCTGGTTTTGGTGCTAACACTCCTGTTATTATTGACTTTGTCACTCATCTTGTTCTCAGCCCCTTCTGCCCTGTCCCCTGAAGGGATACAGTGAGAGACAGGATTAAAATACAGAACTCCTCAGATGCAACACGACTAGTTAGATACCTTGAGATTGCTTGGGGAGCCCAGCAGAACAAGGGAGCCAGTATATGCTGCTGCTCTGTTCAGTGAACTTCTCCCATACTTGCAGTCTATCAGAACCAAGTTTAGTCATCTCCAAACATCTCTGCCCTTCAGCACATGGGAAAACAAAACCAGCCAGTCTGAATGGGATCAGAATCCACCCTAATCCTAAGCAGAACTGAAGGTCATGGACAGATTTGTTGCTATTGTAACTCTACCTCAGAAGACAGGGCTGGATCCACAGAAGGTGCTAAATTACATTGAGTTGAAGAAGCAATTTACAAAAAACCTGACTTATCTCTACCACTCACTCAGTCCCAACTAAAACCTTACACTTAACCAAGATATATGTGCTGCTACAGAAAGATGTAATTTTTATGGGCGCAGAGAATTCTCAAAAAAGTTCCCTCTGCCAAAGTTGCCTAGGTCATAGATGTGGCCTGAATCCAGATCTTCCTGGCAGATTGTCTGTCTGCTCTCCCACCTTGTCTCTAAGGGCACGTAGGGTCAGAGGGAAAGGGAATAAGCATTTATGTAGTACCTACTGTGGGCAAGGCACTGTGCTAAGCCCATTACAAATGTCTCACTGGATCCTCATGATAGTTTTGTCAGGTGGGGGCTATTAGGGTTCCCATTGTACAATCAACTGATTTTGCCCAAGGTCACACAGCTCAAATGTCAGAGGTTGGACTTAACTCCCAAATTTTGCATTCTTTGGGACAGCAGTTGCCTGCTTAAAATAAAGGAGTTTGTTTGGCTTCAGGAGGCAAAAGAGCAACATGGTATTTGCACAAAGTAGTTCTCCTAGTTAAGCCACATGAACATTGGAAGGGACTTAATCCACCAAGGGTTCTTCAAGGATCGCAGCCCAGGCGGTGCAAGGCTGAGGCAGAGGGCAGTGGGAAGAGCAAAGGACATGCCTCTTACCTCTTTCAACTTCACACTCTGGGGATGAAGCCCCACTGCATTCACTCCGAGGACCCAGCACAGGAAACATGATCCCAAACTCTGAGAGAGACATAGGGCTGGGCAGATCGAGGCTGCCAGGCCTCATGACAAGCGAGAGAGGGCTCGGGAGCTCATCTGGACTTGTCGGGCCCGAGCTGAAGCTGGACACAGACTGGGTTTCAGAATCTTCTTCCGACGCCAAGCTGCTGCACTTGTCATCTTCCCATGCCTCCGAGGCCACTGCAGCGTTGGAGAGAACACAAGTCTCGCTGGGTTTGCCACACGACAAGCTGTTTCTTACAGTCCGCTCTGGGGGGCAGGCAGACAGGTTTACAGGAACTAACACCCCTCGAGGCTGTGCGTTCACCCCCTCGCCCCCTGTGGGTGACAAAAGGAGAGGGCTATTTCTTTCCCTTTCCTTGAAGGGAAAGAAAATGCAGGGATGAGACCCACACCACATGGGAATTGCTCCTAATGAACAAGCACTAGATCAGAATCGTAGGGGCAGGACATTCCCTAGAAGTCATCTTTAAACCCCTTGAACAGTAATCGATGAGGAAGAGACTCTTTCCTCTCCCATTTAGTAGCAGAGAATGGCAGCTGCCTGAGCCATATCTGGGTGGCATCCAGCTACAAATCTCAGATCAGGGGAAAAACAAAATGTCAACTCTGCTCTTTGCATGGGGGCCATAACACAGTAGATCAGCTCCTCTCCCACCCCAGGGCTGATGGCCTCAGATGGGGAATGAGTTAGGCCTTTTCTTCCCTTCTGTGTAACTATTCTTACATACGATGGGCAATTCTCACTCAGTGAGAGCAGAAATCTGTTCATAGCAAGTCCAGACCCAGAAACCCAGCATTAGGTCTAGAGGCCACCTGAAGGTTTGGGGGTCCTGCCTTCCAGAAACAGCATAAACCAATCAGACCTTAACAGGCTCATACAGTCTTGGGCAGAGAGGAGTGAGAAGCAGCTGCCATTTCCCTGAAATTGTTGCTTCCAGACTCCACCTGGCCCACTGGACATGCTTGCCCTATCACAGCTCCTGTGACATGATGACACTGACCATCTCAGAGATTGGAATTGGGGCTCAACGTGAGAGCCCACCTCAGTCACGGCCTCTCAGCCTCATTAGCCTTTTCTACAAATAAGGGGGAGAGGCTGCTGAACCAGATGACCCTGAGGTCCCTTCCAGCTCAAGCTGTGATCCCACGATCACAACCTGCAAGACTCCTATTTCTCCTAGGAAGGATCTCTCCCAGCCACTGTTAAGTGCCTCTGTTCTAAAGGTGTGAAAAACAAGCCTTGGCAACAGGTTGTTGATTGGACCCTTTCTCCCCTCTGCTTCTCCCTTATTTTAAGCTCTAACCCATGAAAAACAACTTCATTTAACTACCACTATGGGAAAAAGGCACTAGTTGTCACGAGCTGAGAAAGTAATGGCCTAACACCGAACAAGAAGAGCCAATCTCTCCTTCCCAAGTAAGATAACTGAGGGGTCATGGAGAGTGAGCTGTGACCAGGAGTCTGTCTGTCCCTTGTCAGGGGGTCTCAAATCAAGAGGCATCTAAATGTTAGCTATGATTATTTGTAGGGTCCTATTGAGTATAAAATATAACTTCTTAAGAGTGTGAACTTTAATAATATTTTGATAACTATTTAAATATAATTGGTTTCTTCTTTAATTCTCTGTATTTTATGCATTTAAAAATCTTACTTTGAGAAGGGGCCCCTAGGCCACAACACTGTTGAAAGCAGGAGGAAGGGGTCCATGACACAAAAAAAAGGTTGACAAACCCTGAATAGGATGTCTTTTGTGCCCTCAGATGATAGAGAATGAGAAAGAAAGCCAGCCCAAAGTGACATCTCAAATGGGTGTAGTTCCCAGAGGAAGGACTATCACATCCAACCAGAGCTAAGAGTCCTCAGTAGCAGGAAGGGGAATAGAACTCTTGTCTCCTAATAGGACAAGCAAGTCTTCCTTTCTTCCTTGATCCTTCCTTCTAGGATGTTTATGTTGTCACTTTAAAACATGAAACCCCCAGGAGCTGGCTAGGGTTGAGATCTCCCCTTTTCTCCCCACTTACCCTCTGATCTGCTCACTCACCTGAAGCTGAGTCAGACTCTGGCTTGTTCCTGGAGAGCTCCTCCGAAGACACACTGTTGCCCTCAGCCCCCACCCCACAGCCCCGGGGACCCATGGCACTAGAACGTCTCCTCTCGTGGATCTCATCAGAAATCATCTCCAGGTTCTTCAATGCTGTCTTGTACTCGCCTTTGGCCAGAGACAGTTTGGCCTGCAGATCATCCACGATTTTCTTCAATTGCTGATAGAATGAGGGGATGATGTTCACTGAGACAACTGATCAGTAAAGTACTTCCTAGGGGGTGAGGCACAGTGCTTGGTACCAGAGACCCAAAGACAAAATCCAGACTGGCCTCTTCCATTAGGGGGCTTACATTTCACTGGGCCCTTACTTTGTAACAAGGACATTTTCCTTAGGGAAAACTCAAAACACTTTCCTGCCCTAAACCTGGAGAGTTATTTTAAAGACCTTTTCAAATAGAAGTCAAGGCCCTTCAACCCTGATCCCTGACTTTCCCAGTCTCCTGACCCCATGCCTAGAGTCTGTCTGTCATTCCTGGAATGTACTCCATCTCTGTCTCTTGGTTCCCAGCTCCCTTTGATACTAAGCTCAAGTGCCACCCCCTGCGAGAGTCCTCCATGCCCCACTCCAGCTCCTCGGTATCTCTCCCGTCCAGTGTTTCATAGAACCTGTTACTCCAGGTCAGAGCTGTTTCACATTTCTCTCTTTATGCTCATTGTCTTTGTTCTAAATGTTTTCTGATTGTATTGAATGAACTATCACCCAATTGTTTTATTCACTAGATGATATTCCCCAGAACCCTCCCCAATACCTGCTGAGAGGTGTTGGCAAAGTACAGGCCAAAAAACCAGAGAACTGTGAATCATAGCATAAGGGAAGCCCACACAGGAGCCCCAAAAGCACCACTCTGAGTCCTCTAGCCTCAGTCCGTCGTACTATGTAGAGAGCACCAAAGGGCCCCTTTACAGCATCTTAGAAATTGCCCAGACTCTGCAGAGACTCTCCTGAGCTTCTGTATTAAAAACTGGCCCTTCCATCATCACCCTCACCCAAGTACAGCAGACAACTTAATCTAAAACATGCCCCGTGGACACAACAAAAGGTTGCAATCTAGAGGAATCACAGCAACAGAGAAGATGGTCTACCACACATACATACCTCAAGCTGTACATAGTACTTTGCCTTGAGTTCATAATAAGGTCTGTAGGAAACGGAAGGAAAGGAAGATTTATTAACCATGACCTTAGTAACTCCAAGAGGTGCTTCACAGGCCTTTTTCAGCCTGTGGATTATAGATGTTACTTCTGTGGCTCTGCAGATGCTGCTAAGGTTAGAGGCAGCCTTTGGCTCCAAGGCACAAACCCAGAGCACCTTGAAATCACCTCCCCACCCTCCACTCCCATCCTGGCCCTCTGACCAACAGCAAACAGAAGAGGCAGACCAGTGCTAAACATGCGTGAAGTCAGCCATCAAAGGCCACACACACCCTTTACCCTCAGACATTCAAGTTCATTTTCCTGGCCAGGGTGGTCACTATTTCTCAATAGTCATCTGATCCATAGTTAAGACACACCAGAAATGAGACAAACTCCACGTAGAGCTTAGCCATGAGGGGTAAACAAGGCCAAAGATGGGGGGGGAGGGGGGGAGATAATGTGAGGGCTGCACCCCTCCTACATCCCTTCTATTATGAAACCAGCTGAGGACTTTGGAGCAATGGCTGCCAAACACAACAAGATCTTGGAAAGAAACTACATGTAGAATTTCCAGTGCTTTCTCCAGGGACAGACACACCTGTCTGTCTGACTGACAGCCTCAACCATTGTAAAGATCTTGGTAATTAAGCATTTCGAGAGATGAGCACAAAGCATGACCTGCCTCACCAGTGCTATCACTGCTCTGCGTGTCCCCTAGATTCCTGATCAGGCAGGCATATAGGACTATCCGCCCCAAGAACTTTATTCTCCAGCAGGCACCAAAACAAATACATTTTTCAAGTTGTTTCCTTGTCTTGAAAACTAGCCATCCTTCATGTCTTTGCCTCATAGAAAATGGATGAAAGGTTAACTAAATTTTACTTTGTTTTGTTCTGGAACTGCCAAACTCAAGGAGAGAGGTAGAACCACCAGAACCATGTGATGAAAGCTGTAATCCTGTCTTCAGAGCAGACATTAACCTGAACACTGCAGTGTCATGCTTCCATCCCATTCCTAGTTCAGGAGACGCTCATCCATGATTCAAACCCTGCATGTGAATAACCTGAAAGATACCCATAGACTCACTGAAGACCTCACTAAAGAATGATTAAATGAAAAATAAATTCTCCTTTGAGAAAGCTTTTGCTGCCAGAAAGGAAGTGATGTCTGAGCAGTACTACCCCTGATGGGGTAAAGCAAAAACTGCCATCCCAGAGGCATCTGTTTATAATGAAAATGAACTTCCTACCCCTCATGCATCAGAAGCCCTAGTGCTATGGAGAGAGCGTTGGACTTGAAGTTAGGAAGACTCGGGTCCAGATGCTGCCACACACTTAATATTAATAACCACCTCCTTAGGCCTTGGGTCTCTCAACTATAAAATAAGAGAGTCAGACTAGATGGCCAGGAAAGATTTGTGGCCCCATGAAGTACATTAATGACCCTCCCTGGCATTCCTTCCGTTTCTCCCTGCTGGCACTCGGGAAGGCTGCACACCTTCAGCATGCCCTGCCAGGGGCTGGCCCAGCAGGCCCCGTTGCTGATTCAGACTTACTTGGACTTATTGATGGCCCTCTTGAGCTTCTTTTCCAGCTGTCTCATGCGGCCCATGGCGGCGTTGTACTTGGCTGCTGTCTCCTTGTGCACCAGTTCACTTCTTGTCTTGGTCTGCTCAGCCTCCATGACCTTCAAAGGACAGACAAGATTCAGTTCCCAGGGCCCAAAGGTTGTCTGCCCACTTAGAATGCTGTTTTCCACAGAAGTCGACTTCCAGACCAGTGGGCAGATTTTTTTTTTAATTTACCTTCCAAAAAAATAAGCAAGATTTTTCTCCCTTTCCCCCTCCTTTGAAACTGCCTGGTCAAGATAGACTGGGGCATGATAGACACACAAATAAAGCAGGAACTCCCTTTTATAGATGGGGACCAGGGCAGAGCACATGGGAAACCCTCAGAGCTCCTTAAAGCTGAATGATTTAACATCTTCTACCCACTCTTGAGCAGGCACTTCTTACCAGCTGACTTGGGTGATTTATCCACTGTCTAGGCAAGGTACTGCTACAGACAGCCAAAAATTCAGCCGTCCAGCAAGAGGAGGAGACAAAACCTGCATGGTCCAAAACAGTCTTGTTTTAGATTAGGTAGATGAGCTGCTGCATTGGGAGCAAGGAAGACCTGGCTTTGAATGTCTAGGTCATTTATCTTCAGAGCCTCAGTTTCCCTATCTGCAAAATGTATCTGACACGTATCCATCACATGGACCTGTTGCGTCATGTGAGATAATATAAATTTCTACATCATTCTAAGATGTAGAAATATACATCTATATATGACAGTTACCGTCCTCAGATCCCTGCACCCAGCTACCGTGGCTCTCTCCAGGTCTCCAGGCTAAATGCCCCTAGTTCCTTCTAGTGACCCTTGTCTTTCATGTGGTTGTTGATTTTACTGAGTTAAATGGTATTCTAGGGCTCAGTATAAACAGAAGCATCAGTCTAATGCCATATGCTATTGTGTCCTCATGGAGGAGTTGTACCCTGCAGCTCAGAGCTGCTGGAAAATCTGGCTGTAGTCTGCATAAATGTGTTTTAAATACTCAGGGTGGGGGTGGGAAATGGCCTAGTCCTCATCACATTTGAAATTGAGCTGTTCAGGCTGGTTCTCAAAGGGCAAGGACACTGTGGTTGTAGGGTTTTGCCCCTTGTTTTACTGAGTTGGGATTTGGCTTTATCCACGGGGGAGAGGAGCAAGCATTGATTAAGCACCTTCTGTGTGCTAGGCACTGTGCTTTATTTTGATCCTCAGAATAACCCTTTTGAGACAGGTGCTGAAAAAACAGGGTACCTGAGCTGGCTTAGCACACTGCTAATAAGTATCTGAGGTCAAACCTGACCTTTGTCCTCCCTGTTCTACCCAGCTGCCTCCCAGGGGAGGGAGATAACCAGGCCCTGGGAAGCCAATCCACCCTAACCAAATTCTCAGTTATTGAAATGCCAGATGGAATCCAAATGATTAATTCTTACTGAGATTTTGTAGCTGTTCTCAAGTGTCTAAGGGGCTCTTGTGTGGAAGGAGACAACCTGTTTTCCTCAGTTCCAAACAGCAAAACTAAGAGCAGCAGGGTAAGAAGCCATGTGGCGATCAAGTAACCAAGCATTTATTAGGCACCTACAGCATGCCAAGCCCTGTGCACTGGATCTGGGTCCAGAGGCATCCCAGGCTTGCTCTTTTAGGACAGCTCTGAAGCTGTGATACTATAAGCTACAAAAAGGATAATCCAGGCTTGCTATGAGAAAAAGCTTCCAAACAAAGCATAGACGGGGCTGCATGCATGAGTTCAGGTCTCTGCTCCCCACGCCATCTCCACTAGAGACCACCAAGCACAGGTAAGTTTTGTTTTTCTGTCTCTCCCAAATTTTTGTTGATAATACACAGAAATGCTAAAGATTTTTGTAAATTTAGTTCTTAACTGGTTCCTTTGATAAAAACCATTAATTATTTCTGTTAGTTTTTTTTCACTGACTCACTAGGGTTTTCTGGGTAAACGCTTCACATGTTTCAGTAGTCCACAAGTCTGTTCTGATGTGGACCACCTCCAGCCATACAGATCAAAACCCAGAAATATCTGCTTGTCTGTCTCATTCCTGTCAATCAGCCCAGACTGCTATGTAAAAGGCACGAGGCCATGACCATGTCTTCTTATAAATCCACCTCCAAGTCCAGCCAACATGCTGGGAGCCTCCTAGGTCTTTTAACATCATATGGGTCATGGAGCATGTGAGCTGTCCACCAGGTCACCCTTCATTTTTGCTGTTTGGCAGGCCTACAGCTCTTTTTCCTTTTCTGTTATCTCTCACACTTCTCTGTCATTTCCTTTCTGCAATCTGCAACCCTTATGGGTTATCTATTGAACTACGTATATCATAGTTTGGACAACAGGCATTCTTCATCTCCTTGGTTTTTCTTGGATATGATAGAAGTATTAGAAGGCTCTGAAATAGCTCCTTTGAATCAGTAGCACATAATCTGCAGGAAGCAACATTTAAAGGACCTCAGCACCATCTATATAAGAACACTTCTTCAATTTTGGAATGTGTTGGAAATCCCACATAAAGGGGTGAAGACTGCTGTTGGGTATGCATCTCCCCGTCAAACAAGGTCACCTCTGATGTTCCATCTTTTAAAGGAATCTTGTATGACTCTGATATGTGCAGGAGGGACGTCTTGTTGGAAGAAAGCCCTGAGAGCTGCATTTGGCTCATCTTTTTTTAAATCAGAATCAGCCAAAAGCACAGTGGGTTCTTGTAGTCTGTGTACCTGTCAATCAACTGTGTGACTCCAAAGATGTAGGCTGCCACCAAATATATTTATGAAAACCTGCCAGTCCCTTAATCTAATCCTAGTCCAACATGTGTTCCCTGCTTATCATCTGCAAACAGAAGTCATTTTGTCTCTTCTGGATGAAAGAGTACCCTCCTCCTTCCTCATCTCGGCCTCTTGGCTCCCTTGGAGACAGTTCAAATTGCACTTTCTTTCTGCAGGGGGCTTTTCCCAGTCTCCTTCCCTGCTAGTTGAGGTTATCACCTGTAATTTGCACTGTCTATCTCTCACACAGACATAGTTGTTGCATTTTTCGTCCCCTATTATTACCCAACTTGATTGCTCTGTACTGAGAATATTCCTTTAATTTCTGGTTCTTGTCTTCTTGCTACAGCATTTATTGTGCTGTGTCAGTGATAGCAGAGAAAGGGGGCAAGCTCCATCTCAGGTCTTACTGGGAAAGCATCCAGGGTTCCTCCATCACAAATGATCTAGTAGAGCTAGAAGGCCACTGAATTCAGTAAATCTTTACTGAGTGCTTAGGAATACTCTGCTGGGCTCAGAGGGAGAAAGCCCAAGCAGCCCCTGCACTTAGGGAGCTTATATCCTTCCCCAGGGGAGGGGATGTACTCAGATAAGTGATGTTTGTTGGGGTCATTGTACAAGGGAGTCTTGGTGAGGTATAGGTTGAATTTCATGATCAAAGTCACTTCTAACTCAGATTCTGTAGCTTAAAGTAAGACGTAGACCTGAAACTCCCTGCTGGTGGGTAAATGAGCTAGCCAAATGGTATAGTGGACAGAATGCCAGACTCAGAAAGGAAAGAAGGGAATAAGCATTCCAGATAGTGCCTACTGTGCGCCAACCGCCGTGGAAACACTTGTAAATGATCATCTCTTTTCGTCCTCACAACAACCCTGTGATAGGGGCTGTAACACCATTTTACAGTTGAGGAAGCTGAGGTAAACAGAGGCTAAGTGACTTGCCCAAGATTGCAAAGCCTCTGAATGTGAGGCTGGATTTGAACTCGGGTCTTTCTAACTCCAGGCAGCTAGATTGCACAGTGAATGGAGCACCTTCCTGGAGTCAGGAAGGCCTGAGTTGGAATCCAGCCTCAGACACTTAGTAGCTGTATGACCCTGGGTGAGTCACATAACCCTGTTTGCATCAGTTTCCTCTTCTGTAAAACAGAGCACTTTAAGAATAGTGTCTGCTTCACAGGACTGTTGTAAAATACACATACAGCACTTCGCAAACCTTAGAGTACTAGCCAGCTATTATTGTGAACAAGGCCAGGAACTTACTGATTTGTCTGTCTTCTCCCTAAAAAAGAGGCCACAGAGTGGGAAAGCAAACATGAACTAAGACACACACACACACACACACACACACACACACACACACACACACACACACACACACACACAATACCCCACCACCACCACCACCCTCCAAGCCTTCAGCTCTCGCTTCTCACTTGACTTGGAGTAAGAAATTCTAGTGAGTGTGTTCTTGGCTGTTTGGCCTTTCTGGCCCTCTGGCCCCTGCACTAAGTCTCCCCTGGGTGAATGACCATGATTATGGACATCCACCTGACCTCTAAAGTCTATGCTTTATGGAGATTCTCTCACTTGAGCCTGTAATGACATTGTGAGGCAGGTTCCAGGGCTATTATTAATCCCATTTTTATGGATGACTAAAGTGAGGTTTGGAGAATTATTAACCATGGTGCTATGGCTGTCAACAACATGTAATTTAGCAACCACTTTAAGGTTTAAGTTAAAATCTGGCCCCAGACACTTACTAGCTGTGTGACCCTGGGCAAGTCACTTGAACCCGTTTGCCTCAGTTTCCTCATCTGTAAAGCAAGCTGGAGAAGGAAATGGCAAACTACTCCATTGTCTCTGCCAAGAAAACCCCACGTGGGGTCACAGAGAGTCAGAAACAACTAAACAAATTAAGTTTTGCCCCTCACTTTATCTCATTTGATCCTCACAATTACCATGTGAGAAAGGTACCCACTTTATCCTATTTTTACAGAGGAGGAAACTGAGGCTGAGAAGTTAACTCACTTGCCCAGGGTCACAGCTGGTATCAGCCTGAGGCAGGATCAGAACTCAGACATTCCTCCTCCACAGTTCACCACCTGGTCGCTTCAGTAATAAGGACCCGAGACAAGATTTGAATGGAGGTCTTCCGAATTCCACATCAAGCATGCTGCCTCTCTAGTCCTTTGAATCACTAGGAAATTCATTAGACTACAATCTAATCATAAGAAAATGGATTTGGGGGCAGGATGTGTTCTGGTTTCACCCAAAGGGCTGCACTGAACTTGCCTGCCAAGTAGAGGAAGGGGTTTGACTGATGAGCAAACTCTGTGATTTCCCTGGGGGAGCCAAGAGGAAGTTAGATCACTCTTTGAGAACTCACAAGGGACAATTTCAGGAAGGCACCATTGAAAAATCTGTGGGGAAAGAAAGGCTCATTTCCCCTCCCCTGGTGACCAGCTGAGCTGCTTCCCCTCACACTTCGTGGTGCTTCAGCCACAGCCCTGCCCTGAGGTCCAGGGGAATCCTCTTCCAGCCACCGCCAAGCCACCAAGCCACATGGCTCAGGTCTTTCCCAAGTCTGTGACTGGGCAAGTCCCCAAACCTCTCCTTAGTCTGTAAAATGAGGGGGTCTGGGCATGATGCTTCTAATATCCCTCCCAGCTCTAAAGCTGTGGTCCTGTATTCACTTGGCATTTATTTTCCATAAATTCTGCGTACGCTTAGGTAAGCACATTTGCCTCTCTCAACAGACTAAACTCCCCGAGGGCAATAACTTTAATATTTATTACCGTTCTGTGTTTCAGTCTTTATTGACTATTTACTGTTTTATTCACTATTTCTGTCTCTGCCTTTTATCAAGCAATCGATAAACATTTACTAAACGTTTACTACCTGCCAGGCATCGTGCTAAATACTGGGGGTTCAGAAAGAGGCAAAAGACAGTCTCTGCCCTCAAGGGGCTTACAATCTAATGGGGGAGGCGACATGCAAACAACAACGTACAAACAAGCTACATGCAGGATGAATGAGAAATAATTAAGAGAGGGAGGCCCCTAGAATGAGGGTGGGCACTATGGAGTGTATAATAAGTATGATGCAGAAAGGACTGTAATGGGCCCGGTAAACGAAGACATTCTGACCAAAAGCTCTAAGGAAGTTGGAGGAGGGAGAATCACTTCCAGGAGGGCCTCAGGAAGGGCTTTGTGGAAGAGGCAGCTTCTGCAATGGGCACAGATGCACTCAGGCTGCGAGATGGGGAACAGCCAGCTTTGTCACAGACTTAGGCCTGCAATGGATTCCTTTGGCAGTCATTCTGGTAAAGCCTACAGACACCCCTCCCCCAGAATCATGTTATTTTTTAATTCAGAGGATCAAAAGAAAACCAACAATGTTGAAATAAAATTATCAAAATGTTAAAAAGAAAATTCATGGACCCCATATTAAGAATCCCTGAATTAGAAGGGTGAGCATGGAGACCAGATTATTACAATAGTTCAGGCGAGAAACAGCTACAGAAGATTTTAGATCACACCTGGAAATAAGATCTGGTCGTTTCTAATGGACCTCAAGCTCGGTATGAGTCAACAGTGAGATGTTGCAGCCAAAATAATGCAAACTTGGGCTTCCATACAAGCAGCCTAGTGTCCAGAAAGGGGTCACTCAGCTGGTCACTGCCTGGGCAGAGCTCCTCTGGAGTAGTGCATTCAGTTCTGGGTGTGCACCATATTCCAAAAAGCTGGGAAATGTTCTGAGCAGGGTGACTAGAAGGGTGAAGAACCCCCACATCATGCTGCCAAGGGATCCCGAGCAGGAGGAGGGATGGTTAGGCTGAAGAAAAAAGGAAGGCTTGGGAAGGAGGGGATGGACAGCCAACTTCAGATATGTGAAAAGCCATCACAGGGAAGAGCTCATGGCCCCAGAGGATGGAATTAGCGGCCATGCTCAGACTCAGCAGAGTCCTGTTTATGTCTGTTAAGGAAGGACATCCTAGCTCTTGCCAGGCACTTCAGAGGGAGTGGCTCAGGTGTGGGTTACACTAAATGGCCTCAAAGGTCTCTTTCAACTTAGGGATTCCATATGAGACAAGGAAGGTCTCTCCAAAAAAGATGTAGCATTTGGTTTTGGGTCTTGTAGGGGAAGAGAGTCTGCACTCGTTGCCTTGGTGATGTTTCCCAGGCAACCGGGGAAATCCTCAGGCTGAAGTGCCATGTCAGGAGTGTGAGATGAGTGAAGTGGCAGGTCAGGATGGAAGGGGCGGAGCGGGGAGGGAAATGGCCAAACAGGGAAGCAGGGAGTCTGGAGTCAGGGACGGAGAGGCAGCAGAAGGAGGGACGAAGTGCAGTGGGAGGAGGGATGGAGAGCGGTGGGTAGAGAAGTGGGTCAGACACAATGGTAACAAGACAACAGTGAATGTTAGAGATCAGTCAGCAGGAGGATACAGAGGGTGCCTGTTTTTGTTCTTCAGCATTACCTTTGAGAAAACAGAGGATACATCATTTAGCATCTGGATCAAAAGGCAGTGAGTCTGAGGCTTTGTGACCCTGGACATGTCACTTGCGCTGTTTGTGCCCCTCAGTGATCCCTGTCTCACCTACTGACTCATAGCGTGGCCTTTGCTTTGGTAGAAGATTCTTAGATTCTAGAGCTGGAGGACCCTGGAGGTTCTGGAATCATTATCTAGAACAGTGCTCTCATTTTACAGATAAAAAGACTAACTCAGGTCCTCTGGGGCAGAAGTGAGCCTCAAGCACAGGTCTCCTAATTGCAAATCCAGCAATTCCCTACACTGATGAAACCACAGCTCTCTCCTGCTTGGTCTCTGAGGATGATACGATGGTCAGTGTGAAATCAGTCTGGTGTTTGTGCTGTGCTCCCACCATGGGTCTCCTGAGGTCATGCAGTCCATCCCTCTGCCTCCAGCAGGATCAGTAATAAGCTCCTACTATGTGCCTTGGCTTCTCAAAAGCCAACAAGAAGAGCTACAAGTGCACAAAGATGAACTTGACCTCTGCTCGGAGGGGCATGGAACCAAAACAAGGGAGGCCAGCTAAAAGAACAACTTGCTCCCTCTCTTCCCCTCGCCTCACCCCGCCCCCAACATCCATAGAGCTGTTGTAGAACACCACCAGGCCACTGGCCACGTGTGGGTGCCATCAGGCTGAGCAGTCCCCACCTTTCCCTCCCACAGGGTCTCAACATGATGCCAACAGCTTCCATTGCCTAGCGCCTCTGGATGGGCCAAGTGCTCCAGGGCCCTCTCACTGAGCTTCTCTGAAACTCTGTCCAATAATGAGTCTGGTTTGGCCTTCAAGGCCTTTCCCATCTGATCCACACCTGCCAGTGAGGACAGGATGGGACTCCCCTTCCCACGCATCATGGTCGGACCCAACCGGCCTCCTGACTGTGAGAGGAGGGGGAAGAATAAAGAGCCACCAGGCTCACCTCGGGATCCTTCAAAACCGCCTTCTCCATGAGGCCTAGCCTGATCTCCACGCCTCCTTCCCCTACTCACCCTGCTGTTTATTTCCTGCCTGTCCACAAGCCCATCCGCTGCCTGCCCCAGCAGGAAGCACACAGGGATTACCTCCTTTGTATCTTATGACCTCAGTGCCCAGCACACACCAGGGGCTTACCCAGTGCTTGTGGCACCCCGGCAGAGGAGCCTGTTATCCCCACTTTCCTGATGAAGGCTCAAAAAGTCTTAAGTGACTCTCCCAGGGCCACAGGGCTAGTGAATGTCAGAGGCAGGCTTTGAATGGCATAGAAAGAATGAAGTGCTGTGAACAAGAGAGAAATTGTCACGACGGCAAAAGCTCCTACTGTGCGCCACTCCAGGCACTGGGCTGAAGTGTTTTACCATTACTATCTGATCGATACAATTGCCCTGGGAGGGAGGTGCTCTTATTATACCCATTTTACAGATGAGGACACGGAGGTGGGCAGGCGTTAAGTGACTTGCCCAAGGACACACAGCCTCCTGTCAGAAATGGGTCAGACCTGAGGCAGCAGTGCTGAAGCCTGTCAGTAGGACAGCTGGGTCTTCCCGACTCCAGTCCAGCATGGAATCCCTCACACCCCCTGCTTCCTCCAGCTGTATCCACCCCGTGTGCGGAACCTCCCAAGTCTGAATGTTTACATGCTTGGGTCTCTGGCAGCCATCTCCAGGCCCGCCCAACCAGAGGCCTCCAGAACGGGATGGGGGCCATCCAGACTCATTAAAACCTCCCCCCTCGGAGGTGCACCCCTGCCCTTTTGTACCTACCCCACCTGACCAGGTCCAAGGGGAGGAAAAAACAGCACAGGGACTTCCTGCTGGCCCCCAGCAAACTGGTGTGGGTCAGGAGAGCGGAAGCAACTAGACGTGCCGGGCCCCAGAAGGAAGCAAGCGCTTATGAAGCACCTACTGCATTCCAGGCACTGTGCTAGCACCTAGCATGTATTAGCTCCTTACAACCCCATGCCAGATTCTGTTAGAATCCCCAGTTAACAGTTGAGGCAGCGATGCCTTGCGGGGCAGCTAGGTGGTACAGTGAATAGAGCACCAGCCCTGGAGTCAGGAGGACCTGAGTTCAAATCCAGCCTCAGACACTTGACACTTAACTAGCTATGTGACCTTGGGCAAGTCATTTAACTCCAATTGCCCTGCCTTCCACTCTCCAAAAAAAAAAAAAAATGACAGTAGAGGCAACTGAGGCAGACATAAGCAAAGTGACTTGCCCAGGGTCACAGCTAGTAAGTGTCCAGGCCCCTCCATCCCCTCCACCACAGCTCCCTCTTCAGTCTGGAGCAACTGAGGGCCTCCCACCCTTTCAACAGGCATTGATTAAGTGCCTGTTATGGCAAGGTATCGTGCTGGGCACTGAAGGGACAAGGGCCAGAGGCCAGCGTCTGAATGAAAGTAAGGCCCCTGGGCCTCAGCCCTGGCCCAGATGTTCCCTCCTCACCATGGGGGCCTCAGCTCTCTTACAGGGTCTGCTCCCAGCATCTCTCCTTATAGGCAATATGCCAGACATCAATGACCCAGTGTAGCCCTGGGCGGCTCTCCATCCTGGTGCCTGGCACACCACAGGCACTTAACAAATGCTTGCTGACTGACCAGCTGATGTCAGGAAAGGCCTTCTCCGGGCAAGTGACGCCCATTAGTTTCTCGTCCCACCTCATCCTTGCTGACCTAGCGACAGCCAGCCGGCTTGCCACTCGAGGGGAGAAGAGCCCTTCCCTCCACCCTCCCTTCGCTTGGGCGTCTCCTGTTGGATTTCCAAATAGGCTTTTCCCTCTTGGCCTGAATCTTTCAGCAAATGTTGAGAAAGAAAATTGTTTTATCCAAAGAACCCAACCCTGCAGTCTGCAGGGACAGGAAGGAGGGGGAGGAAGGGAGGGAGAGAGAAAGGAAGAAAGAATGGACGTGTTGGGGCCAATTTAAAACGACTGGACCCAGAACACATTCTGAAATCTGGCTCCAAAAGCAGAGGAGACAGCTGTGCTACGGCTGCCCCACTGCTCACAGGTGCCTCCAGCAGACCGCTAACGGTGCCCAGGAACATCTGGGCATCAGGAGTCAAGGCAGGGAAGAGTGAAGCGCCTACTGTGTGCACAGCACTGGGCCACACGCTGGGGGGACTGGCCCTGGAGAATCCTTATGCTGCTCTTCTCCCACCCCACCTCGTCCCCAAACACTCTGCCTTTCTTTGCATCCTGGGCACTTACACAGGCACGTTTACAGCTGGAAAGATGCTCTGTCTTTCCAAAGGATCTTACAAATCTGTCATTTGACATCTGTGGTCCTCGAGGAGCATTGATTTAACTTTTAACCATGGGAAATTCAGGTGCCCAGGAGGAAGGACCTGGCTGATGTGCAAAGAACGCATTTGGTGTCATAAGTCCTGGGTTCAAACCATGACTCTGTTGTGTTGCTCTGGAAGCAGTGGGTGGCACAGTGGATGAAGTGCTGGGCCTAGAATCAGGAAGACCTGAATTCAAATCCATCCTCAGACATTTGCTAGTTGTGTGACCCTGGGCAAGTCACTCTCTGTGCCTCAGTTTCCTCAAGTGTAAAATAAACAGGAAGAAGATATGGCAAAGAAAATCCCACATGGGATGATGAAGAGCCGGACATGACAAACAACCAAACAACGATATGAAACAGGGATAATAATATCACCCACCTCACAGGCTTGTTGTGAGGGCCAAATGAGATGTTTGTAAAGAGCTTTGTAAACCCTAAAGTACTACAAAGATGCCAGCTATTATTATTATTATTACTTTGCCCTCCTTAAGTCTCAGTTTCCTCATCTGTAAACTGAGGCTTCATGATGTCTGTGATCCAGCTAAAACTAAAGCCTGTCAGTCTGGTGCTGTTCCTTGCATGTGACACTCTCATCTCCCATCTCCATGCTTTTGCACTGGCTGTGCCCTCTCCTGGATTGCCATCCCTCCTTACCTCTGCCTCTCAGACACTCCACTTCTCTTTAAAGCTCAGTTCCAGCCTTTCTTGACTCCCCCAGCTGCTCGGCTCTCTCTTATTTTTGCATGTACTCACTTATGTATTATTTGTAGACAGAATGGAAGTTCCTGGAGGGCAGGTTTTGCTCTGTCTCCATACACCCAGCCCTTAGTTGATCTTTGTTGGTTGGCTCACTGAAGGATCCTACGATAAGTAAGCTGGAGAACACAGACCTCCGCAATAAGGCCGTAATTCTGCAGCTGCACCCCCATAGCAACATGAGGGCCCCAGGAGGTTGTGGCCCGGGGCCATCACAGTGCTGGGGCAGAAGCACAGGTGCGTCGCAGCACTGAACATGTCACATTTACAAAACCCAGGCTCTCCCTTGAGCCTCACACCAAGCCCAGGAGATAGGCAGGACAGGTGTCACACCTATGTTATGGGTGAGGACACTGAGGTGAGAAATGGGAGTGGACTTGCCCATGCTCACCCAACTAGCTGGGAAATGCCTGAGGATTAGAATCCAGGGGGTCCTCACTGCAAGTATAGCCCTGCCTGTGGTCACAGTGCTCATGTGACTAAGGCCCCTTTCCCCTTCACTTACAGAAAACCTCACTGGCCCTCACTGGTCCCCCAAGAGGAACAGATTTCCCAGAGTTAAAACTCCCATCCTATAGCACTGATAGCAGCAAAGTGAGCAGGGAGGTGGGATGGCCCTTGAGGGCTCCCCTGCCTTTGAGGAATGCACAGTCTGGGAGCTCACCATCATGGGGGCATGGTTCCAGAGTCTGTAGCAGAACCAGCGTGGGTCGTCAAGGGTGACCTTGGCAACTGCACCATAGAGGAAGAAACAAGCTGGGCTCAAGTCAGTCACCTTTGTGACTTCTTCAGCCTTTCCACTGACCTCACCACCTGTAAACTCCACCAGTGCTGCCCACCTCTCGCCCACCGGGAAGGTGGAAACCTGGCTGCCTTGATCTGCCTTGAACGATCACATTCACTCACATTGGGAAATGTATATGTGTAAGGTTTTATACAAGGATGCGTGTGCACACACACACACACACACACACACACACACACACACACACACACACGGTCCCAGAAGCCTGTCTCTGAAAGCTTTGCGGATGGAAGTTATTAAAGTTTCCAACTGCACTAAGACTTTTGAGACATCCTGTATGTACATGTACATACACACATATAGATCATACACATACATATGCATATATGTGCCTGTGAACTGATTAGTGAGATCTCCCAGCATGGAGAGTGCCATCACTGATACCAATCAGCAATCCGTTTAGAACTTACAGTCTTCAGGAGCTCCCTGGGCCAGCGTCTCTGACTCCACGGCCAACTTGCATTCTACCAGCCGTGCCCATGAGGCTTACAATCCCCGTGTGTTCATGACTCTCAGAGAGCCCTTGTCCACTAAGCCATCCTGGCTGTCACAGCTCTTCCCACAACCACCCTGTGAAGTAGGCAGCACAAATACCATTGTTCTCATCTATTTAGAAACTAGTGGTAATAGCCAGCATTAGTGCAGCACCCAGGTGTTCTGAGAAGCACCATACAGGTATTATCCCATTGAGGCGGATGCTGAAGGGAACTGAGACAGACAGAAATCGAGTAACCTTCTTGCCCAGGCTCAACGGTAAATGTCTGAGGGTGGATTTGAACTCAGATCTTTGAACTCCCAAGTGTAATGCTCTGTCCACTGAACTATCTAGCTGGCTCTTAAGGGGGAATCATCCAGTTGAATCCCATTCCCTTTACAGATGAAAGAGCAGAGACCTTAAGGGACTTGCCCAGATTCAGCTAAGCAGCAGAATCAGAATTTGAACTCAGGCCCTCAGATACCAACCTCAGTGATCAAGCTGCCTTCCATGAATTAGAACAGATGACTCCAAAAGCTCTTTCCAGTTTTCACTTGATGATTTACATTTTACGGAGGAGGAAATCAAGGCCAAAAGGGGCCTCTGCTGGTAACATCCAGGCCTGAGACACATCATTTGTTCTGCCCACTGCACTGTCCTAACGGTCTCTCTTCCTAAGCTGCCCCACGGGGGGCATGGCAGAGCCTCTGGCCAGAGGCTTTATTCATCATGTTGCTTTTCTCTAGAATGTCTCTTTCAGTGATGTCCTGGGTCCAGGTCACCTGGACCAGAGGGAGGCTGCACACATCTGCTCCCACATTCAAACTCGAATTTAAAGGTGCACGTGCCCTGCCAGCATGGAGATGCCACAGCAAGAATGAATCAAAGGGATGATGGCAGAGCCGCAGGAGAATGAGCCGGCCCTGCCACCACCCACCCATCCATCCCCTCACCAAGCCCAAGGTCTCTTGGAAAGATCTCCAGCAGAGAGATGTCCCACGGCTTTTTGGTTCTGTTTTGTTTCTAAAGAGTGGAATCACAGATTTCAGAATAGGTAAATGACTTGTTTCAGTCACTGGACTCTGCTCAGTTCTAAGCAGGGTGTCAGCTGGGAAACAGATGGCATGTGGGGGTGGGGAGCAGCTTTGAATCATTTGGAAGCAAGTGCACCAAATATCCATCAAGCCCCTTTCACAGCCGTCAGGGCCCTGTGATTCCCAGATGCCTCTGAAACCTCCCCTCTGGTAATTGGGGCAGCCAGAAGGGAGGGCAGGGTTCTTCCTAGCCCGGAGTTCGTGATGGTGTCATGGCCAGATATGCCCCTGCAGCTGTGAGAGTCCATCACCAAAGACACCCTTCCTGGGGTGGGGAGCCTTAGAAGCTGGAGGACTGAAGGATTTTGCCAATCCCTTCCCCCTGTGAAAATCCTAACAGCCAGCACCCCATGGCACCATATGGGTGGCGAGGCCTCCTCTACACTTGAGGTACAGTGCTCTATCCAATGCCCATCAAAGAACCCTACCACGGATCAGAAGGGAAGGGCAAGCATAAAACCCACATCGTCCAGCTCCCGACCTCATACATAAACTTATGTTTCTAGCAGCCTCCTTTCCACTGGCCCACAGGCAGCGGGGACACCAGAACAGCAGGACAATGGCTGAGATTCATCTCTGCTTAGCCCATTCTTGCTCCCACATTCACACTGTCCCTGGAGCAGCAGCCAGGGCAGCGAAGAGGGTCTGGAACAAGCTCAGCCTCAGACACTTACCAGCTGTGTGACCCTGGGCAAGGCACCTGCTCTCTGGCTGCCTTAGTCTGACCATCTGTAAAATGGGGGTGATAAAAATAGCTCCTGCTCCCAGGGCTGCTGGGAGGATCCAAGGAGACAGTAATTGTAAGGCACTCAGCATGGTGCCATGGTAAACGCTGCATGAATATTAGCTGCTGCCACTATCACTGTTACATAGGAAGGTACTGCAGTCGGCCAGTGGGGTACAGTGATATAGAAGAACGTGGGCGAGATTTAGAGTCAGGAGGAGCTGCATTCAAACCCTACATCTGCCACCTACTCATACCTGGATGTGTGACCTTGGATAAGTCAATTAAACTCTCCAGGCCTCTGTCCCTCATCTATAACTGATCCTATGAGCAAGTGTAGACACTTGTGCTCCTAAGCCACAGACATTGGGAAAGAGTTTGACCCAACTAAATCTAGAGGAGGAGCAGACTAAATAAATAGGGCCCACTGCCCTCCTCTATCTAGACGATTCCCACCCCCCACAAAACAAGTCTCTAAAAAGCAAGATCAGTTTTCCAGCTCAAGCCTGACAATGCCAGGCCTGCCAGTCCCCTCCTGGCTGGCCTCAGTCCTGGGGATCCACACATGCTCTGCCAGTTCTCCACCTAACAACCCCTCCCCCCCCCCCCAACAGGGCAGGCTGAGACCTCCCATCATTCCCCTCCATCACCCGAGGGTTTGGCCATGAATCCAGTGGACCTCAGACCATGGGAGGGGAGGAAGGAAAAGTCACTAAGCCCTTCAGGCATGAATTTAGTTCCCTCCAGAGTCAGCAGATGCTTAGTACAAAGCCCGGGCACCACTAGGGTCACTGGCTCTGTGGCAACTTCCCTGCAAGGGCCCGACTCACTTGGGAGAAGAAACCATTGCTGTGGGGGAAGCCTGCAGCAGCCACTGAGCCCCCATCAGAGGCATTCAGGCTGGGTCAGTAAGATGGGGGAAGGAGAGGCAGAGAAAGGCATGAAATAAGCAAGGCCTCTTGGCTCCTACCCGCTGGGTGGCGTGATTAAGCATTTCTTGCCAGGCAGAGTCAAACTGCCGTTTGTCGTCCTCCAGGAGCCTCTGCTCAGCCAGGGAGATGGTCTCCTTGGCAGCTCGGAGAACCTCAGTTGCCCTCTGGAAGTCCTGAGTCGCCTTCTGGGCTTCAAGCTGGGCCTGGAAGAGAGACACACCGGCAAACTGAGGCAAGGCCAGACAGAGAGGGCCTCATGTTCATGATCCAGGGTGGAAGTGGGCTCATCACCTGAAGCACACTCCAGTTAACTAACAATTCAACACCTAGATGGCTAGATAAACATGCAAGAAGTGAGCAACAGAAAGCAGAGAATAGACATTTACCGAGGGCAGGGTCACTGGGGGAGAGACAAAGTTCAGGTAAGGGCTTAGTCCCTGCCCTCATAGAGCTTCTAATCTAAAAGGGGGTCAGTCCCAAAGGCAAACACATAATATGCAGGATGTTCATAGGATCGTGACTGAAGGCACGGGACCTCAGTCCAGCCCCCTTGTTTTATGGTTGAGGAAAATAAGGAACAGAGGCCATGAGTGCTTGCCCAAGGTCCCACGGACAACAAGCTTTGGAGGCGATGCTCGAACCCAGGGCTTCTCATTGACCAGAGATGGTACACTACCCACCGGCGTGTTACTGCACCTCTTTTTGTTGCATGTGGTTCCTGGAAAACCACCTGTTGCTTCAGCCAAAATGTGACCAATTCCACGCTCACCCTTTGTAATACTGGCCAAGGAACTGCCATCAGTTAGGAAATCCCTCATCTAGCCGGTCAGTGACCCTGGGCCCAACAGACCAGCAAGGCCAAGGGCAACACAGATAATCCTAGCTCAGCAGGAAGAGATGTGGAACAACAGCTGACAAGGCTGAGACCATTCCTTGGAGTCTAAAGGTCAGTGAGGCCTTAGGGCTCTTGCTGCTGCTGGCCTCTCTAGGCCTCCCCTCTACAATGAGGGTGCTGGACATCACAGAATCACAGGAAATTAGAATTAAGGGGCAGAAGGAGTCTCAGAAGGCAGCCTAGTCCAACCTCTCACTTTATAGATGAGGAAAAGAGAAAAGAGTCCTGTCCAGGGTGGCCTCTGCAGAAAGCTGCAGGGCTGGGAGGGGAGCTCACTTCCAGTGATTCCAAATGCAGACCCCGAGGGCTCTTTCCACCATCCCCCCCTTCCATAACCTCCACAGCTCCTTCCAGGGAGGCCTTCCTGACAGCTGGGGCAGCCCTAAAACCACTAGGTGATCCTAGCCAAGTGACGCCACAGTGTAAGGTCACCCAGGGTGCTGACACTCCCCAGAAGAGCAGTTATAGGTCTGAATGTGGTGTGCCATGAGTGAGTGTTCATGGCCTGCCTTGTCAACAGTGACTTGTTGAGTTCCAATAGGATCCAGAAGCCAGAGTGGGCCTTAGATGCCAGCATTTTACAGAGGCCCAGTGAAATTGTTAAGGTCACACAGATAGCGTCAAAGATAAGAGTTTGAATCCAGGTCTTATAACTCCAGGGTCAGGACTCTTTCCACTGTAACCAACAGTCCTTGAAGTGTGGTCCAGGGATTCCCAGGAGTCTCTAATACCCTTTCAGGAGGTCTCTGAGGTCAAAATTTATTTTTCCTAATACTACCAATATGTATTAATGTCTAATATTTTAAATATCCATAAAGCCCACATGAACAAAAGCTCTCTAGGGGAAGATCCTCAATAATTTTTTAGTTTGTAAAAGTCCCAAGACCAAAACTGTTGAGAACCACTACCCTACACCGTTTACTTTCTCAACTGGTTAAGTCGGTTTGTCAAACATCTACAAAGTACTTCATTTCTCAGCTTCAGGGAACATGACAGGGTAGTAGTTTAGTTGGGGGTGGGGTGGGTAGGAACCTATGACTCAGAAAAGAGATGGAGAAACATCCTACTCTACACACCCATTCTCATAAGACTTGGAGGAAGCCCTAGAAACTAGCACTAAGGGAAACTGTGAACAGATTTCAAGAGGAAAGAAAAATGGCCAAATCCAGGCTTTCTCCCTCTGGTCCTGGAGCTTCCTGATTTGGGAGAAGTGTGATACATCTGTAAGGGTTTCGTGGCCAAAAGAATCAAGTAAGAATAGGGAAAAACTGGGAATCAGATCCCTGCCCATTCCAAAGCCCTGACCTGCCCACATAAATGTATCCAAGAAACTTCAGCCCAAGGGGCACTGAGCCACCATGGTCAAATGGGCCTCCAAGCAGGCTATATCCTGCACTTAGTCAAGGTGATCTTGAGAAGGAAGGGTGGGGACTCTGATTTTTATTACGTCCAATTCCACGTCAGTCAAGTGGGGTTCACCTGTCCCTTTGGTGAATTTCCAAAACACAGTAGGTGCCTGAGGACTGTGATGGATGGTCCTCCCCCTCACCACCACATGAATGGACAAATCTCATGAATAGTTCTTTCTGTTCCAGAAGAGACTAATTGGAGAGGGACAAACTTGCCCACGGATGCTACCCTGGAAAGGAAGAGAGACATTTGTGTCCGTTCCTTCCAAACTTGGACACACATTTTTTAAATCAAATTAATGTTTGTTTCAAACCATCTCCAGAAGGTAACATAAATTCTAACAGTTGGATCTGTGACTCCTAACATTTTCCAGGAAGAAAGGGTTATTTTGTGGTATGTTTGAGAGTATGTGTATGTGTGCATGTATATGTGAGAGGATGTGTGTATGTATATGTATGTGCGTAAGTGTGAGAGTGTGTGACTGTATGTGTGAGCGTATACATGGGTATGTGTGTGTGACAGTGTGCGTGGCAGTGTATGTGACTATACGTGGGAGAAAAAAGAGAGTGTGAGTGTGTGTGTGTGTGTGTGTGTGTGTGTGTTTAAATTCTGTAACACCCAAGTTAAAAGTTTTGGGGGGGGTGGTTTTCCATTTTGCTCCAGGCCCCTCTGCTTCTAACATGAACATCCCATTCCCAAGAAAGTGTATCTCATGAGCTCAAGAGAATAATCGGTTCTCCAGATAGAGGAAAGAAAAAAGGAAGCCTCCCCGTACCTCAATACCCCTTCTTCCTCCCCACCTCAATCCATTCTCTGTTGCTACTAGATTCATCTTCCTTACAAGGCCCTGTCTCTTCTCAGCCAGAAGCCTTCAATAAAGTCTACATTTTTTAACATGAAATTCAGGGCCCTGCACGACCGGGGGTCACTCTACCTTTCCAGACTTTTCTCACCCTGCCCCTCTGGTGCTCAATCATTACTAAGCCCCTAAGAGGTGCCAGGCACTAGGCCATGCACTGGGGAAACAGAGAGGTGCCTTGTCTCCCCAGTGTTTCCCCACATTCTGGCCTCCAATTTTTGCCTTCTCCTAAGCCTAGAGTCCTTTCTCACCTGCAGAGACCCTCTCCACTCTTTAAACGTCAATGCGATTCCACAAGTATTTACTGGGGGAGGGCACGAAATGGTGCTAGGTAAACAAATGCCAAACCCCAACCCTCAATAAGCCCCATCAAGGCTTCCTCAAAGCCCAGCTAACCTCTAGGTCTCTCCAGCTGGAGATCTGTGATCTTGTGGGTCCAGAACCAGACTCTAAGCCCCAGGTCTGCCACTTACTACCTATGTGGCCAAGGACTAGTCACATAACCTTCTTCTAAGGACTGAGGAAGTCAGGCTAGGTCGTGAGATCTCAGATTTAGAACTGGACAAGGCCTCTGACGTCACTACGTCCAACCCTTTGTTCTACATATGAAGAAAATGAGGAGGGAGAGAGAGGTTCCAGCGATTTTCCTGTGGTTAAACAGCTAGAGAGAGTTAGAAACAGAATTTGAACTCAAAATCCTTGACAATTCTAAATCCAGGTTGATACTAATTGGTCTGATCTGATTTAGCTACTTTCATACCATTCACAACCAAGGATCAGTTTCTTATCAAGATCCTCAGCAGTTCAGACTTTCAAGGTGCTGGTTTGTGCCAATGCCCCTTGGTGGAGGTACCGAGTACAAGTGATAGCCATGGGCAAATTCACCACTGAAACATCAGGACAATCTCCTATGTTATTGTTGCTGTCTGGTAGTTTCTGAATCTCCATGATCCCATTTGGAGTTTTCTTGGCAAAGATACTGGAGTGGTTTGCCATTTTACAGATGAGGACACTGAGGCAAACTGAAGTGACTTGCCCATGGTCATACAGCTAGGAAGTGTCTAGGCCAGATTTGAACTCAGGAAGAGGAGTCTTTCTGATTCCAAGCCCAGTGGCCCTACCAACAATCTCTTATAGTATTTTTTAAAAGGTATAGAGGAATACATGGAAGAAGATAGAATCCTGGGTAGGGGTCTCTCCCAAGCTGGATGGCAGAATGTCTTCATCATCATCCGCAAACACAGGAGAACTTACTAAATGTGAAGTTCAGGGTTAGAAATTAGCAGTAATATGAGAAGATATAGCCCCGGCCCTCATGGAGCTTTCAAATCTAGCTGAAGGATTTAACTTCATGTCTATTCACTGTAGTAAGTGTTTAATAAACACTATTAAGGGACAGGTGCTGGGGATAAAAAGAAAGGCAAAAACACGACCCCTGCCCTCATGAACTCACCTGACAGAATACAGAGGACCAGACAATGCCCCATGGCCAGGTGGGATCTGTGAGGGGCATATAGGAGACCCCCATGGGCCAGAGGAGGTAGGAGATACCCCTGTGGGGACCCAAGTTTGGACTGGTCCAATGGAGGCCCACTCTAGAAGGTTGTAAGAACTCTACGGGGCGGCTGCTCAGGATGGAGAATGTTTGAGATGTGGGGATCGCAGCCTGGGCAGAGGATGCCTCTCCATGCCATTTACAGGGCACAGCGAGGTAAGCTGCAGCCTAGAGGATGTTTGGAGAAATCATGTAAAATAAGTCGTCTGGGCTTTTAACCCCATGTCTTCTGACTCCAAAGCTACAAGGTCTCCACTGCCCCCACCGTACTCTTGGCATAAATGTCTTGCCTCCCTCCCTCTCAGCTCCCAGAGCACAGGGGCCTTATGGTTCCTGTGTCTGAGGACAGAGCCTTGCACACATCTGCTGACTCTGATATAGTTGCCAATTTGTCCCGTCGGTATCTTGTCCATACACCTCATTGTTGGTGTCTCATCTCCCCCATTAGACTGGGAGCCCTTTGAGGGCAGGGACCATTTTTCCTGTCTCTGACTCCCCAGCACTTAGCCCAGTGCTTGGTACACAGGAAGTCCTTAATAAATATTCACTGACTCAACCCTCCTCTGACCTCCTCAATATTTAAGTCCAGTGGCTTCACAAGGCAAAATCTGGGCCCTCAGGGCCAGTAAATGTAACCAGTTCTCCATCAGAGGGCCCCCTTCTCATCAACCAGAATGCCCCTGGTTCTTCCTTTGCACCCAGAAAGACTAACACCCACATGCTGCCACCACCACTCCTCCTCCTTCCTTGGCTCCACTCTTGCCTGTGGGATCCTTCCATAGGTTTGAACAGCAACAGAATTACAAGAGAGGGCTGATCCTGCAGAGCTAGTGATCCCTCAAGGTTAATGCCCAACTAATATGTTCTGGCAGCTAATTCAGGAACCCCTCTAGCCCCTCCCTGGTGAGCACAAAGGACCTATGGGACAACAGGCAGAGAAATGCATTAACTAAAGGCACACCTGAGGACAACAGCTGCCATGCACCCACCACCCTGCTACTCAATCCATTTGGTTCTTTTATTGTTCAGGACAAAAATGCAGCTTGGTGGAAGGACAAGAGCGCTGGGCTTGGAGGCAGGAAGACCAGAGCTCAAAACCCTTTCTGGCACTGGATGTGCGAACCTCTCTCTGTGCTTTGGGTTAGAACAAAATGACTCAGAATGGTATTGCTCTCACTATACTTATGACCTAACCTTCCTGAGACTGTGTCTTCATCTGCAAAATGAGGAGGGACTGGATAGATTTCTAAATCTAACTCTATGATTTTAAGGGGGGGGAAGTATAGTGTCCTCCCATTGTGACCATGACCCTGTGAGGTATAGCAAGAGTTTTTTCCATTTCACAGAAGGGAAAATCAAAGTCCAGAGAATCCAGGTTTTCTAATCCTAAATAGCAATATTTTTTAATTCCAAATAGACTTTCCATTCTACCAAGCTGTACTGGTAGGCTTATATTTTATTAAACAATGCTTAAGTTTTTCAAGTGGCTGCTAGGTGTTTGTTCTAGAGCAGTGGTTCTCAACCTTCCTAATGCCCTGACCCTTTAATACTGGTATGTGGGCGTATCTGCATGTAGGCGGAGAGGAGCGGCATCTCTGTTCCTAAGACCATGGGAAATATGTGTTTTCCGATGCTCTTAGGTGACCCCTGTGAAAGGGTCATTCGACCCCCAAAGGGGTCACAACCCACAGGTTGAGAACCACTGTCCTAGAGAAAGAGAAAGAAATATTTACCTTCCTATAAAAAAACCTAAGGAAAATTTCTGATAACAAGGAACTTCCCCTGGCTAAAGCTGAAACTTCCCTTGGACAGGACTTTGGAACTATTTCCTTGTGCAAAGAATCACAAGATCCTATAATCGGAGCTGAAAGGAATTTAGAGGTCATTTGGTCCAAACTCCTTGTTTTTTATATATAAAGAAAACAAGGTCCAGAACAGGAAAGAAACTTGCCCATCAGCGCAAAGGTAGGATTTGAACCAAGGGCCTCCCACTCCAAATCTATCCCCCTTTCTATAGCACTATCCAGCAGAATGATACTTCAGTGTGTATTAATCACTAAATATTTGACCCAGACGACAGAAAAAAAATGAAACTAACTTTCTCTCCTTTGACCCCAAAAGAAACAAAACAGGAAAAAGTTGTTTTTCCAAAGAGAATCAGATTGAATAGTACATCATCTATGAGAGCAGCACAGTGAATAAAACACTGGATTTGCCACAAGAAGACCTCATTTAAAGGCCCAGTTTGCCCAATTCTCTGAACCGGTCTCTCCCTTCATCGGACTCCATGATCTCTTTGGTCCCTAAGTTCCAAACTCTAGAATTCATGGGACTCTAACTCTAGAATCTATTCTAGATTCAGACTAGAAACTTTTTTTTAACTAAGAAAATTAGTAATTTAGTAGCAGAAATTTACTAAGCACCAACTGTGGACCCTCCCACTCCATGCTGGACATTGGGAGAAAACCAAACATCAGAGCAGCACGGTCTGTCTTTGCTCAATTTTTCTTTTCTTCCTTTTTCTGACACACTTGAAAATTTACTCTGCATTAATATCTAATCAATATTACTTAATTTAATTAATATTAAAGACATCTTCTTCATTGCTTTCTCAAGCCCAGACAACTGGCCAAACAACAAGCCCAGTCCTAATTTATGGTGTTTGCCAGTTTCTCAGGTGTAAATGCTCACTCGGAAAATTGAACCATCAGCCCTCGCTGTCCCTATGAGCTGGCTCTGGCACACCCATCTAACTTGGGTTCAGAAAAGGAAGAACTGGCTACATTTTCTGAACATGCTGGAGACAAGGGCATTCACCATGAATACTTTGTGTCAAGCTGTTTCCTCAGTATCTGGCTTTTTTATCAAGGATTCCCCGCCCCTGGTTTGTGAAATCTCTGTTCCCGGGGTCTTTTATACAGGATTTTCCTTTCTCCCACAAAGCCCCCAAAATAATGCCTCCTCCTATTTCCTACAAGCTCATCCTCTTCCTTGGCTGCCCCACAAACCACCACTAAACCCTGCTCTTTGTCCTATGAGGGCACCTGCCTTGAAATCTTTTCCTTTTTACCACTGAGGCCTCTCTATCCTCCCTCAAGAGACACTTCCTGGTTGCAAATCAATCCATCCACCAGCATTTATTAAGCAGCGAATTTGTGTTGGCCACTGTGTTAGGTTTGGAGAGACAAAGACAAAATCAATTTAGTCTTTGCCAGAGGTGGGGAACCTGTGACCTCGAGGCCACATGTGGCCCTCTAGGTCCTTGAATGTGACCCTTTGACAGAATCCAAACTTCACAGAACAAATCCTTGGCAAAGTACAGTCAAAGTGCTGCACTTGAGGACTTAGGGGGCCACATGTGTCCTCAGGGCTACAGGTTCCCCACCCCTGGTCTTTATCCTCATGGAGCTTATAGACGATCTGGGAGATGTGTACATAAAAAGGGATGAGAACTATGATGTCAGTGGGATAGAGAATTCCTAGATGAGGGAACTCCCTCTGCCAATGCCTTAGAGAATTACCTAGTAGACTGAGAAGTGACTTGTGCAGGGTCATATGGCCAGTATGTCAAAGAGGCAGGATTTGAATCCAGGTCCCAGGCTGATGCTCCATCCAATACACCACACTGACTCTCAGGTACATAGGTCACCATGCACTCCTAAACTTTCCTAGCCCTTGGTGTTCAGTGAGCACTGAATTGCTCACTGCTGAATCTCAGTAATTTGTGATTTTCTTCTGTGCTAACCTGCCTCAATGACAACCACCTGCTCTTTCTGTGGGAGAATACCAGGCTTCAGGATCTCAGTCTTGCAGGCACAGTAGTATCAGGGAACACAAGAGCTGCAAGGGGCCTCTCTAACCTCCTCCTTCTGCAGGAAGGGAAACTGAGGCTCAGAGCAGGCAAGGCATCTGTGCTTCCCAGTGGCACCCCATTGCCTCCAGGTGATAAAGCACGACGTCTTCAGCCTGGCCTTTAAAGGAACTGGACAAACTGGTTTTGACCTGCCCTTGCAGCCTTCTTTCACATGACTCCCCTTAATACACGCTAAATGTACAGCTCCCCTTTCCAAATATTTACAAGCTGTTCCTTTAATAACTTGTTCTAGAATTTTCACCTAAATTCAACATCAGGTCCTCAGGAGCAAATACCTCCCTTCTTCCATCTTTATGCCATGTTTTCCTGACAAGTAGTCCCTCAAGAATTTGGCATGACTCCCAATAGACTGGAATCAACAGAACCTGAGTTCAAATTCCAACTCACAGCCTTTATGACCCTGGGCAAGTGCTCTCCCCATGTCCATTTCCTCACCTGTAAAAGGTTTGTTATGAAGATCAAAAGACATAATGAAGGACTTTGCAAACCCCAAAGCACTAAATGAATCTTCTTGTTATTTATTATCACTTATTCCCACAAATTCTCATTAACATTATTCTTCACTCGTTTGTATAAAACAGGAACCTGGATTTCTTGCCTTCATCATCTCCATACCTCTTCTAAAATTCGAAGCCCCAAGCCGGATACCCTGCCTCAACAAAGACTGGACCAAGCCTCAAGATACTGAGAAGATTAATTCTTGGCTCACCTACGTCTTACAGCTGCCCTTTGCCATTGATGAATGACTAGTCAGCATTCTGTAAACTGATCGATTCACAAAACTACCCGACTATTTCCTGAGGGAGAGCCACATACCCACAAAATCCCTTCAAATCCAATTTAGGCCTTTAAGAAATTAAACAAGTGTTCTGCAAGGGCACCCAATGTCATTCAGAAAATGAATGCGTCGAGTCAGGCATGCCAAACCCTAGCAAAATTCTCTGCCATCAAGACAGCATTGAGGAAGCCAACAGGGAGAAGGCAGGTGTCTACTGTATTGCGCGCGTGCGCACGCACACACGCACGCACGCACACACACACACACACACACACACACCCCAAGTCAGACCTTCTCTTGTCTGGGATGTATTGTCCTTCCAGTGTACCTCTCTCATTTCCATTTAGGGATTGCTTTCTAACAGGATAAAGTAAATTGGTTTAAGGCTGTTAACTGTCCTTCCATCTCAGGGACGGGACAGTCATAAAACATGGCAAAGAAGGGCACTTTGTCAGTCCTTAGCCCCCTGGCCTGGTATTGGGTGGTGGGGAGGAGCAGTACGCTAGAAAGTTCCTCACACACTTTGTTGTGTGGGACTGGCCATTTGCCATCTATCACACATCTACTTGGGAGAAAAAGACAGAGAGAGGAAGTTAGGGTGAGGCATCGAGACAGAAAGACAGAGGATCTGAGGTAGCAGGGGAGGAGATTGCTGACCTTAAAGGGGTCAACTCAAATGACTCAGTTGAATTATATAGAGAGATGGCAAGAGGAGGGAAAGAAGGGATGAGCTGAAAATCTGACAGTGAGAAGAACACACCGACACGTCCTTCACAGGACCATGCAGTGGAAAGCTCATTCAATATGGCGTCAGAGGACCTAGGCTCTACAACCAACTTCCCTGGTGTGATCTCAATTTCTACTTTCTCATTCCTCTCTGTCAAATAAGGTTCCATTAGCCCTAAGGTACCTTCATGCTCTAGGTCTATGAACCTTCCTTATCTCAATTCCAATTATCTTTAACTCTTCAAATAAAATTCATAAGAGGCAGCCCCTGAAACCTTTGTATACCCTTCTTCTTTCAAACCTGAAAGACCCCCAAGGAGGGAGTAACAGCAAAGAAACCTAGACCTCTCTCCTCGACACAAAAGTCTTTGCTGTCTCCTCCAACCCCTGAGATTTCAGTCTGGAGAATCCCAAGGGAAAAGGAAAACCATTCTACCAGTTCTGGACTAAATAAAGAGCCTCTGACTGCTCCCCCACCAGAAGCCCCAAAATGACAGCTGGCTATTCTTACTCCTTTTGTCATTTTGTCCTCTGCTCAGCCACCACTCCCAGATGGGGAAGCAGTCCACAAAAAGCAATCCTCAGGGTCAATGTGACAGCATGAAATTCTTGACAACTGACTGCTAAAATGGGGGCCCCAAGGCCAGGTGACTGCCGTACACTTGGGATCCAGGAGTCAGGACATTTCAGAGAAGGAGGGGAGGGCCTAATCCAACCTATACCTGGACAAGAAAGAGTTCCCTCCAGGTGCTCCTTGCCAAGCAGTTGTCAGACCTATGGTGAAGAAACTGAGTGAGGGGAAGCTCATCACTTCCCAAGGCAGTCCAATCCTCCTTTTGGACAGCTCGAATCATTAGAAAACATTTCGCTATCTTGGACTCATTTGTAACTTCTACCCACTGTTACCAGTTCTGCTCTCTGAGTCCAAGCCAAACACATCAAATCCCAAATACATCAAATTCATTTTCCTTACTCAATACTTTAGAAAATAATTATGTCCCCCCCCCCCAAGTCTTCACATCCCCGTTCCTCCAACTGATCCTCCTATGGCATAGACTCAGGGCCCTTTAGCATCCAGATTATGCTCCTCTGGAAGGTTCCCAAGCATATCAATGACCTTCCTAAAATGATGGCTGCCACCATTCTCTAGATGGGAAAGGACAAGGAGACCATCAACTCCTCATTCCTCTCTTAACAGTGTTTTTTGCTACTGCATCCCACTGCTGACTCATTGAGCTTGGTGTCCACTAAAGCCCCCAGATTATTTTCAGTCCATCTGCTGTCTAACCATACTTCCCTCACTTCTACTTGTGAAGTCAGTACTTTGAAGCTAAATTCTCTCTCAATTTCATCTCATTAGATTCAGCCCAATGTTCTTGCCTACCAAAGACTTACTAAAGCCCAACTCTGTCATCCACTGCATTAGGGATAATTACTTCCTGGGCTTTGAATGTCGAGTCAATGGACATTTATTAATCACCAACTCATGGGCCAGTCACTGCAAATCTACTAAGTCTGCCAGTCCTGACTTTATTCAAATCATCAAGTGCATTAACAAAAATGTTTAGCCCAGAACCAAGCATGAGTCCTTGGGGGCAACCCACTGGTGCCCTCCTTCTAAGCTTACTTACATGGATTGAACGGGTTGAAAGACAGGCCCCTAAATGGTTCTGACCGCACTGCTGTCCAGCCCTCATCTCTCCACCTTCTCTAAAAAGAATAGCATGAGACACTGGCAAATGCCGCCCTGAAATCTAGGTTAAACTAACCTCCACGGCATTTCTCTGACCTCCTAGTTGAGCAACTCTGTCAAAAAAAGGAAATAAAGCTGGTCTGCCCCAGCCTGTTTCTGACGAAGCCTTACCAGCTCATTGCAATGAATGCTCTCTTTTCCAGATCAATCAACAGGGATTTATTAAGTGTCTGTGTCAGGGCTGAATATTAACAAATCTATCTCCTTAATAATACATTCTAAAATGCCGTGTAATTGTCATGATCAAGTTCAGCCTTGAAGGAGGAAGAAAATGTAGCTTCTGCTTTCCACTGGCAGACTCATTGACATGCTGGTTCATTTATTCATAAGCTCCCTGAGGGCAGGGTCTGTCTTTTGCTTCTTTGTGTATCCCCAGCACTTAGCAAGGTGCCTGACACACAGTAGGTGCTTCATAAATGTTTATTAAATTGAACTGAACTCCTTTCCCCCGCCCCCATCTCTTGTTCACATGGTGGTCAGAAGAAGCGATACAAGAATACTCTCGAGGTCTCTCTTAAGAACTTTGGAATTCATTGTGTGACATGGGAGACACTGGCACAGGACTGCTCAGCATGGCGTGCCCACATCAGAGAAGGTGCTGTGCTGTGTGAGCAAAGCAGAATTGAAACAGCTCAAAGGAAACACAGGATGTACAAATCTGGAGAATCCACCCCAAATATTCACACAGCTTTTGTGCCTGACCTGTGGTAGAGCATTCTGAACTCATATTGGTCTGAGCGGTCACAGTCCTACACCTCGAAACCTGACACTAGCATTGCGATGTCATTTTGGTCCTCTTCAAGAACAAGGACAGCAACAACCACAAGAAAAGGCTCTCTGGGGGGGCGGCAAGGTGGCGCAGTGAAGGCACCAGCCCTGGAGTCAGGAGGACCCGAGTTCAAATCTGGCCTCAGACACTTAATACTTACTAGCCGTGTGACCTTGGGTAAGTCACTTAACCCCAACTGCCCTCCAAAAAAGCAAAAAATTTTAAAAAAGGCTCTCTGATGTGGGTTTGGTTGGGGGGGGAAGGAGGGAATATATTTGAGAAAGAAAGTAATATAAGAAAAAATGACATCAATAAAACATTTATAAGATGCATATATAATGGAAAAAAAGTACATTCATGAGTTTTCCTGGTGATGAAAGTCAAGTTTACTAACCTATCTACAGTTTTCAGGTTCTAGCCTCTTCTCTTTTTTGAAAAATGAACAACATTTATCCTTCTCCTGCTTTTCCCTACCTCCAAGATCTGTTGGATATGGCCAACGGTGGCCTGGGAATCACAAGTATTAATTAGTCCTTTGAGCACCCCACCTGGGTTGGCTGACTAACCTTATCAGGGGTTACCTGATCAATCAGGGGTTAACCTTATCAATCAATAAACATTTATTAAGTACCTACTACATGCCAGGATTCATACAGTACTTGAAAGTTTGCAGAACACTTTATACAGATGATCTCAATGGAGACTTGCAACAAGCTTCTAAAAGGTAGGTGCTGTTCTCCCCCCATTTACAAAGAGGGAAAATGAGGCCAAGAGTGTGACTTTGCCAGGGCCATACAGCTAATAAGTGTATGAAGCACAATTAGAACTCAGGTCTTCTTGATTCCAAGTCCAGGAACCTACACTGCCTCAGTGCATTGGGCACCCACATTAGTCCCTGAAAATAATAGCCCTCTTGTCCTTTTCACTGGAATTCTTTGTGACTTCAGGATTCCATTCCTGAGACCATTCACTTCCTCCTAGACCCCCTTCCCCTGAAGAGTTTCAGCCCATGAGAACCTTTCTTTCCTCTATGTCTCATCATGCCCACTTTTAGCCCCCTTCTCTATCACACACTCTAAAGGCACTCTCAAGATAGTCATCATTTCCACCCCCAGCAACTACTTCCTCTCTACTGCAGAAAATCAGATTCAGAACTAAATCTTCCTCTTCTCCAACCCTTCTGGTTCCTCCACCTTTTTAAAGATAAGATTATCATTTAGGCAAGCTCAGAAATTACTAGCTGCCTTGCTTTTGGCAAAGAGAATTTATATCAAATAAACATACTAATTTACAATTAACTAAAACATAATAAACACGTGTTCCTATAGTCAGTCTCCCATCACTAACTGTGAGGCCCCTGTGTCAGACTCCAAATCTCATTCCCAGACTTCTACTCTGTTCCCTCTTTCTGACTGGGGGTCTGTAATACATTCCCATGAGAAAATAATTTCTCATTCAGCCTCCACTGATCTTCTCCTAAATAATTTCCACCATGTTTCTTTTCTTTCACAATACCTATTCCTGGATTTCCTCAAATGAATATACATAATATACAATGTTAGCTCCTCTTTTCCAACCCTTAACCCCACAATTTCGTAGCCATCCAGAGCCACATAGGGCAGACACCATCTTTTGTCTCTCTTTGTATCCTTAGCACAGTGTCTAACGCGTAGTAGGTGCTTAATGGTTTATTGACTGATTGATTCCAAGTCTCATTGATGCCTCTAAAGCAGCAGTTCCCAACGTGTGGGTAGTGACCCCTTTGGGGGTCAAACAACCCTTTCACAGGGATCACAGGGGTCGCCTAAGACCATCGGAAAACACATATTTCCAATGGTCTTAGGAACCGAGACACCGCTCCTCTGTCTCCAGGTGGGTCTACCCACATGCAGATACACTGTGGCATTAGGAAGGTTGAGAACCACTGCTCTAAGGTCAAATCTACCTCCTTGACTATCACCTATACTCTGTGCATTTATCCACAGGCATTGGAGACAGTGGGCTTCACTAACCCCCCTTTTAGATTTGTCTCCTGAGGACTTCTGGGTTTGTCAACTGGTATCATTCACGCCATGGAACCATTCTGCACAGCTTGGAGTTTTCTCCCTTCCTCTTCTTTTTTGTCTGTAGCTCTTAGGATTAGATTTGCAAGACTCCAGACAAACACATCCTTTCAAGGCCTCACTGGGTCCCCTCCATCACTGGCAAAGAGCTTGTTTTTTCCTCTATTTTAGGCCATTGCCAGATCTTCAAATCCTGGTCTTGGACACTGAGTAGATGTGGATAAAGTAGAACCAGCTCCTGGCCAAACTGATAGCAAATAATGCAGATACCTATAGATCGTATAGCACGTGAGCATTTACTATTGTGAGGAGGAGCTAACCAATGGCATCTCAGAGCACAGGAGACCGTCTCTACCTGCTGCCAACTCGCACTGGCTAAGTCTGCCTCTGGAAGCATATCATGACATGTAATGGAGCTGTCTTCTTTCTGGAGGATTTCCAGGAGTTACCTGTTTCCTGTCACTAACCAAATGGTGAGAAAAGCCTTTTATTTGGCTCCTGGACATGCATTCAAAAGTCTACAAGGGAAGAACTTGATCCCTCTCTTTCCTGGTGGTGCCTGAGGCAAGAGCTTTTGTAAGCCTCAGGGTGGAGAGAAGAGCAGCACCACCAGCCTCCTCAGCCACCCAGGATGTGCTGGGCAACCTTGCTCCGTCCTGCCATCTCTTAGCTAAACGAATATGGAGACAGAAACAATCCTCTTAAGTTTGAACTCATTCTTCCCAAGGACTAAGGTGGTTCACTGGAATGAATTTGTACTTCTGCTCCTGCTATATCTTCTCAGTAAGTATCCCTCTTACAACAGGTACTTGATACCAATTAATCATTGGTAATGAGGTTATATCAACTAGGTGACACCAGAGAGACTCACTCAATTGTGAAGAATTACTGGATGGGGGCTTGAGCTGATAGAATATCACTGCCCCTCAAGGGAATCCTAAAATCCCCAGGAAAGATGGAACCCGAGTAGCCTTGATCTGGCGACCCGACCAACCAGGACAGTTAGGATTGGGAGACTGGTCCCTGAGCTCACACATGCTACACAACCTGTAATACGCACTGGGGACAGACAGCCCCTACTGAGATGTTCAATGTGAAATGTAAAGCTATAAATGTAAGATAATATGACCATTACTGGTATTGCTCTGCTGACATCTTACAACAGCCATTTGTGTGTGTGTGTGTGTGTGTGTGTGTGTGTGTGTGTGTATAGGAGGATATATGGTTTTTCGGTTCCCCAATGTTCATATTACCATTTACACTTGCATGTGCCTAGTCTTTGTCATCTTTGTGATTCACAGCAAGTCACTTTATATGTAAAATGGAATAATAATGCCTATAGCAGATTTCCCTCCAAGCAGATAAAATCTGTAACGTGAAGAGTAAAGAAGGCAACCCAGGGCAAGCACTTCACAAACCTGAAAAGGCCACACAACTGTCGGCTGTTATTCTTAGCAGGCATCACTCAATATAGAGTTGTTGACTTATTAATTTTCACTTGGAAAGAGGAGCCATTCCAGGAAGCAGGCAGAAATAGTTCCTCCTTCCCCCTCCTATCACTTAGTATGATTCCCTGTTCTCCCTTTCATTTTCCTGAGCCCAGCCTTCTGAGATGTTTGATATCTTCTGTTCATGGTCAAATGGGGACCCACTTCATTGGACAGCCAAGTCCACCTCCCCCAAGCTGTCTCCTGTCACTGCAACAGTGACCTGCAGTAACCTGACACATTTTTAAAGGTCGTGTTTCATGATCACACACACACACACACACACACGCACACACACACTCTCTCACACACACTCACTCTTAAATGCCAAGAGGCATTAATGGAAATGAGTCCTCAATAAAAAAAGAAAGCTTGCAGAACAAAATATGTCCCCAGTCAGTACAGCATGTTCAAAAGTCTGAGGTTCTGTTGCAATCCAGGGCACAGAGGTCAGCAGAGAGACTGCGGATTCTGACAGGGTCTGGCCAAGGAAGGTCGCCTACAGAGGGCAGAAGCACACACACAAAAAAATCAAACCAAGGAGGCCACTCTGACCCACCAGAGTCCGTCCCACTCTGTACCTGCCCCAGGTAATAAGTGAAGGAGATCTTTCCTACCATTCCTCAGCCTTAAGGGAGCCACATAGGCCCCCAGAGGGCTAAGAAGGACTTTTGGGGTAAACAAAATCAATGCATCTAAAATTAAGAGAAACAGGTTAACAGAAGGGGGCGGGGGCGGGGGGGAGTCTTTGCAATGTTTCTCTGATAAAGATATGTAAGGAACTGATTCGGATTCATGTGAACAGAGCCATTCCTTAAGTTGATAAAAGGATTTAAACAAGAGCAAAGGGTATGAACAAGTAGTTTTCTAGGAAAGGAAACCAAGCTAGCAACAGCCCTATGAAAAAGTGTTCCAAGTCACTCACCATTAGAAAAATTCAAATAAAAGCAAACCTGAGATTCCACTTAACATCCACCAAATTGGTAAAGTGAAAATGATAAATGTTGGGGTGGGGGAGTTGTGGGGAGATGGGCACATTAGTACACTGTTGGAGATGCTACAAATTTCTTGGAGCCATTCTGGAAAGCATTGTGAACCTATACCCCAAAAGTCACTAAATTGTGCCTACCTTTTGACCCAGTAATACCACTAACTAGGTCTGTAAGAATTCTTAGTGCCAGTCCCAGTTTCCCAGATACCTTTCCTCCTCTTATAACATGCCCAGAACCTCCAAACTAGACAATTTCCATAGCACCTAGGTTCTAGACAGTTGCAGCAAGCACTGGATTACACGATATCCCCACAAGGTAGGTTGCAAACTCCTTGGGTGTGGGAGTAGAGGGAGCAGAGAAGATCTATGTCTTATACATTTTTGTATCTCCTACTACAGGGCCTACCATAGAAGGGGATGCATTCAGACCATACATAGAACAGACACCCAACATTTGCTAAATGAATGAATCACATGCCACAGACATGGTTTGCATCCCTCCTCACTCCCCAACCAAGTCTCCTTGGGGGAATCTTCATGTTTATTCTTGATTCCAGGAGTTAAAAACAGTAAGAAAATGAAAAGGACAAAGTTTCTTCTGTACATCTTAGGGACCAAAGTTCACCATGAGTGACAGACCTGAGTTCCAATCCAGGCACAAAGGGAGAGGTAAGAAATGGAACAAATACCAATCACCTCAGGGAACTTTGGGGCCTGGTTCTGAGGCCACACGTCTGTCCGAACGACAGTGTGCGCATCACTCAAGCCCCCAGCCCACAAGATGACCCTCGACAGACAGCAAGCCCCCAGCCCACGAGATGACCCCTCGACAGACAGCAAGCCCCCAGCCCACAAGATGACGCCTCGACAGACAGCAAGCCCCCAGCCCACGAGATGACCCCTCGACAGACAGCAAGCCCCCAGCCCACAAGATGACCCCTCGACAGACAGCAAGCCCACAACTGATGAGATGACCATTCTGTGCTTACGGCAACCTTGGCCATTAGTATCACAGAATCCTACACTTAAAAAGGGAGGGAAGCCCAGAAGCCATCTACTCCAATCCCCTTGTCTTAGAGATGAGGAAACTGAGCTTCAGGAAGGAAATGTCATTTGCTCAGGGTCACACTGGTCAAATGATCATAGGCTCGCTCACAGAATTAGAAGAATTCTTAGATGTTATCTGGAGGTGGAAAGCGAAGCCAGGACTTACTGCTCATGGCACCACGTTAGGATCTGGAATGGGGGCAGTGTTCTCTGCTTCTGACAGTGACCACATACAAGCACACCCAGGCATTCTCTTCCCAAAAATATGGCCCTAGAGGCATCTCTCAGGGGTAGAGGTGTCTCTCAGGAGTAGAGGTGAAGGGAGTTCCCAGAAAACAAAGTTTGAAAAACCCTTTTACTGAAATATAAGCTAATCTGACCCTAAAAGAACACCAGGAGATTCAGTGGGGGAAAAGGACAGAGAATTTCTCAGTATTTCAAAATTTTTCACTTTTTTTTTAAAGGGGGGGTGGGGTAAACGGTCTTTAATGCATTCCTGGAAAAGGGTCTATAAAATATACATGGAACTGGCAAATTAGAGGTAAGAAGACAGGAGACCTGAATTCAAAACCAGCCTGAGACACTTACCAGCTATGTGATTAAGGGCAAGGTGTTTAATATCTCTCTCGGCCTCAGTTTCCCTCTCTCCAAAATGGAAATAATAATAGCATTTACCTCCTCCCAGGGTTGTTG
>CM053585.1:521825738-521843266 GCA_028646515.1 Pseudochirops corinnae
GAATACTCAGTATTTAAATGCTAAAATGAGGCTTCCTGATCCAATAAAATCACAAATTGAAGCAAAGCTTAGGAAATTTCTTATAAATTCATGTCATTCTAGGATCAGTTCAAAGACCCAGGAACATTTAGCCCGGAGGAGTGAACCTTAAGAGGTGGGCAGGACATGAGAACAGTCTTCAAGTATCTGAGGGCCTGTCCCATGGAAAATGGATTAGCTTTCTTCTTCTTGGCCCCAGAGGGCAGAACAGAAGCAGCAAAGAGGATCATTTAAACTTGATTCCAGGACAAACGTCCCGACATTGAGAGGTGTCCAAAAGGACAACTGTGGAAACCGTGGGGGCCCCTTCAGTGGGGGGCTCCAAATCCAGGCTGAAGGACCACTCATTGAGTATGTCGTATTCATGACTTAGACTCAATGGGTTCTGAGGTCCCTTTGGCCTTCTTGAAAACTAGTATTCTCTGACTCGAAACCACAACATAGACAAGATGTGATAGTGACCGTGCTACTCCCATTCTTAACTCTCTTGTCTACTGTCCACTTCACTGATGGTCCAACCAAGCACGGCTCCCGTATTTCCTTCCCTCCTTCCCATTCTCCTCTCACTCCTCCTCACTGCATTTCCCCTCCCCTTTGTGGTGGCCTCAAAGTCCTGTTTGGTCTGGGCAAACCTGGAGACTGACTACTCAGCATTCCTGTGGTCACTTGGGCAGTAACATGGCCGGCTCTTCCCAAACACAGTAACAACACAATATGTGTCTTCACTTCCCACATCACTTGATTTTCCAGGCATCCTTCCCCTCACCCCACCCCTAGTGACTGCCCAAATCACTAAGTCACTCCTAGAATCACTCACTTTTTTAAAAGGCCACATTTTAAGACCTGGGCAGAACAGGAAATGGTCATGCCAGCACCACTGGGGCTCAGGTACCCTTACTGTTGTTATGATCCTGCACACAAGTCAAACACACAAATATTCCTCCTACTAAATATAGGAATGGCATTTAAATCATCATGCAAACTCCCTATACTGGGGGTCTGGAGTATCTTAGCTGCGATACTATTATTCTTCCCTTGCAATTGTACAGAGATTAAATGTTCCCAAGTACTTTCATATCCATTATCTCATTTTCTCTTCACAACAACCTTCTGAAGTAGAAATAATAGGCATTATATTTAGAAAACAATCGAGCATTTATTAAGTGCCTGCTATGGGCACCAGGATACACTGGGATATAAATGCCAAAGTTAAATAGTCCCTGCCCTCAAGCTTACATCTTACTAGGAATTTGCAAAGTGTTTCTAGAAAAACACACATGTACATACACATATTTACACATACGTATATATACACACATATATGTATATGTGTGTGTGGTGTTGGGCTGAAGGAGGAGATACTTTTGTATCCAGCCAATGAGGGACTTTGTTTTGCTTAATTACGCATATTTGTTATAAGAAATCTATCTTTCTGTCCTTTTTTCCCACAATGGGGTGGGTGGGAGGGAGATGATAAAATATATTTCTTTTAATTTTTTTAAAATAGAAAGGTGGAAGGCTATTAACACGTGCAATTTTGAATGCCCTTTCAATGCATTATTAGTTTTATTTAACTGTTTTACTTTGTTATAATAAAACTCACAAAGTGGGAGTAATCTGTACTGTGATACACATTAACACCACTTAAAAATTTTGGAAGGAAGGAATTAAAGGAAGAAAGAAAGGAGAGAGGGGAGGAAGGGAGGAAGAAGGGAATAAGGGAAGGGAGGGAAGGAAGGACTGCGAGAATTGGGAGATGGATAGAGCAAGGCATCCACTGAGCCTGGCTGTGCCATTTATCCTCTCTGTGACTTGGGGCAAATCCCTAACAATGTCTCCAGTCTTCCAATTCCTCTCTCTAGAATGAGGCAGCCGGACTTTCAGGGGACCCTAAACTACAGCCTACAGGTCATAGTTTGAAGACTCCTAGATAAGATGACGGGAACCTTAACCCAGGGCTCAGAAACTTTTTTTTACAAAATTCTTAAAACTCTCTTTCAACCTAATTGATTTCCTTTATAATCCCCACATATTTGGTTTTACGCATTTAAAAACATGACTTGGAGAATAGTACTATAGGCACTATCCAATGGACCCATGATACCAAAAAGGCTAAGAACTCCAGGACTGGCTGATCTCTCAGGCCCCTTCCAGCCCCAACTCAATGAACTTATGATCTTACTCAGCCAAAGCATTTCTTTTTTTTTAACACTTAACTGATTCATTACAGAGGGTGGCAGTCTTCCAAAGGCAGTTGGGCAGAGTGAGAGTGTGATAGTGTGGAATCACTAGAAGCCAAGGCTCCTACAAACGAAACAGCTTGGGGGTCCTAAAGTTGGCAGTAACAACAGTTTGCCTTGACTATCCTCCCTTTCCAACCCAGATTCCTTTTGTTTCTTATTTCCTAATTGGTTCTTAGTTTTATAATGTAATTAAGTACTGTGCATTTGATGGGATGGATCCAGTGCTTCACACAAACCATGGAGATGGCCCTCCCAAATGTAAACCAGATTTAAAGGCAATTGGGAAAAATTTAACAAAGAAAAAATACAGTAGAACACAGATAATGTGAATATGTAGTTTTCTAAGTCAATGTGTGACCTGTAGGGATCCTTATATACAGTTTAGTGGCTCCATTTCTATCCAAGTTTGACATCCTTGCTTTACAGAAAAGTACCTTAGAGAATTAATTCTGATTCTGACATATTCGCAATTGCTCTGCAATTGATAAATCAGTCAAAAACCTTGGAGTAAGTATTTACTATGTGTCAGGTAGGGCAGCCTGGAGTCAGGAAGACTCATCTTCTGAGTTCAAATCCAGTGTTAGACACTTATTAGCTGTGTGACCCTGAATAAGTCACTTCACCCTGTTTGCCTCAGTTTCCTTATCTGTAAAATGAGCTGGAGAAGGAAATGGCAAATCACTCCAATATCTTTGCCAAGATAACCCCAAATGGGGTCATGAAGATTTGGATAGGACTGAACAATAACGATTGTGACCAAACTACTTCTCCAGAAATGTCTCGGTCTCATTTGTCTCAATTACATCCTTTTCTTCCTAGCTATAGATTGCTTTGTATCTATTTATTTGAGGGTTGTCTCTCTGATAGGTTGGTGGGACCAGGACCCCAAAAAACCCTAAGACAGTATCTCTAACAGTAACCCAGCTCTCTCTCCCTTGTAAGAAAATTTCCCCTTGTTGCAGGCCTGACTGTAACTCTGTTATCAAGACAGAGACAGGGATACTGACCCCAGGACTCTTTCCCAGGGTACCTGCCCAAGGATTTTGGTGCTTACCCAAGGTCCATGGAGCTAAACAAAAAAAACTAGTCTTTTCTCCCTCAAGGTCTGGTACACTCCCTACACTTTCCCATCCATAATTCCCAAAGACAAGACACCTGAATCCCTTAGATTACCTAATAAGCATCCTGGCACTCCTTTCCTTTGCCTCTTTTCTATATAAGTTCTAGATTCACCCCCATTAGGGTCCAAGTTCCCCAACAGGACTTTGTCTGCTTCTGATGGCATTACAATAAACTACCTCTTGACTGAAAGCCAGCTTGAGTGTGTGAATTTGTTCCAGGTGACTCTGCCTTGGCATTCTCAGGGTCCCAGCACCCCAAACCTCGTTTAGATTGTAAAGCCCCTGAGGGCAGGGGTTATCTTTCACCTCTTTTTGTATCCCCACCACACAATGCTTGGTCCATCATAAGCACCTGATATTTGTTTACTGATTGGTTTTAAACAAAGGAGGAAGGTGAGGTTTGGAAAGTGCCTTATCCAAGTTTATCCGTTCAATGCACTGGCTGGAATACCCCAGATTCATTAAGATGTTTTTGGTGCTGTTAAGTCAAGTACAACTTCGTGACCCCATTTGGGGTTTTCTTGGCAAAGACTCTGGAGTGTTTTGCCATTTCCTTCTCTACCACAAAGATGCATGAATACCTACTATAAACCTCTGGATGTCAAAGTTCACTCCCCCAGTATTTATCAAATTATTTTCCTGCTTTTGTTACAAAAGCAGGAAAATAACACACATCCGTCAATGGAGGGCTCCTGATTGAGGTTCATTAATGACTGTTTTCATAAAAACAAAAATCCACTTAATCACTATGGGTTTCCTTCTTAAGAAAGTATAGTGAAAACATTCCTCTGGAAGTCTTCTCAGTTGACCAGTGGACAAAATCGGGATTTCCAAGTTTGAGCACAAAACTTAGGGGCTCAGCAGGCGAGTTTAGGAGGCTGGGGAAAGGGCTCAGGAGGCAGTTTTAGGGGACTGGATAGGAGGCTCAGGAGATAATTAGCTGAGATCTCTTCAAAATCATAGGAGACAAAGTGAGACCAAGAACAGCCTTTGTGTTTCTCCAGTAACAGCCCTAAAATAACCACCTCTGAGTTTATAATTAAAATTTAGAGAGAGAGCAGATGACAAAAATTGAGAGACAAAGCCTGCTACCGCCCCCACTCCTCCAGAGCTGAGTCTCTGACAGTTATGTAACCCAAGAGAGCTTTGTACCGCTCTGAAAGCAGCCTGAAGATTCTTTTCAGGCAAGATCATAAAAGAGAAGAATCTGGAGGTGGGGGTAGGGAGAGCCTGAGAGAAGGGGAGAGAGAAGAAGGAAAACTTCACATGCCCGCACCATCGAGTCTACTAACTATAACGATAACTCAGTCTGGCTCCCTCGGCCCTCTAGATCTACCAGCTTTCCAACTAAAGGAAGTTTTCTCTTAGTAAACACGGATGGAGCCAAAGAGCAGGCACCATATCCCCTTGCGTCCTACCACCAAAGGGGCACGAACGGATCTGGGAGGCTTCCACATGGCTTAACTCAACATTGGCAGCATATGCCCCCACTTAAGTATAGATGGCCTGCTGTCCACATAACTGGCACCAGTCCGAATTCTCACAAAAGGGACTAAAAGTTAAGCCTAGTCCTAACCACCTTCCTGATTAAATTAAATGGATAAGCAATCTTTCCTTTTTTTCTTTCCATTAAAAAAAAGAGAGAGCAGCTCAGTTTGAGATTCAACATAAATCTGGTGGAAGACAGAACACAGAGCAGCAGAAAAAGCAAAGGATTGCAAAGTAAGGACCTAGGTTCAAGATTCAGGACTTGGGATCCTAATATCTAGCCCTGGAAGGGACCCAAGAGGCACCCTTGTCCAAGTCTCTCATTTTACAGATTTTTTTTTTTATTTTATAACTGAGGCCAACAGTGGTCAGGCAGGTCGCACAGCTATTGTCAACAAAAGGACTGGAACAAAGGTCTCACTGACTTCACGTGGGTCAGTCTATGATAAACGCTGGCCCCTTTGCTCCTTCTCGCCCAAGACTCTCCAGCTCCCCACTGGAGACATCTTCCCTGCTTCCCCCGTGCCTGCGAAGCTTTTCCCAATCTCCCATTATTCTTTCCCTCTCCTGGTTACGTCCAATTTCTCCTGTCTATCTTGCTCATACCTGGTTGTTCTCATGTTGTCCTCTCCCCTTAGACTGTGAGCTCCTTGAGGGCAGGGGCTGTCTCTTGCCTTTGTTTGTATCCCCAGCACTTAGCAACAGCGCCTGGCACACAGTAGGTGCTTATTAAACGCTTGTTGACTTGACTTCGTGCATTCAGTAAGTGCTTACTACATGTGAGGCACTGTGCTAAGTCCTAGGGATACAAAGAAAAACAGAAACAATTCTTACCTTCAAGGAATACATTTTAATGAGGAGACAGCTATAACCTACTATATACACACAAGATACACACAGAATACTGCATCAGGCCGCTAGGTGGCACCATTGTGCACAGCCTGCTGGGCCTGGAGCCAAGTTCAAATTCAGCCTAACTGTAGGACCTCTATCTACCTCAACTTCCTCAGCCACAAAACAGAAATCATAATAGCACCTACCTCCTGAGGACCAAATGAGGCAGTGCACATTGTCTGGAACATGGTAAATCTTAATAAATGCCTGCTGCCTTCTCTTTCTCTGTACCACACTGCCTTTCACCTGAATGACCTTGGGAAAGTCACTCTGGACCTCACTTTGCCCACTTATAAAATAAAGGATTGTTCCAGATGCCTTCCAACTTAAACCCCATGACCTTACTTCTCATCTGATAACTGCTTTGTTCTTCCTTTAAGAATGGAAACTTTCAAGAAGAAAAATGTGCAGTGGTTCTCAGCAGTTCACCTGAACAGAAACGCTGGAGGTGTCCTCTTGGCTCCCAAGCATTGAAGACAGGAAATCTGAGAACTGGGAAGGGGGTAGATCATACCTGTTTTCCAAAAATAAACGTAGGCCTGAAACTGTGAAATGGGCAGTATTACAAATCGGGACACCCAAGCAGTCAAAACATGCTCACCAGGTGCCTACTCTGCACCATGTGACAAGGTACAAGGACATGAGCTCAAACAGTCTTTCAGGAGGGAAGTCTCATATACATATATAAAATTGTTGAGGTGACTAGGTGGCACAGTGAATAGAGCACCAGCCCTGGAGTCAGGAGGACCTGAGTTCAAATCCAGCCTCAGACACTTAACACAAAAACTAGCTGTGTGACCTTAGGCAAGTCACTTGACCCCAAATGCCCACCCCCAAAAAAAGGCAAAAAAAGCAAATAAAAAAAAAGTAAAATTGTCCAAAAATTATAATAGAGCACTGGGCTCAGAGTCAGGAAAAATCTGGGTTCAAATCTCCCTTCAGACACTTCCTAGCTATGAACACTGGGCCAAACTATGCAGAGCTCTCAGTTTCAGGGGGCTGGAGTTAGTAACCTCTCTAAATCTGAGACTATGCTCCTAACTAACAAGGCAATTTCTGGGAGATAGTGGAGGAGGGGAGAAGAGGAAACAAGGAAAGGTGCAGAAGGGTACTGGTAAACGTTTAACCACCAGCTTTCCAAAAAGTTCCCATGAACTGTTGTATTATTAACATTTACTCCATCACTTTTGTAAGCCCAATCAGGAAAACAGGAATAACTCTGATTTATAGGATTTGCTCATTTCCAAGGTGTAAATGCTCCTCCCACTAGAAACTTAACAATCAGCTGGTACAAGCTGGGTCCAGCACACCCCTGGCAGAAGGTCTCAGATAGAACATGGGATCTGAACCAAACTTTGAAAGGAGATAGGAATTCTAAGAGGTGGAGAGGGGTGGGGTTAGGGAGAAGAGCATTCATGGTATGGGGAATGATTCCAGGGAAATTTCTGTCCCTGAAAATAAAGCCCTGTTTACAGATGCTAGAGGCAGCTAGAGGGCTCAGTGGATGGAGTGCCAGGGGTGGAGTCAGGGAGACCTGAGTTCAAATCTGCCTCAGATACTTACTAGCTCTACAACCCCGTGAAAGTCACTTAACCCTGCTTGCCTCAATTTCCTCATCTGTAAAATGAGCTGGAGAAGGAATTGGCAAACCACTCCTGCATCTTTACCAAGAAAACCCCAAATGGGGTCACAAAGATTTGAACACCACTGAAAACAAAATCCACGAAAATCACAGACACCAGTGACCTAGCGTTTGTTTTTGTTTTTTGTTGTTTGGGTTTGATTTTTAGGACTTTTTGCTTTTTTTGCATATGATAAAGGTGCTTAAAGCTAAGCAGTAAAAAAAAGGTCTTTAAATCTTTATTTATGGATCTAGAAAGCCAACTAACACTTGTCACTAACCCACCTGCAATCTACAAACATGGGCTGACGTCACTGCTGGCTAATTTGTGCACTGTGATTAGAAGGAGCATTGACAGGCTTGGAGCCTCAGTCTGCATACACTGCAGCTGGTCTCCATATGGCACATGGAGGGGGTAGCTGGGCCCAGGCCTGCTAAGGAGAACAGATAGATCTCTTATCCCCTGAGAAAAAAACAAATTTAGAGTGCCACACCAGCTAACCAGTTTGTTTTTTTTTAATCAGCACCCCGAGGAGCCTGTCTGCCTAGATGAAGTTTCAAATTTTCACATTTGAAAAGTGTGTCACATCCATTAGGTGAATCAGGCTGTGAGAGCAATTCACTGAGCCAAAGCATTTCAGAGAGATCACACACCCAACCTGTTCCAGTATTTCTGGGCTTCCGATGCTGGAGGGACCGCGTTTTGTAAAAACATCCCTATTATTCAGCTAGGGGAAAATCAACTGTACCAAGTGAGAAATTCCAGTCAGCCTGGAAAGAGGAAGAAAAGGAAAGAACACGGGCTGGGAGGGCAAGGAGTTGGCTCCTGGGCACCACGCTTCACCTGGACTTCTCTGTACCTTTGGACAGACTGCTTCGCTGTGCATCAGTTTCCTCATCTGAGAAATTGGGGACAGAGTAACATCCCTTCAAAGTGTTGTGGAGCATCCAGACAAAGAACTATGGAGTCTGAATGCTGATCAAAGCCTACTATTCTCTCTCTCTCTTTTTTCCCCCCTTTCTTGTGGTTTTTCCCTTTTGTTCTGACTCTTCTTTTACAACATGACTAACATGGAAGTATGTTTAATATGGTTGTACGTGCATAGCCTATATCAGATTGCTTGTCATCTTGAGGAGGGGGGAGGGAAAGGAGGAGAAAAAAATTGGAACTTAAAATCTTATAAAAGTAAATGTTGAAAACTATCTTTACATGTAATTGGAAAAAATAAAGTACTAGTAAGTGGAACAAATAAAAAATAAAGTAAAAAAATATTAAATTAAAAAGCAAAGTATTATGAGGACTAATCAATCATTTATTAAGTACCTACCCTATGCCAGCCACTGTGCTTAAGTACTGGGGATGCAAAAATAAGCAGACAGTCCCTGCCTTCAAGGAGCTTACAACATAATGGAGGAGAAACAGCAAATATGTACAAGCAAACTATAAAAAGGAAAACTAGAATTATTAATGAATAATTAATACTGTGACCCACACTAACATTGTTAAATAAAATTATATTTTATATAGTGATGTTATATTTATGATAGAAATCATTAGTTATCATTATTAAGTAATTAACAGGAACAAATGAGGTAACCAGCGTAAGAGCACCAAATTTCAGGTGATCGTGGGGTTATTTTAAGAGCTTGTTAAAGCCTTTGGATTTGCCCTGGAAAGGCCCAGCTGAATGCAGCATAACAACAAGAACTCCTCAGCCTGGCATTTCCCATCCTCTCCAACCTGGTTCCCATCTGTCTTTCCAGGCTCATGCTATGGGACTTCACCTTCACACTCTCTGTTCCAATCAGACCAGCCTCAGGAAAGTTACTGCCCATCTTCTGCCTCCATATCACTGTCAAGGGGTTCCCCATGTCTAGACTATCTAAGCATTACTCCAGTGATACATCTATCCCAAGCAAGTCTGTCCCAACCCTCCCAGGACTCTTTTCCTCTTGAAAAGGTTTTATAATTTCTTAATAGTCTACCTGTTCTATATCTAGCCCCACGAATGGAATATAAACTCCATGAGAGCAGAAAATATTTCATTTTGTTCTCCATATCCCCCAACACCTACCACAGTGCCTGGCACACCATAGGTGAATAAGTATTTGTTGAATTAGAACTCAAATCCAGTGAATTTCAGGCTCCAATACCAAGTTTGATTTAATTCAACCAGATAAAAACACCAGCTCTGAGGGGAGAACTAGGTTATTCTCTAAAGCAATGGTTCTCAATCTTCCTAGTGCCGAGACCCTTTAATGCTCATATGTGGGCGTATCTGCATGTGGGTGGACCCATTTGGAGACAGATAGAGAAGCGGTGTCTCAGTTCCTAAGACCATCGGAAATATGTGTTTTCCAATGGTCTCAGGTGACCCCTGTGAAAGGGTCATTCAACCCCAAAGGGGTAGCGACCCACAGGTTGAAAACTGCTGCTCTAAAGGGCCACGTCTATAGAAAACCCCAAAGTGGCAAACAGAAGGCAAAAGAAAACATGACCAGAAAGAACCTTTCAAGCCCTGCCATAACTGGCTAGGCCCTGCAGGCCCTGGTCACCAACATGCAACTTATCCACTTATATTTTTATCTCTCATGCAATTGAATAGGAATGAGGTTGAAACTCAGATCCTATAGCCTTCTGGCAGCCATGCCCATGACCCAAGGAAGATGATCTAATAGGCACAGCCAGAGTTTTCTAGGACAATCCTCATCCTAAGAAAAGAAAGCATACTTTTACTAAGGCCTTGCAAAAGAAATGTCCTTTTCTGAGAGCATATATCTCTGGTCTCTGGCCTCCTGTGTCTATTCCTTGGGCTTGGTATGTCTAAATATAATTCTCCCTTAAGAGATATGGTGGAAAGAACATTGGATTGGGAATCAGGAAGACCGGAATTCAAATCCTGCCCAGTTGTTCAACCCTAGATAGGTCACTTAACCTCAATGGGCTTCAGTTTTCCCCTCTGTGTTATGAGGGGTTGGAATGGAGAAATGTTACAGTCCCTTCCCACTCCAAATCTATGATACTATGAAAGAAACAGAGGAGTGGAGGAAAGGATTCCTCTTTGGAAGCTGCTCCAACCCTGAGAGTGACCGGAAGCCATGACTGTTAGCAGGATATTGGGAAAAACAGAACAATCACAAACATCCTAGAAGTGCTTCCTATTAAGTAAGAACATCACGCTAGGCACTGGGGGAGGTGCCAGGCTTAGATCAAGACATGGACCTTTCCCTCAAATGGCTTATAATGGACTTCCAATCATTTCTGTACACCTGTTCCCCTCTCGCATAAATGTCCTATTCAGGTGGTTTGGTGCTAAAGCTCCCAGGGAGCTCTCTCCCTTCACTGCAAATACTCCCAGACTCAGTTGTTCATACGGATTAGTTTTGTAAAAACTCTTTTTTGGGCTTTCTTTCCTTTTAAAAATTCCTTCTTACTTGGGCTCTCTCTGGGTAGGGAAGGGAGCAGGGGAGCTATATTTGGGAAATGACAGTAAGATTTTTTAAAAAGCAAGAACTGTTTTAAAATAATAGCATGAGATGGGAGTAAAGGTCATCTAGCAGATGAAGTCCAAGATAAACATGCCAGAATTTCCCCCAAAGTAATCAATGTATATTTTAAATCCAGTGAGCTTGATGAATAGATAGCTATTTTCAAGGATGAATCTGTGTGTTGTGATTGTGCATTTTCCTGGGAACAATCTAGCCAGATGTTAGAAGAAAGTATCTAAGAAGGATGGTTGTCCTTGGAAAGGCAGCCTACTCCTAGAAGAGGAAAGATACGGTGGAGTCTTAGTATTGGTTTAGAGGGAGAAATGTGAGCGAAGCAGGCAAGTTTTCTTAGCAGTTCTGGTGGGAACCGTGGGCATGAAGTCTTGAGACATTCCAGTGATGAATGGCCATAGGGAGGGCAGGCTGCCCATGAGCACCAGGCTCAGGGACAGATCAGCTGTCCCTTTTTCTTCAGTTTCCAGCTTTTAAAAAAATCACATCTTCCTGGCTAATTTAGCCTTCTAAAGTATTTTTTAGCCTCTCCTCAAAGTGCAAAAAGGTCCCCAACATTTTAAATAGTCCTCAAAGTGACGGATGGGGGTATGGAAGTTCTATTTCGTGACTTCTGAGAGGGCCCAAATACTCTCCTTCCACTTCCTCTTTTCTTACCTCCAGAGCAAAAAGTGGAAGAGGAAGGGGCAAGGAAGGGATGGAGTAGGGGTAGAGAGAATTATTTAGAAGAGAGAATTCAAGTTGTGCTTTGAAGAAATTGAGGATTCTAGGTTTGAGTCCCACCCACCCACCCAAATCCCTGACTGTGTGATCCTTGGCAAGTTCCTAACCCCTCTCACAATGCCCCAGGCCCTTCATAAGTCTCTAAGTGGCAGAAAAATGCTGACCTGCATTGGTAGTGAGTCCCTTCCCCAAACCTAATGAAATCACAGGTCTAACCTGCATTCCTACCCCTCAGAAGGAATCCAGGAATTCTAAGGGGCAGCAGTGAGGAGGGAAGGCATCCCAGGCATTTCCCAGTTGCATTTTAACATACTTCCAGCCACATTCAGAAGTTTTGTAGGCCTGATGTTGCTGGAGGTATGGGGGGCAACATTTGACACTTCTGCCCTTGGGACAGCCCTGTATGAGTCATGGGTGAGAAACATCCAGGCTGTCACTATAACACAGTCCAAGAGGGATAGAAGGACCCCTTGTGACTCCTATACATTTTCAGCTTTAGGCTCTGGCTGTAACTTTCCACTTTCCTCAAAAGAAGGCTCAGAAGCACATACTACATAGCTGGAAGGGGCCTTGAAGATTAACCAATCTAACCCCTTTCATTTGAAAAAATGAGAAAACCAGAGATGTTTGGAAATTTCCCTAAATTCACACAGCAAGTTACTAGCAGTGCTTGGGTTAGAGCCCATATCCCCTGAGCTTAAGTAAAGTGCTCTTGCTTCCCTCATGGCTCCAAACAATGAAGCGCCATGGACAAAAGAAAGAAAATAAAATCTCTTGTGGAAAAGGAAAGAGAAATAAACCTCACTGCTTCCCTCACAAAACAAAACAAAGGTTCTCTCTTCTGAGGCTGATAAGACGACTGACTGTCCTGGCCTCTCTCACAACTTTACTTGTCTCTTTCCAGGTGCACAGGCTGACTTGGCCCTATGATCATTCACTCATTTATTCAACATACATTTATTAAGTGCCTACTGTGTGCTGAGCACTGAGGATACAAAAACAGACAAAAGACAGTCCTTCCCGTCACAATCTCCTAGGGAGACAACACATAAATCAATACATACAAAGCAAGCTTTATACAGAGTAAAACAAAATAATTAACAGAGGAAGGGCCTTGGAATGAAGAGAGGAGAGGACCATTCCCTGTAGAAGATGGGATTTTAGTGGGGACTATGGTTTTCATCTCTCAGGTCAATGTCTACCTACACTGCTCACCAAAGCACTTCTCCGGCCAAATGTGGAATTGCCAGGGATCATGGGCCATGTGAATAGGTGACCCAGCAGGCCCCTGGAAAAGAGCTAGACAGAATATTGAAGGAAGGAAGGAAAAAGCATTTATTAAGTGATTACTGGGTGCAAAGCACTGTGTTAAATGCTGGATATGCAAGAGAGAATGGAGACAACCCCTGCTTTCAAGGAGTGCAGATTCTTACAGGGGGAATATATTTGGAGACTTTCCATTTTAGAAAAGAGTATTTTTGGTTCCAGGCAAGATAGAAGAGAGGATAGGGGGACAGGAACTCACTTCCAGTTAGTTACTTTGTTTTTATTGCATGGGCCAGAAACTACATGGAATTTAACCACAATGTTAAAATCTCTCTTAAGTAACCATAAATCAAGGAAAAGAAATCAGACTCCTGAAATCAGACACTTGAAAATACATTAGGGAGGGCTCCATTTTGGCTAATAATTAAAGCCTATGAGGAAGGTAATAAAGAGATCATTATTCCCACTCCACCAGGGAGGAAGCAGAGGCCCCATTGGGATGAAGTGTTTTGCCCAAGGTTTTAACCAGAGCTGGGGAACCTTCGACCTTGAGGCCACATATCAGTCTATGTGGCCTCCAGGCTGAGGCTAAATCCAGATCTTAGGTCTGCTAGCATCCAGTGCTCCTACCACAACCTCACTGCCTCCCCTCCCCTCCTAAGCATTTTAAAAGGTTCCAGACAAGTGACTAAAAGTCAATGACAAACTGTAGCACCCACCCTGTGGGAATACCACCCTACCCATTAAAATAGCTTGGGATTTTTCCCCCTTCATAGCCAAGATCTGGAAGGGGCCTCAAAAGCCACCTAGTTCATCCTCTTCATCAAGATGAAGAGACTGAGGCCCAGGAAAGTTAAATCACTTGTCCAAGGTCATACTCTGCCTCCACAGTCAAGGCTCTTAATAAAATATCTGGATTCTATGCTTAAGGATGCAGACAGCAAAATTAACCAGACCACAGGCTATCTGAGCTCACCTTTAAGTGAAATATTCTCTTTTTTTTTTTTAAAGTTAAATCTCCATCCAGGAGACTTCGGACCTCTCCTCTCTCTAAACTTCAAAAAAGAAATGAAAAGAAAAGTGAGCTGAAGGGACCAAGGTCAGTTACTGAAACGGTCAAGGAGGGAAAGGGTGGTCCTTGGCCTCTTTGCTCATTAAATGATGGGCTTTTCAGTCCTAAAGAGTCACAGTTCATTCAGAAAATGCTTGGGATGAGGAATGAGCTCCTTGCTACTTTCCAGATTTAATCTACATTTGCTTAAGTTTTCCCCGACTTGCTTGGTAAGCCCTGATGTTAGGCAAGAAGTCACTGCCCCAATTCCAGTCCCAAATGGAGATCCCGAGAAGCCAACTGTTGGGACAATGAATGAGGCGAGAGTCCCCATTGGAGCTTGGCATGCTCTCTTCAGTCTGCACGTGGACAGAACCTTCTGAACCCTCATGGTCATACCTGGGTTTGGGTCTCGACAAACAATTCTTCATTTTGTTAAAAACTCAAGTTCCTACATAAAATTCCATTTTTTTCACAAGCTTGCAAAGCATTGTCAAGAACATGACCCATGAGCCTTCCTTATTAGCTTTGCTGTCTCCATCCAAGCTGCTTACTCACACTTTTACCAGACATGGCTTTTTCAGTCTCACTGTCTTGGTTAATCAGAAATTCTTTCCTTCTGTCTGATGAGTTAATTCTTAACCTGCCTGGTTTATTCTCAAGTGTGGCTACTGAGAAGGTCAGCTCAGCAAGGGAGGAGGAAAAGGTCACAGGATCCCAGAAACTCAGGGGAGGATGCAGGTTATGTAGGTAATATAGATCAAGGTGTATCTGAATAAATATCCCTATGATATACTGAACATGCAGAGTGGGAACAAGGAACTTTTTGATCTCTTAGCAACAGTACCTGGCACACAGTAGATATATAATCAATATTTACTGACTCATTGAATTTCTCTAGAAATTCAGCTGGGGGGCAAGCAGCAAACACAGAAAGAAGACAGTATGACAATATGGCTGTAGTCAGATGGGGAGGGGGGCATTCCATTCCCCCAGCCTCTGCCTTCTGCCAGCCCACAATCTCATTCCTTCATCCTCTCCCCAGTGGACCACCTCCTTTCCCTTTCAATGCACCCGACATTTCCTGCCAGTATGACCTTGGGCATGTCACAGTGTCCCTGGGACTCTGTTTCCTCACCTGTAAAAATAAATGGCCTTTAAAGATCCTTCCTGCTCTAATCTATGAGACTGTAAATTCCAGGGGCATAGATCCCATAACAGCACCACAACAATGCTCCCTTCCTCCTAGGTAACTTGGGTCAAAGCCCCAGCTGAAAGACCCTAGTTTTAGCTCTGCTGACAAGCCTTGAGACAGTTTAAGCCAAGAATGGCCTGGGCCCTCAAACCAATCACATCATTATCTCAATATCTGCTGGCAAACTTCAAAAGACCAAAATGAGATAGAAAACATTTTTGTGCTCCAACATCTAGCCAAATGAGGAGGAACCAATCTTGCCTTTTTCAATCTGGCCACAAAATACGTCATGGGAACAGAGTAAGGAGAGGAGGGACAAATGAACACATCCTGGGTTCATTCATCATATGTAGGTTTGGTTCAGTTCACAGTCAACTGAAGCAAGAATTTATAGCGAGTCTCTTTGGCGAGGGCTACAACATAAACAGTAGATGTTCTCATTGTCTCTCCCTGGGGCCATGTCTGTCTGTCTGTCTGTCAGAACATTAATATCTCTTAGATAAGCCAAATACAGCAACAAAAAAAAAAATCCATCTTTCTTTAAGGAAATGAAAGCAACTCTTTTCTGGGGGTCAGGCAGATTTGCCTTTACAAATTACACAAGGCTCCTTCATTAAGAATATACGTGTTACACATAAAGGGATATTGCTTGTAGAACTGGAGGCATTTAGCTGGCCAGAGGTATATTAAATAACTTCTTGCTAAGGAGGGTTCCATCTAAAGAGAGCTGGGATCCCGGCCAAAGGGATGAGTGGGTTCGATAACATTTAATTCATTAAACCTAAGCATATAAACCACAACATTAAAGTGTCTAAGATAAATGCTCATTGAGAAATTTAAACCACTTGACATTCAAAGGGAGCTAAGTCAGAGAGACTAGCCTTCAGAGATCTCTCCCACTTTCAACTTGGAAGAAAGAATGGTGGAAAGGAGAGGGAGAAGAGTCAGAAGAACATGCTTATACATTTTGGTAGGTCAACAGGGAGTTGGGTGAGTCCAGCCTCTTTGCTCAGAACATCGGCAATTCAAGATTTGTGAGTTATTTGAGAAATGTTCCTTCCACACCAAAAACAAATCCTTTTGATTCTCTGGGACTCAGTTTCCCTCATCTGTAAGATGATAATAAGAATGACTGCAAAGTGCTTCTCCAACTTTAAAATTCCCTACAAAGAGACAGAATGGCACAGAAGAAAGAGCCTGCATATGGAGACTGAGATGTAGGTTTGAATCCTGCCTGACAAGTACATTACCTGTGTGACATTGGGCAGCTCAGTTTGCTCACCTGTAAAGTAAGGAGGGTGGGGAGGGGCCTCCCAGATGCCTTCCAGTTCTGAATCCATGGGGAAGGGAAGGGAGAAGCATTTCTATAACATTGCCAAGCAATGTGATAAGCACTTTTTAAAAAAATTATTTCCTTTGATCCTTATGACAACCCTGGGAGGTAGGTTCTGCTATTATTCCCATCTTACAGCTGAGAAAACTCAGGCAGAGGTTAAGTAACCTTCCTGGGGTTGCATAGCTAGGAAGTCTGGGACTAGATTTGAACTCAGTTCTTCCCAACTCTAGGCCAAGCATGTCCACTACCTCACTGCCTCTATGTCCCATGGGCACTAGATTTGGAGCCATAGGACCTTCAAATCCCAGGAGTCATTTAATCCCCCTGAACCTTAGTATTTGCATCTGGAAAACAAGAGGGTGAGACAAAATGGCCTCTACAACCCCTTCCAGCTGTGTACGATCAATGCACAATCTAAGTGAGCCTTCTCCCTCTCTTCCCTTTTATTATGGCATTAACCATCAAAGAAATTTTTTATTGCAAATGAAACTATGAACTTCTTGTACACAGTGTATTTTTTAAGTTTACATAAAGTTTAACAAGGTAGTAACAAAACTGCTTTGTTTGTCTACACCCCTTCAATCTTGATTCTTACTACTTGTATAACTCACCATGGATGGGCCTCCAGGATCATGTGATCAGGGTAAACTTTCTTCAACTTTGAAGCACATAAGAAATGAAAACTAATTCTATCTCACTGCCAATCCTCTGATGATAGCTTGGGTCTGCTAAAAGTAGGAGCTAGGAGGGTGATGGATGGAGGGAAGAAGGGAATGAGGGAGTAAGGGAGAGCAAGGGAGAGGGTGAAAGGGAGAAAAAGAAAGGAAGAAAAAGGAAGGAAGGGAGGAAGAAAAAGGGAGGGAGGAAACAAGGGAGGGAAGAAACAAGGAAGGGAGGAAACAAGGAAGGGAGGTTAGCTGCCTGTAGACAAATAACTAAACCACTACTGAAGCATCTCCAAGCATTTTGCCGACATCCACTAAGTCCATGCCAAACAGCCTCAGATAGGGCTAAGTCTCAATTAACCCAGGCACCTAACAGTTTATGTAC
>CM053585.1:521843366-521857366 GCA_028646515.1 Pseudochirops corinnae
ATTTTTTAATCAACATATAAAACATGACCTTATGAGAACCATCTCCAGTTTTATTAATGGCAATTTCTAATGAAGATCAAATACTAGAAGAATATGGCAGTTTTTATTTATTATTATATTTTAATATATAACAATATATAAATATATTTATTTCTATTTTTATTATATTTATTATATTATAATTATTTATTATTGTATTATTATTATTATTTATTATCCAGCATCTAGGCCCACGCTCCAAGTTTTAGAATCAACAACATTTCTCTTTCTGTACTTTCTCAGCCCACAGTTTATTATTATTGGCAAAAAAAAAAAAGTCAAAACTAAATATTTGCCTTTGACCCATTTGTCTTAGCATTCCACCTCTGCCCTTTCTTCATCCCTACTGGATCTGTTATCAGCCTACACGAAGAAGTCTTCCAATCGCCTCTAGCCCTCAGGACTTTCACATCTTTTTCCTCCTCTGACTTTCCTCCCTCAGTCCAAGAGTTGGCCATTTCAACCCACACTGTCCACTGCTTTTGAATCCCTTACCCTTTTGTTCCTGTCCCAAGTCTTGCCAAGGCTCAGCTACTAGTTCTTCCCTAGTCCCACTCATTAGCTTCTGAGGTCTCACAACTCTGCTGACTGGGTATATTATATGTTCATGCTTTCCAGCCTCAATTGAGTCTCACTGCAGCAAGACCATCCATTTATTACTTCCTCATTAACTCCCCATCTCTCTCACCAGGGATGATATTCCAAACAAACCTCTTCCTTCCTCAAGACTCCCAACACCTCCCCCTCAATACTGCTCCTCTCTCTCTCTCTTTCTCTCTCTCTCTCTTTCTCTCTCTGTCTTCACTCAACATGAACTCCCCCTTCTCCCATTTCCTTCATCAAAAAATCCTTGCTGGGCAGCTAGGTGGCATAGTGAATAGAACACCAGCCCCTGGAGTCAGGAAGACCCGAGTTCAAATCTGGCCTTAGACACTTAACACTTAACTAGCTGTGTGACCTTGGGCAAGTCATTTAACCCCAACTGCCCTGCCCTCCCCCCTCCAAAAAGAAAAAAAATCCTTGACATCATCTCCCATTCTCCCCTCCTACTCTGACACTAAAGGGCCCTTTTCCTTGTCCAGGCTAATTCTACTACAGGTGAATTCAATCCTATCTTCTCCAGCAGATAAATTGCCACCAATTGGGACATGCCAGAACAGTTTGCATTTAATACTAGAGGCTGTAGGGAATCACTGAAACTCCTTGATGGGAAAAAGTTACAGCTGATCCTGATGTTAACAGGGAGTCACTGGAGGGATTGAGGGTGAGGAGGTAACATGCTCATACTTGTATTTTAGAAATATCAATTGGCAATTGTACTAGAGATGGACTGGAAAAAGGAAGAAAAGGCAGATTAGAGGGAAGAAGACCAATCAGGACACTATCCTGCTGTTGTCCAACAAGACACTCCTAGGGGTTCCCCACCCTGTCCTATGCCTAGGATGTTCTCCCTCATTTCCACATCTTCCCATACTTGAAAGATTTCATCAAAGCAAGTACTCCCTCTACTCACATACACTCCAACCCTCTCTTTTAGTAAATGATCCTCAAGAGCTGTCAAAGCTGAAAGTTTTGTCACAGTCAACAACTCTGAAAGACTTCAAAACTCTTGTCAATGCAGTGACCACTTATGACTTCAGTCCATCAATCAATAAGCATTTATTAAGCACATACAACCCCCCCCCCCACACACACACACACCTGGGTGGAGGAGGTAGACATCTATATTGTCCATGACAATACAGCATCCCAACCCAACAGGTCCTTCCTCCCAATTTCTTCCCTGTCTGAATTTGTTCACCCACACTCTCTACTCCCCAAAGAGAGAAGCAGGACACAACAGCAGTAACCAAGCAAAAAGGAGGAATGGGATGGTCTGGGGAGGTCCCTGGGCAGATACACAGGCAAAGTCCTATGAGGATTCAATCTCTGGCTTCTTTTAAATCCCAACTAAAGTTTGCCCAGCCCTTCTTCATTCTAGTGCCTTCTCTCTCTCATTTATTTCCTATTTATTTTGTAGGTAGCTTACTGGTACATATTTGTTTGATTCTTGTCTCCCTCATTAGACTGTAAATTCCTTGAGGACAGGGACTATCTTTTCCCTCTTTTTGTATCCTCAGTGCCCTTCACAAAGTAGGCACTTAGTAAATGTTTACTAACAAGGGGGCTCAACTCCTGAGAGGCAGCTGGCTAATGGAAATAATGCTCTCTTCTGAGCCCAGTGATAGGATGGCAGCTACCTGTCATTTGTAGACACACAAGCCACGTAAATAGTGCGTCTCTGGACACATTTCAATCAATCTCTGTAACAAAGGGCTAGATTAGGAAATGAGAGAACTGGGTGGTAGCTGAGCCCCAGGGCTAGCCTTGGGCAAAATGTTCTTGGAAGAGCCTCCAACGCTTAGAAAGCCCCAGTCTTCAATTATCTTGCAGTCCTCCCATAGCAATCAAAAACTAACCACTGGTGCAGCTTGTCAGAGACACTAAGGCAGAGAGAGACAGAGAGGATTTGGCCCTTTGAAAACCAGATGCTAGGGCAAATAGAAGCCATGGTAAACAGCCCACATTTCTACATCACTTTACACTTTCAAAAGTACTTTCCTTTCCCATACCAGTCCTGTGAAATAGGTAGCAGTGCCTGGAATATATAGGTACTTAATAAATGCTTACTGACTAACTTGACTGGTATTATGCCCAGGACGGGGAAGATGGTCTCCCAACTGGGCTGGGCTCCGACTCAGGTGTTTTGGGTCCAAACAAAGGTTTTTCCCACTTCTGCCACACTGGTTGCCCAAGCTCATCTACCAGTGGGGTTTTTTAAAGGTCCATAAATATCACCATCACTCTTGCATAAGTCATTGAGGTTGTTAGGCTGCCATTACAGCCTCCATCCACCGTCTCATATCTCGAAAATTCTGGCATTGAAGGGAAGAATCGGATCTGCCCTGGGTCCTGGACTGGGTCACATGATAAGCAAGGAAGACCATATGGTCCCAATTAACTCTTCTGTCCTGATGTCATGGGTTACACATCTCAGTTCCCATCTCCCACTGACCACCATAAAGAACCTACCTGGTCCTCTTAAGCCCCAACTCCTTAATCACCCACCCCAAAGAAAATATCACAAGATTTAGGCCCTAGAAATATGGTGAGCCACATGTGGGCATTGCTCCTTCTCCTGCTGGGTTCAAGGCACAGCTCCTGAACACTCTGCAATCTGTTAATCCATTAGAGCTACCAGCATGTTGTTGCTTCATCCCCAGGTTCCTCAGAGTGAGGCATGAAGCTACAAGGGACTTCAGGGGCCTTGTGCTCAAATAATTGAGTCAGTCACAAGCCTTTATTAAGCTCCTACTACATGGCAAGCACTCTGCTAAAGTCTGGGAACACAAAGAAAGGCAAAAGCAAGGAAGAGAGGGATGAGAGGGAAGAGAACATGGAGAAAGGCTTCCTGGGGAAGGCAAAGGTCGAGCTGACTTTTGAAGGAAGCTGGAGATGTCTGGAAGTCTGTGGCAAGGAGAGAAAGCATTCTAGGCATAGGGGACAGCCAGGGCAAAGGCATACAGAAGGGAAATAATGTGGAATATTCAAGGAACAACGGGAAGGCCGATGTCTCTAGATCACCGAATACTGAGAAAGGGTTAAAGTGCAAAAAAAAAAAGAAAAAAAAGACTGCATAGGTAGAAAGCGGACCAGAATCTGTATCAGAGGCAGAGAGCAAGAGGCAGTGGGCCCATGTGGACCTGGAGTCAGGAAGACCCAAGTTCAAATCCTTCCTCAGGCATTCACTTAGCTAAGGGACTCTGAACAAAGTCACTAAACCTTTCCAGCCTCAGTATCTCATCTTATCTCTCAAAGCTGTAAGCTCCCTGAGGGCAGGGACTATCTTTTGCCTCTTTGTATCCCCAGCACTTAGCACAGTGCCTTGAACCCGGTAGGCACTTAATAAAGGTTTATTGAGTGAAATGAAATAACGTATATAATGTGCTTTGCAAACTTCAAGGTGCTACACAAATGCTGCTTATCACTAATGTTACTATTACAAATTGGATGAGCATGGTAAAAGCCAGGCATAACCATTTTCCCAAACTAGCTAAAGGTCTCTATCACCTTAAAGCCAGCAGGCTCCTGCCCCTCCCCCAGGTGGTACAGGAGGCAGCTGCAGATTACTCAGGACTACACAAGCCAGTTTGTGGCTTACTCTGGCCTCTTTCTCCTCCTTCTCCTCCTCTTCCTCCTCTTCCTCCCCCTTCTCCCTTGGTCTGACTTCTAGCTGTGCTACCAGCCTAGTATAACTTCTCCCTGAAGTGCACAAGAGAGAGGAAACTCAATTCAACCTGCCTGGCTGCCTATCGTGGTTAATTTTTTTTTTTTTATAAAGATGTTGAAGAGTTGCAATTGTGATTACACTGATGTTTGGAAATTATTGTGGTTTGTAGTTTGCTGTGTAGTTTCTGTTCCCCTTTCACACAAATACTTAAAAACCAGCTTTCAGAGGTATTAAAAAATAAATTTTTAAAAATTAAAGCAAATAATTCATCTCATTCTATGCCATATGCCTGTAATTCATTCTTGTTAAGTGACTATAAGTTAATTATGCATGGATATTTTTTTTTCTAAAGTTGGACTTTTGGTTTCTTCATTATGGGAACTCCCTCTGTGGAAACTACCCCCACTGATACAGATTACCAATTTATCTATACCTTATAGGAACAAAATTTACCTGGGGAACTGATCAGTTAAATGATTTAGGATTATAGAAATATAGATTTAAGGTAGAAAAGGACCTTAAAGGCCATCTAATCTGACCTGTTTATACAGATAAGGGAACTGAGACCAAAAAAAATATAAAGTAACTTACCCATAGCAACATATCCAGGACACTGATCCCAAGGCTAGCTCTCCTCTATTACATCACTGTTTTCATAGTGGATCAAGGGCTGACCTCAAAGCCAGAAAAACCTGAGTTCTAGTCATGCCTATGACACATATTGGCTGTAAAATCCTTGGGCAAGTCACAACCTCTCAACACCAAAAGTATTTCCCCAAGTTTACAAATTGCAAAGAAGGTGCCGACCTACATTGGGAGACGGAGTTTTCTAACCAGGGGAGTTCCCTCCACTAGTGAAATCACTTGGTCTGGTCCTATAGAGAAGCTATATTAATATGGCCTTCTACCCCACCAAAAATTTACATTCTGACCCAAAATCTACACCCAGGGATATGGATTCTCTTTAGTTAAAGGGTTAATTCCTTCTTCGATATAGTCATTCATTCATCAAAGTATTTCATTGGTTCATAGGATTCAGAACTAGACACCCAATCTAATTCAACCCATTCATTTCAGAGATGAGAAAATTGAAGCAACTCATTCCTCAGCACCATAGCTACTGAGTATCAGAGCTGAAAATTGAAGCCAGGTTCTCTGGATCCAAATCCAGTGCTCTTTCCACTATACCTAGGCACGATGGAGGTCCTCCATATTCAAAGATGGAAGAGACCTGGTCCTTAGAGGGCCCCCTTGGGTTTAATCTGGGTAAATTTGCCACATTAATCTTTAGAATTTAGAGACAGCAGAATTCAGAGGGGTCAAAATGAGGTGAGGTAAGGAAAGTAGGTGGCTACCTGGAAGCTATCCTTAGGATAAACTTACATTATCAGGACATTTTATGTATTGAAAAAAGGGTTTGGAGAAACAGTTGCTTGGTACAGGCTCAGACATTAGGCCAGAGTCATCACAATAAAAACCTAGGTGCCCTCCCCCACCCAAAGCAAAAACAGAATACATCTTCCTACCCTAGTGTATTACCTGACAATCTCTAAGGCCCATTTACATACATATATTACTAATTTATGCTCACAACTATCTTATGAAGGAAGAAGACCGGGTGTGACCACAGATAAGTCACTTCACTTTCTGTTGAGTCTATTTCTTCATCTGTAAAATGAGAGGGTCAGACAAGATGGCCTCTATGGTCCCTTTCAGCTCTAAATTGGTGATCCTAAGACCCTATGTTATCCCCTTTTTTTTGCCTTTTTTTTTTGGAAGGGGGAAGGCAAGGCAATTGGGGTTAAGGAACTTGCCCAAGGTCACAGGACTAGTCAGTAGCAGAACTAGAACTCAGGGCTTCTGATGCCTGACTACAACTTGCTTCTTTCTCAATACAACAACAGGGAGTTTGCCATCAAGAACAAAGCAATTTTGTGAGTGCTCCATTGTCACAGGATTTGGAGGTAAAGGAGGCCTTAAAGATTATTCAATCTCATTGGAAATGGAAGAGATGCCATCAATTGGGGAATGGCTAAGCAAGCTGTAGTATACAATTGTAATGGAATATTGTGCTGTAAGAAACGACAAGTAGGATGGTTTAAAAAAAAAATCTTACATGAACTGATGCAAAGTAAACAGAACCAGGAGAACATTATACACAGTAACAGCAATATTGTTCCATGAAGAATTGTCAATGACAGCCATTCTCAGTGATACAATGTTCCAAGAACATCCCAAAGGACTAATGATGAAACATAGTATCCACTTCCTGAGCAAGAACTGATATTGTTTGTTTGTTTTGTTTACCACTTAGTAGCATTTTATTCTTTCCAATTACATGTAAATATAGTTTAACATTCACTGTTGTAAGATTTTGAGTCCCAAATTCTTTCTCCTTCCGTCTCTCTCCCCTCCCCAAGACAGCATGCAATCTGATATAGGCTATCCATGTATAATCATATTAAACATACTTTCACATCAGTCTTGTTGTGAAAGGAGAACTGATAACGTTTGAATACAGACTGAGGCATGTTGTTTTTCACTTTCATTCTCTTTTGAGTTTTTTTCGATACAAAATGACTAATATGGAAATGTGCATGATTGCACACATATAACCTATATCTGACTGCTTACTGCTCAGGAAGAGGGGAGAAGAGGAAGGGATAGAATTTTGACTTTTAAAAAAAATGTTATTAAAAACCCTGTTTTAATATGTAATTGGGAGAAAAATAAAATACATTTTTAAAAGAATAATCAACCTGAACAAGTTATGGTATATGCTTATGATGGAGTACTACTGAACTATAAGAAATGGCAAGCAGATTAGTTTCAGAAAAACCTAGGAAGACTGCTGCCACCAGCACAGAAATATGGCCCAGCTACTAGCTGAATAAAGGAGAGAGACGGGGATGTATTCGATAGTCTGTTTATTACAGAGCCATTTCATACAGACCCAAAGTACAAGAAAATCACAGGGCTTATATACCTTATAGCAGAGACTCTTAGGTAATTGAAATGCCAGGACCCTTCTTTAGTCCCGACCACTCCTTACCCTAACCCAAGGCTAATTATTCATTAAGACTTAATCCTAGGACCTTGTCCGGAGGCACAAACAAACAGGGAGTCACAAACAAGACTTGCAGATTGACTACCCTGAAACTTTCTTTAGTCATTCATAGATCCAGTGAAAGCATCCACCCAACAAGATTATACTCTTTCTACATATCTGCCTCATAGAAGAGGAGGAGCATGAAAGTCTGGTCTACTACAGAAGACTTATATGAACTGATGCAAAGTGAAGAGAGCAACAAAACTGTACAAAGATCGGCTGTAAATGACTGTGATAAATACAGTGACCCAAGAATTCTGAAGAATTCATAATGAAAAATACTATCCACCTCCAGAAAAAAAATTGATGAATTCTGACTGCAAATTAAAACTTTTTTTTTGCTTTCCTTATTTTTCTTGCTTTTTCTTTTGCAACATGGATAGAAATATTTTTTTGTATAAATTCATGAAAAATTGAGATCATATTACTTGCTTTCTCAATGAGTGGGGGAGGGGTTGAAGGAAGAGAAAGAATTTTGAACTCAAAATTTTAAAAAATGAATGTTAAAAATAAATTACTGGCAGATTTAAAAAAATATCCAGTCTAATTCTTGATTTTATACATGAGGAAACTGAGGCCCAGAGAGGTTAAAAAGATTTGATCAATGACATACAGCTTTATTGAGATTTGAATCTGAGTCTTCTGACTCTTAATACAAGCAAATTTAATGGTTGAAGACAACACTTTGTAGACTGCCGAACACTACAAAACTGAGTTATTATAAATGTCATTGTAAATATAATATTACAAATTTAAGTAGCCTTCTGCACACCTTCCCACCTGTTGGAATCAGAATACTAGGGACAGAGGGTATAAAAAAAATTTATCACTGAAGACTCTAACAGGTATCAATAGACATAAAATCCAAGGCAGGAAGAGAGGAGACCTAAAAAGCAATTTAAAAATTCTCTTTCATTGTCCTCACTTTCCTCCTAGAGAAGTGGTGGAGTCTAGATGCAGAATGAGGCATACACCATCAGAGAGTCACTGTATCAATTAGTTTTGTTCCACTGACTTTCTTTTTCTTTGTGGTGGCCTCAGAGTCTGGAAAAACCCGAGTTCCAGTTTTGTCTCTGACATATACTGACTGTGTGACCCTGAACAAGTCACTTAACTACTCGGGTCTCTCATTGTACCCCAGGCCATCTCCAGTCATCCTGATGAATATCTAACCACTGGATCCAGATAGCTCTGGAGGAGAAAGTGAAGCTAGTGCCCTTGCACAGCCCTCCCTCAGTCAAATCAAAGATAACTACAAGTCATGTCATCATCTCTCCGATGTCAAGGTCTTCTTCAAGAAGGACAAAGACAATCAAGCCCCAGGCGACTCAGTAAAGGCTATCAGCTACAGAAACATTGCCAATCTGCATCAGTAGAGGTTTTCTCACCTAGCAGTTCCCTACACTAGGGAACTCACAGGTCCAACAACTCTCTCCCCCACAAAAAAAAAAGAAAGGTGGAAAGGATTAAGGGGGAAAGACTATGATGTACAAACCAAAAAGAGGGGTTGAACTTTAAAATATTAACATAAAATCAATAAAAAGTGTCCAAGGACACCGATGTACCTAAACCCTTTATAACAGAATATATCCTGTCCATGTCCCAGGTCCTGCAATGCCTTCCCCTATTCCTTGGCATCACAAAAGCTAGCTGCTCTATCTTGAGGGCATATAGGCAAATTGGCTCCCTCTAGAGGCCTCAGTTTCCTTATCTGCAAAATAAAGGTGTCAGACTAGATAATTCCAAATATCCCTTGCATCTCTGAATCCACAAACCTATAATCTCACACTGCCCCAAGTATGTTTTTGCTTACAAAACCTATTAGTCACTCTTGGCTACGATACCCATTAAATCAGCCAGACAGTCATAGCCACACCCTTCCATGGCAACCTTTGACAACAACATTATTGTTATTCTGTGTTCCTCACTCTCCATACAGGGGATGATCAAAGAAAGGGAAGGCTCCTGCTCCAAAGGCTACTGAGAAGCAGGAAGCACCTGCCTGGATATAGCTGCCCCTCATCTAGGAAGAGCTAAGCGCATCTGAAATGAGGTTGGAAAGAAATCTGAGACAAGCTCATTAATGGGTTAAATTGTACATTAGCCTCACAAATCAAGAAAAGCTTCACAGTCACCAAAAACTCTTCCCAGAGGGAAGCTTTTCACAGAGACCACCTGTACTCACCAGAACATCCCCTTATCCAATCTATTTCCCAGCATTCCCCATTACTCACAAACAGGGTTTGAGTTTTCATGGCTCAAGCTCGTATAAGACTTCTGGAACATCCTGTATACTCAGTTTATCTACAAATTTTTATAAATACTTCCCCCCCCCAAAAAAGGGCAGAAAAATTAGCAGTGGTGCAAACCACCCCCAAAAGAGGGCCTGGGTTCCCTCTGGACACCTTCTCTGAACCTCAGTTTACTCATCCGTAAAATGAAGAGGTTGGCCCAATTACCCAAAGGGTTCCTTCCCAAGAAGTCACTGGGTCACAGATTTAGGCCTGGAAGGGATAGAGAGCACATAGCTCAATCTCATTTTTCAGTTGAGGAAACTGGTGTCTAGACAAATTAACTTGTCCAAGGTCACAGAGTTGTCGGGGGCAGGGTTTGAACCCAGGTCCAGCTAATGCTCCTTCTAAACCAGAGGTTCTTAACCTGGGTACTTAGATTTTTAGAAGGCCCATTATCTTGGGGGATAAGAGGAATTATGTGTTTATTTCAATATACTCGGTTTCCTTTGTAATACTATATATTTTATTTTATGCACTTAAAACCATTATTCTGAAGAGTCCATAGACTTAATCAGACTGACTCAAAAAGGGGTCCATAATGACACAGTGAAGAGACCCTGTTCTAGATCGATGATCCTATATTTTTTTCATTCCTTCCTAATTTGCACAGCTGGAATGACATTTACCCATCTCAAAGTAACATAGGCATGAGTTCAGATGGCCACATCTGTATGGACTAACTCCAAGCTTAGATTTGTTCTTCAGTTATATCTGGCTCTTCATGACCCTGTTTGAGGTTTTCTTGGTGCAGACACTGGAGTGGTTTGACATTTCCCTCGATAGCTCATTTTACAGATGAGGAAACTGAGGCACAGGGTGAAGTGACTTGCTCAGGGTCACACACCTAGTACATATTTAGGGCTGGAATTGAACTCAGGTCTTCCTGACTCTAGCCCCAGCTCTATCTACTGGGTCTCCAAGCTGCCTAGATCTAGGGCACAGAAACAAAAGCTAACAGAGTGTATCAGCAAATTGTTCCCTCAATATTCACATCCTATTTACAAATGTACCAATCAGGAACTAATGAAGAAACCAGAGATTTCCTTCTCTTTTAGTTTACATCTGACTTCTAGACCAGGCTTAAAGCTAGATGTGGCTTGGAAATCATCTACTCTCTTCTCTCCCCATTTTACAGATGAGAAAAGACACAAAAAGAAGATATGATCTGCCCAGGGTCACAAAAGCTAGGCAATCCAACTATTTTTTCTATTAAAGCCTTGGTTCTCCATGCTGAGAGACACTGGATTGTTTTATGGGTTTCAAGTTCTTCCCCACAAGAGAATCGTTTGAATTCTGCCACAAACCAAAACAGATTGTTCAAATTTTCCAATAGATGAAAAAAAACCCAACCACTACCTAAAAAGGACTAGGAACCAACTGGTAGCCATGAAGAAAATGAACCTGTTTACTAACTAGTTCAAAAATTCTTGTGCATTTGGCATATGGCAGGCTTTTAATAAGTACTTTTTGACTTGACAAAATGTAAATCAAGTTTATCCTTTAGAATTTTTCCCAGACCAATGACCTAGCTTTGCTAAATAGCTTTCTATACCATTCAAAAGACTATATATGTCACCCACATGCAAAGGAAGGGGTTGTAATTTGCCAATTATGCCCTTTCTTTCCACAGCCAGACTGAATAAACATAAAATAGTTCCAAGTATACAAAAAAAATTAAAATGAACTCCCTAAAATATATATGATTGACTCAAAGCTTGTCATTCTCTGTTCAATAATTCAACAAAATTGTATCAAGCGTCCATGTGTGTGAGGGTCCTATCCAAAGGGCTGGAAATACAGAGGTAGGTCAATCACAAGTATTTATAAAGCCTGTGCTGTGCACCAACACCGTACTAGGCACTGGAGAAGTCCATTCTCTACTCTCAAGGAGCCTAATATACCTTATTAGAATCGAGTCACTAATCTGGGTGGGAGGGGACTTCCTGGGCTCCAAATGCTCTTGGATTTTTCCCCACCCCCCACCCCTATCCATCAGGCTTACACTGAGACCTAGGTGATGCAATACAGATCTTTGAGACCATGGGCTCGACTGAGCCAGTTCCAGTTGTGAAAAACAGGGTAGGATCGAGTAACCAGGCTCAGCTCAGCTGTTTGAACCCAATTGTTTCAGATAGTTACATGTCAATCTCCCAAGGACAAGACCCCAACAATCATCTCATGACCAAACAACAGACCGGAAAAAAAAAAAGTCCTTCCCAAACTCTTTCACAGACGAGGGGAAAGGGACATAGAAACCCCTACCTCGAGCTCCGTTTCCCGCCTGTTGATGTCATCTGTGGACTGGTTTAGTTTCTCCAGTTCCCCCTGGGGAAAGAAGGAAACAGTTTAAAGAAGGGACTCCTAACCAGAGGGGTCTGCAAACCTGGATAGGTGTGTGTGGGGGGGAATATTACCTCTCCATCTTCACTAATCTCTAACTGGAATTTAGCATTTCCTTTAAAAACATTCTTCCAAGAAAGGGATCATAGACATCACCTGACTCAAAATGAACATGAGTGGAAAAGAGGTTAAGAACACCTGATTTAAAGATTTATAGGAGTTTTCTGTTTGTTTTGTAAAGTAAAGCTAGTATATTACCTGGAAGCAGACACAAAGAGAACAAAATAGAAGAGAAAAGGAGAATTATTAGTCCTGACAGGCATCCCAAAGAAAATAGCTCAGGCTCTGGCTGGAATGTTAACTAGAAACAGAAACATGGATGAACTTTCTCATGTTTTAAAAACCTTTCGACAAAAGGGGTCCCTGGTTAAGGGGGAAGAGGGAGATTGTGAAATGTGTGTGTGTGTGTGTGTGTGTGTGTGTGTGTGTGTGTGTAAATACATGTAAGATTTTAAGACTGAGTCTTTTTTTCTGATAATTTCACCAAGGGTTATTTCTCTTCGATTGCAATGCAAAGCCTTATTCCAGGAATCTGACTTCAGAGTAGTAGAATCTGCTACCTGGCACTGGTGAGTGCCCCAGCACTAAGGGTTGACTGTCTATCTTTTTAACAAGGTAAAACAGGAAGCCTAGAAGTCCAAAAGTAAATCAAGGTCAAGAATCTACCCAGCTCACAAAACTGTAAATCAAAGGCCTGACTTCTGACAAGAGCTCAGAAGGAGCTTGAGGGGTTTTTTCTTCTTTGTTAATGGATTAAAAACAACAACAACAATAGTGCCTGCTAGCTAGCTGATCTCCCTAGTTCTTTTTAAAATGGCTAACTTTTATTGGAGCCCTGTACCCTCCACTGAAAATTTGGGTTTGTAAAAGGGAGAGTTAAAGTTGTAAGATCTGTACTCTGGAAACAAAGAAGCTGGCTCAGAAAAACCTTTGGTGGGGAGGAGCTGCTTTCAAGGGGTCTAAAATGAATATTTTCATTCAAAAGCCTCATTCTCGATTTCCCACCTGACCTTTATCTTGTTAATTGGTTCCAACAATTCATTCAAACCCCATCCAAAGAGTTAAATGATCTTTTAATTGATTTGCGAACAGAAAAAACCAATTAGGGCTCAGAAAAATTGCATAAGAGCTTTTAAGCAATAGAAAAATGACCCTGGGGTGGAAGGAGAGGCAAGATCCTGGAAAATATAATTTATTGTATTGTGTTTATGAGTTAGGAGGTTCTAGGGAGGGGAGGCGAGTTCTCAAAGCCAGATCTCTGCCCGAATTCTGACCTTACAGGGTTTTTAAACTTGTTTTTAGGAGTCAGAAGACAGAAAGCCTCCTTTGCCCCATATTTCAACAGTATGGCTTTAAATCCTTTTCTGTCCCTGCTACCTATTCGCTGACCACTGCCCCAACAATAAGGGGAAAAACCAGGGTTTGCTGTAAAGACTCAGGCCAAGGGGCTGGTCTGCAGCGGGAGCCCCACCAAAGTGACAATGAAACCACGTTGGCTAACAATGAATTAGAGGAAAGGGAAGACTTTTCTATGGGGGTGTCCCGGTGACTCACCCCACCTGGGGCCTGGGGCACCTGCAGACTCTGCTACGGAAAGCCGAGGTCCTGCGCACACTGTCCCGAAGGGAGATCTGCTCCCATGGTGACTGATGCCCACGAGGGTGGGGGCAGACCATAGTCACGGGATGAGTCCTCTCCGTACACGAGAAAGGGAAGGAGCTAGCTAGGACGTTTTGCAATTTCGGGGCCAGACCCAGAGATGAAGGGCTACACTAGGCACTGACCTAAGACGTAGAGAGAGGAATTAAATCTCCCACTGCCGAGCCGGTGCTGAGCCAGGAGCCTCCCAATCGCCCCCCTCTTTTGTCCTTTGTTGTCCGTCTCCCTC
>CM053585.1:521857866-521878255 GCA_028646515.1 Pseudochirops corinnae
TAAGCTATGGGAGGGCAGAAACATTTTTGTCTGTATCCTAGTACTCTGTCTGGCACATGACAGCAGGCACTTAATAAGTGCTCAGTGAAATAAATCTCAAGATTTCAAGGTTCTCCCCTTCTCCCCTTCCCCACAAAGACCTAACAATCTAGTTGGTAGATAAGACACAGAAAACCAATAAAATCAAGAACAGTATATATCACAGATGCTGCTGTTGTTCATTTGGTTGTTTCAGTCATGTCTGACTCCTTGTGATGCCATTTTGAGATTTTTTTAGCAGAGATACTGGAGTGGTTTTTCCATTTCCTTCTCCAGCTTATTTGACAGATTAGGAAACTGAGGCTGACTTGCCCAGGGTCACATAGCTAGGAAGCATCTGAGGCCAGATTTGAGCTCAGGTTCTCCTGTCTCCAGGACAGGTGCTCTACCCACCGAGTCACCCGTGAATTCCTAAATACCAAGCCAGCCATATTCTTCCACAAAGTTTTGTTGTCACATCAGGGAGTTGAGCTTTGCCTACTCTAAGTGAGAAGAGCTGCAATCTGGTAATATTACAAAAAAAATTAAAAGATCCTGCAGCTCCTAGGAAGGCGTGGCCCAAAAGGAAAGTGTGGCTGCTGCTGTCTACCAAGGGAGGGGAGGTTCATCAGGCTTGGCACATCCTGACAGAAGCCCAGTGCATTCAGAGCTTTTTCCACTGTGATACCTTAAGAGACATAGCTACTTCTTACATCTGGGCATTCTCTTCCTCCCAAAAAAAAAATAAGATGAATAAATAAGTAGCCAGGTGACCAAGAGGGAATGTGCCAATTAGGTCATAGGCAGTGGGAAGAGCCTTGGACTTGGAAGCCCTGAGTTCAAAACCTGCCTCTCTTTCTTCCATGAACTCGGTCAAATCTAATTTCTCTCTGTGCCTCAGTTCCCTCATCTGTAAAAAGAAGAGATGGATCTTGAAGGTCTTTTCTCATTCTGATTCCTGTGGCAGGGACCTTATCTGACTCGCAAGTTCCCCAGTCAGGAAATTATTATCTACAAATAGGTATCTAGTTTCATCTCTCCCAGGAGACTTGCAAAGAAGCATCATTTTTTAAAGATGGAAAGGACCTAGAGGTCATTTGCCCAACCCCTGCACATGAGGTGCTTTCCCCCAAGTCACAAAACAAGTAAGTCACAGAATCGGAATTCAAGCCTAGGTCATCAGATAGCCAATCTAATACCGTCCATCCCAGCGCAGGTGTGTAAGTGGCACTGTGCTCTTTGAGGAGCAGCTGAGGGCCAGGCCTGGAGTCCAGAAGACTTGTCTTCCCAAGTTCAAATCCAGCCTCCGATGCCTACTGCTGTGTGACCCTGGGCAAGTCACTTCACCCTGCTTGCCTCAGTCTCCTCTTCTGTAAAACAAGCTGGAGAAGGAAACAGCAAACCACACCAGTATCTGTGCTAAGAAAACCCCAAATGGGGTCACAGAGAATGAGGCACAACTGAGCAACAGCTATGCTCTCAGACAGATGGCTTTTCTTCAAAAATAGAGAAATCATACGAATCAGTGACAAAACATGCTATTCTCCCTGCCAGCTTTTTTCTCCACTTCCATCATTTCCAATCACCTCAGTTTCTTCAACTGTAAAATGGGGTTAAGCACAGTCCCTACTTCCCAGGGTTGTGGTAAGTATCAAATATCAGTGCATTTGCCTGGCACACAGTAAGTACTTAATGAATGCTCGTTTCCTTCCTCAACCAGGTATATACAACAAATGTTTGTCCCTGTGGTGTCCAGAAACACGAAAGGCAACCCCAACACAGCCAACAAGCATTTTTCCAGCCCTTGATGAAAAAAGATGTGTTTGATACAAGGAGCAGAGAGCTAGCCTTGGAGTTGGGAAGACCTGGGTTCCAGTCCTGCCACACGCTGGCCGTGTGATCCAGGCAAGCTATCGGACCTCTCCCTGCCCAGGTAACTTTCTAAGACTAGAAATCACAGGTGACTTGCCCATCTGATTGGTGGAGGGAGTTTCCACCCCGACATTCACCAGACCAACATAATCCCAAATTCCAGCTAAAACAACAAAAAAAAAATGCAAGAAATTAAAAGAAAGACAAAGTTTAGCTTTCAATAAACATCAGGGAGAAACAGGAGCCAGCCCTTTAAAAAAATCACAGGGGCCAAGTTAAAGGTCTTCATGCGTGACATCACGCCTCACCAAGCTTCCTGTGGCTGGGAGCAGCCTCTCCCAGGTTGGCCTCCACTTGGGCCTCGGCTGCACAGCTCCCCGTGGGCCCAGTTTCATGCTTCTTGGCCATCCATCTGCTGATTAATTTCATCTGAGCAGCTCATCAGTATGCTGGGAGCAGCCAAGCAGAAATCCATCTCTAGGTCCTCAATAACGAGGGGGAGCAAAACCAGCAGAAGGAGCTCCGGGTGGCTGAGAAGCAAGGAATCGGCTTTTCCCGTCTGCTGGGAGACTCCCCAACATGGACCCCAACGGGTTCCTTTCTTGCTGGAGGTGGTACCACCAACCTGCCATGGATGTGTCCCAAGGACTCTTGTGAACAATCTTCTAGCACTGGTTGCTAAAGAGAAAAATGGGGATCAGTGAAAAGCAAGACAATTTTCACAGACAAGGCACTGATGGTTTTTGCTGGAGAATCCAAAGCAACATTTCCATCTCAAAATTTTGTAATTTTCTCTATAAACACTCAGGTTTTTGTGGCATATGCCCAGGATATCACATGCATACACACACACACACACACACACACACACACAGATAGGGAAACAGTAATTGAATATATTCGTGTTCAAGGACCAGACTCTGAATGTAGAATATAGCCTAGCTGTATCTCCAATTCAGATCACGGGTTGGGTCAAATAGAAAAGGTGTAGAAAATTGTATGATGGGCCTTTACCAAGAACTTGTCTGGAATGAACAGTCACAGTGATTTTCATCTATGGCCAAAAACCAAAGAAAACACACAATATAAGTATTCCTAGTTACATTTATTATCAGGTCTTGGGAACTTGAAAGACAAGAAGCCTAGAACACACAAGCGAAAACTTCCCTCGAAGTAGACTGGACTTTCTCCCCCAACCAACCCCCAGGCCCAAACTAAATTTGCTCATAAGTCTTCAAACTGTCCAACAACTGCCTGCTAGGCTCATGTTGCCCCCAAATTCAGACTGCCCGGGAGTTGTCCTGTCCCAACAAACCTCTCTGAAGTCTGGCACTTCTGGGGCTACCATGAGGAGAGTGATGATTTACCTCTTCAATGTTAAGAGCGGGAGACTTTATGAAGGAATGAGGTCACCTTCACCCAATGTCAAGGTGGGAAAGGACCCTACAGGCTCCTACTGGAACAATTTCCCCTCACTACAATATCCCCGACAATGTATCTGCAGCCTTCTACTGAGGGAGACCCCAGTACTTACCAAGGCAGCCCATTCCACAGAGGGATAGTTCTGGTTGTTAGGAAATTTTTCCTGGCTTTAAAGCCAAGTATCCTCTCTGTAATTTCCATTCATTCCCTCAGGAACCAAGCAGACAAGACCAACACTCCTTCCATATGATCAATGGCCAAATTTTCTAAGGCAACTATCATGTCCTATCTAAAGGTTCTTTTCTCTAGTCTCGACATCCCCAGTTCCTTTAACCTGTCCTCATGTAACATGGATTAAAAGTCCTTCTTAGTTCTAATAGCCCTTCTCTGGACCCTTTATTAAAACTCTTCCTAAAATGGGGTATCCAGAGACCAAAATGGCTCTCATCTAGGCAGAGTCACAAAGTCTCTCATACCAGTAAGGTGGCCTTAGGTACCATCTCATAACAAGAAGATTTCACACCTAACAAATGGTCATCTAGCCTTTGCTTAAGGGCTTTCAAAGAGGAGGAACCCAACCCTCCCAATTATTGGGTTTTTTTCCCCCAATACAGCTGCCCCTTCCCTTGCCTCCAACTCCCACCCATTCATCCTCCTGCACACTAGACTGAAAGTTAGGAAACCTGGTTCTAGTCCCAACCCTCTGGAAGACTGGATTCCCCTAAGCAAGTCAATTAACCTCTAAGTGTTTCCTTTTCTGAAAAATGAGGGTGTTGCACCAAAGGATGGCCAAGTCCCTTCCATTCGAAACATTTGATGATTCTTTAAGTGACCACTAGCTCTGACAGCATCACAGGAAGTAGGAAGGTCATTATCTCATGGACTTTACATTAGCTTCGTCACTTTCATTCAACCATGTTGGCCTTATGCCAGCTTCCATTCATAACTGAAATGTAGGGTTTCCATCTAAAAAGCCCTGCAGTGCTTTGAATCAGTTACCTTAAAAACTGGCTGTCAAGGGATGTCCAAAGGCATGGATATCCAATCCGAAAAGTTGATTTGCAAGAGATGTTCAAGGCTGTGGGTGATGCTGACTTTCTTTTTTCTCTGCTTTCTATCTAGAACCAGACACAGGATTAGAAGGCTGTGAAGGAAATAGGGAACACAGATTCATAGATTTATAGCTGAAAATTAGACTTAAAAATCATCTAAGTCCAGGGGTTCTTATCCTCTGGAGGCCATGAACTTGTTGGTCAAAATATGCTAATTGCATTTCAATGCAACCTGTATATTTTATCTTATATATTAAAAACATTCTTCTGAGAAGGGTCCATAGGCTTCCCAGACACTGTCCTGAGGGTCTAGGACACAAAAAAAGCTTAAGAAAACTTCATTAGTCCGCCCCATCTACCTTCTTACAGATTATGAAACTGAGGCCAAGAGAGTTTAAGTTTCTTTCCAAAGTCATATGGGTAGTAAAGGGCATTGATTAAAGGGCTCTGGACCTCAAATGAGGCCATATTTGTAAAGCCCTTAGCACAGTGACAGGTGCTTAATAAATGCTTTTTCCTCTTCCTCCTCCACCTTCCCCTGTTAGCCTTGATCTAACATTTGGTAAACTCATGCTCCACTGAGCAGGCACCATGATATCATGAAAAGCACGATGGATTTGGAGGTTGAGAAGATGTGTAGACTGAAATCTCTGCTCAGCCAATTATTAACTTTGTGACCTGGAGATTGTCACCCCACCATCCTCAGTTTATTTACTAGTAAGGTGAAGGAGTTGAACTATTCAATTCAAATCAATTTAACAAACATTTATTAAAAACTTGGTAGTGCCAGGCACTAGACGGATCGATGAAGCAATCAACAACCAGTTATGCATTGTTGCTCTGGGGCTCTGTGCTAGGTGCTGGGGACACAGAGACAAAAATGAAATAGTCCCTGCCCTCAGGAAGCTTACAATCTATCAGAAAGACATTTACATAAATTTTAAATTTTATGTATATTTATTTACATAAGTATACATAAATTTAAAAATTATAAAATAGAACAAAAATATTAAAATTTTGAATTTACATATTCTTATTTATGTAAATAGCTACACACAAAACATGTATGAAAGAGCAGATAATCTCTGAGGTCTCTTCTTGTTTTAAAATATTGTGATCCCTACAATACCCAAAATTTTTCTCAGGCCTCTCAGGAAGGGTGGGGCAGGCAAAAGGCATTAAGTTGGATTTCTGTAATGTTTCCCTTTTTACACTCTGAAACTTCTTTGTTGTTGTTGTTTCAGCCACATCTAACTCTGCGTGACCCCATTTGGGGTTTTCTTGGCAAAGATCCTGGAGTGGTTTGTCATTTCTTTCTTCAGCTCATTTTACAGATGAGGAAACTGAGGCAGGATCACATAGCTAGTAAGTGTCTGAGGTCAGAGTCTTCCCAACTCAGGCTAGTCTGGACCTCCTACACCACTTGGCTCCCCCAGCTCCTTTCTAGTTAATCACTATTCACCAACCAACAGATACAGAGAAACTCTGCCCCACCCCCCACCCCCATCTCCCCGCACCTCATCCTCCCCACCTCCCTGCTCCTCCTTACATTTAAAAATAAAGTTGCCTGTTTATTTAACAAGAGAGAATATTCACTAGTACCAGGTGGCCAGGTTGCCCATGAAAAAAAGAATCAGAAACTCTGTTCTGATCTCTGATGAGAAGGGTTCATTTAAGTTCATCAAACTTGGGGTGAGTTAGATGAGAGCTTTAGTTTCAAAGGTCCCCCTCTCCAACCTCCCAGGAATCTTGGTGACTCTAATAACAAGGGCTAAGAAAGCATTCTGACCTCTGCTTTTATGAGAGAGAAAAGGAGGGGAGGATCATAATGAAGGAGGCAAGCATGATGAGTAAGGAAGCTCCCACCTCCCAGGGGCCTCCTTTCAATTCACAGAAGTTACCATGGGCTGTTCCAGGGAGAACTGGCCACCACCTGAGAAATCAAGCCATCCCCGGCTTCTCTCTGGGCTATTTCAGGACAAGCAGTCATTGTGGCCCTGTGGTTCTGCAAAGAGGCTCCTGTGATTTCTGAAAACTTCATTTTCTAGATGCAACAAATGCAGATCTCATTTTAGTTAATAGCAACAACCCTTTACAAACAGTAACTCCGTCTGATCTTCACAACAACCTCACAAATGATCCCCATTTTACAGCAGAGGAACCTGAGGGCCTTAAATAATTTTCCCAAGGTCATTTAGCTAGGAAATATCTGTGGGGGAATGGTAGCTTTTCCTGCAGATACAGTCTCTGACCATTGTACCACACCACTGTTCAGTTCTTCAAGAGACACATCTGGATGGATGAAAGTACATTGATGAGGACGGACAAATTACTCTTTGCTAGTGAGGTTGTCTGCTAAAAGAGAAACTTCTCTTTAGACAGTTCTGACACTGCTTAGTTAAGCGGCTCTATCACCCAAATCAGCCTTCAAAACAAAGCACAGAACTCCCTTGTTAAAAAAAAAAAATTAGGCCTTACTTTAGAGCCTTGCATTCTAAATGGCTATTGGCTTCCCTATGAGTAATTCTAATAATCTAGTAAATCTAATCAACAGAGTAAATCAAATAATTATGATAATTGGTCATATCAGAGAGATAAGACCTGTCACTTACCCAACCAATAAACCAATTAACAAGGCTTTATGATATAATTTACTATGGGCCAGGCACAGAGCCAATGCTAGGTATACAAAGAGAAAAATGAAACAGCTCCTACCCTCAAGGAGCTTACATTCTAACACGAGTTAACCTGAACAACACTAGATCCCGATCTGCAGAAAAGATGGAAGGTTGACAGCAAGGCCCTGAAGGTCATGGTGGATGGAGAGGCACAGGCAGTTGGGGGAAGGAAAGGCCTCCTGAAGAAGGCAGTCTGGGAGCTGAGTCTTGAAGGCGGCCAGGGAATCCAGAAGGCAGAAGTGAGGAGAGAGAACATGAGGGGAAGTCATGGCGACCAGAGATGGAATGGGGTATACAAGGAAAAGCAGGTCATGGTTGAACCAAAGGGTGTGTAGAGGGGAAAATTTTATGGAAAACTAGGAAGGAGTCAGGTTGTAAAAAGCTTTAAATGTCAAATGGGGAAGTTTTGTTTGAGCCTAGAAGAAACAAGGAATCATTGGAATTTATTGAGTAGAAGGTGACACAATCAAACCCGCCCTTTAAAAAAATCTCTTGGGCAGCTGAGTGGTGGATGGATTGACATGGAAAGAGACCTGAGTCAGGAGACCAATGAGAAGGCTAATATAATGTTTTCCAGATGAGAGGTTATGAAGACCTGTACTAGGGAAGGTCCCTGTATGTAGGGAGAGAAGGGGACATCTCATATGAGGGATGTTGTGGAGGTGGAAACAGCAAGATCTGGCATCTGATTAGATATATGGGATGAGGGAGGGTGGTTCATCCAGGATAACCAAGGTTGTGGACCTGGGGACTAGGAAGGTGCCAACATCCTTGGCAGTCATAGGAACATTTAGAGTAGCTTTTTTTTTTTCGTCTTTTTGGAGGGGGGAAGGCAGGGCAATCAGGGTTAAGTGACTTGCCCAAGGTTACACAGCTAGTAAGTGTTAAGTGTCTGAGGTCAGATTTGAACTCAGGTCCTCCTGACTCCAGGGCCAGTGCTCTCTATTCACTGCGCCACCTAGCCACCCCTAGAATAGATTTTAAGGGAAATGTAATGAGTTTTGTTTTGGATGTGTTAAGTTTGAGCTGCCTATGGGACATGCAGTTCAGAACTGGAAAGAACTTTAGAGCTTATCTAGTGGAACCCCGTTACTTTACAGATGAAAAAACTGAGGCCAAAAGAGCTCGTGACCTGCCCAATATCCTACTGGAAGTAGAGGCAGAAGCAGGATCCAGTGTGACGTCCCCTGGCTCCAGGTCCAGCCTTGGTTCTGCAGTATCCCATTCCTTCCTTTTGTCTATTACACAGAGTAAGAGACAGGCTCCCTTATTTCACAGATGAGGAGATTTCAGCCCAAAGAAGCGAAGGTGTTTGCCCAGGGTCACACAGGTTGTAAGTAGCCGAGCCTGGATTCCAACCCCAGAGCAAGCCCGCCATCATGCCTCCTGTCAGTTCTGTTCCAGCAGGATAGGAAGCCAATCCATGATCTCAAACTGCAGCAAAGAGCCCCGCTTCCCAAGGCTTGGCTTCTCAGGCTGGCCACTTAGGAACAGGAATGTGGTCCGTGTGATCAGCAAAGAAAGACAAGGGGCAAGAATCAAATGAATTCACTGGGGATCACCAATTGTTCACGAGAAAAATTCACAAAAAAACCATCTTCAAGAGATCGATTTGCTTACGTAACATCTGGCTTTTTTTCCTTTAAATTACTTGTGGAACTTTAATAGTATGTGGATCATGGAAGGATCATCCATGATTCCAGAGGCCAACAAAGGAGCAGGCTCTTCACTCTTGACCCAGAGACAGCTGATAAATTCAGGCTGCAGAAAGAGACCCCCGTTCTTGGACACAACCGACGTGAGAATTTGTTTTGTTTGACTCTGATATGGTTACATGCATTTGGTTTTTCTCTCTTTTTTATCTGCTGTGAAGTGGAGAGAAAAAAAATCAATGCTTGGTAATTGAAAAAAAGTTTTTAAAATGGTTTTAATTAGCTGTGGATATTTAGAGGCAACTCAGATCTCTCCAGATGAGTCTCTCAGTCCTTCCCATCAGGCCAATAACCTTCATGCTTTGCAGCAATTCAACAAGATGCTGAATGCTGTTATCTTGCATTTAAAATCCACTCTGATGTTCCCCATTTTCCAGCATTCCCCTGCCTGAGCCTCTTTCCTCCCCTGAATCTTTGAAGAAAACAAAGCTGGATGGGTTAGAGATTTTGTGAAACTAATCAGAGGCCTGATCTCTGAGCTAACCTGGAAGAGGTGCCAAGGTTAACTAAAAGCACACATTAAAATGAACACAAGACTGGGGGGGAAATTATATTTTAAAAATAAATAAAATGAGCATAAGGCTGCCCTTTGTTCACAGAGGCATTGCTACTGCCCCACCTTCAACTTCTGTGTTGTTTTTGTAAGTCAATGACAACGGATTTGTCCTCTCCCGGCCAGGCCCTTTCTCCAGAGGCTGGTTCGGACCAAAGGCACATGCATTTCTGAGATAGCAGGCTGTGGACATGTGCCAGCCAGCTAGCCCTTGTCAATCACAACCCATAACCTTGGCCTTCTTTACACTGAGTCCTAGCCAGAAGACCTCACCAAGTACCTTACATTGACATTAAAGTTGCTTTTTAAATTTGACCCCAAATGAAAGCATCACAATCCAGCAACAATAAAACAAGCAAGAGAATTTGGCAGAGGAGTTAATTTGCTACATTCGTGGTCCTTGGAATGAAATGTTTTTAAAGTTCAAATATCCTTGATATAAAACATATGCGTAGGTGATCTTGGACTGGGCTGCCTTGGACACTACTATGTGAATCAGGAAAAAAAATTACACAAGAGCGAATCCATCCAGATAATAACTGACATCTTTGTGGCACTTTAACTCCGCAGAATGAGGAAATTGAGTCTCAGAGAGGGTAAGTGATTTGTTCATGGTCACACAGCTAAGAGATGGCAGGTCTTCCTGAGTCTAGTTTCGGGACTGTACCACTGCTTCAAGCTAGGCATGGTCTCCATGGAGGGAGCGATTAAAATTCTGGATAAGCACATCTTCCAAAGCAAGAGTCCTTAACCATTTTTGTGTATCAGATCCCTTTGGCAACTAGGGAAACCTACAGGCCCTTTGTCAGCATCATGTGTCTAAATGCATAAAATAAAAGACAGAGGCATACAAAGGAAACCAATGATATTGAAGAACACTAATCCAAATATTTCTAAAGCTAAGAGTTCGGGCCCCAGGTTAAGAACTCCTATCATCTGAAGTATAACAGATCCTCTAAATGCTTGGAAAACACCCATAATAAACATCAAGGCAAGAGAAGCAAAACAGAAATTAAGAGGTTTGCAAAGACAAGCCAGTGCCCAAACCGACCCCCCCAACCCCTGCCCTCTCCACCTCCTGTCCCATTTTCTTCCAATGAAGTAAAAGAAATGTCTGTTTCATTTCTCCTTCCTTCAGTATCTGCCAGTGAGGTTAAACCCACATTCCCTGCTGGGGCTCTAGAGTTAAGGCTCTGAGAAGTCACTGTTCAGATTTCCAGCAGAAATTTCTGGCTCCCTTAGAGAGGGGTCGGAGAAAAGCCACCAAACGATGAGAGGGGACCAGCACCGGGGGCGGGGTGAGGGAGAGGCTGGGGCTGGCTTGTCCTACCTAGCTCCCTAACTAAGCCACACGTGGGCTCAGCCAACTACTTGTGTTCCTTGGGCTACTCTCATCTGTAGTCAGTAGCTGCTGGGGCAGCTAGGTGGTGCTGCGGATAGGGTGCTGGCCCTGGAGTCTGGAAGACTCCTCTTCCTGAGCTGGAATCCAGCGTCAGTCAGTTACTAGCCACATGACCCTGGGCAAGTGACTTAACTTGGTTTGCCTCAGTTTCCTCATCTGTCAAATGAGCTGGAGAAGGAAATGGCAAACCACTCTAGTATCTCTGCTAAGGAAATCCAAAATGGGGTCATGGAGAGTCAGACACAACAAGTCGATATGTATCAGACTGATTGATTCACTCATTGGTGTGGCCTTTTAACTCCTGAACGCAGGAAAATAAGATTCAGGGCCTTTGTGCTGGGCGTAAGAAGACATTAACAAGCTGTTATCCATCTCCACAAAGGGTAAAATCAGGGTCTTAGACTTCAGTCAGCACCAGGAAAATAACATAAGCTTGGCCCCAAATAAGGGGCATGAGAAGATGTTTCATCTCCCAACACACATCCACCCACGGGGGAAGTGGTGCCTGTCGGTGTGGAACATTGCCTATATTGTCAGAATTTTTTAAATTTATTCATTGCTTTTTCTGTTTTTTCCTCCCTTTTCATTTATTCACTATAATAGATGGCTCTCTGGGAGGGGGAAGAGGAAAAATGTAAGGAGAGATTTAGTCAGCATAAAAACAAAAGATATCAATGAAAAATTTAAGAGAAAATGAATGTTATAAAATTATAAAGAATTAACTCAGCCCCACAGAAGAAATCTAAGAAGACACCTCTCCCTACTGCTTTGTAAAGATTAGGTTCCACGGGGACGGAACACTGCACGCGTCAGCATCTTGTATGTTTGATCATTTTGCTGATTTTACTTTCTCTTGTTCCTTTAAAAAACATTCATTGTTCTAAGGGATGGCTGTTTGAGAGGGGAAAAAGGGAGGGACACAAGGACATTTTGTTCACTGAAGAACAAAAGACATTGATAAAAATCTATTTTTAAAATATTCCCAATTTGAGAATTTCAGGATTGGGACCTGTAGTAAGAGATTTTCTGATGTAGTGTGCTCCTTGGAAAGAGAAGAGCATTGTCCAAGTGGTGCCTGTGTAATTATCTAATTGGAGAGCTAAGGCAGTGAATTGTTCGGACAGAGTGCAGGTCAGATGGAAAGGAGTTATAGAGATGAATGGTTATAACCATACATAGGTATGAAGGATAAAGGGTTAAAACCATTTCTGGAGGGCTACAAAATTCCTAACAACTTATTTAGATAAGAGAATAGAAAAACTGACTTATTAACAAGGAGTAATAAAGTTTTACATGAAAGTAGAGGGAATAATCTTGCCGTTCCCTTTGGATATTTTGATCTATTTTCCTAGAAATATCCAGAAACTTTCAGAATATGTTGATATCTGGGATCTTAGTACCTGTAACATTTTTGTGTATGGTACATTAAAAAGTGCCAAATCTAAAAAGCAGCAGAGCAAAGATAAAAGTTTGCGTGGGGAAAAAGGCAAAGAACTTAATTCTATGTATTGTGGCCTGTGATTGACATGGATTAGATCCTGGGGGTATCTAACCCTAAAGGGTCACATCCTATCCTTGGCTCCTTGTCTCTACTTGGAGTGTTCCAGGAAAATCTCTAAATATATCAATGTATAGCTAATGAAAATATTGCCCCAAATATGGATAATAGGGTCTCCTTCTCCTATAGAAAAACTCATGGGATACCTTTGATCTTTCCTCATAGAAAATGCAAAAGATACAAAATAAACAGGTGTACAAACATATAGAATATTGAAAGAGCTCCTCTCAAGGAGAGAAGTAAACCAGGAGTACCACATCAGAGCAACATTCTGACATTCCAGGGGAATCCCTCTCTCCCACAGCGTTATTTACAATCTATCCTTCCCAGACCCAAAGTGCCATGTTTAGGGAGTTTAGAGTCCCCTAGAGGTTCAATATACTTTGGGGTCTGTTGAACAAGCAATCCCCTTTCTGTGGGCCTGGGTCTATCTGAGGAACTCCCTTGCTCCCCAGATAGGAAACTTCTCAGGAGCTTTTGTGAACCATCTTCTTCACACTGCATCAGGAAATCTCTTTCTAGAAGGTCCAATCCTAAAACCCTCAGACTTGAGAGCTCTTAAACCTGGGAAATCCACAAAGCTAGTGCTGCCCAGGACATCTCCCTTCTCTGGTTAGGCTGCTGCCCAGAAAACTCAAAATCCACTCTCTTCTCTATAATAGTTCGGGGTTCAGGAATAATGTCCTTAAATTCCTCTCTAAGACTGTGCTATCATCTTACAAATCACCATTTCCTGCCTCAGACCTGGAATGAATGAGGGTGGGAGAGAAGAAGAAACATCTTCCTTACTTTGCTTCCCTCTGAAAGGGAAAGAGGGAGCTCTGTAAAGAGTGAGAGCCATCTGCTAACTCGCTCCCTTTCGTAGAGGGAGGCAAGGGGTTGGGGTGATGCTCAGCCAGGCATTCACTCTTTGAAACCGAATCCGTACAGCCCTGGTGGGCATGCTCACATCCCAGGAGGACATGCGCCTTCAGCACCCTGCAGACAATGGTCTCCACCATTTTTATTTGTCTCTCATCCAAAGAACATCCTCCTTGGCAAAGAAAACAGAAGAAAAAGAGTTGAGCATCTTGTCTGTCTTCCCATCCACACCATATAGCAGTGCCACTCCCTGAACTTCTTTCCCCCGTATGGATGAAAAGAAAAGCCTCAGCCTGTCTGCTGTTCTTAGGTTTTCCTCCTCAGCCTCAGCTCGTCAGTGTTCTTGACAGTGATCCTGCAGAATCATGACACACGCTTGTCATCACCTGCGTTCCACGCCCTGGGTGTTCTCATCATTCTCCTTAGACAGTCCCCCTTTTTATTTCGGATTAGAGTTTGGGTCATTGTCTTGGAGCTAAAAGAGACCTGAGAGGTCATCCAGTCCAAGCCCTTCAATTCACGGATGAGGAACCTGAGGGTCAGAGTGTTGAGCTAGCTAACCCAAGGTCATATGAGTGACCAGCCTGAGCCAGCCGCTCTCCCATTACCTTCTTCCTTCATGAAATCTGTTCTCTGAAAGTCTAGACTGCATGGGAAATTATGCTAGGTTTTTCTCTCCTCTCTAACAAATTCTTCAGTGGAATAGTCACAAACCTCAAGGTTTCCATCATTTCTACTTCAACAGCCTTGTTGGTGAAAATCTGGTCCAAAGTAGAATTCCTTTCTTCTTGGTTCATTAACCTTTTAAAGGAAGAAATGATCGTTAGAGGAAATCAGGAAATTATTAACAGCTTTTCTTTTGACCAGGCCAGAATTCCAGCAGAGAGCTGGTTGACAGAAACCCTCCAATCGTTACATAATGCCTCAGTGGAAGCTTGTGATCTATTTTCCAAACCAACTCTGGGCAAAATGGCAGAGGTAGGCAAAGTTTATACTGACTAGTAACTAATTCTCATTTTGACAGCCCTTTGCTTTTTCAGCATCAACTCCTACATACTACCCAAGCAACTTGCATCCACACACCGATCCACGGATCTCCATCTCTCTCCTCCCCTCATCAGTCAGCACACACACAGATACAGTCACGCCCTTTTTCCAATTCCACCCCCATCTACCATCTATGGGAATTGTGCTATGGAGGTGTGCTACGGACCTTTCCATCTCTTCAGCTTCCTTAGCAATGAAGTAGAAAGGACACCAGATTATAGCCACAAGCAAGTGTGTTCAGATTTCAATTTTACAAAAGAACAACATATACAATAACTATAATTCTGCAAATCAAGACCAAAAACAGAGACAAAGTGTGGGTCAGATTTTGTTAAGAAATGGCTAACTCTTAAGAGTGGAAAGTTATATGTTTTATTAGATTGTTTTTCTTAACTATTGTTTACAAGAAGGGAGGATGGTTCATTAGGAACTGACTGATGTGTCAAAAAAACAGTAATAAAAATATTTGTTAAATTCTGGTTCTTTGACTTCCTGTCAGAGTGACTTGAGCAAAGTCAATCCTTCCAGGTCTTTTCTATTTCTTCATCTGAAAAATGAAGGGATTAGATTAGAAGATCTCCCAGGTCCCCTCAGTGTATAGTACAGCTAACTAATCTGATAATCTATGCTAATGTTAGTGGGTGCTTATGAGATGAAGAGATTCTGAGGTGGGAGTTACAAGTGATTAATCCCAGGATACAGGAGAGGAGACCCGCAGTCATCAGCACCCAGGCCTGCCCTCCTGGGACTACTTGGGCAACCCCAACACTGGCCTTGCTCTTTCTTGCACACATGACTGGGTCTCCCAGATGTGTGTCTTTGCACCAGTTCCCTCCCATGCCTGGAATGCTCTCCCTCTTCTCTTCTGTCTCTTGGCTTCCCTCAAGACTCAGCTCAAATCCTACCTCCTGCAAGAGGCCTTTCCCATTCCCTCTAGTTGCAAGTGCCTCCCCCTCTCAGATTGCCTTCCATTGGGCCTGTGATGATCTTGTATGTTTGCACATTGTCTCTCCCAATAGAAGGTGGGCTCCCAGAGGACAGGGACCATGATTTTGCCTCTCCGTATATTCCCTAACATATTACACCGTACCTGAAGCACATGGTACAGGCCTGATAAAGGCTTACTGACCAACAGTGAGTCCAGCCTGAGCTCTAGCATGGAATCACAGACATGGCCTGAATGGGCCCTCAGAGGGCATTAGCTCAACTCCTCTGAGGCCCAGGGAGATGAAGTAATTTGCCCCAAATCACACGGGTCATAAGCAGCAGAAGCAGGACTTAAACCCTCAAACCCTAGAGCCAGTGCTATCTGTGCGGGACTGGGAGGCCTCCCTACAGCCTTCAGAGATAGATGACATGGCAGCTGCTGGCCTCCTTTACAGAAGAAATTTGCACATTCATAGTAAAACTAATTCTGGCTGCCTTGCAGTCATTCAACTCTGAGCTCAGCAGAAAGGAGAGAACAGGAGAGCCACCTCAGGAGCCTGGGACGTGGGCTAGGCTTCCGGATCCCTTTACCTCCCAGCCCAAAGACAGAGCACTGCCTTTCCCCTTGGCCGGCTCTGCTGGCTACCCCTGCTTTTCTGATTTCTGAGGGCTCTCTGCACTGCCAGAAGGACCCAGTCCAAACTCCGTAGCTTGAAATTCAAGGTTCTTCCCAGCCTGGGCCCACCCTACATTGATTTACTGCCTCATTTCCCACCAACAACACACATGGACACACCCTCTGTTCTAGCCATATCCAGATGCCTGGTGCTCCCCAACTTTGCTGATGTCATTCTCCCCTCCTGAAAGATGCTTTCCCCCTTCCCCTCCCTCTAGTCAGTCAATCAACAAACACCTGGCTGGGTTCAAAGACAGACAAGAAATGATTCTAGAATCTAGGGGAGGCTGGAAAACTGGGGGGGAGGCAGAGAGTAGGCTGGGAAAAGTCTACAGAAGGTGGTATTTGAGCAGAAGTGAGGAGGGAGAGCTTTCTTGGCGTGGGGGAACATGAATGCAACATCTCTGAAATGGGAATCCAGCACTCCTGGCATCATAGAGTGAGAACTGGAGGGCATCTCAGGGGTCTTCTAGACTTCCAGACTGACTGGCCTCCTCATGCACAGGTGAAAAGAGCACCTGCTGTAAAAGCACCTGGGGCAGCTAGGTGGAGCCATAATGCACAGAGTCCACGGGGGCCTGGAATCAGAGCACAGAATTCCCTTTTAGCCATGGGCTGGACCAGAGGCCCATGACCAAGGCTCCAAATCTGTGATAGGGCCATCATCCTGGGTCTTTCTTATCTAACAATGTGTCAAAGAATGGGATTGATGCCAAGGTAAGAAAGTAAACCTGAGAAGGAGCTCAGTGTAGCATCATCTGCGGCGGCTCCACAGGGCTTCTCCTCTGTGAGCTCTGTCTTTATGACCTAGAAAAGCCACCTTTCTTGATAGAAATGCAAGGTATTTATTCAATGGCACAAACATAACACAGTCATACTGGAAACAACAGTAATTGCAGAAGAACTCCTTCCATGACAGCTCCAGAGAGTCCCAGTAATTATCTTCTGGCTGGATTTGCACAGCCCACCCACCATTCTTGTTCCAGGACACTGAAGCTTATGCAAGCTCCCTCCACTGGCACAGGCACCCAACCCAATGCCAAGGGAACCAAAGAGGCTCCTGATAATTTGGACCAATTGATCTTAAAGATTTTCCCATTTTCAGAAAATGAGACAGTTCTCTGTTGGCTTTTATGGAGTGATTGTCCTTGGTTCTGTACAACTGAAGATTTCTAGGTGGTACAGTGGATAGAGCACCAGATCTGGAATTCAAATCCAGCCTCAGACACTTACTAGCTGTGTGACCCTGGGTAAGTCACTTCACCCTGTTTGCCTCAGTAAAATAAGCTAGAGAAAGAAATAGTAAAGCACTTCAGTATCTCTGCCAAGAAAATCTCAAATGAGATCACAAAAGAGACACACACAACTAAAAACCAACCAAACAAGACCAACACTAACACCAGTGACTTGGATAATGGAATATATGGCATGTTTATCAAATTTGATGATGAAAAGTGGGAAGAGTTAGTTGATGATAAAGTCTAAGATAAAGATAAAGAGAGTTAGGATGATAAAGCTGAAATTTTTAAAAAGTATTGACAAGCTAGAAATAAGACCTGAAAGCAATAAGATGAAATTTAATGGGAACAAAGTCATATATGTATATCCAAAGAATCAGCTTCCCAGTTACAAATTAGGGAAGGTGTAGCCAGATAACATTTCATCTAAAAAAGATCCGGGGGTTTTAATGAACCACATGCTCAATGAGTCTGCGGTGTGATATGACCCACAAAAATAACACCAAAAAAAAACTAACACAAGCTTGGGTTATATTAAGAAAGGAATACTGGCTGAAATTAGTGAAGTGGTCCTCACTCCCAGTACTCTCCTCTGGTCAGTCTGGACCATGGGTGGGGAACCTGTGGATTCAAGGCCACTTCATGAAGTTTGGATTCAGTCAAAGGGCTGCTGCACTTGAGGACCTAGAAGGCCACATGTGGCCTCAGGCTGCAGGTTCCCCATCCTGGTCTAGACTATTTTATTCAGTTCTAGGCATCTATTGATAACATGGGGAGCATACAGAGGAGAGTGTGCAGGATAGTATAGGATCTCAATATTGTGCCATATGAGTTTGGTTGATGGAACTGCAGGGAGTAAACCAAAGAAGACCAGGGAAGAGGTAGGGATATGGTAGTTGACTTCAAGTGTTTGAAGTGTTCTTTTGTGGAAGAAGTATTAAACTTTTTTTTTTGCATTGTTCCAGAGGGCAGAGTAAGGAACAATGGGTAGACGCAGAGAAAGCCAAATTTAGAATTCATATAAATAAAGATTTCCCAAGTACTTGAGTTATCTAAAAGTAGAAAAGGATTCCTAGAAAGGCAGCTGGTTCCCATTCACTATGAAGGCTACATGACCACTTAGGTCGTTCTAGAGAAGATCAATGTTGGGAGGGTTGGATGAGACATCCTCTAAGGACTCTTCCAAGGCTGAGTTTATGGTTCTATGATTTATCATTTATCAGACATAGATAATATGCAAGATTTTACAGAGACCAGAGCTAGAGACAGCCTAAATCCAAAAGATGAACCAAACCTGCAGGCAGGGAAGATACAGGAGAATTCACTTAAGGGCATCACCTCATCCTACCTAGTCAAAATAAATCAAGTTTGTGGAAGAAGACTTAATAGAGGTCTTATGTTGGCTAGGATGAGAAAACTCTCAGTTGAGCACTACCAGAACAAAACAAAAAACAAACCCTGTATACAGGAAAACAAACAAATTCAGATGGGCATCATGCAAAAACTTAGCAATCTGTATAATTTAACACTATGAGTCATCTCCTCGAAGATCTGGGAAATTGCAAAATTAGAAAATGTGTAGGTTTAGCAATAATTATTTAAATGAGCTGCTTACTGGGAAAGAAAAGCAGAATACTGTCAAGTGTTGTTTGTTTTTTATTTTCTAATTTAAGTATTGAGCTGTGTTGGGATTGGGACTAACTAGTCAAAGTAGATGAAAAGTCTTATATTATTTCCGTCAGCTTCAATTTAAGAATCAATAATGCTCTCAGTTGCTCTGGACGCACATAAAGCTAGTAAGGAGGGAGCGCTGGTCTCAGAGTCAGGAAGACCTGAGTTCAAATCCTACCCCAGATGCTACTTAGCTGTGTGACAAGTCACTTAACTTCTGTTTGCCTCAGATTCCTCATCTATAAAATGATAATAATAATATGTACCTCTTACAGTTGTGAGGATAAAATGAGGCAATATTTGTAAAAGGGATTTGCAAACCTTCAAGTACTATAATAATGCTAGCTATTAGCATTACATTATTCATTTGATTATGGTATAACCCTGTAAGTGAATAAATGAGTTGCCTCCGAATCCCTCCAGTCCTTTAGAAAAACATAGAGGCAAGAACCTGTAAAAGAACTTTGTTCTCCCAGAGTCATGAAAAAGCAAAGCCCTGGCCCAGAACCCAAGACATTGGTCTGAAAGGAAACACACAGATTCATGATACAGGGGGAAAGGGATCTGGCCTCTAAAAACTGTCGAGAGAGAGATTACCCAGAAGAACAAACACAGTTTAGGCAAGAGCTCCTCAGCTCTTTATCAACCTGAAGCCCAGCCCTCCCAATGTGGCAGGAGTAAAGGAAGGCCGGTTCTTCTGTAACTGGAAAAGGAGGGCATTTTATATTGCTTCTTCTAAGCTGCAGGAAGAAAGATTGAAATTGGCCTGGGACGCATGAGTCAGGAAGACCTGGGTTCTGTTACTGGCTCAAATTTGACCCTGGACAAGTCATGTGAGCTTTAGTGCTTCAGTTTACTCATCTGTAAAATGAGAAGATTGGACTTAATGCCTTTTAGGGCTCCTTCCAGCTTTCAATCTGTAGTTCTTCTGATAACTGTTTCCAGATGAGGGAGACTCCTTTATAGTTTGTCAGTTGCTTTTCCCAAGGTCTGTGGCTGTTTCAGGACAGATCCTGTACTTTGGTGCCACAAAAGTGACAGCTTCAGCTCATGGTTACTTCCTGTCTCCATATTTATTTCTTACCTGGTCATCATAGTGCTTCAGATTTTACCATCAGACATTCATTCCCTTGGGTTAAACATTGATCAGATCTACTCTTTTTTTTTTTTTTTGTCTTTTTTGCAGGGGGGAAGGCAAGGCAATTGGGATTAAATGACTTGCCCAAGGTCACATAGCTAGTAAGTGTTCAGTGTCTGAGGCTAGATTTGAACTCAAGTCCTCCTGACTCCAGGGCCTGTGCTCTATTCACTGCACCACCTAGCTGCCCCCTAGATCTCTTCTTTTGAAATGCTACTTAATAATATATTAAAATGCTAGAATATAAGCTCCAGTAGAATGTAACCTCCTTGAGGGCAGGTGCTTCATTGATTTGCAGGTTGTTTTTTTGTCTTTGTTCTTTCCCGAACCTTAGCACAGAGCCTTTCACACAGTAGATGTGCTAATAGAGATAAGTTAAATTGCATTAAACCCAAGAACCTTAGAGCTAATTTCTTTTTTTTTTTAATTTCCCATACCCTCCAAGCTGGGAATGATTTCTCCCTTCTCAGAACTGCCATGGTATTTTGTAATCCTCATTTGCTCACATAATCTAATTCAGACTAGAATGATCTGTACACATCTCATCTCATCTCCCATACTAGA
>CM053585.1:521878755-521911670 GCA_028646515.1 Pseudochirops corinnae
TCAAAGAAGGAATCTAAGGTTTGGTTGCTGTTCTTACCCTGCTTCTTATGCTTATTCTTATTCATGGTTGGTCAGTCTGTGATTTTTTTTTTTAATCTCTGTGGAGCTCCGCTTCCGGAAGGGAAAGCTCTGTCCCAAATTGCTGGGGTCCTCCCAGCTGCCACAGTTCTTAGGAAGTTGTTGGGTCCCTCCGCCACTTCTGGCTGACTGAATAAAAACAAACCGCAGGACCAAAGCCCAAGACCACGATCTGGATCCAGGCCACTCAACGGGAGAACACTTGGCCTCTGAACGATCACTTGGTCCCTCTTGCAGTCTGCAGGCTGAGAGCTCTGAAGCAACAACACGGAGGCCGGTGCAGAACTTCCGCCTTTCGCTTCTCAGCCCTGGAGGTGTTTTGGCCAGACCGCTTTTCTCTCATGACCTTGCAATCCCCACTGACCTAATTCTGGACACTGCCACAGCTGCTGCCAGTCCGCTCACTCGAAGCTCCAGCTGGGGCTCGGCTCCTTGTCCAGCCGCCCTCGGGGCACAGCCACGGCTTTAGGCCAGGCTGATTTTGGTTTGAGTGCTGATATGGTTCCTGGTAGCCGAGCTGACTTTAGTGGAAAGTATGTTTGTGTGCGTTTTGGAGTTCTAGAATTAGTTTAGAGTCATATTTTATGGGTATTTTGGGGTGGCTGTGTGAGATATGTGCAATGTGTTGCTGCTCTTACGCCGCCATCTTCAGAGCTAATTTCTTTACCAACTTGTTTCCTTCCCTGAAAGGAAAAACCGGAGGTTCCAGAAAAAGATCCAAGAAATTATCAAGATCAATCAGGATCATTGATTCAGAGCCGTGAGGGGGATAGAGGGCGCCAAAGGCACCTGCTCCCCAAGTTAAAGGTGGGGCGCTTTCCTGGCCCTCTTGGCTGGGCTTATGAACAGCTATAGGCATGTTTTCAGGGTGACGGGAAAGCCCATCACCATGTATTTTATCAGCCTTATGTGAATCAAGGCCCCACAGGCTCCCAGCTGAATGAAGACTGATAATAATAATAGCAAATATTTATACAATGCTTTGAGGTTTGGGAAGAGCTCCATACATGGGATTTCAGTGGATCTCACAACAACCCTGTGAGATAGGTGCTGTTCTTATCCCCATTTTACAGATGAGGAATGAAGCAGAGAGAGGTTAAGTGACTTGCCCAGGGTCATACAAACAGTAAATGTCAGCAACAGAATTTGAATTCAGGTCTTCATGACTCCAGGTCCACCAATCTCTCTCCAAGGTGGCACCTAGCTGCTTCTCAAGACCTTTAGGTTCCTTTCCAACTCAAGAGATTCTGTGATTCTTGGGTTCTGAGTGTCTCCTGGGTTGGGCACCAACATCTGAGGGAGGGAGCAGCAAAAATAGGATGTCATAGAGTAGTGAAATTAAGCATCTTCTGCTGAGTGAAGTGAGTAGGACCAGAACATTGTAGGCAGAAACAGCAACATTGTATGATGAGCCCTTTGAGGGCCTTAGCTCTTCTCAGCAATGCAAGGATCTAAGACAATTCCAAGGGACTCATGTTGGGAAATGCTGTCCACATCCAGAGACAGATCCATGGAGCCTGAATACAGATTGAGGCAGACTACGTTCTCTCTCTCTTTTTCCTTTCTCAGGGTTTTCCCCTTTTCTTCTGATTCTTCTTTCACAACATGACTAATGTATGATTGTACATGTTTAGCCTATATCAGATTGCATGGGGAGGAGGGAGAAAAAAATTTGGAACTCACAATGTTGAAAACTATTTTTACATGTAATTGAAAAAGTAAAATACTATTAAGTGGGGGAAAAAGCACGTTTCTAGGTCATGCTCTATAATGTTTGGCTGAAAAAGCTGGGGATGAGGAGCCAGAGAAGAATTCGAGGGGGAAGAGTGGTAGCCGATCATGGTTGTCTCCAAATACTTGAACATGTGTCCTGTGCAAACAGGATCAGACTTGTCTTGCTTGGCCCCAGAAGGCAGAACTGGAAACAGCAGAAATTGTCGAGAAGCAGATTTCAAGTGAGATTTAGGTTTAGAGCTAGAAGGGTCTCTAGAGACCATCGAGTCCAACCCCTCATTTTATAAGTGGGGGAAACTGAGGCCCAGAGACATTTAGTGACTTGCCCAAGGTTACACAGGGAAGAAGTGGTCCAGCAAGGACACAGTCCCCTGACTCCAAATACAACTGAGTATTTGAGGAAGAACCAGGAGCTAGTCTTTCCTGGATATATGTCACCCAGCCAGGAGATCCTTAAGCTGGGGTCTATAGACCCTCAGGGGACCATGGATGGATTTCAGAGGGCCCATGAATTTTGATGGCCAAAAAAAAAAATCTTTTCTTTTTTTTAATATTAATTAATTAATTTTTCATTTTCAATCTTCACTTTCATGAGATTTTAAGTTCCAAATTTTCTACCCCTCCCTCCTCATCCTCCATCCCAAGACAGCATGAAATCTGATATAGGTTCTACATATACATTCATTAAAAAATCTTTATTTTTACTAGCCTATTAATGAAATTTAGCATTTCTTTCTAACATGAATTCTTAAAAAAAACCCAACACCATTATTCTGAAAGGTGTTCCATACTGCCATGGGGGTCCACAATGCAAAAAAGGTTAAGAACCTGTGGTCTCCTTGAGGAGATGACATTTCCCAGTAGGGACTCCCTGAAAGGCCCTGTGCCTTAGCATCAGGGAGGTGGTGACCTTTCCCAGGGGCATCACTAGGGGTCGAGTGACTTCCTCTCAGCAGGGGCACTGAGTACAAATGCCAGGCTCCACTTCCCTATAGCTCCCCATGTGAGCTACATGAATATTCATGACCACGGAGGTCTGCAGTGCCCAGTCAGCAGATGCCAGGAAAGGAATGGGTGTATATGGTACCGTTAGAAAGTCACGTAGGGTTTCTGAACAGGACAAGAACACCGAACTTTGCCATTAGCTACTACTCCCCAACACAAGCTTAGCCAACATGAGAGCAGACCTACAGAGTAGATCGAGGAAATTTTTAGTATGATTCTGCCTATGAATCTTACAATTTACCCTAATTTGCAACAGCTCTTAACAACAATAATAATTAATGAGAAGAATCCCCCACATATGCAGCTAAGGCTTCTAAGTTGCTTGCGTTGTTGTCTTCTACTACTACATGCTACCAATCAATCAACAAGCATTTATAAGGCACCTACTATGTGCCTGCTATGCTCAAAAGATATAAAAACAAAAATGAAACAATCCCTGCTCTTTAGGAGCTTCAATCACTCACTCAAGCTTGAAGTACCTACAATGTACCAAGTACTGTGCCAGGGGTACAAAACCAAAAATGAATCAAACCTGGAGTCAGAAGGACCAGAGTTCAAATTTGGCTTCAGAAATTTATTAACTGTGTGATCCTAGGTAAGTCACTTAACTCTGCTTAAAAAAAAAAAAGGAATGGGGGCAGCTAGGTGATGTAGTAAATACAGCATCAACCCTGTAGTCAGGAGGACCTGAGTTCAAATTTGGTCTCAGACACAATATTTACTAGCTGTGTGAGCTTGGGCAAGTCACTTAACCCCAATTGCCCTGCCTTCCCTCCTCCAAAAAGCAAAAAAAAAAAAAAAAAAAAAAAAAAGAATCAATCCTTGTCCTTAAGGAGTTTAAACCACTCAATCAATACAGCTGGATACACTCACTATGTGTCAAGCATTGTGCTAAGTATACAAAGACAAAAATGAAACATCCCTTCCCTCAAGGAGCTTACATTCTATAAGTCCAATATAGGTTCTATACATACAAGAGGTCCAGTTGTTCAATTAAGCATTTATGAAGTACCTACCGTGTGCCATTTTGGGAGATAGAGTACAAAGAATGAAACCATCCTTACCCTCAAGGAGCTTACATTCTAACGGAGAGATAAGTATATGTAAAAATGCAGATGGTATAAATGTAAAATAAATAAATGCAAATGTACACAAAGTAGCAAAATACAAGGTATTCTGGGAGGAAAGGCACCAGCTTTTGGAGGGATAAGAAAAGATTTCTTGCAGAGGCTGGTGCTTCAGTGCATCCTGAAGGAAGAGAGGCACTGTGTGAAGCAGGGATAGGAGGAAGTGCATTTCAGACATGAGGGGAGGCCAGTACAAAGGCAGGGAGGTGGTCGAGGGAGTATCTTGTGTGAAGAAAAGCCAGAGGGCGGGTTTGGACAGATCTAAGAGCCTAGGAAGAAGAGCCGCGTCTAATAAGACTGGAAAGACAGGAGCCAGGGTATAAAGGGCTTCTAATGTACAACAGAGGACTTTGTGTTTGATCCTGGTGGATGAAGGTGATTAGTGGCACTTATTGACTCCTAAGCTCCTGACAGCAAGTCCTTCTTCCATCCCTGAGCCAGAGCATGTGCAGCTCATCGGATGTGGCCGGAGTGCAGGCCCATCACACATGGCCCACGTCCCAGGCTACCAGATCTGGGTGGATTCCTTGAATATCCCATCACAGATACAAGAGTCGCCCAAGTCTGGCCTTAAGTCTCATGAGAGCAGCAACCAGCCCCAAGGTAATCATTCTCTTTGGTTCCTGGCCTGACTCCCTTATGTATGGGCCAATCTCTGAGAAGGCTCCCATCTGATCCCCTTGGAATCTTTCTGGAAGAACAGAGTGAACCAGAGGCAGATGAGCTGTGAATTTGGCTGGCAGGCTGCTGGGTTGTTCTTCAGGCAAGGACAGGATCTCCACATGCTGGAAAATGAATGTCTGTCACTCCTGAGTAAAACATAGAGGGGACTGAAAGAAGGCTCTCACTGCTCAGATCCCTTCCCTTCCTTTCTTGCCTCTTCTACCTTTCCCACAATAAAAGGTCATTTTCGATGCTTCTGGATCTAAGTGACCTCTGCCAGTGCTGAGATTGGAGAGGTTAGAGCCTGGAGGGACCTCAGATGTTAGCTAGTCTTATTCCTCTATTTAGTGGTGCAGTGGATAGAGCCCTGGCCCTGGAATCAAATCTGGCCTCAGACACTTACTAGCTATGTGACCCTGGGCAAGTCAACTGTAAACCAAGGATAATTATAGCCCCTAGCTCCCGGAGGTATGAGGATCAAATGAGATAATAATTGTAGAGCACTTAGCCCGGTGCCTACCATGTATTCAGCAGTACATGAATGATAACTATGAGTATTATTATGACAAATGGGGAAACTGAGTCCCAAAGAAGCTAAAGACTTGACCAAAGTCACTTAGCTATCAAGGAAAAGCTAGGATTTGAATCCAGGTCTTCTGACTGGAGGCTAAGCATTTCTGCTATTTCTCTCTATGATGTTCCCCTAGGTGAACAACCACAAAAGACAATATGATGAACTCCATGCAGGCAAAACACAGAAAGAGAGGTCCCGTATAGAATAAAAGAGTCGTCACAGAACTTTTTGTGGCAGGAAAAAACTGGAGGTGCCATCAATTAGGGAATGGCTGAACAAGTTGTGGTGTGTGGAATTAAAGCTTATAATGGCAAAGGCATTATTTATAGTGAGATGCAGCTATTTTGCCATCAGACACAATGAATGTGAACAAATCCAAGAAGCATGGGGAGAGCCATACCAAGGGCTATATAAAAAGAAAGGATCAGAAGAAAAATATATAAAATGAGCCCAAGGCTGGGAAGACAGCTTGAAGCCAGAACTCAGGTCAGTTGCAATAATTCACCTTGAACCTAGAGAAGAGATGAAGAAGCACATTTTGCTCCTTAGCAGAGAGGTGAAGGGCTGGGGGACCAGAGTGTTACATACACTGTCAGATGTAGCCATTTGGGTTATTTGTTGATTCCAAAGGGCTCCTGATGAAAAATGCTATCCACCTCCAGGGAAAGACCTGATGGAGTGTGAATGCAGATCAAAGTATATTTTTTTCACTTTCTTTATTTTTCTTGATCTTTTTTGTCTGTGTTTTCTTTCACGACATGACTAATATAGAAATATATATTGCATGACCGTACATGTATAACCATATCAAATTGCTTGCCTTCTCAATAAGGGGGGAGGGGAAGGAGAGAGGAAGAGAATTGGGAACTCAACATTTTAAAAAATGAATGTTAAAATTTTATGCATGTAACTGGAAAAAATTAATACAACTTAATACAAAGTTTTAATAACAAAAATGAATCCCATACAAATGGATGGATCAGCTTCCCCAAGGACTCGGCTCAGCTTTCTTTAGAGTTTATACTCTATTTTAACCAATCATCCTTCTATTGTCCAGGGGGACAGACATTAGAAAGGATCCCTCCCTGGGGATCCAGTGGGAAGGAGCTGTCAGGAAATGAAGTGGGACATGTTACTGTAAAGAGATCCTCTTGGGAGCTGCTAATCATGGTGAAAGGCCCAAAGTCACAGGACCATCTGCCCTCCCACCTCACTCCTGCTCCACCTTTGACCAGTTGTTCCTACAAAGGGGCCCCCAGAGAGGCAAGGGCAGAGTCCAGGCCCGTAGCCAATAACAGCAGAAAGCCCTCCAACATCAGCCCGGGTGACCAGAGGGCATGCTGGACACTCCCCCATCCTAGCACACTACAGTGACCCCAGATCAGGGCAAAGCGTTTTTCACGCTGGTGGTCACTTTCACAGGGCAGTCATCACTCTTCTAAATGAATCCTAAGATTTAGAACAAGAAAGGGTTCTTAGACCTCTTCTTGCACAGCCCCCTCACTTTACAGAGGAAGAAAGGCAAACAGTCCCAGAAAATCCAGGAGGGATGGCTATGGTGACTTTGACATAATTTTTAGTGGCAGAGCCAGCACCAGGAATCTTGGCACCTAGGGCAAATCGAGTTGGCATTGGGATGCAGAAAGGCATGGAGATACCCACTGGGACATAACCACGGATCTCAGAAAACCCCTGTGAGAGTTGGGTTGTGGGTCCCAGGTCTGGCAGAGGTATGACATGGCCCTGGTTGGGTATAATCATACCAGGAATAGAGTGACGTTCAATTTCTGAAGTTCTACCCACCTAACCCACTTCACCACTGACAGTTCTCAATTCCCAAACCCCAGAAACAGGTTGGGGACAATGCAGTAGGTGTGGGCAGGGCAAGTGAGCCACAGGAGTGGGGTGTTTGACAGAACTGGAACCCTAGAAGTGGTAGCCTAGAGGTGGATGAGGAAGTAGGAGCAGTCAAGTGTCTCTACTACACATCATGGAGCTAACAGGCTAGAGGACTATAATGTACTGCCCCCTGCCATGACGACTCCTTGGGGCAAAGTCCTGATCCCCTCAGCCTAGTTAGGGTTCTGGCTACTGGAGGCAGCATGGTATAATCAATAGAATGCTGGACTTGGAGTCAGGAAGACCTGTGTTCCGGTTCTCCCTTTCACACTTACCAGATATATGACCATAATCTCCCTAAGCCTCAGTTTCTTCATCTGTGAAATGGGGATAATAGTAGTGACCTAACATGTTTGTTGGGAAGCCCAGATAAGATAATGTATATAAAGTGTTCTGCCAACATTAAAGTACTGTGTACATGTCAGTAATTGTCATTATTAGGCTGTGCCCAAAGCCAACATGGTTAGTGAGAATGTTAGGCTAGCCCTAGGGAGAATAGAACTGGGGCCCAAATTATACTGTGTACTCCCCCCTCCCCTCCCCTCCCTGTAACATGTTGATTTGGGTGAAATCAAATTAAAACAAACATAAGGGCAGCAGTGAGGAGAAGAGTCACGAAGGAACGGCATTAAACTTTGGGAGGCAGAGGTGTCTGGTGGGATGGGAAGTCCATGGCAGAAGATTCTCTGACTATAGCCAAGAAAAGAGCTGATAGGCAGCTAAAGAAGTGGGGTCCCACAATGCTGAGAGGTTCGGATCCAGGTGAATGCACAGCTTGGCACGGTGCCTTCGAGGGCCAGAGGGGAAATCATTGCGAGAGGTGAGTTTAACGCTCAGCTCTGACCCTCACAAGCTGTGAGCTGACTGCCAAGCCCCTTCCCCTTCCTCTCCACCCTCAGCTCCTCATGTGTAAAGTGGGATGGTGATATTAGATAGACGTGCAGACAGGAAAAGGAGGAAGACGCCGGGTTGTACTGCACTTAGGAAATTGTTCTGCGCTGTGAATGGCCGAAATAAAGACAACAACGATAGCCAGCGTCCATACAGCGCTTCAACGGCTGCAAAGCACTTTGTGTCTTATCTCTTTTAATCCTTGTAACAACGAGGCAAGGTAGATGCTATTATTACAGATGAGGAAACTGAGGCTCAGAGGTGTCCAGTGCCTTGCCCAGGGCCACAGAGCCAGCAAGGGTTTGGGGCCAGATCGTGTTACTGATGCGACACCCCCATAAACAGGCTCCAAGGGCACAGGTCTGGGGAGCGCTGGCCAAGGATGCCCCAATCTTCCTGGAAGTGATGAAGAGAACTAGACTAGGGATTAGGGAAATGGCACTCGGGTTTGTCTGGCACTTAAAGGGGCAGAGATTCAGTTAAACAAACCCGGTTTGTTTGTTTTTTAAACAACTGTTTTATTGTTTGATATACTATTTTTTTTTTTTTTTTGGAAAAGGGAAGGCAGGGCAGTTGGGATTAAGTGACTTGCCCAAGGTCACTTGGCTAGTGAGTGTTAAGTGTCTGAGGTCGCATTTGAACTCAGGTCCTCCTGACTCCAGGGCTCTAACCACTTCCACACTTTTTTTTTAAGCACACAAGTAGTAATTCACTACTTGGCAGGATTTGAATCCAGGTCCTTGAAAGTCAATGATCTTTCCACTGTACCATATTGTTTCTCCAATGAGGAAATCAGGACACAGACTGCCTGAGAGAAAAGCCTACACCTTGTGCCACTGCCCTGTTCAATCTATCCAGGTTTCCCTCAGAAGGATCTGTGAGATGCTCCAAGTCGCTGTGTTGCTTCTCCAGTGATAATCCCTGGTGATTTGGGAGGGGAGAACCCTGAGGGAAAGTTCTTGATTTCTCCCTGCAGGGACCTGAATGTCAGGACTTCTGTCCTGCCTGATACTTGTGGAGGAGAGGGAGTAAGGAGATTCAGAGGGGACCAGAAAGATCACAGGCTGGAAATACTTGTGCAGTGGGCATTAATATTCACCCGGTATGATTGCCATTCTACCATTACTGTCAAAACAGGGTTTCTTAACCAGGGTTTCTATGAACTGGTATATATTTATAAATTTATTTTTATGTGTACATATATATGTGTGTATATACATGTATGTATATTAAAAGATTTCAATTTAATTGGTTTCTTTCATAATTCTTTGTACTTCATTTTACACATTTGTAAATATTATCCTAAGGAAGGTCAAACGGGGTCTATGACACAAAAAGCTAAGAACCCCTGCATTAAAGCTTTGATACAGTTGACTTTAAGGAAAATGCTGAAGGTGAAAGGCAGTGGTTATCTGAGCAGTGGGGGTGGGGGGATATAAACCTTGAGATATGATCAGAGGATGAAAACATGGCCCCTATCCAACCAACATCCATGAAAAGATGGAGTCAAGGAGTGAATGACACTCAATTGCTCTAAGAGCCCGAGATAGCTCGAACTTGGTGGATGCCCCAGAGCTCCTTCTGCTGTTTGGTACTGTTCATCGCATTAGCATCAATATTCTGCTCCTCATGGTGTAGGGCTGTAATTCACTGAATCATTTCATTTACAAATCCAATGGTTCAATAATTACAAGTAATTAATGTTGTATACTACACAAAAGGCAATGGCGATAAACACAGAGTGTGTGTGAGTACACTGTGGCACTCTGCCAACAAACGATTGTGCAGGAGATGAAGCAGCATAGTGTGGTTGACGGAGAACAGGAGGAGGACTTGGATTTGAATTCTGTCCCTGGACACTAGCTGTGTGATTCAGAGCAACTCGCTCAACCTCTCTGGGCCTCAGTTTCCTCATCTGTAAAATAAAGGCCAGCTCTAAGTCTTTGATCTGTGATAAATGGCAGAAGGGATTTTGTCAAAGAGACAAGTACCAGAAAAGAGAGCGAGATAACCATGTAGCTTTTGACAGACGATGCCCAACCTGAGCATTCCATTAATGTCTGAGTAATATCAAGCGATCCTTCTAGAGGAAGTGCCCAAGCATGGTGGGTAGACAGGATGGCACTCACAAGGTCATGCGTATGAATGGACTATATTCTACCCCCTGGAGGAAGTGCCCATTAAAGCAGCCAATATTTATGCCTCCTAAATGACATTGCTGTGAGTAAAACGCCTCATAAATGTATCACTTATTTAACATATTTATTAGTAGAACTGTCTCCTTCCGCACCACTGTCTCCAGGTAGCAGGAGGGAACACAGGGATTCCCTGAACTCTAGGGAAAGCTTAGTCCTGCTGGGCATCGGTTGGAAATCCACTTGCCCACTTCTCTTCTCTACATATACTGTTTCACTTGGTGATCTCATCACCTCCCAGGAACTCCCACACCCTATGCATGGCCTCGAGGCTGCAGGTGCCCCACCCCAGTAGGAGATATAATCAGGTTCAATTTCTGATCAGTTTCTCATTATTAGGAGGACTCAATCAATAAACATTAATTAAGTGCATTACACGTCAGGTGCTGTGCTAAGTGCTGGGGGAGAAGGAAACCTGCATCCAAGCTCTATATCCAGGGCTTGACCCTTTCCCTACCAAATACTAGTTCCACAATAAACATAGTAGTGAAATAGCAAAGAAACCCATTTATTTAAATCATAGCAAAATAGAAATCAGAGAAGGTATATAAATATATACACACATACATATATATGTATGTGTGTATATATGGATATATGTGTATATTCATACACATACACACATACATGAACATGGCACAATACATAGTTAAGGAGCTCTCCCATTAGGATTGAGGTAACTCAGTCCACCCAAGGGGAAACTCCTAGAAGTCTGTGCTGCAGCAAGCTTCTAAACCTTCAGCAGCTGCTGAAGAGTATCCCTGAATGAAACATGGACTTGGATATTCACACACGCCTCCTTGGGGTATTTGGGGAGATTGAAGCAATTAGAGAACAATGCAAATAAGACAAGAAAATTACTCTGGATCAATGGGCAAGAAAAAAAAATAGATTTCAGAGCTAGAAAGGTCTCACTGAAGAAGGAAAGGAAACCAAACCCATTTCTTTACATTGTCTAAGAAGCTCCTAGGAAGAGGAGGCCAAACCCAGGTCTCCCAGATGCTAAGCCAACACTCTGACCACTACACCACCTATTTGATAGACAAAAAAAAAATCCTTCTATAATCTTTGTTTTCTTCACCATAGCCTGCAAATTTAGGATTTAACTTCCAAATGATTTCCCACAGTTGGTCTCAGCTGATGTTTCCCCCCAAACGACTTTTCCTCTGGAGTTGCCCGGGTTTTTAAAACAAAGAGATAATTTGAAGCATTTTTTAAAAAGAGACAGATGGAATACGGGAGTAGGGGGGGCCCTGTGAAAGAGTGGAAAGTGGACATCTTCAGGCAGTTGGTTGGCTTTCACTTTAGGGGCCAAAGAGAAAGAAATACAGTGAAAGGGACCATTCAGTCCATCCCTTGGACTTTTAACTTGCAGCTTTTCTTACAAAAAAAAAAGTGCTTCTCATCTATTTTTCAATGGCTTTCTTCTCCTGGTTCTAATGAAAATGAAGAAAAAAATAAAAAGAATTTCTGTTATATACATTGTACGCACGGGGAGACTTTATAAGATTTCAAAAGTATGTTTAATTTTTTAAATTCACGTATCAGTGAACAAATATCCTTTCTGGGAGGGGCCCTTTGTAAAGTCACAGAATGACCCATTCTAGGTCAGTGTGAACGCTGGGCTCTAGAGCACCCCGAGAAAACAAAGACAAAGTCTGTCCCCTCCCCCACGTCGGCCAGAGCCAGACGCTCTGGGTCCGCCTCGGATACAATGTAACACTCTAGGACGCCCACCTGGGGCTGCGGCGTCTACGCCTAACTCAGGAGCAGTTTTCCCTGACTGTCGGTTTCAACTTGAAACTTTCGGGCAGCTGATCGATTTCTTACCGGAACTCGCGCGTTGCCTACTCTCCTTCCTCCACCGACTCCTCATCGGGCACTAACCTTTGGACTTAGTCTTTCGTTCTTTACCATTCATCTCCTCCTTTTTGTCTGCAGCGGCGCCGTGGCTTAGTTGGTTAAAGCGCCTGTCTAGTAAACAGGAGATCCTGGGTTCGAATCCCAGCGGTGCCTGGGTTCCTCTTGAGGGAACGTGCATTATTATTCCCCGTCTCCATATCACGGTAGGGTGAGGGCCTTCTTGGAAATCATTAAGAGGAGATGGGAGAGCCGGCTCCAAGGTTCTCAGGCATATTCCCGTTTCCTTCAGTATTGCCGGGTCAAAGTGTGGGATCGGTGTCGAGTATCCCAACGCGCAGTCCCCTTGTTACTAGAAGCTTGGAACGCTGCCTGCGGACACTGGCCAATGACATTTTCCGGCCGTTCATTCTACAAATTCTACTTGCTCGGACCATGACGAACATCTATTATCCTCTTGTCTCCTAAGTTTTACCTACTTCCCTCTCACCCATCACCCACCCTAGAAATACTATCTGGAACTTCCAGTCTCAGCCCCCTCCCCACCTCGCCCCCAGCACCTCACCTAGATATAAGCCCAGGCATTCTCTGGTCATTGTCTCTTCCAATAAAGCAGTCAATCCATCAATCAATAAGCAATTATTAAGCGGCTCCGGGACACTGGACTGAGAATTAAGAAGTCCTGGGTTCAGATCCTACCTCAAACACTTATTAGCTCTTTGACCCCGGCAAGTTAATTAACCTCCGTGCCTCAGTGTCCGTATCTTGTAAAAGTAGGGAGTTGGACCCAATGGCCTCGAAGATCCGTTCCAGTTCTCAACCTGCACAATCCTATTATCATACAACGTGCTAGGCTATAGCGATGCGAAGATAATGGATTGACATCTACAAAATGCATATCAATTATAAATGTAATGAAACAGAAGGTAATTTTGGGGGGAAGCCCTAGAGAAAGAGGCAGGAAAGCTCTCCAGAAGAAAATGGTGCTTCAGCTGGGTTTGAAGGAAGCTAGTTACAGGACAGACCCCAAAGTGTATAATATTAACACATCTGCCATTCAGTTACTCTGGCTCCAGCAATACTGGGAGTTCTTTCGGTCAAATCATCAAGAAGCATTTATTAAATGAATGAAAAAGTTATTAAGATAGATAACAAGTAAGAACTGACTATGTGCCAGGTACTTCATAATTACTATCTCATTTTATCTTCATAACAACCCTAGGAGGCAGGTGTTATTATCATCCCCACAGAAGAGCAGACTGAGAGACAGAAGTTAAATGGCTTCCTTACGGTCACACAGCTAGGAAGTATCTGAAGCCAGATTTGAACTCAGACTTCCTCAATGGAGGGCTCTCTCCACTGGGCCATGCAGTAGCCTCTTGTGCCCTTCATGGTTCTGAGAGCTTGAAATACAAATACAAAAGTGATAAGTCCCTGGCTGGATGGAGCTAACATTTCTAACCCTTCCTACCTTTCCAGCTGGACTCAGTGATACAGATCTCCAGACTGTTCCTCAGCTCTGGGCATTTCCTCCGGCTGTCCCCCATGCCTAGAAGGCACTCTCCTTCCTGCTCTGACTACTGACCTACTTGGCTTCCTTTAAGTCCCAACTAAAATCCCACCTCCTCCAGGAAGCCTTCCTCAACCACTCCCCTCCTGCTGTTGGTTTTTCCTATTTATCCTGTATATAGCTTTCTTGGTATATATTGATTTGCTTGTCATCTCCCCCATTAGATTGTGAGCTCCATGAAGCCAAGAACTGTCTTTTGCCTCTTTTTGTATCCCCAGCACTTTCCACAATGCCTGGCTCTTAGTAGGTGCTTAATCAATGTTGACTGATTGATTGGAGAGACCCTTAAAGGTAAAAGGTCTTGGAGAGGTATTTTTGGTCCAGAAAGTGACAGGAATGGTAAGGGTAGCAATTCTTCCTACTAGACTGTAAACTCTTTAATGGAATCAAAGATTGTTTTTCTTGATAGGATTATATAGATTTAGAAATAGACGGGACCTTCTAGGTCAGCGGTTCTCAACCTGTGGGTTATGTTCAATTTGTAGCAATGAAAATACATCCTGCATATCAGATAGATTCATAACAGCAGCAAAATGACAGTTATGAAGTAGCAACGAAAATAATTTTATGGTTGGGGGTCCCCGCAACATGAGGAACTGTATTAAAGGGTCATGGCATTAGGAAGGTCGAGAACCACTGTTCTAGGTGATTCAATGTATAGACTGAGGGCCTGGAGTAAGGAAGACGAGTCCAGCATCTTTACCAAATGGCCCACAGGGTCACACAGAGTCAGATGTGACTGAACCGATAGAAGAAAGTCCATCTAGCCTAGTTCCCTCATTTCCCACACAGCCTGAATGACTTACCCAGATATCCAACTGGCAATCATCAGAGGCAGGGCTCAAACTGGGGTCTTCCTAATTCCAAATTCAACATTTTAATCAGGGCACCCCAGAGCCTCAGTCTAAGCATACTCTCTTGAACATGGAAGGCATGTTTGTTGAATTGCTGAATTGGGATTTTTTTAAGACAAAAAAAAAGTTTCTTGAATTGACAGTAACAATGGGACACACGATTTAGGTAGAAGGGTGCAAACTGTGGAAAACAAAGCTTATTTTTTTTATTGTAATTCCACTTAATTTTTCTAGCTTTTGGAAGAGGAGGTTTAGTTCAGCAATTTAATTGCAACATTTATTCAGCACCTGTTCTGTGTTAAGTACTGAGGGTTACAATGACAAGGCAAAGCAGTCCCTGACCTCAAGGAACATACATTCTACTGGGGGGGGGGGGGAAGGGGAATACCATATACTGGTGAATGGATACAAAATATATGCAAAATAATACAAGTAATTTCTAGTGGCCAAAACCGATTACTAACTGGTAGCCTGGTGGTTGTTGCTTGTGTCTGTGATCCTGTGGCCCATACTGTCTATGGGGTTTTGTTGGCAAAGATACTGGAGTGGTTTGCCATTTCCTTCTCCAGAGGGTTAAGGCAAACAGAAGTTAAGTGACTTGCCCAGGGTCCCACAGCTAGCGAGTATCTGAGGCTGGATTTGAACTCAAGTCTTCCTGGCTCTAGGCCTGGTGCTCTCTCCACACCACCTAGTTGCTCCATGGTGTTGTGGTCCTGGTGGAGATCAGGAAAAGCCTCCGGAAATGGGCAATACCTGCAACTACATCGTGTTTAAAGTTCCAGCTCCAGGTGTCACATTTTGCTTCTCAATTCTATTTTTAATTCCTCAGTCACATTTTCAACTTTGAAATCTTTGACACTCAGGCTCTTAGTAAGAAAAAAACAACAGTGAGTAAACAAAACAAAATAATTATGAACAGAAGAGAAAAGAAGAGGGAAGACAAACCAATGTGTTGGCAGCTATTTTGAAAGAAAACATTTGGCCACATTTGTTGAGTTGTTTCAGTCGAGTCCTACTCTTTGTGACCCCATTTGGGGTTTTCGTGGTAAAGATCCCGGAGTGATTTGCTATTTCCTTCTCCAGTTCATTTTACAGATGGGGGAAACTGAGGCAAACAGGATTAGGTAATTTAGCCATGGTCACACAACTCGTGGCTGAGGTCACATTTGAATTAAAGTCTTCCTGACTCCAGGTCAGTGCTGTCTGGCCATTACAGATGTGTAGCTACTGCCTCCCCGATGTCCTGCCCTTCTAACTGGTGAGTCTCCAATCCTGACCATGATGTCATGAGAGGCTTCAGCAATGCTCACCTCACTATGGGCTTTGTGCTATGAGCTGCTGAATGAAGTCACAGGGACTGGAGCAGTAAGGGGCCAACAATCTGCTTTCTGGAGAGGTATTGGTCCATTCAAATGTGCACCAGATACTGGTGCATATACCCATCAATAGTTACAAGAGGACTTAAGATAGTTTGCAAAGCCAACTTTAAGTTGATTAAACTTGACTCATTCTTCTGACTTCCCTATCTCCTGTGCTCCAACCATGCTGTCTGCCCCACCCCCTAATGTATGCCCCTTCCCACAGTGTATGGTCTTGGCTCGTTAGAATATAAACTACTGGAGGGCCAAGATTGTTTTGCTTGCCTGTATGTATCCCTAGCACCTGGTCTATAGGGCTTGGCACATACTAAACCCGTAGAAAGGCCCTACTCATTTGCCTCTCCATCTGTCCATTTATTCATCCATCCATCCATCTATTGCAGAAATGGAGTTAAAGGCAATTTCTTCAATTCATCTTCCCCACAGCCTTTTTTTTTCTCCATCAGAAATTAGGTTGTTAAATGAACCCCATGCACCCCACCCACCCCTGCAAGTAGTCAGGAAAAGTGAATCCTCAGCGTACACCCTCCCAACTCAGAAGACCTGAGCACTGGAGATGAGGAGATCCTTCACGACAAGTAGGCAACAGATGGAACACTCTTATACCGTCCAGAGGGCGGTCTGAGGAAAAGGTTACGTTAAGAATTGTGTGCCTTTGGCTTCCATGGCTTCCCAATGGGGCATGTTGGAGGATGGCATTCTACCTGTGACCCTGCCATTTTCACAGAATTTTAAGAGCTGGAAGAGCCTTCACTGGCTGTCCAATCTAACACATACCTGAACAAGAAACTTCTCTACTACACCCGCTGACAAGTGACCTCGTTTTAGGGTCTCCAGTGCATGGGAAACCCACGCCATCCCAAGGCAGCCCACTCTTGTGATTTAGCTCGAACTGATCGGAATACTTTCCTTGTATCAAGGTGATATTTGCCCCATAGCAACTTCTGCTCATCACTCCCAGTTCATGCCTCAGAGGCCAGGAAGTCTAACCTCTTCCACCTGATGTCCCTTCAGGTCCATAAAAGAGCCATCATATATCTCCCTGACCCAGTCCTCAGAAACCTGGCAATATGGCAATGCTTGCACTCTCTTGTTGCGGCTGTTCTGTTGAATGCTGCTTTATATAAGAGCTAAGGCTTTGATATCTTTGTGTCATATAAATATATCTATTGTAAAAGGATGTACGCTCTTGTATTCTGGGGGGTCCTGGTAAGACTGCTCAGTATTCAGTCCTATGTACATGTTTGATGGGCACACTACATCATGTCTCTATCCTGTCCCTGTCTCCAGCTTGCTATCCTAGAGACTCTGGGGAACTTCCCCTTGGGTGAGATCTAGGGCTCTTTTGGTTGAGTTGAGTTACATTGCTCCCAAGGGGAGAGCTCCTTCATTCTGCGTTATCTGGTATGTATTTTCACATGCATACTTCCCCTGATTTCTGTTTCTTGCTGTGCAATTTGGATAAATGGATTTCTTCACTAACTGCTATATATATGTGTTCATTGTGGAAGTGGTGTTTGGTGGGAAGTGAATTTGCCTTAGATAGATAGCTTGGGATCCTCCTTTCCCCCAATAATGAAACAATGATCAGAAGTTATATTGAAGTCAGTCGTACTCCCTAGGCTAATAATATTTAAAGGAACAGAAATACATTTCTAGCCCAACACCCTCCCTCCTCACTCAGGAGAGCAAAGTAGCCTCTTGCGCCAGTTTCTTGCACCTCCTGGTAAGAGTGAAAGCCTCCCTTGGAGAAAGGTGGGAGAGGAGAGTTTAGAGATGTCTATTCTGTGGCTCTTCTAGCCACACAAAGATAGCCCTCCAGGTGTGTGAGCTTCCCTAACATACCTTTAAAATAAAGGAACTGGGGGTCAATGATATTGAAAGATCCTTTCAGCTCTAAATCTATGATTATATTCTCCTTAACACTCATTCGAGTGTCCCATATATTCCTTTAATAACACTTGCTGATTTGATTTCATCAAACCCAACATATTAAAAGGTAAAAGCCCAAAAAATCACAAATTTTTTTAAACAAAAAAACCCTGGTTTTCTGTAAACGTAGGTTATTGGAGTATTATGTGGGGAAAAAAAATCACATTTTCTATCATGACTCCAAATGATTTATTCTATAATCTCTTCCCTGGCCAGGAAGTATGAAAGAGAAGCAAATCCTGACTGAAATAGAAATGACTGATGTGTGAGGGAGGTAACGAGACTGTAGACCCTCTGGAATCTTTGCTTGAACCACCTAAGTCATAAAAATGAATCTGTAGATGGAAAGTAAATGTGTTTTCCTTCCAAGAAAGGAAACCTGTACCTCAGGAAGGTACTTTCATTATCTATGTCCTGGGAAGCTGGCAGACAGCATAGAGGTTTGCATCTGCTAATTCAGCTATCTTTGGCAATATCCTCACAAGACTGATTCCATAGCAATGCTGTGGACCCACCCCATGCCCCCTAACATACATATACTCAGTTCTCACTGAAGTCCATTGGTCTCAGAAAATAACGGTGGTTGTGATTTGTATATTGCTGGACTGAAGACACAGTTCTTTGTTGTTCAGGGAGTTTGTTCTCAGTTTTAAACTAGCCTTTCCTTAAAAAGGGACACACCCTCTCTCTCCTGCAACACTGCTCGCGCATGCACGCACACACACACACACACACAGAGTAACGTCTGAACCTAGCATAGAACTTGAAATGCAAAATGTTCAGTTTTGCCCCCATCTCCCAGGAAAGGTGGAGGAGTCTATTATGACTCTCCCAAATGACAATATGATTGATTACACATTCCGTGACTAGACCAGAGGGAGAAGAAAAGTTTTAGGGAAGATGCACAAAGGCCTTTCTGTCTCTCTCTCTCCCTCTTTATCCTGTCTCTTGCCTTTCATTCCTTTCTCTTGAAGACCCTCTATTCTTGCTGCCCAGAAGTCACACAGCTACTTTTTCTCTGGCATCATCCCCCTTTCTACCTGTGTGACTCCACACCAAGCAAGCCTAATGGAGATATTTAGATTCTAATTCCATTCTGTTTGCAAGAATACCTGGACAGCTACATACTTAAGATTATCATTAATAATTAATTATGTCCTCAATTTAGAGAACTCATTTTGGAAAGATTTACATGTTTCTATCGAGTTAAGAATTCCCCTGGAAGTCCACAATCTTTTCTCTCTTGGAAACAGACTGGTAGAAGACAATCATGTCTGTTTTATTGAGTGAGATTTGACTCAACAAAACAGCGTACTGGCTATTTACTAAAAGGTCCCAAGAACTGCAGGCTGGGAAGGGAATTCTTGTCCATTTCTGAGCAATATTCATAAAAAGGTAATGGGGAGATGTGAGGCAGTGTTGGCAGTAAACCGGTAAAGGAATGCGGCTAACACAGGTTAATATTCCAGACCATTTAAGAAGGTAAAAATGTCACTGAAATTCAATGGAAAATAAATCACATAAGTCTTGGGTGGGTTAAGTAGCCTTGATTTCATGAAAAGAAGTCCCCTCTGTTTCAGTGATGCTAACAATGGTCAGGTGCCAGGTCAAAAGCATCACAATAACTTCTCGGTGACAGGAAATAGCCGTCCCAGGTGGGGCTTTGCTGGCACATGTTTTCCGTATGGTTACCATAGAAATGGATGAAAGTGTTTGTTATAATGGTGACTAAGGGGAGGATGGAAGAAGGGAGATGAGAGCAACTGGCCTCTACTGCCACCTGGTGAACACAATACCAACCTGTCCCATTTCTTTGATTTCAATGCTTTTCAAGCCCTCCCTGGGCCATCTATGCAATCTTGGACCGAATCCTGGGGTCGAACTAACTTGGCTAAGGATGAGAAATTCAAACTTGCCATACCTTCTCTAATTGGCTTGGTCCCAGGCCTCCCCCGCCTGAAAGGCCTAGACTGGACCTCTGCCCTACCTGTCTTCCCATCTTTTCCCTAGGCACGGCTGGTTAATCCAATCATCAGTGACCACCTGCTGCCTTGTGGCTCCATTCAGAATCCTTGTTAGTCGGAGATGTAGACTCCTTACACGAAAGCTTCTATCTGTAGTCATCACAGTTAGCTCCTTGCACTCACTCAGGTCACATTCCACCCCCACGGCCCCACGGAGGGTTCCTGTCCCACTCTTGCCCATTCTGTCGGGCCTTCTGGAAGTCAGGTTCTGCTGACCTTCTCCAAGAAACCATGTTGCATGTATATTGTATTCACTTAAACGTCTGTTTTCCTCCTAATAGATCATAAGCTCCTTGAGGCTGGGGTTTATCTTGTTTTTGTATCCCTAATAGTTAGCATCTTGCCTGGCACATAGTAGGTTAACAAATGCTTACTGCAATTCTTTAAAAAGTCTAACATGACAAATATTAACAGTTCACTGGGGTTGTAAAGCACTCTGTGGTCTTTCTCTCACAGTAATCCTTTAAGACAGGTACCAGCACTAGACAGAAGCAGCATACAGCAGTGTTCTCTCACAGTACCATAGAATACACTCATACCTTCCTCTCGACCCTTTTTTTCTTCATGTGGATCTCTGGACTCCCCATGTGGTCTGGTGGATAGACTTGGAATTAGGAAGAGCTGGGTTCAGAGCCTGTTTTTGACATTGCCTCGCTTTGTGGTTCTTGGCAAGTCACTGGTCCTCTGAGCCTCAGTTTCCACATCTCTCAAATGGGACAGGTGGATTAGGTGGCCTCTACTATAATTTCCTGTTCCAAATGTGGGATCCAGGAGAGAAATTTTCCTGCAAATTATTTCCACTATTTGGATACAGTGACAGATGCTTATTTGCTCTGGGTAGAGCTCAAATTAGGATTATGCAAAACAGGCAGGGAGAAGGGATGGGGATGCTTTGACTGAAAGAAAAACCTTTATTCAGCGTCAGCTCTTTAATAAGAGCTGAGGAAGCAATTACAAAAAGCCCAATAGTCCCTACCTCCAAGGGGCTCCATGGGGGAAACAACACATGGAAGGGAGCGATGTTTGGGTCTGGGAGGTCATAGTGGAGACATATGACAAGCATGTTTGGAGAAGGGAAAAGCAAAGCACATTTGAATATTTAAATGCATGTGTATTACATGCCAGAATGTTCTCTCTGCCATGGGTTCGTCTTGTGGTAAGTCAAGTCCCATGACTGACAGGGAAGGATCCAGGCTTCAGAAATGTACGAGTGGGGTTCTCCAAAGCAGGTGGGAGGCGGCCACAATCTATCCTAGCTCTGACCCTGGAAATACCTGCTGTTTTTAACCAATGCCTTATTCCTCTCTCAGCTCTGGATTTGTCTGCCTCTCTATGAAAACAAGTTAACGTTGCTCTAATCTCTTCTGACCATCTTTTTTTACCTGTGACTGGAGCTTTGTCATTGGATTATCCCAAAGTCCTAGACTTCCAAAAGGGTCCTGATGGCCCCTGGGCATTCAGTCTGTGAGATCAACTGTCCATCTGTCATCTTGCCTTCTGACTATGTCTTACAACAACTGTCAAAATAAGCACTGGTTCAAGTAGCTGGGCCCTAAAGCCATCATGGCAGATATAATGAAAATAATAAAAATCAGGCAGTGGAGTGAAAAGAGAGTTACGGCATTCTGCCTTTATTCTGTTCCCTTTTAGACTTTTCTTGAGGCATCTGTGTTTGTGGCCAAACACTGTATTTGCTGGAGGCAGATACATCTGTTCCTAGCCCAAGGATGTGGGGAGCAATGAAGAGAACACACTTTCGTACTTACCAGCAAAAGAACAAATGACAATGACAAGATTCAGAAGACACCCACAATTCCCCATGTTGAAACATACACTTCGAGGGTTTTCCCCAAATGTGTTCCTTCCTCTTCTTCCCATTCCCATAAAAGTTCACAGAAGATTCTGAAATATATTTATTAAAAATCTCCCCTTATTTTCAACAAAAATATAAAAAACCTCTTTCTCTTGACTTGTTTTAAAAAAATAATGCCCAGAAAGAACCATTTCTGGGACATCCTAGTGCCCAGTGACAGAGAGGACCTGGGATCCTGAAGCTGACGGTGAAGAACAGAGGCTATTCAAACTGAGACGCTGACGCCGTGCTCTTTAACAATCGCCATCCTTCGTACACAGCCTTCCTTTTTGAGCAACCATCCCGCCATCTGGCCTGCCTGTGTGCTAAAATTAAGATGTAACGGGATCCCCTTCCACTTGTCTCTTCTAATAGTCCATCCTTGGTCATCAAGTTACCGAAGATGAGTATATGCTTATGTGGTACCACAGGGATACTACATAATAAAATGATACCCAAATCCTGTCGTTTTGGGTAAGCGCTCTCGGAGGCTGTGGGCCAAGCCTTTCTGTATTTCTCTCAACATGTGTATGCCTTCTGACCATATTTTCTGAAGGAAAATTTGGGTATGTGGCTTCCTCTCTCCCTGAACTTGTGAAGTGGGACAAAGCCCCATTTTTTGTGTGCTCCATGGCCTCTAGGCCAGCTGTTGGCAACACATCTTGTGGTACTGAGTTCCTGAGGGTTAAACACCCCGATGCACCAATGGACTGGCATCACGTGATTTCCTCCATCCTTGAGTGGTGTCAAGTCATGAGAAGAGACGTGGAGAGTGACAGAGGTGAGCACAAAGCCATAATGTTATGACTTCACTTCCCCAAGTCTCAAATTGCCGCCCATCTGGTATGAAAGGAATCCTCTAGAGCAGGGTTCTCAACTTTCCTAACGCCGTGACCCTTTAATACCGTTCCTCGTGTTGTGGTGACCCCCAAACATAAAATTATTTTCGTTGCTACTTCATAATTGTAATTTTGCTACTGTTATGAATCGTAATGTAAATATCTGATAGGCAGGATGTATTTTCATTGTTACAAATTGAACATAACCCACAGATTGAGAACCGCTGCTCTAGAGGATGCCTGAACAAGGAGGTGGGCCAGCTGCATGATAGAGTGTGAGGGTTGACAAACCTCATGGGCAAAAAGATCTGGAGCAGGGATCCCATACCTCTGTCTGTGTCTCAGGCCCTTTGGGAGTCTGGTGAAACCTAAACACCTGTTCTCAGAATCTTGTTTTTAAACGCCTAAGACACATAGGATTACAAAGAAGATCAATTGTACTGAACTACAGTTATTGAAATATTATTGAAAAAAGGTCACAGACACAGGGCAAGAAGTCTGACACAGAAGAAGGCCTCTGGTGTGCAGCAGGGCCCCTCTGTAAAGGATCTGGGGAGGACACTGACAGGAACTGTGAAGAACTGCTGAAGGAAAGATCCCTTTTTGTGAGGTAATGGATCCCCTTTAGAAGTGAATTCCTAAACTGTGACAAAAACATTAATTTTAACCACGCATCCCTGCCCCAAACTGTTTATTCTGTGAGGGACTGAGACTTGTGATCACAGCAGTGAGAATTATGGTGTCCTCGGAGGTTTCCGAAATTTGCTCTGAAGAAAAACTCTTGGCACACGCAGGCCTTCCTTCTTATTCACGGTTTCTCGAAGCACATACTCGTTGACCACGTCTTCGTATCCTGTCGCCCTGAAGAGCTGAGCCAGGGATGCTAGAAGAGAGAAAGGTAAATGGTACCAGTGACCTCTGCCTGGAGAGCTTTTCTATCACCTCACCAGGTCAAGGCCGCCAGGAAGCTAAGACCATGTCTTTGTTTTAAACAAGTAAATAGTTTCCTTTGACATTTTAGGGAAGGTTTTGCTTTAATAGAAAAGGAAGATAACACGGTCCCATCTCCTACAAGTTCATCACTTTTACACACCATGGAAAATTTCATTCACAAGAAATGGCTTTCATAGGCTTGTGAGCTAGAAGGGACCTTCGATGGGGCACAGTGAAATGACTTTTCTAAGGTCACATGGGTAATAAGAACCAGTCAAAAATGACAGAAAAGTTTCCTGACTCCAAGTTCTGAGTTGTTTCCATGACCCCACGTGCTCACTCACCCAAAGACTCCTCTTCCAGACCACACATTTCTAGTATAAAGTGGGAAAGCTCCGACCTGCCCCATATAAGCTGCCTTCTACATGGTCCAGGGTAGGTATCCTGTTTAATTCAATCCAATTATCATCTGAGAAATATCTATGACTGCTAATGATTCCTTCAAAAGAACCAATGAACAAGCATTTATTAAGCACCTATCATATGCCAGGCAGGCACTGTGTTGAACAATGTACAATGTCTCCATTTAACTAAAAAGACATGAATTTCAAAGCTGGCTGTGAACAGCTTGAACAAACTTTCATCATTCATTTCAGCCTCAGGAGACTTGTTTTCTATGGCCTCTTTCCCCATACCTACAAGGGCATGCAGGCTTCCCCACCATCTAAAAAGCCTTCTCCCAGGCCCACCCCCCTCCAGCCGAGCCTGCTGCCCCCTGGAGCTCCTGCCAATCAAACCTAGCAAACCTTATTACTGCTGTATCATCTCCCTCCTTTTCTCCCTGCCACACTTTTCTTCAAGTCACCTGTCTGCATTTTCCCTTGACAGCATCATCCTATGTGCCTTTACATCTGGCTCCCCTCCCAGCCATTCCATTCTACAGAAGCTGCCCTCTTAAAGGTCACGGATGACCCGCTGACTCTCAAATCCAGCACCTTGGCTGTATCTGTCCCTGTTGAACACCCCCTCTTGTGAAAGCATCTGTGGCCACAGAGATTCTCTTCTTCCCTCACTTATTACTCGGCCTCCTCCACTCTTCCTTCTCTATCCATAGTCATGGCACCTACACGGATGCTTTCAAATTCCATCCCACCCTTTTCCTAGTCCTTCATCTCTGTGGTCTCATAGACATTTCTGGTAGGTGGCTTGGTTTTACCTCCACAAACCAAGCTCACTCTCTTTTCCTTGAAGCCAGCTTCCCACTGGCACCGTCATTTCTCCAGGCCCTAAGGCTCCTAATTTTGGATTCTCTCCCTCGTCCCCCCCAATCTTTCATTAATCTGACAAATATTGATTTAGACCTTTCTATACACAGACACAATATGGAACAGAGATAAATGCAGTCTAGATAAGAACACCTCCATCTCAAGCCTCTTCTAAGGTGAGTCTTGAAGTTTTCAGACTCCTGTTGGTTGTCAGAAGCCAGGTGCCCCTCACCTGGGCTCTAACTACCCGCCTAACCAGTCACTGTCCTCAGGACAGGCAAGGATCCCCTCATGCCTTTGGTGCCTTAATGTCCCCAGAGCCTGACCCCCTGATGAACCAGTCCCACTACCCTCTGCTCTCCAGGCCCCTGTCCTCTTGTCCTATGGCCCACCTTGCCCTGCCAAACCTCGGCCTTGAATCAGCCACCACCTGCCACCTTCACTCCTTTTTATGTGCTGCTGGAGAGAAAGTCACAGGATAGTGCCATCTGGGTCCCCTCCATGTTTATGTACCAGCAGCTTACTACCTTCACTACCTCCAGGCAATCCTTATACACCTCCCTCACTTGGCTCTTCTAAGCCTTCTTCCCTCTCCTCAAAATTCCCATGGCTCTCCCTGCTCCCCGCCCCCCACCCCCAGCCAAGACCTTGCCTCATGCTTCATTAAAACAGTGGAGGCCACTTATTGAGAGCTCTTTCTTCTCCTCCTCATGCTGCATCACTAAGAGGCCTCCCAAGACTTCCTCCTCCTTCACCCCATCTCACATGAAGGTGGTTCTTCCCATTGACCAGGCAAACCCCTTGACATGCATGAGTGATCCTGCTCTACCCCCTCTTCTCCAGCAGACTGCCCCATCTATCACCCTCATTCTCTCCCTAATCACTATTTGCTCCTAGGCTGCTTCCCCACGGCCTACAAACATGCCCATGTTTCTTCCTTCTTTCAAAAACCCTCCCCTGACCCACTCTGGGTTCATTCATCCCTTTTCTTTACAGCTCATTCTATCCAATCCATCATTCAGCGTTGCTGACTTCTCCTTAGACACCTCTCCTGGCCATCCCTTGTCCTCCATTCTTGCTGCCGATCTAGTCTATCACTCAATCATATAATCAAGCATTTATTAGGCACCTACTGTGTGCAAGACCCTAGCAATACAAAGACAACTGCAAGCACGCCCTCATCCTGATCCTCATCTGGCTTTTATTACACATGAATGATTTCAAGATGCCGAACACTGGCTCCAACTCAAAACCTTCCCCTTCAACCTGCCTTAAATACTGCCTGCAAGCTTCTTGGAGCTCCCTTTCTCCTGTGCTCTTGTAGCACTTTAGTCTCTTCCATGGAAGTTACTACCTTACATTCTTGTCTTGTGTTGTTCTCTGAGGGCTTTATACACACGTACACAAAGACGTGTGTGTGTGTGTGTGTGTGTGTGTGTGTGTGTGTGTGTGTAGATGTAGAGACAGATAGATCTCTTTATATTGACATAGCCTGGCTTTGCCTCTCCACCAACATTATTGAGTCTTTGAGAGAAGGGACCTTGTTATAAACATCTGCCTCTCCCCCCACACCCAGCACAGTGCTGGGTCCAACAGATGGCATTAAATAAATACTTGTGGTTTGATCACCTTTGGATTATTCAGGCCTATCTACCCTGCTTACATACAAAGCAGTCAAGAACTGAGGATTTTTCCTGTATAATGTCTGGCTTTTGTTTCTATGACTATACAAAACACTAAGGAGCTGAAGGGCACCCTTGTAAGGGCAAGGGATACAGTTTCAGGCGCTTGATCAGTGAGCCATAAATTTGTTGAGATCCATTCCATGTCCATTCCAAACACTTATTCCTCATTGCCCTCTCTTGCCTTCAAAGTTCAGAGCTCAGTTAGACATGTAAATGTTCTGTCTCATGCTTTGTTTTGAAACATGAAAATCTGACTGGCAAACCATCGTTCTGTATCAATCGTGTCATGATCTGTCTATGCCAGAACAGAAAGGTGAAAAGGGGTTGTACAAACCTCTCACACATAAACTATGTCAGCCACAACATCAAAATTAATCATAATTCAATGAACAACTGAAAATTGACAAAAAACACTTTAAAGGGGAATAGTCCTTTCATTTCTCTTACCATCAGTAAAGAAATAGGCTCTGGTCCCATCTTGTCTAACGTAAAAGTTTTCTCCCAGCTTGTTGCCAGCTTTAAACCGAAGCATCGCGTGATCATTCAGTCCATAGTCTCGAAACAAGACACATTTACCTGGCTTTAATACCTAGTGAACACAAACATATATCGTACATCATTCTCATGTATTAAGTAAAAAGCTTGATAAAAATTGCATGTCAACTGAAATCTCCTTAGTTCAGACACAACTAATTCAAGCTTGTTCAAATTCTAGGCTGAGCTAAACTGGATTATTGATGTGATGTGTGGCACAGCAATCAAATGACTGGAAAGAAGGAGATGGCTGCCTCAACTGTGTAAGAGGATGAGCTTGGAACATGCCTTTCCTGCAAGCATCTATGACATGACAAATCACAACGCTGAAAAAGTCCATGTTCAGGGCTTTGCCTGTAACAAAATTTTCCTCTGCATAGCTTTCTAAAAAGATTCCCTCTTTCTTTCCACCCAACAGTCACCATAGAGTCCAATTCATCTATAATTGGCCTGAAGCTAACCAGCTTCATCTTCCATGGACCAAAAGGCATGGGACACTCATTTATAGATCACACAACCTTTTAAATTCCTGAAACTTGTTACTCTACATCCACATGGGAAATAGTTTAATTCTTCTTCAAAGTTTATCTTTTAGTACTACTAAGTAATTAAGTATCTGATTACAACAATTTTTCTATTTACAAAAACTGATTTGACTCACATCATCTCCTGAGCAAAGTCAAAGACAAAAGTTTCTGATCTCTAACACATACATAGTAAAAGGGACCAAAGGAAAAAGTGGTCCCTAAGGACTTTCCAGGGAGTGTGATTTCAAAGCCACCCTCCTTCTCCCTTCCCCAATCAGGCTCTCATCTACCTTGTAAATATTTTGCAAGACCAGGTGCATCTTGTCGGGGTGAACAGCAGAAAGCACAAATATCAAGGTGACAACATCGACAGAGGCTGCCGGGACGTGTTCCAGGAGATCATCTTGGGTGAGATCACAACGGAACACCTTGCACCGCTCAGTGTCATACAGAGGGTTTTGCTATTCAGCAAGGAAAAGATGAAAACATGACAAATGGTTTCATAATTAAGTCAGGCCAACATTGAAACAATTCAAATCTGACATTTATTGTGTCTACCGTATGTAGGGCACTGTATTAGATGCTGGGTGAACAAAGTTAAAAATGGTATTGTTCTTGCCTTTATTCTACTGGGAAGGGTATGAGCTGAATTAACTTCATGAAAAAATGTATCAGGTGAAGCCTTTTGACACAAGGCAGTGACTTTGGTAATAACAGGAAGAAATCAGGTGATTAGCCAAATGCTATTGGCTGTTTCATTATATTATGCATGATACTAGTCACTTCATAACACTGCAACACTGTTTTGTGATGTCATAATAGTTTGGTCACAACATATGTAACTTATACTATGGGGAGTAAGTGTCAGAGCAATGTCCATACAGGATATGCCCATGCTACAGATTATAGAGAAAAGATTACTTGTAGTTGATTAAACAGAGAAGGGGGCAGTCTCTTACAATGTAGCTAGTTCTCAAATGCTGCTAGAAACCACAGGCTTTCATTCCCATTGGGGGCCCAGGGGTTTTGTTTATAGCACAAGTCTCTAACATTTAAGAATTGTTACAAGTAACAGGACTTAATTGCCACATGTTGCATTTTACTTAGAGCCCAAAAGATCTTCAAAAATGTGCATTTTATAAGCCTATAGCAGCAGATAAGCTCCTTAATGTTAGGAAACACCGACTTCTTCTCTGTAACCCTAGACTGCCTAGCATACAGTGAGTACTTACGCTTGGTGACTAACTGATACAGGGCCCAAGAGATGGTAAAAACCGATTATCTCTTCTCAACCCTTGGTTATTTAAAGGCTGACTTTCCATTTGGAAAACTAAATAAGCAGAGTGGGTATGAGCAAGCAACTAAGTGCCTCCTCCCTCCTGATGAGGGCCTTCTGCTCCTGGGGAGCCTCATTCTCAGGAATTCAAAGGCTGCACCCATGGTGGTGCTTCCCCAAACTGGTGGTGCTTCCCTAAACCACCCGTGCTCCCAAGGAGTATGAAAGCAGAAGGATACAGAAAAAAAATCTTTTATCCTAAGAAATTTCTTCTCTCTTTCTTGCTCCTTTGGAGCCAGCAATGGAGAAGGTATTAGGGTTGGGAGTAGAAGGGGAAGAAGAGAAAAGTCCTGTTCCTTCTGTTGCAGGCTTCAGTCCCATCTTTCCTCTTCCCCATCCACTCAAGTTCTTCGTGCAGCCATCAGGAAGGTACAAATGGAGCCCAAAGCCACCTCCTCCTCCCCTTGTCCCATTGGCCATTATTTCTCCTCACTGTAGTGGCAACCACACTGGCATCCCCAGGATGGCTGCTAGCGCAGGTTCTTAGATCTGCTTTACTAGGAAAGATAGCTGTTTAAGGGGCCAACAATCTTTTTTAATTACATTCACTAGTTCAGGGAAAAAGTCAGCACCTTGAACTTTAGAGAAAATCCAAGCAGAGAAATAAAGATCAACAGTCAGAGCTCTGATTGCCTGAATCAACTATACAGTTTACATACATCCCTGGATCAAGACAGCCTTTACATCTGAGCAGTGGGGAACTCTGAACATAATAGCCACTCAGACTGTAGACCAGAGAATCACAAGATGCTTCTCATAAGCGAGTCTCCAAAGCAAAATACCCACTCAGAGTACATATACCCTTCTCTCAGCCAGAAGACATCACAACTCTCATGTTTCAGTGCCTAATTAGAAATTAGCAAAAGGTGTGAAAGCCATCCTACAAGCAAGCCTCCCCTAAACAACATTCCCTTAATGGGCTCCACAGTTAGGCCTATTAATGGACAGGGAAAATCTTAAATTCCATTAACACTACACTCAGCAAAGCCCCAAATGGCAAATGAATCAAAGGAGGAGGCCCAAACTTGGTAGGTGGTCATGGTGTTCGATGGGGCCCAGAACTAGGTCACATTCCCTTCTCTTCCTTCCACCACCATAGCTACCTTGGTGTTTAGGGCCCTTAGGCTCTTAGCGAGTATTTTAATGTATCTTGCTCTTAAGAGAGTACATAGAGTAGTGCATGGAAAGCCAGCTTCAGTCAGGAAACCTGGGTTAGAGTCTTGCCTCCAGCTTCTACTGGCCCCAGGTGACATGGGGCAATTCCTTCAGCTTTTGGGGCTTGGCCCAGGCAAGCTGAAGTAGTCTGGACTTCAGGTCTAGTATTTTATCTACATACACACAAACACACACACACATACACACACATATGAAGGTATATATTGGTATAGATGCACCCACATATGTGTGTTCTAATATATCATAAAATATAATTTTTTTGTCAGGGCAACTTACGACTTTGTGAAGACATACTTTTGGTTCATGTTTATGTCTCCTCTAAAGTCCATTCAAAGTATTTCAACTCTGAGGTTGAAACACACACACATAAACACGAATACATACAAACATATCCCACATATACATATATATTAAAAATATGTACATAGTTTTTATCTTAAAGCAAAAACATTTTTTAGAAAATTTCTTCAGGCAGGATAAACAGAATCCCTGTAAATCTGGTGAACACAGATGCACTTTATACATCAGTCACTTGCTGGCTAGCAGAGACCTGTCATTTCTACATTTTGCTTCTACACAGTGACACTGCCTTTCTTACACATACTTCTTACAGTCCGAAACGTTCTTCTGGCAAAGAGAGGGTTTTGGTTTTTTTTAATGAATAGCAGAGACTCTGGACCTCCAGGCTCTGGGAAGGCCTCAGGGTAAAGCTTCCTCCTCCAGACAGTTCTCTGAATTCTCACGGTCCACCCCCCTGCCATCCTTTCATTCTCTTTGATGCATCTGGGATTGGTGACCAATTGCAGAGGATCTTTTCCTTCTAAGACAAGAGGTCTTCCAATGTGTTGGAATCCCATGGAACTCCAGCATCCCTTTCCAAGGTATCCCAGGACTTCATGTCTTGCACTCTGACAGTATGGCTGTAACTTCAGGACTGGGCAGAATGCCGAACTCATAAAATATTTGGACTCAGATTTCCAGAAACCTATTTTATTGATTCTCACATCTTTTGATTCATTCAACACTGACCAAGATAAAGCGAAAGTCCTCTGCTGGGATATAAGACTGTAGGGGGCCAGTTATAGGGAGCCCTGCCAACCTGCAGCAGGGATGAGAAAGAATCTCTGACCCAGAGGTTGCTAGTGGGTGCCTAAAAAAGAGAAGGGACTCCAGGAATAGTGAGAGTAGAGAGCCAATGTTTATTTCAGGCGCAAGCTTTATAGAGGCCAAAAATCTTCCTAATTGTTTTCCCCAGGACATTGTGCATTTCTTTGTCCCAGGCCATGGGTGTAAATGCCATGTTTATCTCGAAGACCTACTCCTCGAACCTGTGTGTCTGAGCTCTTTACTGGGGGATGGGGAACTAATCCAGGCCCATCAGCAGGCCCAACACCTGAGAGGGCTTGTTCGGCCATCAGGGTCAGAGTCCCACTGGCCTGTACATAAGATCCTCTACATAAGACGAGACTAACAAAATGAAAACTAACAAGGAAAAAGGGAAAAGACCTGAGCTAAGAAAACTCAGCTAAGGGGAGAAGCTTGGGGCTGCCAGGTGGCACAGTAGACAGTGTTGGGCCTGGAGTCAGGGATACTCAGCTTTGTGAGTTTAAGCCTGGCCTCAGATACTTCCTAGCTGTGTGACCCTGGGCAAGTCATTTAACCCTACTTGCCTCAGTTCCTCACTGCAAAATGAGCTCCAGGATTGTAAAAGGTCCACGGGATGATGCCAGCCAGTCCTAGGACAAAGACTTTGATGCTGCAGGACCTGGTACCACCAAGGCCAGAAGAAGAGAAGCTGAATGAAGTGGAATGTTTAGTTGAGGATGGGGACTCGAGAGCTGCTCTTGAATGTCTGAAACCGGGCACATGGCTTTGTCACGCTGGCTTGTCCTGCTTGGCAGGACAGATGGAAATTGCAGGGAGGCAGATTTCAATGCAACATGAAGAAAGATATTTCACAATCAGTGCTGACCTAAAGCAGGTGAGGGTCACTGAGAGTCTTCACAATTCACTTGAAGATGTCCTCAGCAGGCTTTGTGCTTTGGGGAGGAGTAAGGTAAAAATGACTTGGAAAGTGTCTTCTATCTGCCACTCTATGCTTCCAGTTCAAGAGTGAGTCGTTATGGGTTGCAAGACGGACAAAGTGAGCATGTGAACCCGTCACCATCATTCTGCCAGTTACCACAAGGGTCACTATCTAAAAGCTGCTGGTCAGAGAATTTAATTTTGCAGTCTCAGTATATCTACACAACCAACTTATTTTCCCTTTCACAATTAGCACCAATTGGTAACATCAATTAAAAGAGCAAAGGATTAATTTAGCCTCAATTGTGCCAAATCAAACTTGTATGTTAATGAGCAGTTTTCATCTGCTGAAAGACCTTTCTTTCTTAAATGCTCCTTATACCAACCTTAACGTATTCCACAGCCCGGGGTGAGAAGTCACAGGCATAAGCAAAGATATTTAGATCTTCTTCTAGAAGTGGGAATAAACAGTTTCCAACCCCACATCCAGCTTCAAGGACAGTCAACTTCTGATCATCAAACTGGGGGGAAAGAAAAAGAGCGGATGTTGTATTTGTACACTCAGCAAATTCTCACCTGTTCCAAACCCAGGTCTTACTGTTGAATAGAAATCATGCGATAATTCTATATTCTATTTCTGTGGTCTTAATTTGTGTTGGATTGAGTTTCACTAGAAGCTCCGAGTAACTGGTTTGTTGGCCAGCTGTATTTTCCAGGTCACAAGCACCAAATGAGCTTGATAAGATGCCCAGAGCTTAGGACAGCCTTGAAACAAGTTCAGGAGAGCAGAAAAGACACTCTCAAGTAGATGGTTAAATCTCATGGAAGAGGCAAGAGATAATTGTTACAATAGAGGGGGAGAACAGGAAGGCAAAAGGGAAAGAGTCAACCTTACTCTCACGGAATTTGGCTTAGGGAAGGAATGACATAAACTCTAAACTGGGCATCTTGCCACATA
>CM053585.1:521912170-521945677 GCA_028646515.1 Pseudochirops corinnae
TTTCTATCCCTACCCCTGCCCCCTGACTAGCGGCACACTAACCCCCCCCCTTTTCAGGTCTTCTATCTCCCCCCTGCCTGCTGAAAAGCCTAACTTTATAACTCTGCCTAAAGTCCCTGCCAGCTTTCTGCCCCTTTCCTCAGTAAAAACATAAACTTTTATGACTCTGCCAAAGGACAGCTGAGTCCAGTAAATTCTTTTTCCGACAACGAACCTAGAAAAGATTTCATTAGAAATCCCACACCCCTTCTCCCTCATCAGACGGGCCACGAGGAGGACTCTGGGTCTCGAGGGCTTCGATTTCCTCATCTGTGGAATGGGCACAACCTCCCTAACTGGCCTTACCTACCTTTCTGGCTAGTGGCAAGAAGGGAGCTTTAAAGCCTAGAGCAGCCAAGTCGGCCTGAGGCCTGGGCCTGGGCCTGGGCCGGGGGCGCACAAAAGAGGCCTGGGCCCCGCAGAGAAGGTGTGTTCCCCTCCCCCAGAGCGGCACAGCCCCCCGAACCCTCTCGGGCGTGCTCCGCTTTAGCCCGGGAGAAGGGGAGGGGGAGGCGCGGAGCGGACCGGAAGTGCTCTCAGCCACGGGCCTCGATCGGAACGCTTTCCCAATAGCACTTCTCCGCCCCACTTCCGGTAGGGACACCGCCGCCGGAAGCTCCCTCCGTATTCCCCGTAGACCACGCCCCCGCGCGGCGGAAAGGTAGGAGAAGATTCCGGCCGCTGACGGGGGTCGCACCCACCCCCCTTTAGCCTCGGAGCGGAGCGGTGTCCCCGTTGCACCATTCCCCCCGGCCTCGGCCGGAAGCGCCGGCCGGCCCTTAGGGCGGGGGCGGTACTGAGGAAGCCGGCGCAGGGGTCGGACAGGGCGGTGACTGGAGGCCGCTTCCCCGGCGGGGCTAGGGCCATGAACGGCACCGCGAACCCCCTGCTGGACCGCGAGGAGCACGGCCTGAAGCTCGGGGAGAGCTTCGAGAAGAGGCCCAAGTCCTCCTTCCACACCATTCGCTGTGAGTAACCAGGCGCGGGACCCCGGGGTGGCCCCCACCCCCACAAAGAGTCCCCCGGGCCCTGGTGAGATCCCCCGGCCTCCCCCCCACGCTCCTCCTGTCCTCCCTAAAACCGCAGGCCCCCCCACCCCGGAGCCGCGGGTGGCCGTGGGCGGAGAGGGCCGTGAGGGGGGCAGGGCCCCAGCCCGCTGGGGGCACGGTTTTTCATCTTGTTTTTCCTGACGGCGGCGGACGCGTCCCTCGGAAAGGCCCGGCGGCTGGAAACGAGCTGACGGTGCAGTCTGATTCACGAGGCCGCCCCGCTGACCCAGTTAGGACTTGTTTTTGCCGGGAAAGCAGAACGCGTGTCTCCCCGCGCGGATCTCGCGCCTGCTCCGCGCGGGGCGGTGTCGGGGCCGGGGAGGCGGGCCGGGGAGGCAGTCCGGGCAAAGTGACTTACCCAGGGTCTCGCAGCCGGCTAGCGCCCAGGGCGGGTTTGAATTCGGGCCCGGCCCGCTGCCCCCAGGGCCTCCCTGGAGGGCCAGAGTTGAGCAGGTAGCAGTTCTCTAGCTGCTGCCTTGGGGGCCGGGAGCCCTCACCCAGCCCGCCCTGGGTCGGTGTCCGAGGTGCGGGGAGGGTACTGAGGCCCGGGAGTGGATCGGATCCGGCCCCTTCTCCGCCCCCGCGCCTCCGCTTTTTCCCGAATCTCAGCCTCTGTAAGCGGGACTGGGGGGGCTCCTGTTTGAGCCGTTACAGTCCGGGGCGGTGCCGCTTTTTCCATAGCTCTTATGGGGGACTTATTTAGACCATACTTAAAACTACTTTAAAATTCCGCATCACAAAAAGCCTAATATTTGAGTTCTTAGTTTAAAATATCCAGGAAACTGTAGGTATGTGTAACCTAGTCATTGCCCTAATAATTTTTATCTTCTTTAGATGATTTCAAACCGGCGTCTATAGACACTTCATGTGAAGGAGAACTCCAGGTTGGCAAAGGAGATGAAGTCACAATTACATTACCGCACATTCCTGTAAGTTGAGTATGTGTGGTCTTTTTAAAAACTTTAGGATTGTTCTGATGTACCTTAGTTGGTGTGTTGTGATGTTTACAGTTTCTCTACCATTAAATTTTTTTTGATGATGATATACTAAGAGTCAGCAATATATAGGAAAAGTAGTTTTTATGTAACTTTCTCAGAGATGTTTGATTAAAGTCAGACTACTGTGTTAGCCCCCGAACGATGAGCACCTCCTTCACAAACACATGGCTTCCCTGAGACTTGGGCTCCAGCTGCAGGAGGCAGGCCAGCTTGACAGGAGTGTGCATGGAGACCCAAGGGGCCTGCCAGTGCTGTGAGTTACTTAGGTGGGGTGTGGAGTCCAACCTGATCTCCTAAAGCCTGTACCATTCATGGGTCCAGAATTAAAGGTTATTGGCAAAGATCTCAGGCCAGAGACCAGAGAGTCTGGGTACCTGGGTTTGAAGCAGGAGGTTTCAGGAAGCCAAGCCCAGCATCGTTAGTGAGAACAAACAGGATGACATCAGCTCCAGTTGTCAGAGTCCAAGTCAGAAGATTCTCACATGCTGCCCAAAGCAGAATTGGTCCAGAGACGTTTGAGTCCAAGATTACTGAGAAATAGGCACTTTTAAGGTTCCTTGAGAGGGAAGAGATTTGTTTTTTTTCTCTGAATCTCCAGGCCCAGTCTGGGACTCTGCACTTTTTTGTTCAGAATGGTGATGCCATTAGTGTAGGGAACTCTTGGGGAAAGGGGGGAATATGATGGACCAGAGCTGGGAAAGATTTGACTCAATAAGATGATGGAGATAAAGCGCTTTGGCAACCTCAAAGCACCTAACCAATGTCCATTATTACTGTTTCTGATAATGAGACAATATACCAAAATTTATGGGATGCAGCCAAAGCAGTTCTTAGAGGAAGTCTTATGTCTCTAAATGCTTACATGAATAAAATAGAGAAAAAGGAGATCAAGGACTTGACTTGGGTATGCAACTAAGAAAGCTAGAAAAAGAAGAAATTAAAAATCCCCAACTAACCAAATTAGAAATTCTGAAATTCAAAAGAGAGATTAGCAAAACTGAAATTCAGAAAACTATTGAACTGATGAATAAACCTAAGAGCTGGAGTTATGAAAAAAACAATAAAATAAATAAGCCTTTGGTTAATTTGATTAAAAAGTACACCAAATTACCAGTATCAAAAATGAAAAGGGTGAATTTACCACCAGTGAAGCAGAAAGTAAAATAATAATTAGGAGCGATTTTGCCCAGCTGTATGCCAATAAACCTGACAGTCTAAGTGAAATGGATGAATATTTACAAAAATATAAATTGCCCAGATTAACAGAAGAGGAAATAAAATGCTTAAATTATTACTGTCTCTGTTTAGGGTCATTTAATCTACTCAGGGATAATAAACACCATATTGCTGCTTGTGTTGATCCCTAGGGGGATCCAAAAGCTAAATCAGAAATCAGTCCATTTTGTTCTATATTGACAACTTTAACTGGTAAGAAAAGGATGGAACTACTTATTCAAATTAGTTGGAGATTTTTTTAAATGAGTTTTGGTTATTCATGCTGCCTAACCATTTTAAAAGATGGTCACCTTTTTTCCTAGTTAGCAGCATATTCCATGTGTGATTACTGTCTTGTACTTTTACTTTAAACAGGGATCAACACCTCCAATGACTGTGTTCAAAGGAAACAAAAGACCATATCAGAAAGACTGTGTTCTCATCATTAATCATGACACTGGTGAATACGTGTTGGAAAAACTCAGTAGTAGCATCCAGGTCAAGAAGACAAGGTGAATGCGTGATGAATCCATACCTGCACACATTGCCAAATGGCAGTCAACAGAGCCTCTCAAAGGGTCTCCTGTGAGACAGGAGGGTGGGCCCTGCATCTCTGCTGTCATCAGTTCAGGAAGCTCCCAGCAGAAAGGCAGCTTTAGTAGATAATTCCTAGTGAGTTACTTGAATCCCACAGAGGTTAGTGGCCTGCCCAGGGCACACAACTAGAAAGTGCCAGGTCTTCTTGACTCTAGCACTCAATCCATGGCTGTGCTGCTTTCTGTGAGGGGTACCAGTGAAGAGACTGGAGCTCAGAGGGCCCAAGTTGAGACTAGCATAGGGCAGAGAGGGGCCTCAGACCCAGGTTATCTCATTCCAAGCTTTGTGCTTTACTGGGAAAGATGTTTACCTTTCCCTTAGTTACTTCATTTTAGTAGGCAGGTTCATTTACAAATATATTTTTGAGGGTCATTTACTGCTTTAGGTGTAGCTTTCTCTAAACAAAGTTTGAAGTACCCAGGAAATAATTTTCTGAATTGTTATTTTGTTGACCTGTATGAGAAAGCTAACCATCTTCATTTTCAGAAAGATTGTATGTTCAGAAGATGATTCATGCTTCACTGATAATGTGGTTGTTCAAACAGGAAAATCTGAGATATAAGATTTTGGCACCTGAAGTTCTAATGGCAAAAGAATATTGATTATTATAGAGATTATTTCTGTAGGGTGAAAGCACAAACTCTGAGCATGACTATATTGTGAAAATAAAACTTCACTGACTTTTTTTGAGTAGTGAACACCACTTTACCTGAAATGAGAAATTTTATGAACCCGCTATTTAAAATGCATAATTTAGGGGTGGCTAGATCGTGCTTTGAATAGAGCACCAGGCCTGGAGTCCAGAGGACCTGAGTTCAAATCTGGCCTCAAATACTTAACACTCACAAGCTGTGTGACCTTGGGCAAGTCACTTAACCCCAATTGCCCTGCCTTCCTCCCTCCAAAAAGCCAAAAAAACCCACATAATTTAGTCTGTATATGTAAAAGAACCAAGGAGCTTTAGGTTGTTGTGACAAAACCACATTCCTGGTCTAAAGTGTATCATCTAGTTCCATTAAAAATTTCTACCCTTGTTTCAGAGCTGAGGGAAGCAGCAGAATTCAGGCCAGAATGGAACAGCCGCCTGCTCGGCCCCCGCCACCTCCCGGACCGTTTAGAGCCCCAATGAAACCACCAATTGGACCAAAAACCTCCCCTGTGAAAGATAACCCTTCACCTGAGCCCCAGTTGGATGACATTAAGAGAGGTAATAGTTTGTGGAATCTTTCTTCTCAAGAAAGGTAGATAAGAACAGCAGTGGTCACTGTTGGGTTTTATAAGCAACTGTGAGTCTGCCTGGAATGTCCATCTAAGGATTCTGCCTCATAAGAGATGCATACATGAGCTGTACTTGTTCCTCTTGTGGCCCTCCCTGGATGCCTAGGAAGGTTCTTTCTCCTGTTAGTGGCTTGAAATTGAAAACTGGCCCCTCGGAAACTCAGAATTTAAACTAGTATATACCACAGACATGAAACGTAAGGCAAACTGTTAAAACTACAATCATTTGGAAAGCCTGAATCCCCTGCAGTTTCGTCTTTTGGGTAGGGTGACCTTGGGAATAAAAGGCCATCATAAATGTGGATTGGTTGCTTAGCTCATGTATACAGTACCCTTCTTGAGGAATGAGTGTAAGAGAGAGCAGGAGAGTTGAGCATTCATAAGCCCTGGTGAATCATACCCTATCTTGTATATACCCACCCATTAAAATGTAATCTCTTTGATGGCAGGGACTGTTTTGTTTTTACCTTTCTAAAGAGGTGGTTGGTTGACGATAACTTTGGGTAACTCTCCCCAGTTTATGACCCTCAGATGCTTCCTCTGCAAAATGTGGTCTTTCAGTAGCTTCCAGATGGAGGGGTCTTTTGAGATTGAGCCATGCTCCAAGTGTGTGAAATGCTTTAAATACTGCAGATTCTAATGGGCCAGTGAATAGGAGGGTACTTCTGGATAGTGTCTCTCCTGTTAGCAAGGGGCTCTACAAGTCAGATAATGAATGTAAAAAACCTGACCCTAGTGCTCAGCTTCAGCCTGCAGCCTCCAGGATCCCTCTGTGACACTTTGCACGGCAGACATTAGGAGCATTTTTAGATGCTCAGTCTATTTTTCTGACTTCTTGGGGTGTTAAGGACTCCTATTTACTTGGATGAGAGTTTTAGACCATGATGCCTGCTTAATTCTGGTTATAGTAAAGAGTGTTGGGAATAAGTGAATAGATTGTACTATTTGTGCACAGGAAGGTGTGTTTTATACGTAAATGTTAGAGATCTCAGCAATGGATAATGTGTTTGCAAGAAGACTTCACATATATATTTGATTTTAAATCCTACACAGTAAAGAATCCTGTGATTGCATTTTGGCCAAATCTTGGCAAGATGTGGTATGTAAAATGGTAGAGCATCTTCTTGGAGATGTTCTTAGCAGTGGAGTTAATGGGGTCACATATCTAGAACTGGTAGTAACCTCAGAGGCCATTTGCATCTAGTTCAAACCCTTTAAGAGGTGGAAACTGAGTCCTAGGAAGTTTAAATGACTCACCTGCTGTGACCCAGGTGTAAGCATCAGAGACAGGATTTGAACCCAGGTCCTTGACTCCAGAACCAGTGTGCCCAACTGCCTCATTAGTCTGGCATTTTCTTTATGTAATTGATGTCATTTATTTCTCAGTTCCTTTTGTTGCTAGAACCTTAAAATGCTGTGAGAAGATTCATTCATGCCCATGAAAAGCAATATTGTATATTGGTGTCTTTTGAGACTACTTTTTTGGCCTACACTTTGAATTCTTTCTCCTCACTAATAAAGCCACAAACCTGTAGTTTGCAAAAATTTTAAATATTATACTTTAAGCAAAGAATGTAGCTTGACCTCTCTCCTGACCCATAAACTGCCATTTTATTCCAGAGCTGAGAGCAGAGGTTGAGATCATTGAACAGATGAGCAGCAGCAGCGGGAGCAGCTCGTCAGACTCTGAGAGTTCCTCAGGCAGTGATGAGGACAGCTCCAGCAGTGAAGGGGATGAGCCAGCCGCCCGGGCCTCCCCCTCCCAGCCTACTCCCCAGCAGTTCGGTCACAGAAACCCTGTGGCCAATGGCACTAGCCGGCCCCCGGGAAACAACCAGCTGATGAACACCCTTCGTAAGTGGGGAGCATACTGGGACTGCTGCTCCCTGGAGCTGTAATATCCACGTGGCCCCAGTTAATGTCTGACTGAGCCCAAGCCCAGTCCATTTTGTGATTGCATTTCACACAGCTGTCTCATCCTGTGGCTTAGGAATTTCAGGATGAAAAGGAATATTCCAGTGTTTGCACAGCCAAGCTTAGGGTCAGTCTGGCCTAGACTTGGCCCTTTGGACTTTTCAGCATCTCGAGGGCCCCAGTCATCCAACTTGGTAGATGTTGAGGCCTTCCACAAATGCCTCATTTCCTTAGCTCATCTCAGAGGGCCCCTCCTCCTGGAGGCTGCCAGAGCCTGTCTTAGGTTTCTTGTAGATGTTCCCCAGCAGAGTGCAAGCTTTTCAAAGTGGGGACTGTGTCCTTTCTGTGTGCTGAGGTCATTGGCATATTCCCCAGCAGCTGGCCTGTGATGCAGTCTTGACCATTGTATTGGCATAGGGGACTCCCCACACCAGCCAGTTCAGAGCAGCACCTGTTCTGGTCTTAGGAGATACAGTCTGCAAGACCTGAATCCAGGTCTTCTGGCATCCCTTCATTGGCCCACCGGGCTCTGGCCATTAGGAGTGGACACGGGGGTCAGGCATTCACAGTGTTTGGAAGCATTTTACTGCAGCCAATTAAAAAGAGGTGGAAGAGGAAAAACAGTCTGAGAGAAGGATGTTGGATCTTTCTGTACCTCTAACCTGATTATGCTGCTTGTCTTTACTGATGAATGGCCTTCCCTAGAGTGTTTAAGCTGTAGAGGAATTGGAAACTCTGACAGTAACAGTGGGGAAACTAATTGAGTTAACTCTGCTCCTATTATGTGAATTGGTGGTCCAACTGAGTTAACTCATCGAAAGCAAACACAGATTAAATATAATGTCTCTGCTTGCCCAATAACCCATCACTGATCCAGGGGCATAATTACAGGCTTTTTACAGTCTCAGCATTACTGAAGCCAAGCCCAACAGTATCAGTGTACTAAATTGATATAATTTGGTGATGTGTCATAATACTAGCAAAAATAATATATTTTAAAAAGTGACCTTGTAAGGTTTAAAAGAGAATTCTTAGTGATACTGAATGTGGTCAGCCAAAGAATTTTAAGGCAGTAACTTAATTCTGTGATTTTTGTTTTGATTTGTTCTTACAGGAAATGACTTACAGTTGAGTGAGTCTGGCAGTGACAGTGATGACTAGCCTCCATGCTTCCTGCATCTGTCTCTGGTAGGAGAACATGTGGACACGAGCAGAAAGCTCAGCACCAAGGAGAGCGCTTGTGAGCACTGAGGAGCTGTCACCGAGCCCAAGCAAGAGCACTCTTGTATATATTATGTGAATACAGTTTTAAAAGTTTTACCTAGGTCTGCAGAGAGAATAACTGGGAGGGCTGGTTTTGGTTAATGTTGTGGATGGAAATCCTGAACACTTGGGGGAGAGGGGATCTTGGTTGTTGAAAGGTTGAGTAATAGGTATCCTTGGCAGTCATGCGTTTGGACATTTCGTCTTCATTGCCAAAGCAAATTATTTGGCCTTTAGGGGGAAAGCAGCACCCCAAAAGCGTGTTAAAGCCTCTTCTAATTATTGCTCATGTGGAGATAAGGCAATAGCCTTCCTTGCCTAATTAGACCTGACCTGATAGGTCAGTGGAGATGGACTTGGGCATAGACTTTCAGAAGCAGAGAGAACGTTGTATAGGATTCAGTCTAAGCTGAGAGAGGCAGGTGCACACTACTAGTTGGTAACACATGGGAGTAAAACCCAAGGCTCCAGCACTTTCTGTGTTGTACCATAATGCCTCCCATTACATTTACTCAAATATTTATCCAACACCTACTGTGTGCAGAGCTTAGATATGTAGCAAAACCAATGATCTGTGTACATAGAGCAATAAGATACATATTGGAGCTTTGTACCTAGACTGTGAAAGTCACGACTACCATTTTACTATTAGTTTGAATGTGGGCCAGCAAAAGTTGGCTCTGTACAGGACAGAAGAACTCCATGTGTAGGTGCAGTGACTGGATGAAATTGGAGGCTTGAGTACTGAGTTGATAAGGGAAAACCATAAGCCCATGTTCAGCTTTCATTGGACATAATTTGATTCAGGGGGTTTTAAAAGGAATGGCTTGTTTAAAAAGAAATAATAGGAATGACTGAGTAGTAGGGGTTAGAGGAGAAAACTACTGAATGTATGAACTAGAAGTGAGTATTTAAAAAATATCCCAGGAGTTGTTTGAAGGTATCATATGAGAGGACCATAACTCTCCTTGATTTGCCTGCCCTCACTCCCCATCCCACTTTTATACAACTATGTTTAAATTATAGGTTGTATTTTTATATAGCTGGAAGCAAGACAAAATATGCTGTTTTGTTCAGATCTTCTACAAAACGCGTAAAATACTGACAAAATAAAAATGTTGTTCTAGGACAGCAACCCTAAGTTAAAATAAAATGTACCCTATTAAGTGTACATGCAGTAGATCTCCATACAGTCTAAGTGAACATCCAATTGCCTATAATTAGAATATGTATTTAAGAAAATTTTCTTGCTTATGTTTGCTGGGCATATAGATTTTTATTTTGGTTTTTTTGAAGGGGGGAAGCCAGGGCAATTGGGGTTAAGTGACTTGCCCAAAGTCCCAAGGCTATTAAGTGTTAAGTGTCTGAGGCCAGATTTGAACTCAGGTTCTCCTGACTCCATGGTCGGTGCTCTATTCACTGTGCCACCTAGTCACCTCCGGGCATATAGATTTTAAATTAATTTCTGGCCTATTGCCTCCCTGACTTAAGTCTCCTTTTCACCCCCACCAGTCCCCTACCTGTCAGCTTTTAAACGCCAATTCTGTAGTAGAAGGAGAATTTGAATTTAGAATAGGGTACAAGACACATGGGGGGAGCTCAAAGGAATATAATTAAGTAGAGCCATAGGGAGCAGGAGGAGAGGGAGAAAAACTCTGCTTTCCCCTTGTAAACTGTCCAAAGAAAGCTGGGAGTTAAAGTAAGAGGAAATAAACCTCATTGCCTTGTGACCTTTTAAGTACTTTTTGGTTGTTACCCAAATCTCAGGCTTTTAGATTGAATTTAATGGAATATAAGAATTTATTTATAATAAATTGATTATTTATTTATAATCTGTTGGTAATGTTGACATTAGAGGTGGACAGTACCATTATCAGTTTGTTGTTGCTGGAAATAAGGAATATTTAAATATTTCACTGCTATTATTAACTTGCCCAATTCTTTGAGCCAGATTTCAGTCATTTGAACTAAGGTTTCCTATGTAAGCTTTTAAATTTAAATAAAAATAGATGCTAAAGGAAACAGGCAGGGCCTTGGTTCTACATCTCCAAGTAAAGATGTTCATTTGCTAATCATCAAAAAGGATTGTGTAAACGCATTCTTTGCACGTAGCACCATGGTTATTCAGATGTAGTAGACTGGCAGGGGAGCTGTGGAAGGCAGGACGTTCCAAAAACATGCATTCTTTGGATGACAGCTTGGGCATGGGAGCCATGGATGTTTTCAACATTTTGAAGCATCTTAAGGAATTTTCCAGATTTTCTTTTATTTGATTTGTCTCCCATCCTTTTGGGTTTGTTTAGAGACTGGTGGTTGTAGTGGATAGTCAGAAATCTCAGAGCCCTGCCTTTTGGAAATACTCGTTGGACAATGCTTAAATATTACATCTAAAATCACAGGAGGGTTTGGGTACTAGCAAACTCGAGATTTTTAGCTGAAACCAAGACTACTTATTCTTTATTTGCCTTTTGTGTGTAACAATCTCATGTTTTTCTGTGTGTGGTGTTTATATTTGCTTGTCTTTGGTGTTGGGAAAACTTAAGACTCCAGAATCCCTTTTCCTTGATTAAGATAACAGATTCAGTAGGATATGTGTATGTGTGTGTGTTTGTGATGTATTTATATGTTGTTTTGAAAGAAGTATTCTCATGTGGATGTATATTAGATTATAGTGAAAATGAAATTATTCCAATGTGCTGTGGTGGGTGACATTTTGGAAACTCAGGTGTAAGTTGAAGTAAAAGACCAGTAGAATAATAATGATCATCACTTGCCATTGCCATTTCCCCATCATCACTTTTGTCCTGAGTTCATTTTAACAAGTTAACTTAAAGTTGTCTGGCTCTGTGATTACAATTTTTAAATCTTGTGCCTAGAGTTTATTTTCATAGCTGCTTTACTATAGGGTAGAAATATGCATGTTTACATTTATGTAAAGTATTTGCAGTGTAAAGTTTTATAGTTTACTCTTTTAAAAAAATCACTATATTTAAATGAGAAATTAAAGTCAGCAATTCTTCTTTTGTCGTGTTTTGTTTTTCTTAAGGTAGAAATAATGCGAATTTCTTACAATAACGATTCATACTTGAATCTAATGATGATGGAAATTAAAAATTATTCTTAAAACTAGGTATCACTAAATTTAGGAAGTTTACAAGGCTAGTAAAATTTCAAAATGAATTATCAAAGGAATGACTTAAGAGCACTTTGAAATGAAGAAAGGGATGGTCAAGAGCTAGCATGGGTTCACCAGGAACAAGTTATGACAAACTAACTTCATTTCCTTTTTGACAGTGTCCCTAAAGTAGGATGCCAGGGGACTTCTGTGGATACCTAGGTATTAGCAGCTCATTCATCAGAGTTACTGTCTTCTTGTGAACAAGACAGAAGGATATGCATTGGATAGAAAATAGTTAAGTAAGTGGGCTGGAACAAATTGACTGACTAAACCCAGAGAGTGGGAGAGGCCAACCTGAGGTAGTGGAAGGAGCACTGGGGGTCATTCGGAGGACTTAGCAGCTCTGTGACCCTGGGTTGAGACATGTCATCTCTTGTACAAGGTTATGAGGGGCAGTTAATGAAGGCCACCGAATGGCAGTCTGATTGGACAGAACTCTAGTGGAGGGCCACATGGTTCTTTTCCTTGGCCATGTTTTGAACACCTTTAAGAAAAATCAGTGACTTGAATGACTACTGGTTTTTATGCTTCTTAAATTTAATGACATAAAGCTAGGACTAGCCAATACATTCGATGACAAAATTAGAATTCAAAAAGATCTTTTTTTTTTAATTGATTACTTTTAGTTTACAAAATTCAGTTCCACAGTCCCTTGAGTTTCAAACTTTCTCCCCAAAAAGATCTTGATGAGCTGGAATGTTAGCTAAAGTCAACAAGATGAAACTAAATGGGGATAAGGATGAAGTCATTCACTTGGGTTAAGGAAAATCAACTACCCAAGTATAGAATGAGGCAGATGCAGTTAAAAAGCAGTTCATTAGGAGAAAGGGGGGAAGGGGAGTTTCTGCGGATTGAAAACTAAGGGGTTTAAGAATCAAGGAAGTGATAATGTTACTTCTTTTCCTGGGTCAGCCTAAATATGATCAATTGTGGCTAATTCTAGACAAGTACGTTTTGAGGATAATTGACAAGTACCTAACAAAGGAGAGAGATTAGACAGGCAAATTCTACCTGTGGGTCACAACCCCTTTGGGGGTCAAACCAGCCTTTCACAGGGGTCGCCTAAGATCATCAGAAAACACATATTTCTGATGGTCTTGGGAACTGAGACACTGCTCCTCTATCCATCTCCAGGCGGGTCCCGCCACATGCAGATATGCCCACATACGAGTATTAAAAGGTCAAGGCATTAGGAAGGTTGAGAACCACTGCTCTAGATCCTCAAGTGTGGCCCTTCGGCTGAATCCAATCTTCACAGAACAAATCCCCTAAATAAAAGGATTCATTCTGGAAAACTTGGACTTTGTCAAAAGGCTTCACCTAAGAGCCTAGAAGGCCACAGTTTCCCTACCTCCTAAGTATTCCAAGGAAAAGTTAACCAAATGACTACAGAATTACAATAGTTGCAGACCTCAATGTGACCCTTTCAGATTTGGACACATCTAACAAAAAGATAAGAAAAATAAGAAAGTTAAGAACCTGAATAGAATTTTTTAAAATTGGATATTATTGATCCTTGGTAATTATTGAATGGGAATAGAAAGAATTATACATATCACTCAGCTCTACATGGCACATTTACAAAAATCAAACATGCTATGGCATTAAAACTACAAAATTCAGAGAAGCAGAAGTATTTTAAGTAAATTTTTATTTTTATCTTTTGTTTTTACATTGCCCACATTTCTTCCTACAACCCTTCCCTCCCTCCACTTGGAGAGCTATCCCTTGTATAAAGAATTCCTTTTAAAAGGAAGAAAAAAAAAATTCAGCAAAAGCAATTAACACATTTTTTAAAAATTATGCTATATGTAATGTCCCACACCTGTGCCCCCCTTCTACAAGAGAGCCAGGGGGGATGTGTCTTTTTGTATTTGTTTTTTAATACCTGTCACTCCTATACAAATTAGGAGAATTTTTCCTTAAAGGGTATTGAAAACACCCTCCAAGACTTAATTGGTTCAAGGGACTAATGGTTTAGGCTGTTGCTAGCACCTGGTCATGTGAGTACAAAGCAGCTAGGAAGAGCTCCAGGATTTGGAGGGCATTGTGGGCAATGAAACTCAAGAGGAGAGTTTTACTCAAAATGAATCAATTTGATCCTTAAATTATATGCTCTTGTTGAATGTCCCTCCATTAATAGCCTATAAGCGTCTTATGTCCTGAAATTATCGCACCAAAACAACCAGGGAATTGACCTAAGGAAGGAGCCAGGCATGGTCTTTGTAATTTCACCATACACAACTTCCATTTATTGTCATGTATATTGTTTTCCCAGCTCTGCTTACTTCACTTTGCATCAGTTCCCATAAGTGTCTTATGGTACAGCAATATTTTATTGCATCATGAACTACAGTTTATATAGCCATTCCCTAATTCAAGGGCATCTACTTTGTTTCCAATTCTTTGTTAACACAAAAAGTACTGATATAAATATTTTAGTGTATATGGAGTCCTTTTAAAGTCACTATTTGCATACTTCTAAATTGGAAAAATGAAGTATTAGACATTTCTTAAGTCTCCTATAACACTAAAAAAAAATGAAGAGCATTTGAAGAAAGGAGTCAAACTTAAATGGAGACTAATCCTAAAGGATAAGTGGATCAAAGAACAACTCATAAAAACAATAGTTTAATTTCATAAAATAAAACAATGAAACAACATAGGAAGACTTGAGATGCAGCCCCAATATAGTCCTTGAGGAGAAGTTTACATCTTGAAATACTTATTGACAAAAAAACCAATAGATCAATGATATGGGCATTCGATTTACAAAAAAAAAAAAAAGTAGGAAAACAAATCAGAAAACATCAACTAAGTACAGAAAAAAAATTCTGAAAATCAAAAATGGAGAAATGAAGAGAAAAACATGTTGAGTTGATAAGTGAAGCCAGGAACTGGTATTTTGAAGAAAAAAACTAATAAACAGCTTTTAAATTTTATTTTAAAACAGAAGAAACCCAGATGGGCAAAAAAAAAAAAAAGCATGAAAAATGAAGAAAATTATGAACTATTCTGCTCAATTTTACACCAACAAAAATGATAAATGTATTAATATCTATATGCCCTAGATTAATATAACAAGAAACAATTTAAACAACCCCTAAAACTTTTATGTTTTAAATAACCAAAAAACTCTTTAATTTCATGAATTATAAGGGGACGTTTCCTTAATTTTGGTAAGCAGTGTCTAAGTAAAACTAAAAGCTAGCATCTATAATGGAGAAATGCTAGATGCCATTCCAATAATACCGTGAGGCAAACAAGGATGTTCACTGTCACCACTGTTATCTCTGCTATAGTTCTAGAAAGTCGAGCTTTATCAATAAGATAAGGAAAAACTGAGGGACATAGACAAAGAAAAAAACAATCACTTTTTCAGATGATATTTTACTTAGAAAACCCTAGAGATTCAACTAAAACTGATTAAAAAATAACCAGCAAAACATGTGGATATGACATAAGCCCACAAAAATCCATCAGCCTTTCTAAAACAAAACCCAAAGAAACTCCATTCAAAATTACTATAGAATGTATAAAATATCTCAAATTCCACTTGCCAAAACACAGAGGAATTATATTGATGTAATTACGAGACACTTTCCAGAAATACAAGAAGACTTAAGTAACTATAGAGACACTAATTGTTCATTGTTGAGTCAGACCAATGTAAGAAAAATGACAATATTACCCAAATTAATTTAGAGATTCAATGCCATAGCAATCAAACTACCAAATAATTATTTTATAGAATTGTACATAATAACAGCAAAATTAATCTGTAGGAACAAAATATCAAGAAGTTCAAGATAATTAATGAAAAAAATGGGAATGAAGTGGGCTTAGGAGTATTAGATCTCAAACTATACTATAAAGCAGCAATCGCCAAAACAATCTGGTACCAGTTAAAAAATAGAAAAGTTGATCCATGGAACAGATTAGGTACAAAAGCCTCAGAAGCAAACAATGTAGCATAGTATTTGACAAATCTCAGGACACAACTGTTGAGGTAAGGACTCATTTTATGACAAAAACTGCTGAGGAAATTAGAAGTATGGGCGAAATTAGATTTAAATTGGCATCTCGCATCATACATAATACATTCCAAATGTATCCCTGACTTAGATATAAAAGGTCAAGTAAACAGAGAAGAAGGAAGGAGATTCCTATAATACCTATAGAGAATTCTTGACCAAACAGGCAATAGGGATATTCATAAAAGATAAAACAACAATTTTGATCTTGTAAAATAAAAGTTTTTGCACAAACAAAATGAATGCAATTAGAACTTGAAAGGAAATAATTAACTTGGGAAAAGTCTTTGCAGCATATTCTCTGATAAAAAAGCTAGTATCTAAGACAGAACTGATACAAATATCTAAGAACCAGAGCCATTCCTCAATAGATTTAATAAATTATCAGAATATGTGGACAGGCATATCCCTAAAGAAGAAATGTAAGCTATCAACATCACATGGGAAAAATGATCCAAATAATAAATAATAAGAGCAATGCAAATTAAAATGACAATTTCTATTTTACCTTCATCAGATTGATAAAGCTGGCTAAAAAAAAAAGGTAAATGACAGTTGTGGGAAGACTGACACTTTGCTATCCTTTTGGGGAAGGTATGAATTGGTCCAACTAGATTGGAAAGCAATATGAAACTATATATCCAAATTCATTAAACTGCATACCCTCTGGCCTAGGGATACCATTTTTACGCATATATCCTAGAGAGGCTAAAAATAGATGGAAAGGACCCATATTTATACCATTACTTTTTGTAGTAGCAAAGAACTGGAAACAAAGTCTGAACAAATTATGGTATTTGAATGTAATATAATATAATTGTGCCTTAAGAAATGGCAGAAAAGGACATATTTAGAGAAACACAGGAAAACTTGCATAAACTGATATGCAAAGTGAAATGAACAGAACCAGAAGAACAATTTCTGTAATGACCACAGTATTGTAAAGGAAAACAACTCTGAAAGATTTAAGAACTAATCACAACTTTGTGTGACTCATGGTGAAGGATTCTTCCTACCTCTTGGCAGGGAGGTAGTAATCTGTGGGTACAGAATGAAACATTTTCAGATATAGCCATTGTATAAGTTTGTTTTACTTAAATATATTTTTAGTTATGTAACAGAATTGGACAGAGGGTTTAGGGATAGTAATAATAATAAACATCAATGAGACATCTGAAAAACACAGAAGAAATCAGAATGTTCAGAAGGGGAAAGGGAGAAGCAGGACAGTGTTGATACCACCATATTAAATATGATGAATATTTTTAAAAAAACAAATGTGATAGAAATTGATAGTTTCACATACAAACTTTTGCTGTGCTTTGTACATGAAAATATTCATATTTGTCAAATTTATTAAAAGGGAGAGACGACCCCCCCCCCCCAAATTACGAGAGATTAGCTAATTTGGCAAGACTTGATACACTTAGACAAACAAAAACCCCAACAGACACATTTTCTAGATGATGGCACTAAGGATTCACATGGCAGGGAGTTAAGAGTCACACTGATGAATCTGATTTACCTCCATCCCTACTCCCCAACCTTGTGTTTCTGTTTCACATTGGGTTCTAAACAACGGCATGAAGATGGCTGGATCTGGAGTTAGAAGACAGGGATTCAATCTGTCTCCAAGGCTTTTCCTCTCTCTGGACCTGTCTGTTTTTTCTAAAGGTCAGTTATGAGGAAATGATAATAAACTTGGACACTTCTATGGCAACTTAAAGTTGACAAAGTGCTTTTTTGTTCACTTTCTCATTTGAGTCTCATAGCAGCACTGGGGCTGGATACCATAGCTGTTACTCTCTCCACTTTGCAAATGAGGACATTTAAATTAAGGGGTTAATTGCCTTGCCTATGGGCATGCAGCTGCTAACAGGCAAAGGCAGCACTTGAACCCAGATCTCTGGATTCCATCTATATTGTATTCATTACAACAAAGGAAACCTTAAAGCATTTTTACAAAAACGTCAATTACATCATCATGTAATTTTATAACAAACACAGGTAGCCCAAGAGAACAAACACTTGCCATTTCTGACATGGACCGAGAATAGAGATTAGGAAGGAGGAGACCATATTTCTAAGAAATGGATTTTATTGTGTGTAGGTTGTGTAATATGGTCTGTTCCAAAATGTATATGATTGATATATTAAACGTGTATTACAAGATTACATGACTTATAGGGAAAAGCACATGTAATGGGCAGGATGTAATACACTGTACAAGTCAACTCTCAAGAAACTCGTCCTCCGGGAGGAGGCCGGACTCCTTTGCTCCAGAGGTGTGGAAGAAAAGCCAGCAGAGGGGAAAGAAAACAGGCCTCCAGGGACATTCCAGTGCAGAGATAAGCATCCAGTAATGAGCACATGATTAAGGACCCCCCATGGCAGCAACACAGTTAGCAGCAGAAGCCATTTTATGGGGCAAAGTGAGTGGTTGTCCATGAGGAAGTCCTGCTGGGCGTGCAGTGTGAATGCTTTCATCCATCCTTATCTCCCATAAAGGATCTACCCAATAGAACCTGCTGGAGGCTTTCCTCTGATTCATTCTCTGTCCAAGAGGGGAGCAAAAACATGGATGTGTCATTAAATCATGAAATCTCCATAGACCTGCCCACAGTTTCGGAGCATGCAGGTCCTGTCTGCGATCATTTAAGAAGATGGTCTTCATCACTATGGAAAAAATGCATAGCGCCCATGCTGCTGAGGACTGGACAGATGATGTCAAAGGATGTTACAGGTGGAAGGCCTTCAGAGTCAACATGTTCACCCCATTGCTCTAGTGATGAAGAGGATGAGTCCCAGAGAGGTGGGTAGGTGACATGAGACTACTAACTTGCTACCCCCACCCCAGACAATCTTTGCTCTGGCCACCTCGGTCTGCTGCCAAAGTGCTATATTCTGTCTAAATTAAAAAGAACTGAAATTCCTTTTTTTTCTCTCCATTAAAAAAGAATTTCAAATCACCCCTTTAAGACAATAGGAGCTGAATTGTACCAACATAGAAGGTCAATAAAACAGATTTAAATCCAGACTGTTATGCCCCACCCTTCCAGCAGTGTTTAGCAACACTGGTTACAGACCACTAAGCAAAAGAAAATCACTGAGATGAACCGCCTTTATTCCGTCTGCACCCATGAATGACCATGCACGGAGTGCACAGCAATAGGTCCTCTCCATTTGATGGAAGGGGAAAGTGTTTTGTTCACTGAGGTGAGGAGCCTTCCTGCCGGCGTGCAATCTTAAGGGAGACATCAACAGGACTGCATCTGGCCATGCTGAATCCAGCCCCAGCAAAGCATATATCTGACATCTTCTTTGGGAGTCTGTGTCATAAACTGGGATACCAACTGCATCAGTGTGCAGTCTGCAGACATGTGCACTGTATGGCACGTTCTCTCCCTATTTGTGATGGGTTTGTATGAAACATACAGAACATTCATCCTCCTGCACAAAATAAGCCATCTGGTAGTTCTAGTAAACAGAGACATTGCTGTTGTTAATGCCGCAGGGACAGATAGCAGATCACATTTGACCCTTTTTTACAGGACAGAACAGAGAGCTCTGTAGCCAGACTGCAAGACAGTTCACAGTCCTGTTGGATTCACATGTAAAGAAATTAGGAGCTCCCATCTGCAGATACAACAAGAAGATCCACACATGATTCATACCCCTGGAGGTGTCACAAAGAATGCACTCAGGAAAGATGAGATGCACAGAGACATCATTTTCAGTGGCAAAACCCCAGACAGTTAAAAACGGGGGCCAGGTTTCCTGGAGGACTGAGAGAAGATGACCAACTGCGAAACCACATCCTTTACAAAAGAATGGTGTGGAGGTATGGTCACTAGGACTGGATAATGAAGCTCAGCCTGGACAAAGGGAACCAGCAGAGAGAAAAGAAAGCCTGGGACACAGAAATGGCTCCCCTCTCAAGGGAATGCCATGAAAAGGGACACCAACGTCCAGGACGGTTTTTCCAGCTAGTCCAGAAAACTCCCAGTAAGCCTCTGTTCTCACAGGGATCAGGATGGGAACTGGCCTTCCATCTCTTTTTTGAAGCTGGCTCTCTCTGAGGTCTAAGAGAGACAGTGACTGCTCAGTGAGGGGCTGACCCAGCATCTCCCCAGGGAGGGACAGTTGCATGTCCCCTGCACCTTCACTACATTTCAAGAGTCTCCTGAGGCTGACCAGTGGCCAAGGGTCCCTTCATAGTGGCACAGGCTCTGTCAGCTATTGGCATCCCTGGCACTTCAAGTTACGGATGCTGAAGTCTGTACTGTTGTGTGGTCCTGACTCTGCACAAGGTCAGAGGAGAACAGAAGAGTGTTGCTGTCACCACCACACCTGGGCTAGACCCAGAGACAGTCGAAACCTGCAGATCAAAACTCAATTCAAACAACACCCCCAAAAGTCTGTGTATAGATAGTGTTAAACTGAGGTATCTGTCTTATCACGTAGTTTTCTGGGATGTGGAGATTTGCTGCTGTTCTCCAGTTAATTTGCCTTTATAGTTGGGCAGCAGCCCAGCTCCCACGAGTGAGTCTATGAGACGCCATCTACATTTTGGATTAAGACAAGGATACAGTGGTCTATTTTTCTTCCACTCAGAACTAATTAAGCATACCTCTCCAATCGCCATCAGCAGCAAGATGGTTGGTTTTTGTTTTCTTCGTGCAGAGACTGGGCATGACTATGCCGGTCTGAATTAATGTCATGGCAGCTGCTGTCCATTCCACAGGGGATACTGCCCACCCTGCATCCCTTCATGTGAAATAGCGACATGGTGTGGAGTCAATGTAGCAGTGGGAAGTACATCTCAATTCCCCATAGGACCTGAGGCGAGAAAGAGAACCTTGGGTCAGACAGAATTCTACCTATACCATGGGACCTTAGGAACCTGAATGATAACAGCTGGCATTGAGAGCTTTACACAGGCAGAGGTAGGTGCTACTATGGTCTCCATTTTACAGAAGAGGAAACAGAGAGATTGACTTGCCAGGGCTACACTACTCCTGCGTCTGAGCCCAGCACTCTGTGCACTGGACCACTGGGACACCTCACCTCGTCCAAACACTCTTAACCCTTTTTGTGTCATGGACCCCTCTGGCAGTGCCCGTGAACCGGATAGTCCCCTTCTCAAATCCTGACTCCAAATGCATAACATAAAGCCCAGGGAACTGCAGAGGAAACCAATTACGTTGAAATGCAGCCGTCTTCTAAACATGAAAAACAAGTTCACAGACCTCCCAGAAATCTGTCTGTGTCCCACTCAGCAATCCAGGGGCCCCACATTAAAGACCCCTGGTCTAGTGTGACGCTTTCATGTTTTGCAGATGAAGAACAACCAGCTGAAGACCTGGGATTTGAACCCAAACTTCTGGACCCAGTGCCCAGGAGCCAGAGCCTCTGGAGAAGCTCCCTCTGGAGAGAGAAGTTGTTATAACTGATCAACCAATCACAAACGTTTATGAAGTACCTACTATATGCCAGTCACTGTGCTAAGTTCCAGGGATACAAAAAGAGGCAAAAAACAGTCCCTGCCCTGAAGTGCTGACCTCATCCCCTTCTACAGAAGGCAGTCCAGCAGGGCCCCGGCCTCCTCCTTTGAAGCCCTTCCCTCCTTGGTGCCTCCTTCCCCTGTTCATGCCCGCCAGCTCTTCCTCCTGGCTCTGCTCCCCACCCCGCAGCTGAACAAGGGTGGAGGAAATTACACAGGCCAGTAACCCCGTCCACTGCAGATCCTTACCTTGCTTCCCTGCTCAGTGAAGTCCTTTCCTCCTTCTTTGGTCAACATTCTACTGCACATCCACAATGGCCCTCCTCTCTTCTGAGGCCCCCAAGCGCACCCTCCACACTCTGCCTTGCAACACAGGACCCTGGCTCCTGTCTAGTACCTGAGGCCCTGCAAAATGACTGTCCTTGCCTCACTGCTCCCATCTGCCCTAGAGTCTCTTCACTCATCACCTTCCCTCTGTTGCTCCAGCCTCAGAAGCAGCTCTTCTCCTTTTTTAAAGATACAAGTTCAATAACAAAGTTAGCAAGAAAACACCTCTGACTTGTGCCCTCAGTCCTATCTCATCTCATGGGAGTTTACCTCACTGATTATTCCATCTCCCCCTGTCTAGAAAGGTCTCCCTGCTGCCTGACCACACACCGAGGTCTCCACATCCTTAAAAACAACCACCACCAAAACCCTTCATGTCACATGACCTCACCACCCCTCAAGCCCTCTCACTGCCAAACTCCTAGAGAAATGTCATTCCCCCTCCCTGCTTCCATTTTCTCACTAGCCACCCCATTTCTTCACCTCCTGCAAGCTGGCTCCTGACCCCATCATCCTACAGAAACCACTTCCAAGCATTACCAATGATTGTTCCCTTCTCAGTCCCCACCCTTACTGACCTCTCTCCAGTTTTGGACATTGTCAGCCACCCGCTCTTTCCGGGTACACTCTTTTAGGGAGCTGAACTTTCCTGCTTCTCCTAAAGACTTAGGTGACTATTCCTTCTCAGGCTCCTCTGCTGTATCTTGTCCCCCAGAGACAGATGTCCCCCAAAACTATGTCATGAATCATTTCTCTCTACTCTCCCTTCGGTTCCCATGGATTCACTTATCCTTATGCTGAGGATTTCCAAATGTACAGCCTATCCCTCCATGATCTCTCTTAAACTCTGGTCCCACATTTCCCCCCAGGTGTTCTGTTCCTCAAACTCAACATCAAGTTAGAGGCCCTATCTTCCCTGCAAACTTCCCTGCTCCTGATGGCTGCACCCTGCATTCACGTTCCTGCAGCTTCATTGCCTTGGAGTCCTCATCGACCACACAGCCCAGTCTTAGTGATTTTACCTCCACATGCATCCTTTGTCTCTGCTCCCGCAACCCCCTACCTCAGACCCTTATCACTGCTCTCCTCCACATTGTAAGAGCCTTCATTGGTTTCCACAGTTCTAGGCTCTGCCCTTCTAAGGCGTCAGTGATCCTTTCAGAGCACAGGTCTGAACATGTCACTGTCTTGCTCACATATGTTCACTGGCTCTCTCTGCCACCATTTCCTAGCCTGGACTTGCCGGTTTTCAACAGTCTGCTTCCCCTCTACGTTGCTGTCTGCCTGGATGACTGGCTTTCCCTGGCTGGAGCATGCTGTTACCCTGGGCTGCCCTCCGTTCCCACAAACGCTTTCCCATCTCTGTGATGTACTCCCTGCTCATCTCTGGCTGTGGGCTTCCTTATTTCCCTTCCAAAAAGCCTCCTCTGACACGAGGTTGGAGCCCTCTCCCCACTCAGCCTTCCCTGGATTGGCCCTGAGCCCATCTCGTAGTATATCACTTGTGTACAGAGAAGTGCTTGGCTCTTGTCCGGCCCAGCAGAACAGGGCTCCCCAAGAGCAGGGGCAGTTTTGTTTCTGTCTTGGCATCTTCCCTATCAGCACAGCATCCTGCATAGAGTGAACACTTAGTCACCGTTTGTGGACTTGGAGTTTGCAATGAAAAGGAACAGAATTCCAGCCTGGCCCAGTTTACCACAATCTGGTTCATTAGAAGCTCCTGTTTGCCCCCTCTTCCACAGAAATGATGGCTCACAGGAAACAGAAGGTCAGACTGGAGGAGGAGGAATTATAATGAGAGGACAAATGAGGCTGGCTGCTTGTACCCCAGCTCGGCTCCCCAGAATGGCAGCATTCCAGCCAAGGCCACGTGTTGCCCTGGGAGAGTCAGGAGAGCCGCCCTTCAGGAATGTGGCTGCCATACTCAATAGCCTGGCGACTGTGGGCAGGCCTTCAGCCTCCTTTATGGACCTCGGCTCCTGCACCATAAAGTCAGGAACCTCTGGGCTTCCTCTTTGCTCTCATTCTATGTAACCCACTTCTTTCCTTGCCTCTGTGAAGACTGTGATGTTTTTCTAGTGCAGAAAACCCAACAAATCTACCAAGAAAAAAACCCACTGGGCACAATCCCTCCACCTAAGAAAACACTGCATCCCCTTTATCAATGAAAAGCTTCATTCCCACTAGAGTCTGAACTCCTGGACAGCAAGGATTGGAGGCTTTGCCTCTCTCTGTAGCCCCAGTGCCTGGTACACAGCAGGTGCTTAAGAAATGCTCGCTAACTTGTTCATATGGAATGCAGAGAAGAACGTACCACTTCATATGGCTATAGAACCTGACAGGGTCATCTAGTCCAGCCCCTTCCTTTTCCAGTGAGGCCCAGAGAAGACAAAGCACCACCTGGCTCCCTGTCCACCACGCTGCCCAGCTCGTCTCCTCCACCAACGTCCTGCTGTGACCTCCTCACAGAAGATGGAGAGCACAGGTGTCCGTGGTTGGCTAGTCCTCCCTCTCCTACAGCACCAGCCCCTCTTTATTCGTCCTGATCACACATCTCTGGTATAGCATCCACTGGGCTACTGCTTCTTGAATATAGTAAGGTGCAACCTGCTTATACCTGCCAGGAGCCCTTCCCTGTCCCCAGGTAGCTTTCAACTTTAAATATCACTCCTCTCCTCTAACATCCCCTCTCTGTGTATGATGTATAAAGCAGTGGACCTGGCTGGAGTCAGGACCCTTGAGTTCAGACTGACCTCAGGCCCTTGTTGGCTGTGTGACCCTGGGCAGATAACCTCTGAATGCCTCCATTTTCTCATCTGAAAAATGGAGACCACAATGGCACCTCCCTGCAGGCGGGGTGTGAGGATCAGATGAGTTAACAATCTCGAGTGCTTAGCACCAGGTCTGGCACACAGTAAGGACGACATAAATGCTAACCATCACTATTCCTACACAAAGCACTTTTCTAACCTCCAAAAGCTACATAAATACTAGTTGCTGTTGTCATTTTGTCTTCCATTAAGAACACAGACTTCTGGAGGGCAGACATTGTTTCTGTCTCTCTTGGTAGCTCCAGCTCTTTGCACGGTGCCTGGCACATGGTCAAAGATACAGATGGAGAACAGACCTGTGATTTCATGGGTACAAGGAGCCTTGGCAAAGAATGCCCTCTGCCTGGGTAGACTGGCACCTTTCCTTCAACTGGGAGTCTTCAAGAGCTCTCTAGAGCAGGGCTTCCTAAACTTTTTCCACTCAGGACCCCTTCAGCCAGGGGTTGCAACCCACAGCTTAAGAAGTGCTGCTCCGGAGCACCAAGAGGCTAGCGAGTGTTTGATCCAGGATTGTACTGCAAGTATCTACCTGAGGTAGTGCTCGAACCCAGGCCTTTGTGCCTCCAAGGCACAGGGTAAGTGCTTAAGCGTTGCTCAGTGATTGACTAATTCTTCACATCAGTGAAGAATGCATTTCACGTTCATTTTTTCATTTTAATTATATTTCCCATTTCAAGTGAGCAAACTGAGCTACAAAGGAGTAATGAATTTGCTTGAGATCAAAGTTCCTAGTGGCAGCAGGACCAGAATTCAGTTCTCCCAATTCTGGCCCATTCTCTTTTCCCTAGAGGAAACTGCCCAGGGTGGAGCAAGATCCAAAGAGGGAGGGGAAGCAGCCAGACCAGAAACTGTCTGTGACAGAAATGCCGGCCCACATGGCCTCTGACTGCCAGAGGTGAAGCCAGACTTCAGGCATAGTTTAATCAGGATGTCAGACTGAATAGGGGGTACTGAACGGGTGGCCCCAAGGGCAGGAGTTTATGGATGGAAATGCCTTTAAAAAGTGGTTTGTGGCTAGATGACCACAAAGAATGGGGTAACGAAAAAGCTCAAAACACGGCTGTGTGATATTTTTTTTTTTTTAGATCTGTTCCTCTGTCTTGTTTGAGACAAGGTAACATCTTGTAAGTAATTGGGTCCCATCAATTTTCATAAACACAGCCTATCTCTATTTAAAGCTCTCTATTCCAGCTGCTTCATTTGGGGCTACCAGGCAGAAGGACCATGGAAAGATGGCTAATTTTTGGAAACGTGATCCTACCAAGGGCACGCAAGGACAGTGCCGTCTCCTTCGGCACTCACCACAGTATCTTAGGCACAGTGTGTGCTCAGCAAGTGTTTTTGCAGTTAAACGGGATCTGGCGCACCTGCTTTGTTCATTTGTCTCTCCTTTCTATTCACCTCTGGCTTCCTTATTCAAACTGACAGTCAAGGAAGCACAATGTGCGTGAGCCCATTTGGGGGAAGAAGGGGCTGAGAAGATGCTTTCCTCATGAAATTAAAAAAGGTGCCCAGAGTTTGCTTAGGAACAGACAGCTTTGTCCTCCCACTGGACCAAGGGTGATGCAAACTACAGCCTTACTTCCCTTGCCCTCCATCCCTTTTGGTGCTGCCAGCTCCCAGGAGGAAATAGCTCTTGCTTTCAAGTAATTGTAGCTCTCTGAGGACAGACAAAAGCAGGCTTTCTCAAACCTTTTCTGCATTCACTCAACAATGCATCATTTCATCCCTACCCGGGGAGATAGGTCTCGCAGGTCAGATAGCCAAAGTCCCTTCCATCACAGTCTTCCACACCTTCATGCCGATAGCCATCTCCACAATATGCTCGATGACATCCTAGATAGACACAGGAAGGGAGTGACACTAAGATTAAGGCTAATTGTGGAGGCTGGCCTTGGATCACATGAGGAAGCTGTGGCTAAAAGGCCTTTCCCAGTCAGCAGGAAGCAATTTTGTATCTACAGTGTCTTGTGTATTGAGATCCATCACTGGGCTATGTTGACCAGCAATCTCCATGTAGGAAACAGAGATTGGGAGCAAGTCAAGGGCCAGAGCCAAGGAGTGTTCCAAGAGACCCTAGTAATTTGCAGTGGGATTCTGTAGTTTAAACAAGTGTAAGTTGTTACAAGATATGGACCACTTATGTATTTGGGAAGGAAAGATCTAGCTTATGGACCATCCAGACCCTTATTTACTAGTCCCTCCCCTGCCCCTAGTCCTTTCATTGCTCGTCAGTATTTCTACTGATGAAGAAAGCTGATAGAACTCAAACCTCCCTATTTGGAGGAGGCTCTGGCAAACACATTCTCCCCACCCCCTTCAAGAAAAGTCCATTCCCCAGTGATTAGATGAGACCCTTCATTTCACTCCTGAAAGCATTGATTCTAAAGGAAAGGAAGCCACTGCCATTACACGGCACTGACTTCCCCTGCACCCCTCCTCTTTCTGACGTGGCACTGCTCCTCATTATGGCCAGACTGAGCCAAAAGGAATTCTGGGTTGGGCTCGCTCCTCCTCACCCGGGGACTGGCCCATCACTCACTTATACAATCGTCGGCCACCATGTTGTTGCCATCATCACACTCCTCCCCAGGCTGTAGGATCCCATCTCCACAAGAGCTGCCATCGTCTACAGGGTAATCCACAGGATAGAAAGGGGTAAGCTATCCAAACAAACATACAATAGTTACTGGGAGGGGGCAACAGATGCCCTGAGGAACAAGAAGAAAACATCTGAACTTGGAAATAAAGACACGCTGGAGGGAGGTAGCAGAGAAACGCCAGCAAGGGGGCAATGGGGCCCACAGGCCAGGGGATGAAAGCAGTGCTTCACTTGTTTCTTCTCTGCAGACTCCTCACTGACACTGCAACAGAGGTTCTTCACCTGGTGTCTCCAAACTTGGGCTTGTTTTAATATTTTAGTGACTTTCAATATAATTGATTCCCTTTGTAATCTATGCATTTTGTTTTCTGCATTGCGAAAAGAGATCCATTGGCTTCACTGGACTGCCAAAGGAGCCCTTGGAACTGAAAAGGCCAAGGATCCCTGGCTTAGAGGGAATCTAGTGGAACTGGATGGAGAATCAGGAAGCCCAGAGTGTGATTCCTGGGGTAGTTCAGTCTATGCTCACAGTCCTCATATGAGGCTCTATTCACATTAATGGAGGAGCTTCAAAAACATGATCTTCCTGTCCTGGCTATGTGAATGTGGGCCAATCATTTATCCCCGATGGGCTATAGGCTTCTCATCTCTCAAATGAGTATCATATAGGGAGGGGCCAAGAGAGGGAGAGAATTTGGAACTGAAAATAATGTTGAATTAAAAAAAAATTAAATGAGTATAATACTCCCTATATAGTAGGTACCTCACAGGCTTGTAGTGAGCCTCAGAAGAGGTCACAAACCTTGAAGCATGACATAAATGCTGCAATTATTTCTGGGTGTTGGACAAGTGTGACTTCTTGTCACTAAATACTGGAAGCTAGTCCAGTGTTAAAAAGATTAGGTGGAGCTGGCAAACATGGCCCCTAGGAATCCTCCACCTTGAGCTCACCTATAGGCTTCTGTCCAAAGATAGAGTGAAGAAGTGTCAAGAGAAGTGAAGTGGGGCTCTGGATGGTGGGAGCTAGGAGCCTGCTTCCTACCCTTCCAGGAACAGAAGTAAAGGCTGGAGAAGAACTCAATCATATGTGGCCAAACCCTGGGATCTCCTGATTTCTTTAAAGCTCCAAGAGTGGATTCTGAAATGGTCCCCCTGGATTACCTGGATGGGGAGCCAGCCAACACTGTCCTTGAAATAGAGAGCTCTCTGGTCTTTGCGAAAAGCAATGGCATTTCGGGTGCTCAGCCGCTCCAGCTCCTCCCCATCGTTCACCACAAAAATCTGTCCAAAGAAGAGATCAATAAGGACTCTGGCCAGTGGCTCTCTGGAGCAGAGACGAGTAAGCAAACAAGCCCCACCCCACGGCCTTCCATGGGTGGATCCCGTGTGATTTCTTTGCCCTGGACACTAAGAGTTGAATTTTCACTCTAGAAGTTCACAAGGAATGAAATCACTCATTTGGAAGGCCGTGCACTGGGGAAGTCCACTGAGAGGTGCTAAGGAGCCTCAACACAGATTCACCATCAGCCACTGGTATCACACAAAGCAGCCTTACCACAGGCACTCTGGGGTAGTTTGGTCCATGCTCATAGTCCTCATAGGATGGGTTATTCACGTTCATGGAAGATCTACAAAGACATCTTCCTGGAGGCCCAGGAGGTCCTCTTTCCCCTTTGGGTCCAATTACAGATTGTCCTGGGAAACAAAATACCAGACCACCGTGTTTTATGGCAAAGGCCCAAAGAGCCAGTTCCTGGAAAAGGAGTACATTTTTAACAGAACAGTTAATGATAGCTGGCATGGATACACATGCTATCTCATTTAATCCATACAACACCCTAAGGAGGAAGGTATTATTAGCTCCATTCTACAAATGGGGAAACTGAGACAAAGAGAGGCTAAGTGACTTCCCGAGGGTCACACAGCTAGTAAATGCCTGAGGCTGGATTTGCACTCAGGTCTTCTAGATTCTAGGCTCAGTGCTCTATTCATTTTGCCACCCAGCTGCCAATAGTTAAAATGGAAAGAACCTTGGAGGTTGCCTGAGTTGAGGATGAACCTCAGGATGATTTTAAACACTGTTTTTAATTTTTAAATGTTTAGAAAAAATGAAAGGTAGTGTGGGATAGTGGGTAGCATTGGCTGATCTTGAAGCCAAGAAAACTCTGGTTTCAATTCCACCTCTGACATGCCGGGTGGGGTGCCCTGGGACCTCAGTACACCTCAGTGTTCTAGGCTCTCTTAAGATTGAGGTGCAGAGAAGGAGCCAACCTATACTGATGCAGAGAGTTTCCTCATGCAGTTCCCTATACCGATGAAATCACAAGTCCTGTCCCTATTCCTGTTCCTATCCCTCAGGATCAATCAAGCCATCAGCATTTAAGTACTAGAAAATGGGTTTCTGTCGGGATTCCACCTACGCTGTAGAAATCTGACAAAGGAGTTTGAAGAGATGGCTTTCTTTACTTTGATGGGGAGGGAATGTGTCTTTGCAAATAACCAGGCTGCTGTCCCTGATATTAGGTAACTTCCTGTGACTCTGGGACCTCAAAGGCAGGGCCAGCAGAAGACAGGGCTGGGAAAGGGCAGCACCAGCGACAGGCAGGGCCTGAGGCATCCGAGGACCAACCTAACCTACTCCCTCCAGGTGACAGAGGCATTGGTGTGGCAGCCCGTGAAACAAAATGAAATAGGAAGTGTCCCTAAGTCCTGTGGAGCCCCATCCACATCTGCACTGTGCAGGAGAGGGGCCCTGATGATCACTCCTTCAGGAGGCAATCTCTACATATGGACTGTTTGCATTCACAGCCAAGATGCGAGATCTTAGTTCAGCAGTCTTCAGAATCCAGGAGGAACTGAACCTCACCAACTCTGACGTTCTCATTACAAACAAAGAGACAGCCACGTGGACGTGTGTTTTTGGGGAGACCAGGAGGGGGCAACATCCAAACGCAACAAGAAACGTCACACGAGACAAGTGTTCACGTCTCTTTGCTGGAAAATGAGCAAGAGGACCACCATGAAGTTGCCAAGGATGAAAAGCTCAGTTCAATCCAAAATGTATTCAGTGTACTGGGCAAAGCATTGTGGGTACAAAGACCAAAACAAAGCCATCTCTGTCCTCAAAGACCTGCCATTCCAATGGAGGGATCCATTGTGCACACAGATAACATTTCAGGAGGAAGAAAGTGCTACCAAAGGGGGCTCTGGGAAGCCTTCCTGTAGGGGAAGGTGCCTGAATAGAACTTGATGGAAGCAGGGGTACTAAGGTGTGGAGATGAGCTGGGGGTGTATTCTAGGCCTACAGAAGTATGGAGAGCAGAGCTGGCAAGTTGGGTCCCCTAGCCAGGTCCTCTCTTATCCCAGCCCTTGTGGAGGGGGTGGACAGCCAGCAGCTATGGCTTCACTAGCATTGGTGCTGGGGGAGCCCAGGGGAACTGAACTGTAGACCAGAAGAGCCTGACCCCAAGCAGCTTTGTTCAGTCCACAGACCCACTTTCCATCCTTACCTGCTCATGGCAATAGTCACGTGATCCCAAAGCTGAGTCCCCTGAGTGTCCATGAGTAGAGTGGAGGGGAAGGGCTCATGGGCAGCAGCCACTCCTTACCTGAAGCTGGTGCTCCTGGGGGGCCAAGTCTGCCGGGAGGTCCAGGGCGTCCAGGTGGACCCGTGACTCCAGGGTCACCCTTTTGTCCCTGGCAGAGAGGAAAGTGTGACCTGTTAGGATGGCGGGGGCTTTCTTACAGTTTAGCAGAAGTCGACACTCCTAACCACACAAATCTCAGATTTACTCCCAGAACAAGAGAATCTCTTTAGTCAAATGTGCAAAGTTAAAGGGGAGGAAAAACTTTGGGGCCAAATGAGAAGGTGGTAGGTTACAAACGCGTCCATTTTATTGAATAAGAACACAAAGAGCAGTTTGGGGAGGCCCCGTACTGGGAGGCTGTTCTCTGTAAGCTTTCAGTGACCTCCTCTGCCATAGTCCCTCTCCTAACCCGTAGGTACTATCACCCTTAACATCTAGGTGTTCCAGTGGAGAAAGCCTTGGACCTGTAGTCAGGAAAACCTGAAGTAAAATACAGCCTCAGACATTTAGTAGCTGGGTGAGCTTGGGCAAGCCACTTAACCACTGCTTGCCTCAGTTTCCTCATCTGTAAAATGGGTGTAATAGTAGCCCCTACCTTGGAGGGCACTGTGAGGATCAAATGAGGTGTTATTTGTAGAGCACAGTGCCCAGCACACAGTAGGTGCCATGTGAATGCTTTTGTTCCCCAACTCCCTGCCCATCCCTCTTTTGCCAATCAAACAACATGAATGAAACAACCAGACCCTTATGTTATGTGCTCACATGGTGGGAGTGCAGGGAAGGCTTCATGGGGGCTGAGACTGAGGTGGGTAAAGAGGAGGAAGAGACATTTATTACAGAATACTGGATAAAGGGTCAGGAAGGGAGACAAGGAGTTCCCATGGAGGAGATCTGGTCTCTCCATTCTGAGGAGAAGAGGTGGGTTATCTCTCTGCTGTGGATGTTGGTTGTTGTCATCTCTGGTTTGGCGGGTGCAGGTGGTGGGAGGGCATCACCATAGCCTGGGCATTCCTCAGGGTCACCTAGAGCCTAGCACCGTGGAGTGGCCTGAGCACAAGATGGAGCGCCAAGGCCTCAGCTCTGGCTCTGCTGAGTGACGGCCCTGTGATCTGAGCTAAAGCTCCATTTCTCTAATCTTCAGTTTCCTCATCTGTAAAATGAGTGTAACAACCCCCGTCCAGCCCCCTCACAGGAACACTGAGGTTCCAATGAGATAATGTATGTTAAAGTGTTAGCACGGGTTAGGGGGAAGAGCCTAGCCTCAACAGCAAAAGAACAAGGCTCCTCTCTAAGCCTCAGCAATCTCATCTGCAAAGGAACGTTAGCCACACCAGCACTAGGTCGAAGGTACGTGTAAGGAAAAATGCGTGGCCAACCCAAAGAGCTGAAACAGCTGTCACAGAGCGCCAAGTCCAGCTGGCCCTTGCTGGGAGGAAGTGAGGGCCAGACCCTTGGCTTATCGAGAACCTCTGAGTTCTAGTTTGAATGCATCGTGTTCCACTCTGCCGTCCACTCAAGGAGAAGAGCAGGGATTTTGCCACAAAGGCTCGAGGGAAAAAACAAACAAACCAACAATCCAATAACCATCACAGGCCACGGCTCATACCACGAAACAACCCATTCTACCTATGGGGCGCCACTGGGGCACGTGTAGACACGGTCCATTTGCTCTCTTTCCCAAAGTCCTTTCCATTTCCTCCAACTTGACTGAAGAAGAACCATTCTACCAACCTCACACTAGAGTGTCCACCGTGGCAAAGATAGCCACGCACAAAATGGCAGGCGCTCCCGCCTGCTCTTCGCATGAATGGATGTTGATGCTTGTGGCCAGATGAATCCCTTTATAGGGTAAGTACACATGTGTAACGTGAATCCCTATTCCCCAATTTAGTAGCTTTACAAACCTGGATTTTCAAATTTTCCTATCAGGACGGAGATGACTATTATTACAATAACACTGAGTCCCAATCCAGAGACCTGGTTCCACGTTGTTTCTGGCTGCTCACCTCTGTCATAAGAAGTGCCGGTGCCTTGGCCCCGTGTCCAGAGGCTGAGATCTGGTGATTGAGATGAGTGGGGCTCACTCCTTGTAGCACCAGGACTGAACACTCAGCTAGGCACTAATTCCTCGTTAGGGTCCAAGCAGGACAGTGATTTATGCCCCCAGCACCTCTGGCCTGGATTCTCTCCCCACAAGCCTACTTTGGCAGGCTTGCCCTCCTGGTGAAACACAATCCCCCCTCCAGCCTAGAAGCAGCCCCTTCACAGGGCCCTTTTCCCATCAGGCCTGGAAGGTATGACATTCTCTTTGTGAATGTGGCTCTTGCTTTGGTCTCCACTGGCCTGTTTCAAGCCTCTGGCAGGGGGCTTTGGGGTTTGGGTTTCTTTTAAATCTTGGAGAGGGAGGAGCACGAGGGTGGCATTGGAGGTTCCAATTCAGTCCTATTTTGAAGACTCCTTTCCGAGCTGAATCATTCAGTGAGATCACCAAGATGGATCTCGGATGAAAGGAAATCACACCTTCTTAATATAGCTGCTCGTGGCTTTTTTTAGTTAGCAATATGAGCTGGATCCTGGGATGGGAAACAAGGCCTGGGGAGCTGGCTGTCACCCCTGATTCTTATACAAACAGCCACTAATGACTGGTGTTCGATAACAAGGAATGCCTCAGTGAGCAGCATTCAAGCTACCTAAAAACCATATTTGCCTGGGAAGACGTGATAAATGATTGGGTGCTACCTCCAGGAGGTTATCAGTTCTCTATTGGGATTGCCTACCTTTGACCGCTAAGGGTGGTGGGCTCTGGGTGCAGAATGGAGCATGTGCTTTTGGACAAGGCCAAGAAGGGAATGTGTTTTGTTTGATTCTGCGTATTGTTACAAGGGTTCCTCCCCTGCCCCATCCCAAAACCATTAGAAGATGAAAAACTGAATAGTGTGGATAATTGAAAAATTAAATTGAGGGGGGCGGAGCCAAGATGGCGGCATAGCAGCAGCAACATATCGCAGCTCTCATATAGCCACCCCAAAATACCCATGGAATAGGACTCTGGACCAATCCTAGAACTTCAAAACGCACACAAAGATACTTCC
>CM053585.1:521946177-521985487 GCA_028646515.1 Pseudochirops corinnae
GAATAGACTGGGGGAGGGGGGACACACTGGGATGGCTGTTTTGGGGCGGTGGGTGGGGGAAAGAGGGGGAGAAAATATGTAACTCAAAATCTTGTGGAAATGAATGATGCAAACTATAATAAAATTAAAAAAAAAATTAATTGAAACAATATGTCAAGGACTCTTTCCCCAGAAGATTACAAGAACCAGGTTACCTTCCCGCCTGAAAGCAAAAGGCTGCATTAGATGAGTTTCTTTTTTTGTTTTCCTCTGAGTCTGTGGTTCCTTCGCTGTGGGGACCTCATTGATTAGAAAGCTTCCTCTCCCTGTGCAGACTGGCAGCTCTTGAGGGACTTGGGGAGCGTTGCCAAGGGCAATAAGAAGCTCGCTGATCACACCAGGCGGGCAACTGGAGCCAAAGTAGGACCTGCCTTCCCTGGCTCCAGATCTCCCGGGTGTATGGTTCTTAGCCATCTATGATTTCTAAACTGCCAATAACTAGCCTTTCTTTTTTTTGGATTTCTCAGAGCAAGCAAATGTGATCTTGAAATCTCACAGCTATCCATGTACCCATGGAAATGAAGGCCCCCAAGAGTCTTCCCTGCCCCCTTGCATCCCACCCTGAAGCCTAGCTAATCAGCCTGCTGCCACATGGGGAGGAGGTGTGGGCTGTCGAGCACACTTGGGTTGATAAGGACCTTTCTTGGAAATGATTATTTAATCTGACTCATGGGGCTTTCTCGTGTGCAGTCTCCTTCTGATGCAGCTTTTAAGGGGTCAGTAAACTTGGAGCAGGTCATTAGGTGGCTCAATGGATGGAGAGCTGGGCCTGGAGTTAGGAAGACTAATCTTGAGTTCAAATATAGCTTCAGACACTTCCTAGCTGTGTGACCCTGCGCAAGTCACTTTACCTGTTTGCCTTAATCCCATGAAGGAGGAAATAGCAAACCACTCTAGTATACTTCACCAAGAAAACTCCATAGACAGTAATGGCCCATGGGGTCACAACTGAACAACAACCAACAGGCCCAGGAGAAAGGGAACCATGAGATACTGCATGGTTTGGTGGAATGGGCATGCCAGGAAGAAGGGCCTGGGTTTGAATCCTGACTTTTCTCCTTTCTCCCTGGGGAACCTGGGGAGATCATCTGTTAGTGACGGGGCTGAACTCTCTGTGCTCTGGAATCCTTCCAGATCCACGCTGATGATCCTCTGATCATCTTCTCCTGGAGGGAGCTGATCTTCACACAAGCTTCACCACCACTGTTTGAGGAGCCAGAGCATCAAACTGACACAAACCTTACTCCCGGAACCACAGCCAACTACACTGACAATTATTAGACTCCCACTGTGTTGATGGAATCCTACTAAAGCTGCCCCCAGCCTCAATAGTCTAACTTTCTTATGGCCCCCAATGAACAGCAGGCATGTCCTGATTTAACTTAAATCACACCACAGGCCCCCAGACTCAATCGCAGGCCTCAGTGAATAAGAAGCCTACTGTCCCTAGTGAGCCACTGCCCCCAGACTCAATATACCCATTGCCCCTAGCTAGCTACTGCCCCCAAATACAGTTCACAGAGTTGAACATGGGTGTCCTTGCACTCAACCACAATCACATTATCCATTTTGGCCCAAGACAGGACCACAATACCTACCAAACCATCTTGACCAGACAGGACCACAATGGCCAGCCAATCAGAGCCATAGAAGGGACCCCTCTCCATTGTCTAATCTCTTGACAAGCCCCTCCCACCCTTTTAATAGTCATCATTTCTGTCGTATAATCAGCATCACTGCACTATAAAATTGTGTTGTCTTGACTAAGTTGCTGGTTCCTCTTGGAACTCACTCAGCCTATTAGAGGCGTCATTCCCAATAAATGGTTATACTTGGATTAGAGGCGGCATAACTCTGAATTCTTTGAGATAGTGCTGCCATAGCACACTATAAAACCGCAACAGTATACAGGGGCAGCTGGGTCGCACAGTGGACAGTGCTGGGCCTGGAGTCAGGAAGCCTCATCTTCCTGGGTTTAAATCCAGCATCACACACCAACCAGATGTGTGGCCCTGGGCAAGTCACTTAACCCTGTTTGCCTCAGTTTCCTCATCTATAAAATGAGCTGGAAATGGAAATGGCAAAGCACCCTAATTTCTCTGCCAAGAAAACCCCAGATGGAGTTGCCAAGAGTCAGAAACGACTGAAAAACAGCTGAACTCCATCTTCTCTTTGATTCATCTGGGATACACCCTCTTCTTTTATTGGGGCCTGGCCAGGTTCGCTCTGAGCAAGCTCTGTGTCCAGGCCATAACATGCTAGACCTTTGCTAGGGGAAATGATAAAGAGCCACTCTGCTTCCTAGGATGCATGCTGACTGCCCAAGGACGTTTTTGGTATCTGTGGAAGCAGCACAACATCGGGCAGAGTGTTAGGCCGGGAGTCAGGAAAACCTGGGCTCAAATCTCACCAGGATGCTTGTTTTCTGCACAACCCGAGGAGAGGCACGTCAGCCCCAGGGTAGGGAGTCACCATTTCTTGAGAAAAGCATTCTGTAAGCCTTTCAATGCTACTACACGTGTAGGCTATTAAAAGGTGAGCTGGTGTAGCGCATGGGGGAAGGGGATGTTCATTTATTAAGCACCTACAATATATTGGGCACTAAGCTGGTACTTTAACCTTTTAAACTCAACTGATGAGAGAGTTAATGCATATGAAGTCCAAAAACTTGGGTTCTTATTTGAGCTTTACTGCTCACTACTGACCTACTGAGATGATCTTTGTCAGGTCATTTGCAGCTTTAAATCCTAGGACTTGTAATCCTATTCTTAGGCTCCAAAAGAAGCTTAGACAGCACCTAATGAAACCTCTTTACAAAACAATCTGCTTAATGCATCAGCCAGAGAGCAGCAGGCTCCAGATGAAGCCTATGAGCTCATTCTAGTACAAGGGAAACCCTCAATGCAGCCTAGGCCAAGCCTGGGCAAAAAGGGGACACATCCCTTCCCCTTTCTTCAAAAATGTCTTCCCCTCAAGTCTGATGGGCAGGCTTTTGGTGCCCCCTGTCATAGTTATATAGTGGCAAAAACACAGCCCCTCCACGGCCCATTTTGAATGGCTCATCCCCACAGCCAGCTGGGCTAACTAATGACTAGGGGCTGTTTCTCTATTGGCCTTGATAATGAGAGAGAGAGAGAGAGAGTCAAAGAGAAGGCCAGAGAAAGAGAAAGAGTGATATAGAGGAAGAAGACAAGTAGATACACTGAGAAAGAATGAGGAGAGAGAAACAGAAAAATACTGGGAAAGACAGAGAAGGGGAGTCACAGGGAGGGAGAGGGATAGCTCTCTGCTCAGTCACACACTAGGGTACCTAAGCACAAACAATCCCAATGACCTCAGGCACCAACAGAGCTAGGAGCCCTCCCCTCTTGTCAGAGACCTGCCCCACTCTGCTGCCATTGCCAAGGGACCCTTCATTCTGGCTATGGGGGATGGGGGATGGGGAGGAGAGACAGAATCAGGCTCTTGAATCTTGTATGAATTGTAAAACTATTCTTCAGAGTTTACTCTGTCCCCAAGTGAACAATTTATGAAGCTGAAGAATATAGCTTTGAGCTGAAGTTTTAAACACTGTCCCCCAGCCCCAAGCATCTGTGATGGAGCTATCTGGCCTGCTCAGCCTTGTAAGGACTGGTGGAGGCTTCCATGGAAGGCGCTCTTCCCAACGTGATGTAGCCATGTCATAGCCGTTCACCAGCAGCATGGCGCTCTCCTACCTGACTCTAATGTCCAGGATAAGATGAGCTCACATGCCCCTATTTCACAGTAAAGCACCAATGGGCCAACAGGTGATTCTGTACCGAAACAGGAAAACTAAGGGGTGTCCCTCTAAAGACAATATCTAGCACTCAATACAGTGCTCGGCAAACAGTGGGCACTTAATAAATGCTTGTCAATTGTATGAACAGATGATACTGGGAAAAGTGTCTACTCCTCTGGAGCTGGTTTTCTCCAGATTGCTCTTAATAAAGAAATGCCTGGATGGACTGCTGGATCCCAGCCACCCCCATGACGTTGGAAATGTGGAGCCAGGTCAAGGCTCCAGGCATTTGTTTAATTTAAAAGCTGGTATCTACACAGGGCTTTAAGGTTTACAAGGTGATTTACACGTATTATATTATTTTATGCTCACACCAACTCCAGGAGGTGGGTGCTATCATAAGCCCCATTTAAAAGATGAAAAAACTTAGGCCCATAGCATTGAAGTGTTCAGGGTCATAAAGCTAGTAAGTCTGAGGCTAGACTTAAACTCAGGTCTTCCAGCCTGCAGACACTGTCCTCTGTCCAGGCCCCTTCCAGATCTAGACTTAGGATCCCATGGCCCCATGTATGGCTAGATGCCTTTTGACTCTAACATCTTACGATTTTGTGAACTAGCCTCTTCTCTCAGAAGGCTTCAGAAAAGGAACAGGAATGGGTCATGTGACTGGAGGGACTGTCATTAATAGGATTTGACTGAAAGTGGACAAGAGGGGCAGCCTCCCCCCAGAAATCCTCTAATTTAGCATGGACTAGAATGCATACAGGATAGTTCTGCTTACATGCCTTGAGGGGTGGGACAGAAGAGCAGGCTGTGAAAACTCCAGTGAATAATTTTTTTTTAAAGTTAATGATAATAAAAATAATTTTAAAAAGAAAACTCTAGGTGGGAGGAATGTGGCCCACCAGACTAATGGAAATGGCATGAGGATGTAATGGGTCCACTAAGACCTTTAGCTCTTCATGGAGGGCAGATCAGGTGAGAAGCTCTCCCCCCACCCCCAACAAAGCAGCAGCTGGTGATGATGCTCTGTATTCGGGAGTGGGGGAGGTATCTGGGGTGTGTATGGGCAGGGAGAGGTGAGTGTGCTTGGTTTAAAGCCAGGAGACCCACCTGGCCTCATGTTAAGGCCAAACCCACCTACGGGACCAAGGGGAGTCCATCTAAATTTTTTGTAGCCATGCTTTTATGTCTAATTATTTTAGGACCTTTGGGACATTAAGAATTATGTCTTCTATTCACGGGATTATTATTAGTGTATTTGGATGTTTCCACAGACTCAGACATTTCCCCTAAATCTTATTAAACGCCTTCTCCCTCCCTCCCTCTCCCTTGATTCAGTGGTGCCCCTCAGCAATGTCAGCACCCACTGCCTCAAGACCCAGAGTGGCTCTGTCCCCACATCCCTAACAGGACAGTGCTGTTCATATTCTGGCCCAGGAAAGGAAAACAAATGCCTGGAGAGCTTGTATTTCACACGACATCAACACTCAGCTGGAAAATTAAAGCAAAGCCCCAGGTCTGGAGTCACCCAACCTGAGGTCAAATCCCCTCTTGGCCTTTACTACTTCTGTGGCCATGGACAAGTTATTACCCCTCTCACCTCTGTTTCCTCATCTGTAAAATGGCCTCTGAGGTCCTGTCCGGCCCTAGATCCATGATCTTCTAAAACCCTCAGTTTCCCCCTTTGGATTCCCAGAAACCAGGCCTTAGTGACCTGAAAAGTCCATGGACCTTGCTGGTCTGACGCAGTTTTACTTGCCCTGTCCCCACTTGCCAGCCAGACAAGCCGCGGGTGGCAGGAGGTGGCCCGCGGGGTAACTTTCTGCTGATGGCTGGAACACACAACACGTAGCACTGAGGTCCACGTTCACTAACTGATGATGGCATTTTCCTTCCTTCCTCAAACCAGCTCGTGTGTGTGTGTGTGTGTGTGTGTGTGTGTGTCCACTACACAGACCAATGTGACCATTACACAGGCTGCAAGAAGGTCACTCAAGGGCACAAGACCACAGGGAGGAGGTAAAGCGTGGGCCCTTACTTGCTTGCCTCGTTTTCCTGGTCTTCCTGTAGGGCCTCTGGGTCCTGATGTTCCAGGCTCTCCCTTCGGACCCATTTCTCCCTGGAGAGAAGACAGAGAAGGGAGAGGAAAATCAGGGAAAGGGCGAAGAACACCGCTAGACAAGTGGGCTCCATTTAGCAGCTTTTCCCAAACTTATTCCTCATGAAGAAAAGGTTGGGGGTGGGGGAGGAAGGGCAGGTATGGGAGATGGAAGACAAGGCTTCCCAGGAGGCTACTGGAGAAGGAAGGTGCTCAGTGGTTGGAGCCCAGAGAACTTGAGCCACAGAAATTGGAGGGCCAAGTTTTAGCAACGAATTTGCCTTTCTGCCAGAGCCTGGCAGACAGAGATAAAAGGACGGGGAAAGCTTCTGGGCCCCATGTGGTTACTCTGTCACCATGAACTATCTGGGAAATGCTTAGAATAAGTTTAAAAGTACCACAAAAACTGAAAAAGAAATTTTATCAGAGATTCTTCTTATTTTAAATTCCAAAGTTTTTGCCCCAGCAAAATCCATCTGTGGGTCTGGAACAATCCTTGCTGGTCTCATAATGCTCTTTCTGTGCAGGGTTTTGGAGCGCTGGTGGCCTCAGATCTAGCCCTTTACTAGATCTTTTTAGAAAATTGTTTTTCCTCCCTTAAATCCAAGTTATTTTGATTGTTACCTCCATCCCATTTTTATTTTAACAGAACTTTGTCAGGGGTGGGGGGGACTATATTTTTCTGACATGCCTAAAAGGCAGCTCTAAGTGGGTACAAGTACATGACCAATGAGGGTGAGAGTGGGAGTGGAATAAGATGATAAAGGAAACGGGTGATTGGAAGAGGTGGTGGGCGGGTCCTATAACAAGAAGGAAGGATAACAACTGGATGGAATGGTGCCCTTCCAACGTAATGGCCTCCTGAATGCTGGGTAGACGTTCTTGGTATGATTTACAGAAGGAGATGGACAAGATGGCATTGCTGTACTGTGGTCTGATCCCAGAGCCAGCTGGGTGTGGCCATATGGTTTCATGGTGAATATTTTTCATTAAAAGTCACAACGGGGCAGGGCAGCAGGTATAAAGGTGGTAGATGTCCCTAACCAAAGATCTGCCAACCAACCAATGTGAAATGTACCAACTGCAAAAATTCAGGATTTTCAAAGAAAACCTTAAAATAGCCTATTTCCCCCATTATGCCTTATGTCTCTTTCCTATTTCCATCCAAGATTTCTCATGTCTGACTGCTGGTTATTAGGCAACAGCTCATCGTCTCTGTTGGCTACAGCCCTAAGTGCCCTGCCAATGCTTACCCATTTATAATTACCATTGCAAAGACAAGGTGCCTTTGTCAGAAGTCAGGCCAGCACATACAAGTCCAACAGCTGCCCCAATATTTATCAAGCCTGTGTTTTTGATGTTCAGCGGCATGATGAAAATTCCCAGCAAGGACAGTATACAAGAATGATGTATTTTTAAAGACCAGATTTGTAAATCTGAATTAGTTAATACTGAGTCTGTCCCTTGCCAGGCATCATGTACCCCCCCAAATCCCTGGTCTTCCCTCCTTAAAACCTTTTCTCTCTGGACGATCGTTTCATTGTCAGTTTTAGGTAGAAGGGAGTGACATAATTCAAGTGGATAAAAGTTCAATTTGTTGTGATATTAGAGACACAAATATCAGCCCCTCTGCATTCCTTAAACGTTTTAAAGTTCTTATTTAAATGGAATGCGTCTGTCCTCTAAGAAGTCAGATCAAATAAAAGGCTTATTCACGTAACATCTCTGAGGCTGCTTTGTATGGAGTTTGTTGGGCAGAGAGATACAAGAGCAGAAGGAAAAACAAGTTAAGATGGGATGAAAAGTGACCCTTTTTTCCAGGGAAACCTCTGGACTACTGTCCCATTTGGGGACTCCCTGGCCTCTGCAAAAACCATGAGTTTGCACACCCCCACACCTCCACGTGTGATTTACGTTTTTATGTAACTATTCCTGGGATTCTCTTAGCACAAAATTCCTGCAATCCTGGCCTGCCCTTCTCCAACCGGAAACAGCCAGCCTTCTCTTGATCTAATTTCTCTCCCAAGACTCAATTACGGGTATCATATATAGCCTGTCTTAAAGGAGCACGTCTAAGGATGGAGAAGAGCCTTCTTTAGATCGCTGCGGTAATTACCAGGAGATAACAGGGAGAGATCTGTCCTACGTGACTCTCCTGTCTTCTCTTAGCTGAACCGAATGGAAATCTCTCGAGAATTATCTTTTTTGTAGGTTATCAAGGTAGTGATGAAACATAACATTTTATACAATATGACAGCCCTGCCAGTGAGATTAGACTAGAATAAAAATGTACTAAGAATCTGAAATATGGAAAATTAGGAAATAGTTACACTTACTAGAAAAGGACTCTATTAGTCTGTCTTAAAAATAGCATCCTATGAAGGAGATGAAGTCTGAAGCCCCAAATGAGGCTTTCCATGGTCATTCCCCCAGAATCCAGAGGAAGCCTCTTAATGTCAGTAAGTTAGGAGACAACAATACAGGGACACAAGCGTCTCTCCCCCTTCCCTTCTCTACTTCCTCCAATCTTCAGGTACTTACTTTCTGTCCCAGCATCCCAGGAAGGCCTGGAAAACCCTGTGAGGGAAACAAAGGCAAGAATCACTTGTGGAAGGGTGGTTATCTACACCAGCTGTGCAGGGAGCCAGCTCCAATGAGGCCTTCTCCAAATGCAGCCGCCCCATCAAACAGTCAGGGGCACAGCTGCTCTCCCATCTGGGTAACTGCCCAAATCAGGGATGGGGAACCTGGGGCCTCGAGGCCACACATGGCCCTCTAGGTTCTCAAGTGCGGCCCTTTGACTGATTTTGCCCTTTTATTAGGGGGATTCGTTCTGTGAAATCTGGATTCAGTCAAAGGGCTGCACTTGAGAACCTAGAGGGCCACCTGTGGCCTTGAGGCCGCAGGTTCCCCACCCCTGGCCCAATCATTACCTTTTCTCCTTTGGGGCCCAAGATGCCCTTGTCGCCTTTGGAACCCTGGGGGGAAACCACAGGAGAGACAGGTTGTATTAGTGGCACATGAAAGAAGCACAGAAGCCTAGATCTGAGAGAGATCTGGAGGGAACCCTAAATGTGGCCTGGATTGGCTGCCCCTCCTCTGAAGTCTGAGGGGGGAAGGACTGCCCAGAGTCACCCAGAGAGCACAGCAGAGCAGGAACGGGATCTGAGGTATGAGCATGAGTCTGGGCGGGGGGGGGGGGGCAGGAGATGGAGCCGAGAGAACCTCGTGCACTCCTGCCTCCCTCACGCACTAGGCCGCAGTCCTGGGGAGGCCCTCAACTGCTCTGTGCCTCAGTCTCCTCATTTGTGATTTGGACTCAATGGCCTCCAAGTTCCCTTCCAGCCCTAAATCTAGGATGCTGTGGGGCAGGCCCTCCTTCAGGGAATAAGGACATTAATCCTCAAAGAAGAGAGTTCTCAGCTCTGCCACGTGGCTACCCATGGTGGGGCTCCACCCTATGAATTCGGTGTCTAGTACGGCCAGCTCAGGTGCAGGCTACAGACCAGAGCTGCCCACTAGGATTCTGCTGCATATTACCTTGGTGGGAGCATGGAGAATAGATGTCTCAAGGCCAAAGAAAAGGCCAGACCACTTGGGTAATGGTCCAGAAGAGAAACAGGGACTGGAGGGAATGTGGAGATTTCAGCTCTACCTCCACCTGCCCCTTTTGTTTGGGGGTAGGAGGCGATCAGGGTTAAATGACTTGCCCAGGGTCACACAGCTAGAGAGTGTCTCAGGCTGGATTTGAACTCAGGTCTTCCTGACTCTAGGCCCAGTGCTTTATTCACTGTGCTACCTGGCTACCTCTGAGGCAGACCATTACTGAGATCTTCTGACCTACTCATTTCAAAAGAACCTTTCTCAATCTCCTTATGAGAGAGGTTTGGGGGTTGTCCCATTGGGGAAAAGGTCAGAAGTGGCTTGGAATGTTTTCTAAGGGGACCTGAACTTCCAAGGGGCTCCAGGAAGTAGAATCCACTAGAAATTCTGGGTGTCATGATGAGGTAGGGTGTGGGCATTCCTTCTGTCCCATCTGATTTTAGAGTGGGCTGTCTGTGACGGAGGGGCTCTCCTTCCTGGGAGGTCCACTTGTTAAGAATGCAAGGGGAGGGGCTTCTTTGGGGCAAGGGTGGGGACTAGACGGCCACCAATGTCCCTTCCAACTCTGGAGCTCTTTGTTTCTGGTGCTGGGTTGCTTGGATGCCACACTAAGGTCTTCTTCCAGAATCCCTGCCAGTCCATTTCACATGATTCTGAGGAATTGGTAGGCTTTCCAGCCAAAAATGTACATGGCAGAACAAAGGTGAAGAACCCCTAATATGGAGACACAGCTTCACTTTCCATTGAGTTAGCTATGGGGCTCACTGATAATATGCAGATAAATTTAACAGACAAAGGATTTTGCTTACATATGACCTGATCACCTCTCTGCCACCAGGGGTGACTGTATGGTTCTGAAAAACAGTCCCAGAAGAAAGTAGGCCATCCAGAACTTTGCAGGCCACTCAGAATGGCCTACAGGAGTCAGGGTCTCAAATCAATAAAGGAACTGATAGCTCTGTACAAGCCCACCAGTCTGAGTGAGAAGACCCCAGATCCTTTACTATACCAATCACAGAGAGGTCAGATAAGGATAAACACACAAGCTGGTAGAATTCCTCTGGGCATTATGACTTTAGGGTGGCAACAGTCATCCTGGCTCTCTCCACCTCCATGTCCCCCTTCCTTTCTTTGTGAGGGAAGAGTGAAGGTCATCATCATTCTTTACACATCCATGAGACCATTTTTCAACACGGGATTGTTGGAACCCTATGGCTGATCCCCATGGTCCATACTCATCCATCTCACCTGTTTTGGACCATAGTACTTCAGTGATCTCATCAGGGCCCCTGAGAAGATCCCAACTCCTAAAGCAATGCCACCCACCCTACCCTCCCTCCCTCCATCTGTCTAACCTAGTCTCAAAAGCCCTTATGCCCTTATACAACCAGTTTCTAATGGACCATCTTACTGTCACACTGACCTTTTCCCCTCTGGTTCCAGGGTAACCCTGAAAGAAAACAGAAAGCCCTTTTATAATCCATCCCCCTACATCTGCTGCTTAGCCTTTGAGATTAGCATAGCCAATTCTTACTCACAAGAAAGAGACCAGGGCATGCAAAGGTTTAAATACATCCCCACACTGATTCTAAGGTTTTTACTAGCACCCATGATGGTCAGAATTCAGGACACACAGATGTGACTGCCACCGGTTAAGTTTCCAGGGGCCTGAAGGCACATCATATTTTTCTTCTTACTCTCTATAAGGTGTAGCAATGACTTCCCTTCAGCAGCCTTCTCCCCATCCTTCTGCTATCCTGGGCTCCTTTAACAAGAGAAACAAACAGGGTCTGCCCTTGAAAGCTTGAGTCATTTTTTCTGAGCGTGACCCTTGTGGATAGTATTTATAGAGAAGCGCTTCAGAACATGGCAAGAAGCGTTCCCGAGTTAGAATTGCAGCTAAATCCATGTTCAAGGCACAAAATATCAAACCAGTAATCTCACTGTAAGGCTTGGTCATGGCTTGGAGGTGACCTTGGGACCTGGAAGGCTACACCAATAGAGCATAAGCACTGGCAAGGTCTACCATGCTGGAAGGGTTTTGGGGATGGTCCTGGCAATAGATCAAGGCTGGTTTCTGAGAGACAATCAAGCTAAGTATAGAGGGCTTCATCACCATTAGGGGAGCCATTTGGTGATGTCCATGACAATGACAATGTATGACCCCCCCCCCTTTCTTCTCCCCCTCAATCTCACTCTCGCCCCTGTATATGCATATATACACATATAGATGAATTATAAAACTTTTCAGACCCTCTGACTTTGAACAAATGAATGAATTACTTGTTACTAAGTGCAAAGCACTGTGCTAAATGTCGGTGAGACAGATAAAAAAAGACAGCCCTTAACTTTGAGAGACAACTAACCTACTACTAGGACTTATATAATCTAAAAATATTGTGGCTAGAAAAAAACCACAACCAATATATTCAAAAATATATCCAGCAATGATGTTGCTATTCAAAATAATGTATGAATTCAAAAATATGAGCAATTATCATTATTCATAATGGCAAAACAATCGATTGGGTAATGGTTGAACAAATTGTGGAACATGAATGTGATGGAGAGTTTTGTGCTCTGAGAAATCACCAATATGAAGAATATAAAAAAATAACAGACCTATTTGACCAAAGAACCAAAATGTGCACATTGATTACAAGTAGGCAACAGCTCCATTGATAACTTAGAGACTCGGATGGCTGCCAGGCAATCATAGAGGTTAAGTGAGTTTTCTATGATTGATTACCCAGCTAGTAAGTGTCAGAAGTGGGATCTGAACTCAGGACTTCCTGAAGCCAAGTCCAGGGCTCTAACCACTAAGCTGTTCTGCTTTTCAATGATGAGAACCGCAACAAAATCCATAATAGGGGGAAAAAAGGAGAAGAGTGAGACAAATCAGCTGATTTAGCTGCCATCTTGTTAAAGTTATGTTGCATGTTTTTAAACAAATTGGAAATGAGAGAAGTTTGTCATTTCACGTACAATTGTTCTTTTATTCTCATTTGTTCTTTTGAAAATCTGTTTTAACTATTACTAAATTTTTAATAATTTAAAAGCAAACTACATTTTACTGACAATATCACCCTTACCAAACCTTTACCCAGAATTAGGAACAAGTAACCTGAAGTACTCTTATTTCCAGCCCACCTTCTAGTGAAGAGGTTAATGTACAGTGGCTGGTATGAACATGTCAGAAGAATAAGCAAGAACAGTCCTGGACCCTCCACAAACAGATCATTTGCCCCTGAAGAAGTGAGAGCTAATTATGAGACCAGGATGAAACGAGACAGGACCCAATGAATGATCACTAGCCAGTGCCATGAGTACTGAGTGATATCTTCCCACCAGGCCCTTGGTGAACCAGACCACATGAGCTCTCCTTTAGATCATCAATTCCATCAAAGTATATATTGGAGGCTTTCACATTGAAGTTGAAAAACTGGCAATAATGCCTACACCTTAGAGTTGTGGTTTTTCAACCAGACTTCAGTTTGAGGCTCTGAAAGTTCATGTGATCAGCGCAAGGACACTCTGCTGGCAGCTCTAAGAGCCCAGGTCTCTGGATGCTCTACCAGCTACACCGTGCTGAGGAGGTCTGATCTGTGACATGGGGCTGAGCCTTGAAGGAATCTGAGTTGTGGGGGGAGGGGGGGCTTAGAAAGGCAGCCTGAAATCTTGGAGCCATTTTTTTCTACCTTTATTCCCTCCCTTTGTTCTCCGCTATACTCTGCTGCTGTTTGATAGAGAGAAGAAATGTCCACAGTCCATCTAGTACTAACCTCAGAGCTTTGAACAGAGACCTAGAAAACAAAATCTGAAAGCACTCCAGTTCACAAACCTGATTGCCCACAGGTCCTCTGGTACCTGGTAATCCCATCAAGCCCAGATCACCTTTTTCACCCTGCAGGGGTTGGAAGAGACAGAGAGAAAAGGTTAAAGCTCTTAGGAGAATGAGCTACTGGGAGCCAAAGCAGCATTGATGAGCAAGGGAGAGAGCAAAACCAGCTTACTCAGACAGAGTAAGCGCCCGGCAGAGAGAGGAAGGTGGGGAGAGCTTGGAAGGCCTTCCACATCCCACACCTGATCCCTAAAATCCCCAGAAAAGGGGATGAAACCTTTCATTTCCCTAGGAGAGCTCAGGCTAAAAATGTAAACATCCTTTCATAAGGCCAGAGGTCCCTGAGTCTCAGAGTTGGAAATCCCCTCTACATTTTCCCCCACAAATAGCATCCAGCTTTTGCTTAAAGACCACTAGTAAAGGGGAAAACATGCCCATCCACTTTGGAGGAACCTGAATAGGAAGTATGCTCCTCAACCAAAGCCTAAATACGCCCTTGGCAATGCTGGCAGTACATGTATAACTGTAGAGTTTCCAGTACTGGCCTTGGTTTCATGGCTGAAATTTTTATTTTGAGATTTTAGACTTGGAAGAGACCTGGGAAACCACCTACTTCAACCCTTTCATTATACAGATAAGGAAACAGAGCCTTAGAGAAGCTGACTCCCTAAAGCCATGCAGTGAGAGAAGGGTCCTGGGCAGGCAGGGGTCACAACAGAGTTTAGGAGAACGGATTTCCAACTTCATAATGGCAGTTAGCAAGGCAGTCACAAAACTGGACAGCAGAGAAGGCCCTGTGAGCTGCCCACTTCACCCTCCAGCCCAATAAAACTGAATTCCCGTGGCTAAAATTCACCCCCTGGCTCCAGAGCAGAGGCATACTGCACTGAGGAGGGGTGCCTACAGATATCTCACCTCTGCCCCTCTTCCTTTCCTGCTTTGGGGGTTTAATCAAATGTACCCCTGCCAAAAATACCCTCTGGTCTTGTCCAAAGATCCAAACCTTCTCCTTCTCAGCTGGTGTCTTTTTCTGACACCTACTGATTCAGCCTAACTCTGCTCCATTTCAATGAGAGAACAACTCACGGCCACTAAGATCTGCACTGAGGTGTAAAATGACTGAGAAAGCAATCCATAGTCATCAGAATGTGCACTAAGGTGCAAATGGCCAGTGTCTGATGCTCTCCTGAGAGCAGGCTTGACTGGAGATGGGGGAGAACTTGGTGGCTGGGGGCAGCACCTGAAGGTGGGGCAGGAGTGCAGAGGGGGTGGGGAAGACCCTGAGCAAGGATCCTTTCTAGAGCCTCCATGACCCCTGCTTGGGCTGCCCCACTGAGCGAGCCCATCCCTTTGGGGAACAGCCACACGGGTGGTCATCCAGGATCAAACCCACTCATCCTGACCCTCCATCCCCTTCAAGGAAAGATGGTGCCCCCTCCCCCTTCCCTCTGCTGTGCGGCTCCTAGGGGGTTTGTGTGCCATCTTCCTCTCCCCTTGTGGATCTGGCACAACAGGAGGTCTAAGGGGATGGCACTTACCTGAGGTCCAGCAGGGCCTGGCCAGCCAATAGGCCCTGGCATTCCGGGGGCTCCTGGAGCACCAGGCCTGCCCTTCAAAGACCAACAAGACATCCGGGTTAGTTTCCCATCCATGCTGGAGTCATCGTGAAAGCTGACACTCTGAGGTTTCACCTTGTCCCCGGAGCCTCACTACAACCCTTGGAGAGCAGTATTATGCTTCCCATTTTACAGATGAGGAAACTGAACCTCAGAAAAATTACTTGATTTCCCCATGGTCCCGGTTACTCAATGCTGTAGGCAGGAAGCATGGCCAAGGACATCTTGGCTGATTTTTTTAGCATGTACATGGAAGCAAAGGGAATTGGACTCCTTCAGATCAAAGCTCCTTGCTCCCCCAGGACTCCTAATAACTCACAAAGGATTTATCTGTGTCCAGTTCCCATCTAAGCCAAACTGTGGCATTTTCACTCCCTGCCCTCAAGTTGACATCCAGCAGAAATTATTAATTTTTTGCGTTAATGACCCTTTGGTGTCTGACAAATTTCTCAAAATATGTTTAATTGCATAAAAATAAAATCCATCGGCTAACAAAGGAAATCAATTATATTGAAACAGTTATCAAAATGTCTCACAACCAAGTACCCAAACCCCAAGTTAAGAACTCCAGTCATACAGGATGGGCTGATTGTGCCCACTTGGAAAATGTAGTGGGGAAGGGAGAGAAGGCATATAGGTCTCTCGTATTTCTCTTTCACCCAGGAACTCTCCCTACTCCTTTCCTCAGGAGGCCCTTCCCACGCAGGCACCCTGGGATGCTGGTGAGAAACAGGGCAACACCTGTGGCTGTAGAAGGAGCGAGGGAGCCCAGCAAAAGGGGATGAGGAGAAAAGGTGAAAAGGAATATGGATCCACCATTATTGATAAGCTATGGAATATAGACCTGAAGGGCTCTTACTGAAAATGATTTCCTGTAGATGAGGATAAGCTTGGCCAGGAAACTGAAGTAACCAGATATGTAACCTAATTTATTACACCTCTCTTTGTCACCAAGACATGGCTTTCCAGTGTCAGAATCCACTGGCCACAGAGAGCAAGGATGAGCCCCTCTCTTTCCTTAGGGGTGTCCCGCTTACTTGCTTGTCACTCTGGTGAGGGCCTTGTTCAACTCTGGTGAAGCTCAGAGTCTGGTTGCTCATTATGATCTTAAAGTGAACTTATTTCAACTGGGGGGAAAAAGACAACACCCCCAAATCCCCTTCAGGTTGCTTGGTACTTTATTTCTCCTTAACTGGCCAGTTCAGAAGAACTAATTCTGCTAGTGATCAGAGGCCAAATGAGAGTAAAGTGAGGGAGTCTGTGGAGACCGACAGTCCTGAATCAAAATCAGGTGGGTTGAACTATAGCCTGTGGCTTAAATTCAGGCTACTAAGCTGTTGGTTACAACCTCTGGTTCCACCGGAGATTCCATTGTTCCAGGCTCAGTGTCTGCACCAAGTCACGGCTAAGGGCCAAGGTGACATGGTACATCACTATGACTAAGATGATTTCACAAAAAATAAAGATGGAAAGAAGGAGGGAGGGAGAGAAGGAGGGAAGGAAGGAGGAAAGGAAGGAAAGAAACCTAGAACTGGGTTATTTACTTGAAATTGACCCAGAAGAATACACTTACCTTCCTTCCTGGCCTGCCAAGCTCCCCCTGTGGAAGGAACGGACACATCAGCTACAACGGAGTGTCAGAGGGGTTCATGTGGCAGTGGCTCTAGATTCACACACTCATGTTCTCTGCTTTGATCGCAGATCTAAAATTGCAAGATAACTTAGCTATCATCTAGTCCAACCTTGTCCTTTAAAAGGCAGTAGTAGCCTTGGGTCCACAGAGACAAGTGACTTACCCAGGGTCACTCAGTCAAAGCCTCTAGCATTCAAACCCAGCTCCTCTGACTTCGAAGCCAGCTTCTCCCTACCCTGCTAGTCATTTCACAACACCCAGGTATTTCAATGGTACAAGATGAAAGGCCAATGAGAAGTTTAAAAGTCCACACAGCCCAAGCAAGTGATTTGCTAGGACCCCTCAGGACGGTGGCATCTGCCTTTGCCCTCTGCACCTCAGCAGATGTCACTAGCTAGAAGCAGGGCTTTAAAGTTTTCTGGGCCAGATGTAGTGGGTATCTACAGTGGAGCCAGGGAATACAAGAACACCTCAGTGGCGCTCTGCCTTCCCTATACCTGTTTCCTACTTGTCACTACTGACGGCTTCTATTGGAACCTGCCCAGCCCTCAGCTTACTCCTGGTTGTTTTGGGGCAGAAGGCTCGGTGCTAATTTGTAGCAACGCCCTTCCTTACATTCCTGGAGAAGACTTTTAAGTCTCCCTTGGTAGCATATTAATGTCTCATTACCCTGAAAGGCCCGAATCTGAGCCAATCTGGCCTTGGCCTCCCCACCCCTCCCCCCACCCCCCACCCCACATATCTAGGCTGAAAGAAAGGTCAGTACTCACTTTTTCCCCTTTTGGTCCTCTCACTCCAGGAATCCCAGGGGGGCCCTGCATGATGGAGACAATAAAGTTTAACCAGTGGAGAGGACACCTCTATTCTCACTATGCTTATGGATGAAAGACCCTTACTCATTCCAGGGAATGAAGCCAGTCCATGAGTGCTTTCTCTACAAGGGCGATGATAATGGCAACCCTGGGCATGGAGAAGCCCAGTGGCACACTGGAAAGGGCCCAGGATGGGAATCAGAAGATGGAATCTCTGCTCTGTTGCTTTCTATCTATATGGCTTTAGGCCAGTCAACTGTGTTCTCTTATGATCCATGCCCCTTTGAGGCAGGGCTCAGGAGGGTAACATTATATGACCTGTGACTAGCTAATGGACATGCTTTCCATGGCAGATACATGGCCCCAGGAAATAGTCCCAATGCCTACAGAACAAACTCTTTCCAACTCCTCTCTCTGCCTGCTGGGGTTCCATTCTGGACTTTGTTCTTGTCAGACCACCATGTTGGCCGGCCTCGAGGATTTTCTGCTGTTCCCTCCAACTTCCTGAGGCAGAAACTCCTCCACGTTTTAATTGCCTTTCTGGACTAGTAAGTGTGTCCATGGCATCGGGAATACCTCTGGGCACTTGGTAAGAATGTTTGCAGAAGCATAAAATGACCTTACTTTCCAAAATGAGCAAGTGTGACAGCACCTCCAGTCTATCAGCTGATCTACCCAAGCCTTCCCAGGCTGCTCTGCTTCCAACCAGGAAATCAGACTCTGGTTCCATCAGAAACACTGTTCTTAGAGTTCCTCAGACAGAACCTAGTCAGCAGCAGCCTCGGTAATCTTCCTGCTCCTGCTCCTGCTTCCTTATCATCAGTAAAATGCCTTCTTAAAACAGGAAGAATTGTCCAAGAAAATTTGGCATTTTTATTCCCTGCGTCAGCCACAGAGCTGAGACGAGCTCCGGCTTAGAAATGAGGAATCGTGCAGAGTGAGCAGTACTACCACTTCTAATGGCCCTTCCAGGGAGATGCTATTTCTGCTCTGCCTGTCTGGGAGAGGCTCACTCAGCTAATTGCTCTTTAAAGTCCTCAGAATTGGGGGCTGGGAGGCAGGGGCAGAAATCCATCCAAATTCCCAGCCAGTTACTGAAGCCTGAGACCTTCAGGGTGCCCCACTGACCATGAACCCTCTTTGAACCATGGGAACAAAGAGGTTTGGCCAGGATGCTGGAGGTGCCCCCCCCCCCTTGCTCCAACACTTCTTGGGGGGTTTCATTTCACTTTGGGGCAGCAGAACAGCCTTGCGTTTCTTTTCACAAGGCCTGCAGTCAATAAAGACTCCAGAATCTGGTAACTAGAACAAGCTCGAGAACAATTTGTTTTCTTTCATGTGAGTGAGAGGTCTTAGACGTCTTTTGTGTTTTTCTTCATGCCAGTGGCAGGTTCTAGAGTGACCTGTGCTTTCTTTTACGTGGGCTCAAGATTCCAGAACAGTCCAGGACTTCTTTCACTCAAATAATAGGCTCTAGCACATTCTGAGAATCAGCGGATTAAAACAGCCACTTCCCCCATTGGTAGCGCTCTCAACCTGGTGAGGCAGATGGTGTAATTACTCTGAGCTCCATTTTACAGATGAGGAAACTGAGGCTCAGAGAGATTAAACAGTTGCCATGTCCCTCCCTATTCAGTGAACTCCAGCGTCTCCCTATTAGCTCTAGACTCAAATATAAAATCCTCCTTTTGGCTTTGAAAGCCCTGCATAATCCGGCCCCTTCACACCTTTCCTTCTCATACCTTACTGCCCTCCACATGCTCTCCTGCTCATAACACTGGCCTCCGCTGATCTGTGAACAAGACCCTCCTCTCTGGTTCTGGCTGTTTCCCAGGCCTGAGACACTTGCTCTCCTCACCTCTCCCTTCTGGTTATTCCAGCCTTCCTCAAGTCCCTGCTAAAATCTCACCTTTCATACTTCTTAATTTTAGTGCCTTTCCTCTGAGACAACCTTCAACTCACCCTGTCTCTCTCTCGGTCTGGTTTCTACCTATTTGCATGTGTCTCCTCCACAGACTGTGAGCTCCTTGAGGGCAGGCACTGTTTCCACAGACTGTGAGCTCCTTGAGGGCAGGCACTGTTTCCACAGACTGTGAGCTCCTTGAGGGCAGGCACTGTTTCCACAGACTGTGAGCTCCTTGAGGGCAGGCACTGTTTCCACTTTGTTTTTTGCCTTTCTTTGTATCCCTAGCACTTAGTACAGTGCCTGGTACATTGAAGACAGTTGGTAAATGCTTGCTGATTTGACTTTCCCTGGGTCACACAGGAAACAAGTGTGAAAGCTGAGATCTCAACCCAAGTCTAGACTTTCCTCACTGTTCCATGATACTATTAAAGCTCACAATAAAAAGTGCTTCCCGTAGTAGTTGGTGCAGGGACACCCATTCATACAGAAATACTTCCTTCTGATAAACTGCCTGACCTATCTCCTTTTGCTATGTTCCTCCTTCAAGCATTCCCAGAAGCTCAGAGGCAGAGCCAGGCTGGCCTAGGACCTGTGCTGCTCTGCAGCTATTCTCTGTGCTCACAGGAGAGAGATGCATTTGATTCTTTAATGTCTCTCACACGCAAAGCCAGAATTCAAACCCCAGAACCAAGGGTCCATTTTCCTGCACTCAGAAGAGATCTCTCCCTCAGATGCCTTGCAAAGAATTTCTTTTAAAAATAACGACTGTCAAGTTAGAGAGAGGACCTGGGTCCAAAGGCTTTAAGAGAATGGATGTGGAAATTAGGGAGTTAACAAACATTGACGTGTGTGGCACGTATACAGTACTAAGACTACAATGACAAAACTGGTCTTGCCCTCAAGAGTCTCACTGGCTCTCACACGTCTTTATCCATTTTCTATTTTCAATTTATCACCTCTGCTGGCTCCTTAGCTTTCATCTTCATTTTTATGGGTAAGGGCCCTTGATGCTAATTCTCAGGAACACCATGACAGTGGGAGCTGGAAGAGAATCTGCAGAAGTCTAGTCCTGTGCATACCTCCCTGATATTGCTTCTGCTATCTCCCTGATCCTAGGGAACAGGGAAAGGTTAAGAAATAGAATTTACCTCCAGCCAAACTGGGTAACCAACTCCTCCTCTAACTCAGTGTGACGCCTCCTGCAGAAGCACTTCCCAAGCCTGTATTGTCCTCCTTCCTCAGTGTAGCTTCTCCAGATTCTGCCAGGGGAAATGATTCCTTCCTTCCTCGGATTTTCCTTTAGCATTTTGTCTGGATCTCTTCTTAGACCCAGCCTTCCCTCCCTCATATTAAGTCTTATCTGCATACATAGCATATTTTCCTTCCAGATGTAAGCTCCATGAAAGCAAGAGCTATTTTGTTTTGTCTGCATCCCCATTACCTAGCACACTACTTTGAACTGAATTGAATTGAAAATTCAATATATCATCATGGCCTGGATGATGGAGCTGGAGGCACAAGCTAAGGAAGTATCAAGATAATCTATTTTTAAAAAATAAAATGTTAAGGGAAAGAAACACCAGTGTAGAATAAATCTCATGTAGAATGTGTGCTCCTTGAAGGCAGGAACCACTTTCATTTCAGAATTGTATCCCCAGTGCCTAGCATAGTAACCCTGAGCACAGTAGGTACTTAATAAAGATTTGTTGAATTTTATTTCATTGAATGTATCTTAAAGCTTTAAACAGAAAAGGCCAAGAGAGGGCTAGGAAGATGATACTCACCTGGGGGCCTGGAGGCCCAGGGGGACCAAGGGATTCTTGGACACATGGAGATTGGGTTGTCTGTAGCTCTAGAAAGAAGTTTGGCATATCTGGAGACAGAAGCTTCAACAGGAAAACAATACATAGGATGAAAGGTTAGAGTCAGCATCCAAGTGACACAGTTGGAAATGACACACAGGAACCAACCGGTTGCCCGTTCCCTTGCTGGTTTCCAGCCTCCTGCTGCCATGCCTGTATTCTGCCATCTTTTATGTTCTCAAATCTTTAAACCAAGGATGGTCTGTCCTGGTGGCCAATGTCAACTTTTGAAGAAGTTAGGGAGCTCTAACTATATGCACATGTGTTACAAGGGTTTTCTTTTTCTTTTTCTCTTTTTCATTGGTGGGGAGGGGGTCAGGAGGGAGAGAAAAATCAATGTTTGTTCCTTGAGAAAAAAATGTTTCAAACAAGTCAAACAAGTGAGGTGTCCCTCACACCAAAGCTGGGAGCTTCCCAGAGGGCCTGAGAGCCCCCAAGGAAGGGTGCACACATCCCCAGAGTTGCATATTCCTTTTCACCTAGAGGGCCCTACTCTCAGGTGGAGACCCAGGTAATAGGAATGGGAAACTGGGATGAATCAGTGTCCTTTGCCTCCATAAAATGATCGATATGTTTCGGTAATAAGAGAGTTTTATTGGCCAGTCGATACTTGAGGCAGAAAAAAGCAAAGAGGGAAATTCTGCTTCTGAGGTAAAGTTTACTGGAGCCAAGAAAATGGAAAGCTATAAGTAGAGTTCACTTCTTTTTCTGGGCCCCAGAGAGACCTTGATGACTTTACAACTCAGAAAAACAAATGAGAAGAAATTTCCTGCATTAGTTGAAGTCTTAAACGGGAAGCCCCAAATCCCCTAAGCTCATGGAGAAACAAAGCAAACCTAGAGAACACCCTACTTTTGGGGACCAATCTGAAGAATGGAGGCAGCAATGTCTTTATAGTGATCAGGAAAAGGCACTGGGAACAGAGCTTTTTGTCTGATGAGCAAACCTGCAGCTTCCTCCTCAAACGAGTCCTGAGATACTCACAGTACTCCGCTCCCCTCTGAAAAATGGTGGTGGAAACATTGGCGGAGGAGGAGGGGTCAGCAGGCAGCATCCTTTCTGATTGCCCCGTTTCTTCTCTTCCAAACCAGGAAGGGCTGCGCAGAGAAAACTGTCACTTAGTGCCAGGGTGTGGGAAAGAAGGCTTAGAGTCAGGGTCCTGTGCTTTATAATAGGCAGTATCAGCATACTAAGAAAACCAATTCTGTCTCCCTTCCTATAGTCAGGGGACCTGATTTCATTGGATTTTGATCCTTTGGGATAAGACCATCTATATGATTCATAAAATTCTTTATAACCTGTCTCGGTTTGATTAGGAGGTTTAACAAATATACTGATCAATTTAGTCAATATGTGCTAATTCTATCCCCAATAAATATTTATTTTTTATTTTACATCCTAAAAAAAAATCCACAAACAACAGAATCAAGGAGCTCATATTAATAATAAAGATGATTACTCACAGCATTTAAAAACTGACAAAGCACTTCCCAAGAAAGTGGTGAAAATACTAACATCTCTCATTTGACATATGGGGAAACTGAGGTGATTTGTCCAAGGTCACACAGATGGCACAGCTGAGACTCCAACCTTTCTCTCCTGGCCACAAATCCAAAGCTCTTTCCACTATTTTATTCAAGTCGACAAACTTTTACTTACTGCCTACTATGCCCTACTGTGCTGTGCTGATTAAAGCCTTGTGGGGCTTTAGTGGGTGGGGATAAGCGTTGAATACAGGTAACTTCAGTAGAAGGCAGTCTATACAACATTAACAAGCGTAAATGAAGAGTTCGAAGGAGGGGAGGCGGCCCTTTCCAGCTGTGGTGATCAGGGAACCTATCAGAGGACAGAATATTGGAAGTGGGACTCAAGGTAGGGGTTCTTAACTTGGATAGACTTCAGGGGGTCTGTGACTTTGGATGGAGAAAAAAATTTACATCTTTATTTTCATAAACATTTGTAACCAACCCTATAAATTTTATTTTATTCATTTAAAAACATGATTCTGGGGAGTCTTATCAGCTTCAGCAGATTATACCAAAGGTATCCACGGCACAACAAGGGTAAGAACCCTGAAAAAATATGTCAACAGGCAGATATGGGACCAAGGATCAAATATCTGGAACACGACTGGGCACAGGCACACAGAACAGGACATCTCTTCTTCTTCTTCATAAATGCACTTACATTTAAGGCCCGAAAATCTCATGCTTTGTGGCACATAGGTGTTTGTTTTGTGATGATACTTAAGACTCAAGACCTCTCATTGGACAGCAAGGCACAAGGGGTACAACTTTTTAACCTTGCCCAGGGAGCACAGATGCCTTGTCTAGGCTCTTTGGGAGGAGAGGGTAGGAGGAGGAAGGGATGGTAAGACCAGAGCAAAGATCAGGAGATTGTACCTCAGCAAAGAAGACAATTCAGAGTATGGCAGTAGGGGGAGGAGAGGGTGAAGGAGGAGGAAGGGGGAGAGGAAGGAGCAGGTGCAGCTGTTTGCACTAGAAGAGTGCCCTAGTGCATCTGTCTTCGCCAGTACAGTGCATTGCTGGAGTATTTGTGGCGCAGTTCTATTCCTTGACCCAGTCACAGGAAAGAGAGGGATAGTCAGATAAAGGGTGGGGGTAGAGGGGATAGTAAGTAGCAAATTTAGGTCCCCATTGTGTTTCTGTCCTTTGCATCTCAGGGTATCTGGACGGGGTGGTGTGGTATTCTTTGTTTTATGGGACTCTCCCCACCCCTCATCCCTCACTATACAATCTCTCCCTAGGGTGCACAGCACTATGATTCATATACACTATCTGAAACAATATTTGACCTTCCTGACTTTTCACCATCGTTTGAGCCCTATGGAAAGGGGGAGGCACTAACAACCAGGACCCTTACTCACTGTATCACCCCATCCCTTCTCTTTCAAATTGTTTCACATTGTCAAGACCTGTCATTTTCATCTCTGCAACATCTCTTGTCATTTTCACCTTTGGCATCTCTTGTCAATTTCACCTCTCCAGCATTTCTTGTTGATTTCATCTTTGCACATTTCTTGTAGATTTCACCTCTGTAGCATCTCTTGTTGGCTTCATCTTTGCAATATCTCTCCACTTCTCTCCTTTGACACTGACACTTCCCTAGTGTAGATCTGCCTCATCAATTCATGCCTGTACTATTGCAATAGCTGCTGGGGCATCTGCCTGCCTCAAGTCTCTCCCCACTCCAATCTATCCTTCACTCAGCTCTCAAACTGATTTTCCTAACTCACAGGTCTGACCATGTCACTCCTCCTACTCAGTAAATTTCACTGGCTCCCTGTTACCTCCAAGATCAATCAATGCTGAGCATGGCATTCAAAGCCCTTCATATACTAGATACCTTCTACCTTTTCAGTCATCTCACATCTTACTCTATATGTCCTCTTCAATCCAATGATCCTGGTCTCCTGGCTGTTCCATGACCAAGACCCTCCAACCTTTGGTTCTGGGTATTTCCTCTGGTTGTTCACCAAGCCTGGAATACTCTCCCTCCTCAACTCTACCAACTGCTTTCCTTGGCTTCGTTTAAGTACCAATCCTACCTTCTATGGAAAGCCTTCCTAGGGAAGGTTCTTAATTCTAGTACCTTCCCTTTGTTAATTATAGGCATATCTCATTTTATTCTACTTTACTTTACTGTCTTTTGCAAATACTGTATTTTTTATAAATTCAAGAGTTATAGAAATCCTGCATGGGGCAAGCCTATTGGTGGGTGCACTTTTCCAACAGCATGTGTTCATATTATGCCTCTGTGTCACATTTTGGTATTTCTCACAATATTTCAAACTTTTTCATTATTATCACATCTGTTATGGTGACTTGTGACCAGTGACTTTTGAGGTTATTATTGTAACTGTTTTGGAATACCATGAACTTCACTGCTAAATGTTACAGGTGTTCTGACTGCTCCACCTTCTCCTTGGACCTCCCTATTCCCTGAGACACAATAATATTGAAATCAGGTCAATTAATAACCCTACAATAAGGAGGCTTCATGTGAAAGGAAGAGTCAATCAATGGGGCAAACTTCCTTGTTGTCTTATTTTGGGAAATTGTCGCAGCCACCCCAACCTTCAGCAACCACCACCTTGACCAGTCAGCAGCCCCAGCATTCAGGCAAGACCCTCCCACTGGCAAAAAAGATTAGGACTTGCTGAAGGCTCAGATGATAGTTGGCACTCTTTAGTAATAAGGTATTTTTTAATTAAGGTATGTGCATTTTTTAGACAGAATGCTATTGCACTTAATAGACTACAGTAGAATGAAAACAAAGCTTTTATATTCACTGGAAAACAAAAAACTTCATGTGACTCACTCTATTAGGATATTTGCTTTATTGCTAGGGTCTGGAACCGAAATCACAGTATCTCCAAGGTGTGCCTGTATTTCCTGTATGGGATCTTGTTTGCACATATTTGTTTGCAGGTTTTTCCCATTAGATTGGGAGCTCCTTGAGGGCAGGGACTGTCTTTTGTCTCTCTGTATCCCCAGCATTTAGCACAGTGCCCGGCATAGAAGCACTTAATAAATGTTTATTATGGATTGTTGATTGACTGATTGGCTGGGTCTCCTGACACCACTTCAGGGTGCTTTTCATTCCCCAAACACCCCACTCTTTCACTTTCCACTTACTGCAGCCTCAGGCCAGCACCAATTTCTCCATGGGATCATGCCCTACAACTGGAAGGGGCCCAAGAGCACTAGTCCCGTCATATTATTTTACCAGTGAGGAAACTGATGCCCAGAGAGAGGAAGTGTCTGGTCCAGGGTCATTCAAATAGTAAGTGGCTGGGATTGAACTCAGATCCTCTGACCCTGAATCCAGCAATCGTTTCCCTTGAACCATGCTGCCTCGGAGCCATTAGGCATAAGAGAATCTCCGACATCATAAAGCCCAATTATCAAGCTCCTACAGCTTTCTTTAGCTGCCTTCCTAAATCAATGCTTTGCCTGAGCTGACTGCCAGGGGAGGTCCAGAAGAGAGGGCTCCTTTTAAGTAGTGGGAGAAAACATGGCGGGCATGCAACGGGCCAGAAAGCTGCGACCCCTTTTAAGGCACCTGGCTCCCGTTTGTCCTTAGTCCCTTCCCTGAGGCTCTAATGACCAGAACTGCTTTCCTTGTGAGAGGGGGGAGAAGCAAGTGGGAGAGAACAGCTGAGGCCCGAGGGGGCAATTTTCCGCGGTGCTTCTGGAAAGCCTAGGCAGGAAAACTCTGGGGGTGGGGAGGCGGAGGATCCGAGAGGTAGGCAGATTCGCATTTGCTGCGATTTATCGATTTTCCAGTCCATATATAGCCTCTGAGTCTCGCCTCCTCCCGATCCACTAATGAGGGGCCAATGGCGTCCAAAGCCCTTTGTGACTAACATCTAATACCTGGACTTCCCCAGGAGGGTGAAATCTGTCTGGAGCGGCCTCTTTGTGCTGGGGCCGGCAGGAGCCCCCTCCCTGTCCTTCTGCTCTGGGCGCCCTCCCCCTCCCACTGTCCATGGCGTTCTGCATCACTCTGCTCAGGCAATCCCAATCTATTTCTGCCCAAGCTGACTCCATGGAGCTGTTTGTTTTTAGCACTGTCTAGTTTATTTACGGCTCGTTCCAGCTCGGAATATTTCCACCAGGTGGACACGGCTGAAAACAAGGCTGCCCTGTCAAGTGAGCTCAGAACTTCGAGTGGATTCTGTCTGCAGGGGATCGTGTGGGCCTCTCCCCAGCCCCTGCTGCCTGCTGGGTCCACTCCACAGCCTCTTGAATTCTGGCTACCAGGAGCCCCCACATATCATGTTGTCATGAAAACAATGATGTGTCTCCCTGTGGCACGGATCCCAGATTTAGCACTAGAAGGGCCCTACCCAAGAGGCCATCCAGTCCAATAACTTCATTTGATAGATGAGGAAACTGAGGCAGGCGACAGTTAAATGACTTGCTCAAGAACTCACAGGTAGGGACTGAACCAGAAATCACATGAAAAAATAAGAAGAAACCAGGTCTCCTGACCCCAAACCCAGTTCTCCTACTACATCATGCTGTCTTCACACTAGCTCCCCACTCAAGTGTTCTCAGTCCCAAGCACATCCTGCCCCCTACCTCCAAGCTTAAATTGGGAGGAGGGGTTAGAGTTGCTCAGTAAGCCTCAAAGTTACTTCATTCCCTACCAAAACGGTTAGAAATAACAGTGATTCTGATTCTGGGTTTCCCAAATGCCCTTGCTCCTTGGGTGTCCTAACAGTCTTCAAGAATCCTTCCCACTGTACAGCATGCAGCAGGAGAAACTGAGGGACAGATTAGTGAAATGATCCAGCACAAATCAGTGCAGGAAAAACAGGAGAATGGGTCAAAGAAAAGGGGAGTCCCGGTGAGTGGATCCACTTAGCCTTTTCTGGTCTTCTGCTCTCAGCTGGAGAACAAGGGCTTTTGAGAAGCCTTGCAAGGTTCCTTCCAATGCCCAAAGGCTTCTGGCTGTATGAATGCCAACCCTGAGCCATCTAGAGCCACTAGTATGCAAATCTCACATTAGTCACACCCATAATTTCCCACAGCTAATTATTTTGAATTCTGCTCTTGCTCCCGCAAAGGTAACAATGAGAAATCAGGAGCCACTGAAAGAAATAGGAAATACAGGCTGAGAATGGTAGGGAGGTTGCAATATACCGGTCCCTACTGACATACAGAGCTTTGCTTTGGGGACTCTGTTTGCACATGTGTGCAAAGATGCACATGTGAGGGTGAGGGAAGGAAAAAAAGGGATGCTTGAATCAACCAACCTTACTGCATAGTAACCACACCAGGAAAGGCAAAAGTTCGGGCTCAGACACAGAGGGAGCTCCAGGTAATTTGATTTCCCAAAGGTCCTTTTCACTCTACAGTGACCCGATTTTCTCTGGTCCCCACTTCCAATAAGGGCCTCTGGAGGGTGGGGTGCACCAGCAAGGAACGTCAGAGAAGCATTTCCACTGTAGAGAAAGGCATGACGGATCAGTTCAGGAGATCCGCGGAGCTTCCTCAGGCTGATTACTTGAGAGTTTGTTTTGGGAGGTGCGTGACAGGTAAAGGAGGGTATGTTCAAAGGATCAGAAGGCCAGGCAGTGATGCCAGCAGTCATCCTGCACATCTGCCCTCCTTCCAGGGGGTCTCATGCTAGAAGCCAGGCAGCAGGACTCCCAGCAGGCTGCAGCCTGGCACCCCACTAGCACGGAGGCAGCCCTGGAGTCCCAGTGCAACCTTGGGCAAGTGACTGAACATCTCCGGGCTTCTGAGGGGAGGAGGCTGGATTGGAGGCAGGGAGAGGGGCTACCCAGATGGTATCCAGGCCTAGCCTGATGCTGCCCTGCTCCTGTCATCTCTGAGGACCCTCCAAGTTCTTACATTTTACAGTTCTATGGTGAATTTCAAAGACAGCCAAAAGGAGAAAGGCCAGGCTAGCTGCTTAGAGCCAAACATGAAGAAGTCCAAGCAAGCAAGCATCCGGGGGCACACACAAATGCACACACCTGCCAGGGACACACACACACACACACACACACACACACAAGCAGAATGATTCCATCAGCCAATCCCCTTATTAGTTGCACAATCTATAGTGTCTGAGGATTTTTCATGAAGTCCCTGCAAAAGCTATAAGAACACCACAGATTTCCCAGAGAGTCTGTCTCCTTTTGGTTGGTTGTTTTTCCAAGAAGACACACACACTATTGCTCCCTCCCTCCTTCTTCCTTCTTCCCTCCCTCCTTCAACTCACCCAAACAGGTGGAGTAATAGAGCAGCCCCGAGATGGTGAAGAGATGAGAAGTCCTGAAGGATGGGTTGGCCATAGTGGACTCCAGCAATTCAGGCTGGCCCAGGCCAGGAGGAGTGGGGGCGCAGCCCCGGAACAGAAGCCCTGCTCTCTGCCTGTTCCCTGAGCCCGCAGCATGTGCTGTGTGCCGGGAGCCGCCTCCCCTGGCCAATGGGAGCTTTAAATATCTCTCGCTGCTTGCTGCCCCAGAGGCCAATGGTCCAGGGGCCAGCCCAGAGCTGTCTCTCCCCAGCATGAATGGGGAAGCAGCCTGTCCTGGTGGTGAATGAACCAGGGGGCGGGGCGACGGCTAGAGGGACCAGAGAAGAGTCCCCCCACCTCTTCCCCTCCCCCCCCCAGAAGTAAAGGCCAAGTTAGCCTGACGGCTGGGAAAGCAGACACCCCTAGTGTGGAAGTGGAAGACCCACTAGCCTGAAGGACTTTTCGCTCGCTCTAATCTCAGTCTCCCAGCCCTTCAAGCCCAATTCCCATGACCACCTCTGGAAAGGACTTGACCAATCTCGTCTCAATTAAGGCCCGGATATTAATGCCACTCTCTCTGTCGGCACCTGGTTTGGGCTGAGTTACATTTCATGAAGCTCAATTCAATCAAATGATCCCAAAGCTCTTTGACCAGCTGACTAACAATGACAGCTAACACTAGCATGCTGCCTGAAGGCTGGCAGAGCGCTCCCCCATACAGCTGGCATTTCGGCAGCGCCTACCCAGCACCTTTAGAATGTCTTAGCCTGTTTGATCCTCACAGCAGCCCTGTGAGGCAAGTGATATTATCTCTCTTTTACAGAGGAGCAAACCGAGGCAGAGCAAGGTTAAGTGACTTGCCTAGGGTCACAGAGCTGGTAAGTGCCTGGCTCCGGGCTTGTTCCACACTGCCTGTTATCCCCCTGCTCATACTCTTGTGTTTGCCCTGATGCTCCCCCGCCGCCTCTTGAGATTCTGGTCTTCCTTCAAGGCTCAGCTCCGAAGTCACCTCCTACCAGGGGAGGCTTTTCCTGAGGGATGAGTGACCTCCTCCCCCTCCAAGTTACCAGTATTTACTGCCTCAGTTATGAGTCTTCTCTCCCCTGCGTGAAGAAGTCTCATTGTCATTTTTATCTCACTATTAGCACAGTGCAGGGTGCAAATCATAGGTGCTTAATAAATATTCAGTCTATCAAACCCCATTTCATCTGATCCTCTCAACAGCCTTATGAGAGAGATGCTATTATCCCCATTGTACAGATGAAAAGTTGGAGAGTCAGGGATAACACGGCTAGTCAGTGTTAGAGTTAGGATTTGAACTCAGGTATCTCTCAACTCCAAAGTATCAGATCACAGATTTAGAAGAAGAAACCTTCAAACCCTTCCCCTCTCCCTGTTTTATTGAAGGGGAAAACTGAGACCTAGAGAGGGTGGTTTACCCCAGTTCATGCAGGCAACAGCAGGTAGCAGTGTTTAGATTTGAACCCAGCACTTTTCACTCCAGACACTGCGGCTGCTGGGCTCTTTTCCCCTATGGATGGGAAGGGGTCATAAAGGAATGCAACCTCTTCTCCAAGTCACAGGCGAACATTCGTTCCCTTGTCTTCTGGTCAGGCACTGGCTAATTGAGCTGTGAAAAAGGCACAGTTCAATGAACGTTACTCACAGTTATTTCAGACTAGCCAGTAAGTAGTACAGGCCACATTGTGTATTATACAAAAGAACTGTCTTAAACTCACTTAGAAAAAAGCAATTTTTACAAAAGGACTCTGCTCTATGCTTGGAGACACAGATTTCTTTAGTCTTCCTCTTTCCTCCCCCCTGGAAAACTCCATCACAAACTTTCTGAGAGATCAGAAAAGTGAGAATGGCCCAGTGCAGATCTCACTCCACTCTTAAGGACAACTGCCGAAAACTTAGCTACGTCACCTTTCCTGAAACTGTCCCATGGTGGTTCTTGTTAACCTTGCTCTTGGGTCTGCCGGCCTCAGTTTTGTTGGCCAAGGCAGCATGATTCTTTCTGGACTAACTCATCATCACCATCACCATCACCATCACTACTACCACCATCATCCCCTTCACCACCCTTGTCATCACCAGACAGAGCAGTTAAGACCCCAGCTACTTGGAGACAACAAAGGGTGAGTCATTTTGGATCATTAACACTTCCAAACTGCCACGAATCTACCCCCTTTAAACACCACAACTTTCATTTTAATCCTTTTGCACAGAAATCTTTACAAAATATAATATAGACATCTCTAATTAAGGCAAGTATAATGAACGTTAGGGTTTTTTTCAATAAGGCAGTTAGATTAGATGACCTCTCAGGTCTCCTTCAGCTCTAAAATTCCCCGAATCTGTAATTCTGCCTTCTCTCAATGGTTCAGGTTTATCATTAGGAACATTCATTATCATCCTGTGTGGTAACTGAGTGATGCTCTTGGGGCTTACTGAGTGAGATTCATGCAGTATTTGCTCATATACTAAATGACTCCAGACTGCTATGTATTTTACTTTTTATATTTTTTAACTTATTATTATATTTTAAATATATATAATTAAAATATTTAATTGAAATGATTTATATTTTAAAATACATTTATTTCTTTCCTTTTAATTCTTATGTTTTTATTTTGTTGTTCTATTTTTAATATATAATTACTATATTTAAGTTAAACTATACTTATATTTTATATTTTTAAAAGATATTTTCTGACCTTCCTCTTGATGTCCTCGTTCTTTGCTGTCTGTCCCTTGTCACTGTGATCACTGTGCCTGCCTGAGTGCAGACACTCTCTCTGCTTATCATTTATTTCTTTTGATCAGGTCTGGACTGAGAAAACATACTAGGCTTGATAGAATTGTGTGCAGGGTAAGAGTACGTTGGTTCTGAGACACTTTCACCAGCATAGTGAAGTTATTAGAGTTATCTGAGGAAGGGCCTTTGAAAACCACCGTGAAGCCTCATGGACCCTCCAGACCAAGGGATGTCTGGCCTTTCATTGTCTCAGCCATAGAGGGGCCTCTCCCCGCTGTGCTGGACAGACGTGTGGCTAAATGAAAGGGTCACAGTCATAGAGTTCTTGGAGGTTTTTGAAGGCCCTTCCCCCCAGTAACTCTGACTCTGAGTCCTCAATGATACCAGCCTGCCTTTGCAAAAGAGAACAAAAATAAACCCTGGACTCATGGACGGAGGCTGACTGTCACCTCTCTAGCACAGTAAGAAGAAACCCGGATTTGGAGTCCAAGATTAGAATGCTGCCTTTTTCCCTTACTAGTTGCGTGACCCTGGGCAAGTCACTTGCCCCCCTAGGGCTCAGTTTCCTCATCTGGCCTCTATCCTGCTTACATCTGTGACCCAATGACTTTAGAACTTATCCAGAACAACCCTGTCACATTTCACAGAGGAGGAAAATAGAAATTCAGAGAAATGAAGGTGGTCATCATGGACAGAGGCCTGGACTTGAACCCAAGAAGCCCTGGGTTCAAATCCTAGCTGTGGGACCCGGGGCAAACCACTTCGCCTCTCTCAGCCTCAGTTTCCTCATCTGTAAAAGGGGCATCATGGTATTTATCTCAAAAATGAGCCAATCACCCAGCACTTAGTGAGCGCCTGCTCTGCACCAAATACCATGTGAGATATTGGGGATGCGAGTACAAAGAGCGCCCTGATGGGGGAGGTGGCCAGCACACACAGTATGAACACGCACAAGGTGGATGGAGGGGGTGCTTCGGGGGAGGAGGAAGAGGAAAAGTTTCCTTGCAGAAGGCAGACTCTGGGGGCACAGCCAATACAGGAATCTGTTTTGTTTATCTACTTATGTTTCTAATATGGGTTTCATTTTTCTTTCTTGCTTTTGTAATGGGGAGTCAAGGGAGAAGTAGGAGGGAGAGAAAGCAGATTTTTGTTTATAGAAAAAAACCAGATTTTAAATGAAAAAAAGTTGTGGTACCTGACTGTATATCTGGGAAAAGGGAGGGTATGACAGGGTTCCGAGACTGGGAGGCTGGAAGGACAGGGGTGCCTTTAACAGAAACAGGGAAGTTTGGAACAAGGGAGGGTGTGGAGGGGAAAATGAGTCAATGAGTTCAGTTTGGGTAGGCTGAATTTTGGATGTCTCTGGGATGTCCAGTTGGAAATGCCCAATAAGAAAGGACAGAAACAAGTATTTCTTAAGTGTCTGCTATGTTCTAAGTAACTCACAACAACCCTGGGAGGGATGTGCTACTATTAGGCCCATTTTACAGTTGAGGAAATTGAGGCAGAGGTGAAGTGACATGCCCAGGGTCACACAGCGGGTAAGCTCTGCGTCAGGATTTGAACTCAGGTCTTCCTGACTCCAGACCCAGGGCACTACCTACTGTCCTCCCAAGCTGTCCAGGCAGCCGAAATGATCTGGGAGGTATGTGCGTAGAAATGATCATCTTTGGTGTCTAAATGCAGATCAGAAGCTTTTTTACTTTATTTTTCCTGGGTTGTTTTTTTTCTTTTGATCCATGTTCTTTTTTGCAACATGGCCAGTATGAAAATGTTTTGCGTGACTGCACGTGTATAATCTATGTCAAATTGTCCGCCTTCTTAAGGGGGCCGGGAAGAAAGGAATTTGGAACTCAAAAATCTAAAAAAACCCAACAAATGTTAAAAATTGTCTTCACATGTAACTGAGGAAAAAAAATTAAAATATTCTTTTTTTTATTTTTGGAGGTGCAGTTGGGATTAAGTGACTTGCCCAAGGTCACACAGCTAGTAAATGTTAAGTGTCTGAGGTCAGATTTGAGCTCAGGTCCTCTGGACTCCAGGGCTGGTGCTCTATTTTCTGCGCCACCTCGCCGCCCCTAAAACATTCTTTTAAAAAAAGAAATGATTATTTAAACCCAGGCATGCCGATATGGTTACTGAATGAGAGAACGTAGAGGGAGGGTCCAAGAACCTCGGACAACCTCCACTGAGTTGAAATACATATCAAATAGCATATGTAAAACACTTCACAAACTTGAAATTTCTACATACTCATTATTATTATTCAGGGCTAAAGAGGCTCAGAGGAGCAGAGCTGGGATCTGAGTCCTGTCTTCTGCCTCTAGACAGGGAGGACTCCTTCCACTTGACCACACAACCTCTCCCAGATCGAGTCAGTCTAGAATTCAGGGAGTGGACAGACTGGGGTCTGAAATACCAGAGCTGGCCATGCTCTCTTTATGGATCAGCACCCTCTGACTGCCTTGCTGGGCAAGTGGACGGCTGAGGGAGCAAAGAAAGGTCCCTTCTATAAAGTTCAAGACACAGGTTGGCCAGGACATGCCAGAAGCTGGAATTCCAGCTCTCCAGTCAGGGGATGGATGGATGGAATCAGGGCTCTTTGTTTCTCATTGCCCTTTCCTGAGCCCTGTCAATAATCCAGCTCCTTATTCACAGCTCCCCAGACTCTTCCTTCATTTGGCTGTTTGTTATATCACAGGCTATACATAAGCAAATTATCCCCAGCCTGACAAGCTGTACAAAAAATCCGCTTCAAGGACCAACAGGGACTGGAGGGGGGAATAAAGGACGAGGGGCCTGCATTCTGTCACATTCCCCTGGTTTGGAAAGTCCCAGCTGACCTTGCACAGAGTTGCTGCGCCTGCTCTCTTTTAATCTTTCCTAATCCTTGGTAGAGTTTTAGCCCAGCATCGCCAATCGCCCAGTGTGCCTGCAGTCCCACCAGCTGGGTTTCCAGAGAGAGTTCAGGCCTTTTCAAGGGCAGGCTCTTTGGCACAGTTTGTCCCACATGTGGAACAGGAGCGATGCAGCTTTATATAATTCTTTAAGGTTTACAAAACCAAAGACTGGACACTCCTTCAAAAGGAGGCAGTCCCAGAGAAACCTGGGAAGATTTGTATGAACTAATGTAGAGTGAAGTCAGCAGAAGAAAGACAAGAGTCTATACAAAGATCCGGGTAAAGGCCATCTACAGCTGGGGGGCTCCATGGTGATGCCTACTACTCACCTCCCATCTAAGATGATGGGCCCAAGAGCCAAAATGAGACACAAAATGACTAATCTGGCCATTTGTTTCTCCTCACTACACCTACTTATTCTGAAGGGTTTTGTTTTGTTTGGTGAAGGAGAGAAGGGAGAGAAAATACATGCTCGGTAGTTGAAAAGAAATAATTTTTGTGCCCTACTTGATGACAGAGACTATTGGCTTCATATTCCCAGCCCCCAGCTGAGTAGGGGGTACAGTAGATTCTTAACAAAATGTCGATTGAATTAAATTGGTGACTTGGATTGACATTGTTCTGATTCTTCTCTTTTGCATGCGAAGGAGGTGAGAAGGAATGATCCGCCCACACCGTTTTTTCTGGCTATTTGTTTTACCATCCGTTCTTGTTAATGGCCCCACTCTCTTCTCAGTTACTCAGGTTTGAAACCCCAGAGTTCTATTTTGTTCATCTGTCATTTGCCCAGGCTCCCCCCTACGCCTGGGGTGCTTCCTCCTTACCCCTACGTTTTGGAGCACACCAGCCCCACTCCTCATGCTATGCTCCCCACATCTTTGTTCTGAATGCACTCAACAAAACCCATCTTCCCATCTTTTCTGGAAAGGGGATCTCAATTGCTTGACTTTTGGAGCAACTCCCCAGACCTTGCTTTCCACAGTTACCACTGCAGGGGCAGCTGGGGGGAGGGGGAATGCATGTTGTTTCCACCATTAGGATATCAGCTCCTTGAAGGCAGGAGTCTCCTTTTTATTCCTATCCCTAGCCACAGGGCTGAACCCTTGGTAAGCACTTAATAAATGCTTTTTTCAGTGGGAAAAAAGACCCACACATACAAAAATATTTTTTAGCAGCTCTTTTGTGGTGGCCAAGAACTGGAAATTGAGGGAATGCCCATCAATTGAGGAATGGCTGAACAAGGTGTGGTATACGAATGTAATGGAATACTATTGTGCTGTAAGAAATGATGAGCAGGTGAAGTTCAGAAAAACCTGGAAAGACTTACATGAACTGATGCTGAGTGAAGTGAGCAGAACCGGGAGAACATTGTACACAGTAACAGCCTCATTGTGCGATGACTAACTTTAACAGACCTGGCTCTTCTCAGCAATGTAAGGATCTAAGACAACCCAAAAGACTCATGATGGAAAATGCTCTTCACATCCAGAGACAGAACCGTGGAGTCTGAATGCAGAGGGAAGCAGACTGCTCTTTTTTTTCTTTTGTTGTCTTGTTTTGTTTCTTCTTTCTTGTGGTTCCTCCCGTTGGTTCTAAACTTCTTTACAACAGGTTGAGTGTGGAAATAGGTTTAATATGAATGTATATGTAGAGCCTGTATCAGATTGCATGCTGTCTTGGAGAGGTGGGAGGGGAAGGAAGGGGAGAAAATGGAAAACTCAAAAGTTTATGCAAGTGAATGTTGAAAGCTAAAAATAAGTAAATAAATATTTTTTAAAATGTTTTTTCATCGATCCACTCATTCATCCCCTCCAATTCCTTAACAGCATGGGTTAACTTCTGGCTCTGCTCAAATGTTCCTTCCTCCAGTGGCCTTTCATGATATCCCCAGCTTCTTGCCTTCTCTCCTTTTTCTATCATTCCTAAAGCTTTTGTCTGTTACCCCCGACCCTCCCCCACCTTGTCTTTAGAGCGGATCAGGATCCTGGACATTGGCTACTCAACCCCTCTACAAATTAGGAAACTGAGAATCTGCAAGGTAAGTGACTTAAGCACCAGGTCAAAGACAGGATTCAAACTCAATCCTCTGTACCCAGAGCCGGTTGTTTCTCTCTATCATCCTACTACTTAGACCAGAACACTTCCTGGTCTCAGTCTCCCCATCTGTGAAATGAATGGGTTGAGAGACCTTTAGGATCTCTTTCCACTCTCCACCTCTGAATCTCTGGTTTAAAGGCTGAGGTAGGTCCTTCAAGGCTCTACTCAAATGCTACCTCCTCCATGAAGCCAGCCTGGATGCCTAGTAGGAAATAATTTTTCCTTCCTCAGACTTTGCACAGGCATCATGGGCCTCTCTTGGCTGCTTGTGTTCTGTTGGGTATATGATGTATTTATATATGAGTCATACACCGCTCAGAGACTGTAAGCCCATGAGGGGCTCCTGACTTAGCTAAACTTTGTCCTCGACCTGCCCAGCCCACATCCCCCTAACAGTGCCCCCTCCCAGTGCCTTGCACAGGGCTCTGCTTAATAATGTGCGTGGAGTTTAAGTTGCTGAACTGACTTCCTCCCAGCCTGCAATTTGCCACAAGGCCACCTGCAGCAACGTAATTCTTCCAAAGTTCCCAGGGGCTGCCCACCAGCCAGCCAACAGGTGTCATGTTTGTGGTGTTTTGTCTCTATCGCAGCTCTGGGATTCATCAGCTGAGAGAAGAAGCGGCTTCTGTGGTACAGTTTCCCTGGGATGCCTTCCAGGAGCCGTCTGTCCTTGTCTCAGATGCAGGCCTGCTTCCACTCTAGGCTGGGCTCCAAGAGAGCATCTTCTCGGAAGGTTTCACTTCATTTACCTTTCTCAAGAAGCCTGGTTTGCATTAGGGTTGCCTTTGTCTGGGCTCCCTGCCACAGCAACATCAGCTTTGAGGGATGGACTAATGCTGACCATCAAGGGGCAGAGATCCCAGGGACACTTGGGCCACCTGGTTTCTTTGGTGGCCCAATCCTGGGCTAGTATAGGTCTCCACTCAGCCTCATGGGCCCCCATTTTCTCATCAATGAAATGAGAGCATTGGTCTAGATGGCCCTGAAGGTCCCTTCCAGGATCTGAATATAGAATCACGTGCATCTGAGAGCACAGAATCGATGAGAAGATGTCAGTCCAAATCTCAGTTCCAATTCTACCTTGTATGACCTTGGACAAGACACTCAAACTCCTCTTGAAGCCTCAATGACTTCTGAGGGTTCTTCCAAATTTGAGGGCTATGATCCAATGAGTAATTAATTATCTAATTAAGACTGTCCTCAGGAGAGAGCCCAATCAGATAAATCATACCCAGTGTGCCCCCTCCAAAAAGGTGAGGCTGTCCAAGCCTATGGTTTCTGCACTGAGCCATCTAACTAGACAGTGGTTCAATCTTCACTTATAGGAAGCTGTGTAGACACAGTCTTAGTCACTGATTCACCTCCAGGTCACAGTTACAGCCTATGACACCCTCCACCCCTAAGGACAAAACTATTTGGTGCAAAAAGTAAGACAGGAGAGTTAACCTGTGCCTCACTTACTCAGACTCCAAAATGGGGATCATAAAAGTGACTCTCCCTAAAATGTTTGCCAAGTGAACTACCAGAGGTCAGTGTGGCCCTGAGGAAAGAGTCCTGGGCAAGGCGTCTGGGTTTGCGGGTCCACATCCTGCCTCTGACCCTTCCTAGCGGTGGGACCTCGGGTAGTCTTCTTCAATCAGTCTCCACGGGCTTCAGTTTCCTCATCTATAACATGGGAATTGAACAAGATGGCCTCGGAGTTCCCTTCACCTCTCTGGAGCCATGATGAACCTTTTAAATGCTCCTATGAGCACCTATCTGGAAACGATGTGGACAGAATAATGGGAATTTTAGGGGAATTACAGGAAAAGGAACTTACTGAATACCAGAGCTGGAAGAGACATTCAGAGGTCATAGGGCCAGTCCAATCCCTTTGCTTTTATATCAAACACCCAGAATTTCAGAGCTGGAAGAGGCCATACCCAATGAAGACTCCCTTCTACAACAAACCTTACAAGTAGATGTTCATCTGGCTTTTGCTGGGAAATCCTCTCCTGGTGCCAGGCAGCTCATTCCACTTTGGGGTGAGCTACAGAGAGGTGGGGTATTCTACTGAAGAGAACACTGGATCTGGAGCCCGAAAATCTGGATTCAAACCCTAGTTCTGATCATTTTAAGCTGTGTAACCTTGGGCCAATCCCTTCAACTCAAAAACTCTATGATCAGTCTTCAGTGACTTATCCAAGATCACACAGGTAGTTACTAGAACTGGGCTAGTTCTCTTTCCAATAATCTGGGGAAGCAAGGAATAGTTTACTTGTCAGATTTATGGAATAGGAAGGACTTTATGACCAAAGAAGAATTGGAGAGCATTATAAAATGCAAAATGGATAACCTTGAGTACATTAAATTGAAAAGTTTCTGTACAAACAAAGCCAATTAACCAAGATTAAGAGGGAAGTGGGAAACTGGGAAAGAATATTTACAACTAATGTCTCTGATAAAGGCCTCATTTTCAAAATTTATAGGGAATTAAGTAAAATTTATAAGAATACAAGTCATTCCCCAATTGATAAATGGTCAAAGGATATGAACAGGCAATTTTCAGAGGCAGAAATTAAAGATATCTTTAAGCATATGGAAAAATGCTCTAAATCACTATC